>CM014276.1:15674683-15731129 GCA_004135705.1 Alloteropsis semialata
GATCCAAGTGATTGCCACGTGGCCCAATCCCATCTCCTTATTCCCACCAACTTCATCTCAACGTTTCTGATCACTCCTGAGTGTGCTTCTGTTGATGGGCTTCGGTTGGACCTCACTGGGCCTGGGCGCTGGTCGGCCGACCTTGGGAGGTCGGGCGACCTGGCCTTGGGCCCACTTTGGTCCTTCTTTTGCCACTTTACTCCTGTAATCACATATGCACCAAAACTCGTGGAATTCATTAGTAAATAACCCTATGTCTAGTTGTTTTATCATTCTTTTATATCTTTGTTGGCAATAATAAATTGTCATTAAGAACCGCCAACAACCGGTTTCAGGACTCATGTCTAACCGGGACTAATCTTGGCTTCCCAGACTACATGCTCATGCAGCATTTCCGGTCTGGGTTGAATAGTGAAGATGCCCGGTACATAGACATAGCAGCCGGAGGCTCATTCCTACAAATAACCACGGCCAAAGAAAAAGAAGTCCTAGCAGCCATCCGAGAAAACTCTCCTGCTGACGCGACCGACACTGAGCAAGAAGACTCTCAAGTAGAACCCATAGAATTGCCCAGTCCAGCTCCTGAGACCTTATCCGTTGAGGAAGAGGAAACCCAACCTCTCGATTACCCTTTGAGTTCGAGGAAGACCTTTTTGAAGATTTTGGGAATACCTTGAACTACACAACACAGAAGAAGCCTACGGTAGAGACCCCCTCCATTTATATGGAGACAGAATTCCTAAACGAAACCGTAAGGGAGCTTATTGCCATCCTAAACATGGAATGGTCAAACGAGGCTGAGTTTTCTTCTGAAATTATTCGGATTGACTCACCTTCACAGACCATTCGAGATTTCATAAGCAAGGTAGCCGTAGACATTCTCTACAACCTGACAGTTGGGGCCACATCATGTCTAGCTCCTTCGCGCATGTCCTTGGACGCGCAAGAAGCTGGCCCCAGCATCAAAACTCCTTAGAACAACCTCAGGCCGTATTCTCGAGAGCCTCAGCTTAGCACGAGACCTTCTCCTCATGCACAATGGGATTGAGATGGCTCTAGACTATTACGTCTTTGAGATATCAGATTTCGACCTCTTGATAGAACATCCTATCGAAGGCCTCCTACAGGATGTAACCTCAGAAGGAAACCTCCTAGCCAAAGTAGGAAGAAATCTCCTCACTATACCTCTAGCTAGGGTCAAGAATTCCATAGTTGAACCTTTGGTAGAGCCTAACCCAGCCGAGGAAGTGAAATCCCTACAACCAAGTGACCCATTTGAGTCATTCCTCGAAGAGCATGTTCACGACTTTATAGAGGAAGAGGATGACGCTTCTGAGCCACTTGAAACCGAGGAGCCACCCAAGGCACACATAGAGCTAAAACCCTTGCCTGCTGGTCTTCGCTATGTCTTTCTAAATGAGGACAGGGATTCCCTTGTTATCATTAGTGACAAGCTAACGCAGGACGAGAGTGATAGACTCGTAAAGGTGCTCGAGAAACACCGCTCGGCGTTCGGATACTCCCTCAAAGACTTGAAGGGAGTAAGTCCAGCACTCTGTACCCATCGCATTCCCATAGATCCAGCTTCTACACCTTCTAGGGAGCCTCAGCGTAGGCTAAATAATGCAATGAGGGAAGTCGTAAAGAAGGAAGTTTTGAAACTTCTACACGCCGGGATCATCTATCCCGTCCCTCATAGTGAATGGGTTAGCCCTGTCCAAGTAGTACCCAAGAAGGGAGGTATGACCGTCGTAAGTAACNCCGTTACTGGGTGGCGGATGTGCATCGACTACCGCCGACTTAACAAGGCAACAAAGAAGGATCACTTCCCGCTCCCCTTCATCGATGAGATGTTGGAGAGACTCGCGAACCACTCCTTCTTCTGTTTTCTTGACGGGTATTCCGGCTATCACCAGATTCCCATCCACCCCGATGATCAAGAAAAGACCACCTTCACTTGCCCCTATGGAACGTATGCATATCGTAGGATGTCATTCGGGTTATGCAATGCGCCAGCATCGTTCCAAAGGTGCATGATGTCTATTTTCTCAGACATGATTGAAGAGATCATGGAAGTTTTCATGGATGATTTTTCAGTCTATGGAAAGACTTTCGACCATTGTCTGCAGAACTTAGACAAGGTACTACAAAGATGCCGAGACAAGGACCTGGTGCTAAACTGGGAAAAGTGCCATTTCATGGTCTGAGAGGGAATAGTGTTGGGACACTTAGTGTCCGAACGGGGAATAGAGGTGGATAGAGCAAAAATAGAAGTCATAGAAAAGCTTCCACCTCCCACCAATGTTAAAGGGATCCGCAGCTTCTTAGGTCATGCGGGGTTTTATCAGCGCTTTATCAGATATTTTTCCCAGATAGCCAGGCCCCTCACAAGCCTTTTAGCCAAGGACGTGCCCTTTGACTTCGATGATGAGTGTTTACATGTTTTCACCATTTTAAAGAATGCTCTCATCTCAGCACCAGTCATTCAACCCCCTGACTGGACGCTACCCTTTGAGATTATGTGTGATTCCAGTGATTATGCTGTTGGTGCTGTCCTTGGATAGACCAAAAATAAGAATCATCATGCTATCTCGTATGCTAGTAAAACTTTGACAGGAGCTCAACTTAACTATGCTACCACTGAAAAAGAGCTCTTGGCAGTAGTTTTTGCTATAGACAAGTTTAGATCTTACTTGGTAGGAGCTAAGGTGATTGTCTACACCGATCACGCTGCCTTGAAATATTTGCTTACCAAGAAAGATGCTAAACCATGCCTTATCCGCTGGATTCTCTTACTCCAAGAATTTGATTTAGAAATTAAAGATAAAAAGGGAGTAGAGAATTCAGTAGCAGATCATTTGTCACGTATGCAGTTTACTGACATGCAGGATCTACCGATAAATGATTTTCTACGCGACGACACCCTACTCAAGGTGACCGCCTCCGACCCCTGGTATGCAAATATTGTGAACTTTATGGTTGCAGGATATGTACCGCCAGGGGAGAACAAGAGAAGGCTGATCTACGAGAGTAGACTCCATCTATGGGACGAACCATACCTGTACAGGGTATGTTCAGATGGCATGCTCAGGCGATGTGTACCAACAAATGAAGCAAGGAAGATCCTTGAGCAGTGCCATGCAGCCCCATATGGAGGTCACTACGGGGCGTTCCGGACAAGGTCAAAGATCTGGCAGAGTGGATTCTACTGGCCCACAATGTATGAGGATACAAAAGAGTTCATTCGACGATGCCAGCAGTGCCAGAAACATGGAGGGATCACCGCAAGAGATGCAATGCCACTCACAAACAACTTACAAGTTGAGCTGTTTGATGTGTGGGGCATTGATTTCATGGGACCCTTTGTCAAATCCTATGACAGTGAGTACATCCTGGTGGCAGTGGACTATGTCTCGAAGTGGGTTGAAGCAATGCCATGTCGAGCCGCTGACTCCAAACACGCGCGAAAGATGTTCCATGAGATCATCTTTCCATGTTTTGGAACTCCCAGGATGGTGATCAGTGATGGAGGGTCGCACTTCATCGACAAGACCTTCCGGAAATTTCTGGCAGAACTGGGGGCAAAGCATAATATAGCTACACCGTACCACCCCCAGACAAGCGGTCAAGCAGAAACATCGAACAAACAGATCAAGAACATTCTGCAGAAGACCGTGACAGAAATGGGCAAAGGATGGAAGAGCAAGTTACCAGATGCTCTATGGGCTTACCGAACGGCATACAAAACGCCCATCGGGATGTCCCCATACCAGCTGGTTTATAGCAAGACTTGCCATTTACCAGTTGAGCTAGAGCATCGGGCGCACTGGGCCATAAGAAAGTGGAACATGGATTTGCCAGCAGCCCAGCAGATGAGAAGGATGCAACTATCGAAATTGGAAGAGTGGAGAGACAAAGTGTACCACAGTGCCAGAATCTACAAGGACAGAACCAAGAGATGGCACGACAAGAGGATCAAGGCGAAGGAGTTCCACCCCGGGGATAAGGTATTGCTCTTTGATTCCAGGGTGAAGCTCTTTGGACATGGAAAACTTCGGAGTAAATGGGAAGGACCATTCGTTGTGGTGGAGACTTCGTCGCACGGGGCAATCACACTCCAAGATGATGAAGGTAACGTCTTCAAGGTAAATGGTCAACTTTTAAAAGTTTTCCTTGAACCTGATAAAGTAGATGAGGAATTTGATGTGATCAATTTAGTCATGGATGATTCCCATTTATAATTACACCTTATGTTAAATCCTTAACCCGTAGCACGTCAATGCACACATTTTGGGGTTTGGTGGACCTATCACGTAGTGCACAAAGAAGAAGAGGGCGACCGGGCTCAAGGCCAGGTCGGCCGACCTGACCTGGTCGGCCGACGTGATCCTAAGCCCGATCAGCCCTATCTTTTGCCAAAGTTCTACACTAACGTCTCTGAAGCCGTTCTGCGGTGGATGAGCGATTCTAACTCTGATGGATCCGAGAAGAGGGTTAGCCTAGCTTTAAATTTTCACCCATCCTCTTCTTCCCTCTCATCTGAGTTCTTCCTCGCCCCCATTCTGAAATCACCAAGCCACATTCTCCATCAATGGCCGGAAAAAGCCACCCCAAATCCCGATCAACCTTTGATCTGGGCGTCCCCCTGGTCCGGGGGCCGAGAGATTAGTCGCTTGATGCCACAAGAATGACTGCGACTTCGGGGAGTTCCGGCATGGAGGAGTGCTGCTCGGCGTCGCAAGTGAAGGTCGGCTCTGGCTCCGACGACCCCTCCCGTCCGTTGGTGCTGCCTCGGTGGCGGTGAAACGGGTTCGAGGGGGAGTGCATGAGCGGAAGCGCCATGTCCGTCAGGCATGGAGAGCCCACTCCGGCCAATCAAATGGTGCCCACCAACCTGGAGCAAGCCATGGCCGTGGTTGTCACCCCACTGGCCAGCATCCCGCCAGAGGAGGACGCGAGAGGCCGCACCAGGGGGTCGGCCGATGTGCTTGGTCGGCCGACCGGCCCTGGTGGCCCCTCACGTTCTCGCTCGGCGGCGCGGTCTCAGTCTCCGAGGAGGACCCAGAGGCGCGATGCACGGGCATCGAGCCCGTACAGAAGGCCGACGATGGGGCAATTAACCCCAAAGAAGACACCGGCGGCCGCTCCGATCAATGGGGATGGACTCCCCAAGCTTCAACCAGGGGAGAAGTTGAAGGAGGTGGTCAGGAATAAGTGGGAGGACGTCGTGGCGTATCACTATACGTCCGATGTGTCCATCTACTCTCCTGCCAGTACCCCAGAGCCACGTTTTCGGATCTTCGGGGAAAGGAAACCCGGAGGTGGCTATGGTAAGGGGCTGTTCCCTCCCCTCACACCTGAGGAGAAGAAGGAGTTGGAGGAGTCGGTGGAATCTTCACCCGCCGGCAAGATCAAGAGGCATATCAAGCCTCCTCCAATTCGCAGGCCTGGGGGCCAATATGAGAGTGATGATGAAGAGAAGGCCCCCAAGGCTCCCTCCAATGCTGAGTTGCTAGAGTTGATTAATCAACTCGGTCATGACCATGCAAAGTTGGAGAAGAAGTTCGCTGAAGAGCGACTTGAGCGCATAAGTCTTCAAGACGACTTTGATATGCTTCGCAAATCAACAGCCGTGAAACTTAAGCGCTATGCCAAGGCTGCTGGGGATGAAAATCTCTATAATGCACCCTAGATACCCTAGGCCTTGGATTAGGATAGGCACATTAGTTTCCCTTCTATTCATTTATTTCATTTATTTCTTTTGATTATCTTGTAATGTGCCTCTGAATTGATGAATAAAATAAAATGTTTAGTGTATTAGGATTGTGTTTTCTTTTTGTTTCCACTTGTTTTGAGTGAAAGGTACAAGTGTGGGGGAAAACCGCAACAGGAAACAGAGCAATCCAACGTGAAACAGAGAATATCAGAACGCAACAGAGCAGCACGATAAAAAGCTGAACCAGTGGAGTCACCGCCAGGTCGCCCGACCCCACCAGATCGGCCGACCTGGCCTGGGTCCCACCTGACCTCTGCTTCCTCCTGCACGCTGGTTTGGTCATTCTAAACTCTGTTTTAGTTGAATATTTGCAGAACCTGATCAAGGAATTTAAAAACTTAGTAAAATCAACCCTTTGCATCTCACTATCACATGGAAGTTCTTATTAACTTACATATTTTTTATTCCCTGTACCTTTTGGCTTGTGGAAATCCTCATATTTATAGGAACTCATGTCATCTAGGTTATTGCATTTTGAGATATGGCTTTAATATGAAAGATACCTTTACTATTTGAGTACTTGGAATTTATGAAAAGTTTTAAAACTTTGTACCTTGCTATGCTCCTCATGGGTTTGAGAGACAAACACTTACAAATATGATCAAACTTTACCTTTGAGCTTTGAGTTGTTTCAAGTCTTGTGACCCGTATTAGAGATATTTCATGTTTTTAAAGTCAAGATCACGTACACTCCACCATAAAAGCTAAATCCTTACACTGAGGATGAAGCAAAACATGCCTTTGTCTCATGTTCATGAAATAAATACTCCTGAAAAATGACCCTTCTTCCCAAAATTAAGATGGAAAGAAGATATGGGCTAAATGCATAGAAAAAAAATAAAGAGAAGAAAAAGACTCATGCTAAAAGAGCATTGAGTAGAAAAAAAAAGAGAGAGAAAAAGAAGTGCAATAGCCCATATCCGAAAGAAAAGAAGGGGAAGAAAGTCCAAGACAAAGGAGTATCATTACATGTCCATCTCATATCACACACTTGCACATCTTGACTTGATTACATAACTTGTCTCTGATTTGGATCCAATCCTTGGAATGACAACATAAGTGAGAAAAGGTATGTTTCTTGAGAGCTCCATACAAAAAGTTTTATTTTGGAGAGTATGAGTGTTGTCTAACCACCATAATTATTCATAGAGGAACTCTTTGAGGAGCAAGGCATAGGTTTTCTTTGCAAAATTTCAAAACCCCAGGTACTTGAGAGTGAAGTGTATCATGTCATAGAAAAGGCTGTTCCTTCCTGCAATAACTCAAGAAGACATGATAGCCACTCATATACTTCCACTAAGCCTGAATGTTTGGGAATAACCTATATGTTTGTTAATGATCTCCATGATGAAGCTTGGACTTTACTCGAGGGCGAGTAAAGGATAAGTGTGGGGGAGCTTGTTGGCGATTCTTAATGACAACTTATTACTGCCAACAAAGATATAAAACATGATAAAACAAATAGACATAGGGTTGTTTACTAATGAATTCTATGAGTTTTGGTGCATATGTGCTTACAGGAATAAAGTGGCAAAAGAAGAGCTAAAACGGGCTTAGGGCCAGGTCGCCCGACCTTCCCTGGTCGGCCGACCTGGGTCCTGGCCCAATGAGGTCCATCTTTAGCCCAACAACAACAAGCACACTCAGGAGTGATCAGGCACGTTGCGATCAAGATGGTGGGAATGAAGAGTTGGGATTGGGCCACATGGCAAGCACATGGATTCATGGGCCCACATCCCTAACTTAACCGACACATCTTTGCCATTACCCACCGTAAACCGACCAAAGGACCCACTGGAGAGTGACACTGACGAAGTGGGGCCGAGGGGCCACAGCCTTGGGTCGGCCGACCTACCTAGGTCGGCCGACCTGGCCGCGCGCCCGAATCGCCACCGCCTTCACCAGTAACTGTCAACCGTCTCCAGGAGTTCATCTGTGCCGTGGATCATCAAAGACGGTGAATCCAACGGTCGGCCGATCCCCCCTAGTCGGCCGACCTGGGCCCATCTCCGGACCGCCTCAACCGCTGCAAACCGACTCCAAACCGCCTCTCCAAGCTATAAATAGCTGGACTCGGGGCAGAGCTAATCATCATCGAGAAGAAGTGAAGATCCAAGGCGAAGCCCTCCTCATATCTAGAGTAGAAATAGGGAGAGAGTCAGGGAGAGTCTGGAGGAGTCCCGGCCTGTCGGCGACCCTCCACCTGTACCTCGACGGATGCAAGCTACTCAGTAAGTATCCGGGATTCAACTAGTAATTAAGTCTGAGTTATAGATAAGTTAAGTCTCTATTGTGCTTATGGATTCGTTGCTTTATTTATAAAGTATTCTAATCTTTGATCAAGGTTAGGATAGCTGATATTATCTTAGGCGTGGTGCTTAGGCGTATATCTGCCCACGTTTGCCTCATAGCCCCACGGATTAGAAGAGGTAGGCAGCAAGTGGTGACAGCCCTGTCCGTCCTTTGTAATCCTCCACGTACGGGTACGGCGTAGAGCTGTTGGCCGGCAATTTCCTAGAGGCCTAGGATACCCCGGTGCCTAAAGCAAGCATAGGAGAATTATCTTAATTATAATCAGAGCCTTAGTGCTAAGTTATCCTCTCTATCCAGCCTTTATATACACTCGATCGTTCTGGCTCAGCTTTAGTGATTAGATACACTTTTACGTTCCCTGTGGATTCGATACCTGGTTTACTCACGGGTGAAAGCTACTTCGACAGCCGTGCGCTTGCGGATTTTCTGTTTGCCACCGCTGGTGTCAACAAGCTTTCTGGCGCGGAGCTGCTGTGCGGTGAAGCGGGCCTTGCTATCATCTGAGCAAGGTGCTGTCAGAAGGGTGAACTTGGACTCAATGGTACGGAGCCATGCATCAGCGTCCAAGGGCTCTTCCGTTTTGTTGAACAATGGGGGCTGCGTTGCCAAGAAGTCCTCGAAGCTTGCAGCTTGAGGTTGGTGAACATTGTGCCCACCACGCTGTTGTTGCTGCTGCTGGAATTGCTAGAACGCTTGTTGCCCATGAACAAGCTGGCGCAGGAGATTTGTCTTGGCAGCCATAACCTTAGCCAAATTGTTCATCAGAGGCTGTGGAGGTAGTTCCTCGGATCCACTCGGGTTGCCGCGGGTACCTACCATCTGCATATGTTGTGAATTTCCCATTAGCCACATGACAATTAATCTTTTGCTCTAAAATAATTGCAATATGGTAGAGCATATGCAGGAGTCAACATGGCTCGAAAACGAAGTAAGAGAATTCTGGACAGATTGTGTGCATTAGGGAGAAAATTCATATCTCATAAGTCCAACCTCTGAAAATTCCCATATTTGGTCAGGGAATAGATAACTTAATACCCTATCTTTTTGGTACTCAAATCAGAGGCTAAAATGATGGTTATGCTGGGCGGAAAGTGCATCCTTTGCGTCTCTGTTTTGGCTGTTTTTCAGCAGGCTGAGTCATGGTTTTTGTCTATAACTTATGTTATAAACATGCGTTCATGTTGAAATTTGGTGAGCACGTAGTTCACATCTTTCATAACAAGTTTGGTATTCATTGCTCAGCTCAGAAATTCATAGAATTAAAACTAAGGATGCAATTAAAAGATAGAATAGAACACCACATGGTCATACACCAATACTGTCAAGTCTCAACCCATCCTACTACATCAAGGGTGATTCTACCACGTAATCATCACCTCAAAAGAATACTCTACTCTAAGTTAGCCTATTACATCCATGTCCAAAAGCTAGGCTACACTGAGGAGTATACACAAAAGTCATGCCACTCTCATCTAAAAGTCATCTAGGTTGCCTACAGATGACTGACTGCCAGAAGGGGTAGCCGGTGGGGGTAGCGAGCTGCCGACCTCGTAGTCTATGTCTGAGACGCCCTCTACCTCCTCAGGCTCCTCTCCATCGGGGTCGATCTCCATCGCGGCGTTCTGAGCCGCTATCTGCTGGTGGTGAAGGTCTAAGTGGTCGTTGGCATCCTAAAGTGCCAACTGTAAGTCCTGAATCTGCCCCTCCAGGTGATCTATAGTAGCAGCCTGGTCTGTAGTCTCCTCGTGGAACTCATCCACCTGGGTCTCTAAGTCGTGGATCCTCGTGCCCTGGTCAGTCATCTCCATGGTCATATCAGTGATGGAGCTGTCTCGGAGGTCCACTGTCATGTGTGTTGCCTGGGCCACGTCAGTCAGTGAGGCAATCACCTGAGCCTGTAAGTCCTGAAGCCGGTACAGTGCATTCATGCACCGTATAGAACTAAAAACTGTCTCTCTGGGGTACACCAGAGCCAAAGTGTCAGCGTGCCCCACTCTTTCGATCCACATGGGATCGTCTCCGTCCTGCGCTGGAAATAAGCCAATGGGTGCCATGGCTATCTCCAGTGGGTGCTGCTCGCAGAAGGTCGTCAAAGCTCGGAGTCCTGCTAGCTCCCACATGTCGACTAGGCGGCAGCCTAGCACCTCGACCTCCAGGGGTGGCCACTCGGGGTGGGCCGGGTGAGGAAGTAGTGTTTGGCGCATACGGCACCTAGGTACTCGGTGCTCCTCGAACTCCACTCCCACGTAGCGGGGAGGTGTAGTGTAGCCGACGCTGCTCAAAACGTCCCACAACACTGAGGGAAAACCCTCCCAGTGTAGGCCGTCGGTGTGGACACGTCCCTCAGCGTCCACCACTACGTGGAAAAGGTCAGCCATCTGGAAAAACAAACCAGAGTGTCAGCCAACAGAACAGTGATCGTAAAAACAGATCTGTCCAGTGCACAAAAAGAGCTACAACTCAAAGAGATTGTAACAAAAAATCCTAAGTTTTTGCCAGCTAAAAGGTACCATATTTCTCTACAGAATTGCTATTATAAAGAAGGGCTGAAAGTGTGTCTAAGATAGGTAGATCCTTAAATTTCCAGTCAGATGGCACCCAGAAATTTCAGCAGACAGCAGGTTAGTGTTTAGGTCACAACTTCTATTCAGTTCAACCAATTTAGCTGAATCTTTGGTAGTAGATAGGTGCAGAAATTTGGAACAAATCTTTCAATTATCACCTAGACAGAAAGCCTCATCTAATGGGGTAAAAGACTGGAAGAACAGATATGCACAGAAAAGGCTGAAAACAGCAAGTACAGCAAAACAGTCATAACTCATATTTTACGTGCTTAAAATTTGTGAGATTTTTACAGTGGATAAGTGACTTTATTTGGAACACCTTTTGTCATTGTAGGTCCTTCAATTGAGTTTGTTTGACTTGTAAAAAAGTTCAACTAGGCAACTGAGTGCAACTAGTTTCTAAATCATCCTTATTTGAAGTGCAACAATCTCGAACGTGATTTATATATATTAATTTCCTTTGTGGCACACAACTTATGTTTTACTTGGTGATTATCCGTGATGCATGCATGAATGGTCCTATCCGTCCTCACAAAAGAAAATAATTGCCAAGTATTCTTGGACTTACGGAGTTAGTCATCGGTGACACATATATATACATCTCTCCTTATAATAACTAGTCGAATTTCTAGCGGGCACACAACCTACGGTTTCGAGGTTAGCGTACCTACAGAAAATATTCATCACTGAACCGTTTGTGCCAGCACTCACAAACAGCCCCCATGTACCTCACGCCACATGGGTGACGCATATGTGGTTGCCCACATATGATGACCACACTCGTTGCCTACTATAGAAGTAACAGCCAACCAGGAAATTAAAAGCATTACAGCCATTATAACATCATGAAGATGTTATATTGGCTGCACCGCCAAGTAGGCCACTGCTTGGGGAACAACGTCCGGTATTCACACCCTCTGGCAATGGGCGACCATTACTTACCTGGAGTCGTCGGTACAGAAAAGTAATGTGTTGGAAGTTAGTTACATACATTAGCCACCTAGATTATACCCCCATAATTCCCTAGGGCATACTAACTTTTCCTTAACGTGACTTTCCTAAGGCCGTATTAAGTTTTTCTCTTTAAGAAAACTTTTTAAGACTTGTCATAACATTCGCTGCATATCTTTGGCTCTGATACCAGCCGTAGCAGACCTGCCCCAATTAATCCAGTTCAAGCGCATGAGACCAAATCTTTAGGTCATCAAACACTTCAACCGAGTTAATCGTGCTAGCCTGTCGGGTAACGTCCCGATTGAACTACCGGTAATCATTGATTGAGAAACCCGATAGCAGCATGTCTCACTCGACGGTGAGTACAGATGATACAAGTCACCATTTATTACATCACAATAGTTCACATGGATAATGTAAAACAAGTTTTAGGACTTCATTATTACAGACCAGAGTTCACTGCACAGCGGAAATAAAATGATAACTCTAGACGACGATACTAGTGGTGCCATGATGAAGCCCGTACATGACATCACTCCTCGTTCTCCCTTCCGGGGGAGAACGATTCCAGCTCCACGGTCCAATCGGGAGGCAGGGTACAAGGCCAAGTCAAAGCATCAACAGAGTGTTGGGTTAGTAGCCGAAGCCAATGAACCCAGACAACGGTTGAAACTGAACGACTGGGACAAGCAACTATATATTACTTATCAATAGTATTCTTGGAATCAACAACCTTTACATGTGGGAGAGGGGCCTCCTTTTATAGGGAGACCAAAGGTCTTTACATTCCCATTATACTCCTGGGATCAAGCATCATCCTCTAGACTATACAATACAAATAGCCTAGGGACACTTTGGTACATTTTCTCCTCCCAATGTGAATGCGTAGACTTGTGATTCCGTGTTTGACTTGGCTTAGACTTGGTCTTCTTGGACTTGGTCCATCCCTGCTTCACCAGCTGGAAAAAGCTAAGTAGCCCCTGGATTCGGCTTCTTCCGAATTGAGACGACCCAAAGCCATCTCCCAGCGTCCAGAAAGCCGATGGCTCCTCCAAGAACATGCAATTTAGAGTGAGCCGAAGCTTGCCATTAACTCATTCATAGCTTTTGGCACTCAATAGTATCAATACTTCACCAAATTGGCTTCTAACTCAGTTCAGATAACGTCACTTTGGTATACTGCAAGGCGATGACCGAAGCCGATTGGCTTTAGTACACAGCGAGACGTGATGACCGAAGCCGATTGGCTTTAGTATACAACGAGACATGATCACTGAAGCCGATTGGCTTTAGTATACAACGAGACGTGATGACCGAAGCCGATTGGCTTTAGTATACAACGAGACGTGATGACCGAAGCTGATTGGCTTTAGTATACAACGAGACGTGATGACCGAAGCCGATTGTCCTTGGTCTAACTCGCCTGACCGAAGCCAGATTAGAGATCTGTAAAGCAGATGAAGCTAAATTGGCTTCATCTCCTTTGTTCATTGCTGCCCTTACGCATGAGATAGAGCAAAACAAGTAGAAGGCGTTTGTCGGCGGGCCAAATCCCCAACAGTAGCCCCTCGAGGACGAGGGCTTTCTTCAACAGGCCGAGCTCCACGAATTTTGCATTGCTTGCCAGCCCGAGAAACGTCTCCTCCTTGTTGGAGAAAGCCCCTTAGTGTTTTGTTGTGATTATTCTATTTTTGCTTCGTTTGTCTAACTTATGTGATATCATCTGACTTCGGTTGTTTGAAACTGGTTAAATTATTCTAACCGTTGTTTTAAATTTTGCTTCGGTTTGTTCGAATTTGAAATGCTGGCTCGTTTTTTGAGATTTTAACGGTCAGATTTTACTGGCCTATAAATAGGACCGAAGGGGGGCGATTTTTGCTTGCTTCGCTTGGCTGTTTTTTCACTTAGCTTGAGCTTGACGCTTTCTCTGGCTTTGGAAGCTTTTGAACTCAAGCTTTGGCTTTTATTTCTCAACACAAGTAAGTTTTGCTTTTTGTGCTCCACTATTTTCTTCATTTTTTCCTTTGTCTTTTTGCTGTTTCATTTTCTTATTATTATTTTTTTCTGTTTGTTGTAGCGGCTCGCACGAAGCAGACCGCTCGTCTGATTGGCTACGTCTCTGACGAAGACAATTCGGACGCTGTTGATATGGATTTTGCCGAAGCTGCAACTTTTGCTCAGGAGATTGAAGGCAACGTGGTCGTAGCTCCCGAAGCTGGAGTTGTTATGAACATTGATGATAGGGGCAAGGGGCCTGCCGTTGAAGATGAGGCTGCCGAAGCTGATGACACAGAGGATGCCGAGTCTGCGGCCGGTGATGCATTCGAGGGTGTAGAAGCCGACGTGTCAGATCTTGTGGACTATCAGAAGAAGCCAAAGACCACTATTTTTGGTAAATCCTTTGTTACCCCAGAGTTGATCCGCTTCTATGAGTCAAAAGGATACTTTCCAGTCGGTCACGGACGAGCCCCAGGCACGGAGATTACCCCGACACCTCTTGAGGACGAAGCCGTGGTGTTCAAGGAGTTCTTCTGTGCTGGGCTCTGGATGCCCGTTGATAACATACTTGCTGATATTCTTGGCACTACAAGGTTTCCTGGCTAATGCCACGCTACACATTTGCAACACCACTATTTTGGTTGCCAATGGGGGGCCAAATTGCAACCTTTGCCCAAAATGGTAGCAATATGTGCCTCTAATGCAACGGACAAAAATGGTTGCCTGAGCTATGATTTTGGGTTGCAATAGGTGTGTGCTATGGCAACAATCCTATGCTATGGTTGCAATCACTTCATGTTGTTGCTACGCTATTTTGGAGTTGCATTAGCACTGATTTTCGTTGCAATAATGTGATGATACTGCAACTATATTTACAGTGGTTGCTTTTGTTTGGTGCTTTTACAACGATTTTTTTGGGTTGCAATAATTTCGTGTGGTGTTGCAATCGACATATGGTTATTGCAACAGGAATTTTGATGTAGATGGAATAGCTTGAACCTATGGCAACGACTTTTTAGGGTTGCACAAATCTTCTTTAGCGTTGCAATTGTAAATTGTCTATTGCAACAAAACAACTAAATGGATGCAATATGGCGTTCTTATTGCAACAGTTTGTGAGTATTGCTACAAACTACTACCATGTTAGATGGGCTAACATGGGCCAGCCTCTCTCAGGGCCGTGTCTGTGATTTTGAGGGCCCTAGAGCAAACCAGATACGAACGCGATGCGGCCACGCGAGAGCGGCGACCGGCGACTCGGCATTGGTGTCTCAGCGAGGACGTGAATCAAAACCGATGCACCTTGGTGTCCCAGCGAGGATGCGACCCGGCTGTTGAAACATTTTACAAAAAATCAAAACCGATGCCCGTAGGTAACTCGAACTCGAGACCTAGAGTAATACTCCGGCAGTGAACAACCATTGCGCCACTTCTTTTGTTTTGTCCAGTTCAGGGTCTTGTTTTCTAAAAGCTAGATAGCAGGTTTGGCAATTAAAAAAATGCTATCACTTTTTTTTTGCGACAAAAAAATGCTATAACTGGGAATCGAACCCAACAATGAGGAATGTTGAATTTAGTACCTTTCAGAACTTGGACCGATCTAAATCGGGGAAAAAAAGAGAAAAACAGGCAAACAAGGGAATCGAACCCAGCACTCGTGGATCAAAATTCAAAGCCTTACCACTGTACTACAACTCCGTTGCTTACAGTGTTTTGTAAACTCTTATATATATCTCCACGTTTTTCTGCTGGCTCCTTCCACTCATCAGAGTGGACGATTGGCTGGTGACCAATCATATCCCGCCATGTGGCAACACCGAGGAAAAGACGAAGAACACACGATAATTCATTTTTACTTTTAAATCCAGAATTAAAACTTGTAATTGGTATTTCTTCCTCTTAAAAACTCCGATTTTGATGATTCTTGTTTCTGTTTTTTTGTAAAATCACGCTCTGTCTCTCTGTGGCTTTGTTTATATCTAAATCTCTATTGCTTAGATCTTTTTTATATAGCTTATTTTCTTACACATTGAGTAGTGAATAGAAATTCATCTGTTGGCATAAAAACTATTAATGTAACTTCATATTTTCTAGCACTATAGTAAATACAAGGTTGTGTCCAAACTTGATGTGCATATGAGGTCAAAAATGTTATGAGATATTGAAATTTTAAAGTTTGACTTGAGTTATAAGAAACTATGTGAGAGATGTATCATTTTGTGAACAATGTATTATCTCACTTTATGGAAACCATTTTAATTTTTTTATGGAAATACTATGGACCAAAAATATGTTGTCATGTCAACTTGTAGAATTTTTTGATCAAATTTGGATATTGTTCTAATTATTTCATGGTAATTTGATGATAGGAGTTTGAATTTGTCTCTAGAAGACAATTTAGTTTTTCATCCATCTCCAATACATGGGCTAGAATGGAACATATGAGCCCAAATATATTTTTTATTCAATTTTTTGAATCTTATTACGGGTACATGTAGTTCAACTTAAAATTACTTTGGTGGCAATTGTTCATCCATGTCGAAAGGTATGCATGCACAATGTTACCTTCACATATGAGATTAGAATGTTTTGAGCCAAAGCATCCATTGCCTCTTTGGTCACTTAGATACATGATAACTAGCACTCTTCACTGACTTGTGCGTTTAGTCAACCTTTGAAGCGTAGTCATTCAATGGCCTTGTTTGGTTTTTAGCATCTAGCATTAGCTAGGAGGGAATCTTTCTTGCATGGAGTACTAAATAAAGTCTATTTGCAAAACCTCTTCACGGATGAACGTAACTTTTCGAGACGAATCTAATGAGCCTAATTAATCGATGATTGGCTACAGTGATGCTACAATAACCATCCTCTAATCATGCGGTCAAAGGCCTCATTAGATTCTTCAGGGTTCCTAGTGCAGGGGTTCTGGAGTTAGTTTTGTAAAATACCTTTATTTAATACCTTTAATTAGTGGTCAAAGTTGTGAACAGTATCTAGCGCTGGAGAACCAAACAGGGCCAATGTCTAACATGTGCCTTCTACATTACAGAAAATGGCAGAATCATGGAGTTAAGCTTTCCTGAACGTGCTTGGTTCTAATTAAAATATTCATGTTTATATATATGAGCTTAAGCAATATTATAACCTACAGTCAGAGATTCTTTTATCATATCTTATGCACCACCTGTTCATGTCTCTTTTAATGTGTATAATATAAAAGGCTTAAGCAAATTGCATGTAGATTAGTTCTTGATAAACATGCATGCTGCAGCACCTGTTTTTTCATGTCACCATTGTTCTGTCTAAATTTTTTATGGTGCATTAACCTCAAAGAGTATATTCTCACTACCGCAGATCAGTTTTTTCCCCTCGGCTGGAAATGTTCCGTCACGAGCGTCCAGCTTTTCCTCGCGTGCAGCAGCATACCGAGGGGAAGAGGTTCCCACCGTCAGGGTCTTTACGTGGGGCCTCTATAACACAAGATTCACGGGCAGAGGACACGCTCCAAACGCTGGTGTGGCCCACGCATCAGTGACAGGTGCAAAAAAAGGCCGCGGACTGCAGGGCGCACGGCGCGCGAGCCAGAAAAAAATCGCCGAGCTTTTTTTTCCGCCGCCACCATCCTCCTCGGCCCAGATCTCACGAGGCAGCCCCTCGTCCCCCGCATGAGGCTCGCCGGCATCGACCCATCCTCCTTCGCCTCGCACCCGCCGCCGGCGCCCCCTCCTCCACCTGGCGCCCGCCGGCGCCCTCCTCTTTCTCCCCCTCACGCTCGCTGCCGGAGCCCCCTCCATGTCACGCCGTCGGCGTCTTCCTCCTCCTCCTAGGGCTCAGAAGAAGCATCCTCCACATCGGTGGCGCTCCTCTGCGCACGCTGGCTGCGCCCCTTCCTCCGCGACACAGCATCTGCGGGAGTCCACTCATCCATGTCTAACGGAGGTGAGTCTCCCTCTCAAACTGAATTTCTCTCATTCTGTCCTCATCTCTCTCATAGATCTTGAGAAGATACGATGATTTACAAATTTGTTTGATTGTAAATGTGTAATGATTTGTGGATCTGTAATGATTTGTGAATCGGTGTGTTGAATCTGTGTGATTGTGAATCGGTGTTAAATCTGTTCTTATTGCATACAGGAGAAGATTAGAGGATGCAGTGTCTGACATTGAAATTGGGGCCAAGAGGGATAATGGTTGAGCAGGAGGGGACCTCTTGTATCCAGCTTATTGCAGATAAGATGGTAAGTCCTAGTGCCTGATTTAATTTCCATAGTTGTAATTAGGTACAGACTTAACATCTTGCAATGTTGTCAATCTTTGGTAGCAGTTCAATTGCTTGAAACTTGATGCGAAAAAGTAACTGCTAGTTTCATCTTACTAGGATGTGCACAAAGGCATTAAATCTATCCAATCTGAGATGTTGCAACTACATTCTCTATATTCAGTTTATTAGGATTTTGGGTCAAGTTGATGTCATTCTAATACACACTATCACTCTAAATAAGGTGGTACTAAAAAAGAATGTTTTTTTAATTTCAGCACTGATCTTTATATGCAGTCCTTTAATCATTGATGGGTATTAGTGTGGCCTTGACTGGACATGTGTAAAGCTTACTGATTGTGTTCTTGGGGTACTGTTCTTTTTTCGGTTACTTCCAATATGTAATTGGTACTACTTTACTTGCAGCTCCTTTGTCAAAAGATACAAATAGAGATACCACCTGGCATGCTTGAGGAAGAAAAAAATGACTTGGTAAGGTTAACATATGTCCTACTAACCTGAAACTAGTTTGCTATAAGTTGTGCCTTTTGCGACATGCGAGTAGAGACTTAGAGCAATCCTGGATGCAAGAATCATAGGATATATTATGTTGCTCTGTCACTATGGACAGCTATTCTGTTGCGAATAGCTACCCAAATGGATTCCTTCAATAATTGGACATGTCTTTTCATTATGCATAATATTGTGACGATGATCTCTCATGAATGGTTCTTCTATATCTTTGTTTAGGGTGCAGGCAAGGGCAAGAGATGAATCCTCTCATGCTTCAACAAACTTGAACTATGCATTATGGCAGCAACCAGCAAGTATAGAGGGCCAGTTGTTGATGCAGCAGCTGTTGTATGACCAATGGGCCTGTTAGGATTTAGTTTCCTTAACTTTTTCTTAGATATTGAACTTCAATTCCTTGCAACAGTTGCTTGAACTAGCATTGCAACTTAGGTTGGCAGACCTTACAATACAGATTAAGATTGAGTTGTGAATAATTTGATGATTATATATCTCATGACTATTGAATGGAACATTTGTCACCTCAGTAATGAATAATTACATAAGCTCTAATTGGAGATGCAAGTTGGCTTGGAAGTTGAAACTAGACTGTGTTGGGAGATTAGGTGTACTTCCTTAAATTGTTTTTGCTTGCCTTAAAATGTGGATTCAGCTGATGCATATTTAAAATGATTCTTTCAGGAGCATGATGAGGTTTGAGTGGAGCGCATGATTCATGGGATGATGAACATCAAGGCAACCTTGGCTGCAGTGCTACATACCTCATTAGATCTTGATGTTTTCAAACTAGTTAGCTAGGTGAACATGATTCATGTTGGATACCTTTGTCTTTCAGTGTTCGTGTTTAGACCAAATGTTGTGTCGGATACATTGGATGGTTTCTTTATAGATGTACATAGACAAATCGTATTTTTTGGTTAATGGATGTCTAAATGCTTCATTGATTATATATTGTTTGAACCTATCAAATGGAGCGTTGTAATTTGTATAGTGCAGCATAAGCCTGGCGTTGCAAATATATGCAATAGCAACAAAAACCAGTGTGGCAAAACCACATGCAAAGAAATAAATGGCGTGGTAATAGAGAGGTCACCTATAGCAACCAATGCATTTGGCGTGACAATAGAGGGTTCCTCCTATAGCAACCATGAGAGTAGTGTGGCAATAGAGGGTCTATATATTGCAATGCTACTGACGCGTGGCAATAGGGTCTGTTGCAACACCCAGTGTCGTTGCCACTGTTACTGTTGCCACGCTTTATGTATGTGGTAACAGATAGCTCTTCCAACGCTAGGTGTGTTGCAATAGTTACGATTGCAACACCCATGGTGGTTGCTGATACAGAGACTTGCAACGCTATTTTTGGGTTGCAAGAATATTTTTGGTGTTGCAATAGGAAAAACACAATGGCAACGCCAAAATAAACCGTGGCGCAAACTTTAGACTACGGTTACAATGGCAACCCCTCGCAACCAAAAAATTCCGTTGCCATTGTGTCTATTGCAACCATTTTGTCCATATTGCAACCATTTTCCGGTGTTGCATTAGACAGAAAACCTTGTAGTGTGGGAGGTTCGGATTGCAATTCCATCACCTCACCCCCAATGCTATCACTCATCTGCTTCGCTTCTTTTGGGCGGTGAAAACGAATGCATCGGATGTTAACGTGGACTGCTTCGTCCGTTATTTTGAAGGGCATCGCCAGACCAAAAGTGTTAAGGTTGACGGCTTTGAATATGAGCCGGACTATGGAAGTGTTACCTTCTGCGCACGGTGGAGGCAGACTGATTCGCAAAAGGTGGAACTTACCTTTTGTCAGAAAAACACCTGGGACAAGAACTGGAAAAGCTATTAGCTTTATGTCAAGGTGCCAGCGTTGGAGACTGTGTTGGATGATGGAACGAAGCAGATGTCTTTTCATCTGCGTAGTTCTATTGGGCCTTGTGATTTTGTGGCTTGCCCTCCATTGATAGCTGAAATTATTTGTGGGAAGTATACTTCCAAAGTGCATGAGAGCTGTTTGGCATTGGTGGATGGAGTCCAGCTTAACACGGTGTTTGATGAGATGGGCGTTAGTTATCCTCAACGTTCGGCCCCATCCAAGCCATCGAAGAAGTTCGTCGCTCAGGATCACCCCAGCGTGCTACCAGCCCCGAAGCTAGGTCGTGGCCGTGGGAAGAAAGGGCGTGCTGGAGGCCGTGGTAGCGGTCAGTCAGACGAGGGCGGTGACGAAGCTGAGGTCAGCAAAGCCGGAGCCCCTTCGAGCCGGGGCGGTAGCCAAAGCCAAGGACACACCTCAAAGGTAGCCGCCTCTAAAAAGCGGGTTGCCTCTTCCTTGGAAACTTCCAAGCGTACTTCTTCGCTGGAGACTTCCAAGCGTCAAAAGCTTGCAAAAGCTCTTCCCATCGCTCCGCTTTCGAGCGCTCCTCCTCGTCCTTTTGCTTCGGCTATGGAAGTGCCTACCACCGCTGCGCATGAGGAAGTTCATCCTGCGGCTTCCGCTGCAGTTGTTATGCCCTCTTTTGGAGGTTTGTTTCTTATATACTTGTCTTTCTATTTTTAGCTTCGGTTTGCTTATTTGTTTCTGTCATCTTATTATAGTTAAAGCTGCTGTTCCACCTCTTTGTCGTGCGCGCCTCCTTAGATGCATCGACGACGAAGAGGATGAAGTGAGTTTCAGTCGTCTTTTGAGGGAGGACGAGACAAAGGATTTTGCACTTGGTGAGGCTGAAGTGTCGTCTGTCCCGTTCCAGCCATCGTCCTTGGACTTGTTGGCTGGTGCCGTGGCCAAGTCCCTTCAGACTTCTGAGGGGCTTACGCAGTCGGCTTCGGCTAATATTGAGGAGCTTCCTCGGACGGTTGGGGGTAACACTGAAGAGCCAATGCAGTTGGCTTCTACTAATATTGAGGAACCTGTGCAGATGGCTCTTGCTCTTGAGACTGAGCGGTGTTCTGGTGATTTGACTCCGACACTTACTTTGCCGATTAATGTGGCTTATTCAGCTGATGCCGAACAATCTGCCCCTGCCAAGGACGTTGAATCAGCTCCTGCGAAGCCAGCTCCTAAATCGAGAGGTACGTTTCGCAAAGCAGTTATACTGGTGGTTTTAATCTCTAATAACGGTTTGATATGTTGATTATTTTGCTTCAGAAGCAAGTTATGCTGGGTATGGCCCCCTTGCAGATCGGCTTCAACAGGGTGGCTTTCGTCCTCCAGATGACATTCCGATTATCGCTCCAAATGGTTGGTAGTTTTTGACTGCTCAGATAAAGCTGATTGATTTTTGCTTTTTATCTTAATATTGCTTTTACTTTTTCAAAGCTTCAGACTCGTGTGAAATCCTTGGATTTGGACACGCTCTCTGTCTCCAGCCTTAGTGGCGGTATCCAGATTTGTACCTTTTGCTTCATTTTTGGGTTTGCTGTCTGGCTTTTGATACTTATACTTTTCTTGTTTTAGTCTATAATGTCCATGCAGGAGCTTTTCGCTCGCCTTCCGCTTCGTCTCAATGATGTTGAGAACGAGCGGGCTGAGCACGAGGCTTTAAGGAAAGAGTGCGAGGGCTTCCTTCAGCTCAAGAAATCTTTGGAGGGTGAGAAGGAGCGGCTTCGTCTTGAGCGGGAGTCTACCATGTCAGAGATTGCTTCTCTTAAGAGCAAAGTCTCCTCCCTTGAGACTGCCCGTGAGCTCAATGCTCAAACTATTGAGGGGCTTCGTACTAAATTAGTTGAGGGATCTACTTTGGAATATAACTTGAAGAATCAAATAAAGTCTCTAGAAGCTGATAAGGAAAAGGCGACATCAGACGCTGAAAAGTATAAGAGGGAGCTTCTTGTTGCTGTTGACTTGAAGAATTCTCTCATATCTGAGACGAGTCAACTTAAGTCTCAATTGGGGCAGCTTAGGGCCGACAAAGAGAGCTTAGGTTCTGAGTTACTCAGCCACAGCTTAGGCATCTATACTGAGTACGAAGCTGCTCTGAAACAATATGGAGCCGAGCCGCTGCCCTTCCCCTCTGATGATTTTGATGTTGGGAAGCTTTTCGAATGGCTGGATGACGAGTTTAAGTCCCTTCCAGAGCTTTTTTCCAAAGTGGGTGATTATGCTGCTCGAACGTGCGTGACAAACGCCTTTAAGATGCTGGCAGATAACGGGTGCACCCACTATAAGAGCTTTTTGAAGAGGGACTTTAGCTTCCCTTCGGCTTTGAATCCTGACAAAAAAGAATTTTTCACCGAAGCTGTTTTGGCAACTCGTGGAATCTTTCTCAGAAAATTCTGGTCTCAGACAGGGAGGGAGTGTGCCCGAAGCACTGCATGTGATCGTCTTGTTAAGGTTAGCTTGTTTTACCCCTTCGTTTATTTTTGCTTTTGCTCGTATGCTTTTAGTACTGATTGGTTTGTTTATCCTTAGCACAAGGAGGAGCTTGCTCTTGAGCAGCAGCAGAAAGCCAAAGCCGAAGCTGCCGCTGCTGGCCCTTCATCATCTCATGCTGGTGTTGATGAGAGACATGATGGAGAGCCGAAGGTGTAGATTTGCTGATGCTATCACCTTGCTTGGCTTTTGCTGTGGATTAACACTTTAGCTTTTGCTGTAAAGTAACTCTTTAGCTTTTAATGTAGAATACACTAAGTGGTGTAACGTTTGTATATATGCAGATCCCTGGCGAGGGAGTTGTTCTTGAACCCGTGCCAATCACCATGCGCGATGGTCCCTTGTGTGTATCTGGCTTCGCATGGGAGCAGTATCGGATGTTGTATCCAAGTCAAAGACTTGATGATTTCTGGGAATTTTGCCACGAGTTCTTTAGTCATTGCGAATTCGATGTATTTGACTTTTTTAACTCTTTCATCGTTCGACGTTCTCCTCGTGTCGAACTTGCTCGTGCAAGAAACGCCGAAGCTGCTCGTCTACTTCCGGTTAAAGTGGAGCCAGAAGATTTAGATGATGATAGGGATTTTGCTTATGTATTTAATGCTCCCAGATTTAGGAGATCTGGCCAGCTTTTTGACGGCTATGTTTTTGAGATGTTCTGAGTCATCTCTTTGTAAAACACACTGTAATTCGCTTGTTCATTGTTTTGATTCGAAACACTTGAATGAATGTAAGCTCGATTTGGCTTCGTTGCGAAAGAAACGCCTCCTCCCCCCCAAAGCGGGGTTTTATTCGTTCAAGTGTTTTGTACTTGCAAGAGCTTGTGGTTCGAAGCCCCTTTAGCTCTTCTGAGCATCATACAAGGTCTAATAGGTTGTCGAAGCCCCTATTAGTTGTGCTTGTCTAAGCAAGTTTCGTATGTTCATTTGTAATGCTGTTAGCCGAAGTTGTTTTGTTTTAAAATAGTTGTCTTAGAGTACGGGTTTTTGGACCGAAGCCCTTTTTACTCCTTTTTGGAGTAGATTTTTCCTTAGATCTGAATTGGCCCCACTCTCGGTAGGGTCAATTCAGTTCTATTTATGTTATCGAATACCAGCGACTTGGTCGAAGCCAGTCACTTTCGATGCTGCTTTTGTGGGTTTTGACAAGTTGCCGAAGCCCCTATAGGCTTTCAGAGTACTGTTAGCCGAAGCTGTTTTTATTTTACAATAATTGTTTGGGCCGAAGCCCCTTTTACTCTGTTTAGAATAAGCATTTCTGGACCGAAGCCCCTTTTACTCCTTTTCGGAGTAAGCTTTTCCTTAGATCTGAATTGGCCTTACTCTCGGTAGGGTCAATTCAGTTCTATTTGAATTGTCGAATATCAGCGACTTGGTCGAAGCCAATCATTTTCGATTCTGCTCTTTTGGGGAATACCTCGTTCATATATGATTTGACGAGTTACAGTAAGCACCGCCTCGTTAAAAACCTCACCCCTTGGTCAGGGTCCCCTTGTGAGGAAAAGAGTACGGTCTTTTGGAAAGAAAGTAAAAATGCTATTCTACTTAGTGACTTCATTTATAAAATACGAAGCCATTTTACATCTTTTTCATAGATAGTATTTGCGTAAGCTGTCTGCATTCCATGAATGCGGCAGCTCATTGCCTTCGTCGTCGCCTAAGCGAAATGAGCCAGGCCTGTTGCTTTTGATGACCAGAAATGGGCCTTCCCATTTCTGTTGCAGCTTTCCAGCGGGCATGCTTGGATTTTTCCTTAGGACCCAGTCCCCTGCCTTGATATCTTTCTTGACCACCTTTTTGTCTCGCCATTTTCTTGTCTCAGCTTGATACTTGGAAATATTTTTTGCTGCTTAGAGCCTGTATATCTCAGTGAGATCCTTGTCGACGGCTTCGCTATCTTTAGGAGCTTCTTGTTGTGTGCGAAGCCCTTTGTGCAGTATTTCCTATGGGCATACTGCTTCTTCATCATAAAGCAGTTTGAATGGAGTAAACTGTGTTGCCCTTGATGTGGTGGTGTTATGGGCCCAGATCACCTTCGGCATCTCTTCAACCCACTTGCCTTTTTTCTTACAATTTGCAAGGCACTTTCGAATGGCTGTGAAGATTAAGCCATTGGCTCTTTCAACTGCTCCGTTTGTTTGTGGGTGGTAGACCGAAGCGAATTTCGCTTTCGTTCCAATTGACATGCAATATTGCCTGAATTCGTCGCAGTCAAACTGCTTCCCATTGTCCACTGTTATTTCCCTTGGTACTCCGAATCGGCACACAATTTGCTGCCAGAAGAATTTGATCACTGTTTTTGCTGTGATGTTAGCCAGTGGTCTGGCTTCAATCCACTTAGTAAAGTACTCAACTACTACTATGGCGTATTTCAGATTTCCTTGTGCTGTTGGAAGTGGGCCAACCAGATCAATGCCCCATCTTTGCAAAGGCCATGTTGGAGTTATCAGCTGTGACTGCTCCGAAGGAGATTTTCTGTTTGCTGCACACTTTTGACACTAATCACATGTCTTGACCGTGTTTGTTGCATCCATGATGGTTGCAGGCCAGTAAAATCCTTGCCTCATTGCCTTCCCAACTAGAGCTCTTGCCCCAAAGTGTGCTCCACATAAGCCACTGTGTATCTCTTGAATCAGTTCTTTTCCTTCGTTGTGAGAGATGCAACGAAGCCAAGGAGCTACAACTCCTTTCTTGTAAAGGACATCATCTATCATCTGATAGCATCGTGCTCTTTGTTGCATAGCTTTTAGATCATCTTCGTCAATTGGCTCATAGTATCCCGAAGAAAAGCTATTATTGGGGATCGCCAATCCTCTGAGCTTATTGCATTGATCAGCTTCGGTGGGTCATCTGAGTCCTTTATCGATGGTGATGTTAATGTTTGAAAGAATACATCAGGTGGAAGCTTATCCCCCTTTGCAGCTGCCTTAGCCAAAGCATCTGTCTCTTCATTTTTTGCTCTTGGGATGTACTCCACAGTGAAACCTTTGAATTTTTTCTCCATTGAGCGTACAGTGGTCAAGTATTTGATGAGTTCTGATTGCTTCGCTATGCTTTCTTTTTCAATGTGATCTGCTACCACCTTAGAATCTGTTTTGACAGTGAATCTCTGAGCTCCCAAAGCCCTGGCTTTTCTGAGCCCAAGTAACACAGCTTCGTACTCAACAATGTTGTTTGTGCTTCTGTCACTGCATTTGCAAAACTCTAAATTTGCTGCATATCTCATTTTTACACCCGAAGGCGATTGCACAATTGCTGCGATGCCAGCTCCTTTGTCCCCCCAAGCACCATCACAGTGTATCAGCCAATTTTCCTCTCTGATAGCATTTTGTGGTGAAGGCGATGTCCACTCCGCAATGAAGTCAGCTAGGACTTGCGATTTGATTGATGTTCTCCTTTCAAAGTCCACGACGTATTCAGAAAGCTCCGCAGCCCACTTGCATATTCTGACTGAAGCCTCTTGGTTGTTCAAAAGCTCTTTAAGAGGCTGATCTGTGAGGACTTTGATGTTGTGGCCCTCAAAATAGTGTCTGAGCTTTCTGGAAGCCATTATCACTGCATAGATCATCTTCTCAATCTCTGTATAAAATAGCTTCGACGAGTTCAATGCCTCCGACACATAGTACACTGGCTGCTGAATGTTTCTGCCTTCTACCAGCTTTTCTGTGATGAGCTCTGCACTAACTGCTGATTGTGATGCTGCAATGTACAGTAGCAGTGGTGCTTTTGGGTTTGGTACTGTTAGCTTCATGAGCTGCGTCAAGTATTGCCTTAGCTCGTGAAATGCTTTTGACTGCTCTAGCCCCCACTAGAACTTAGCTGCGTTTCTGAGTGTTGCAAAGAATGGTAAGCTTCGATCTGCTGCTTTTGTGATGAATCTGTTGAGTGCGGCAATTCTGCCCGACAGCTTCTGCACGTCTCTCATGCACCTTGGCTCTTCCATGTCAAGTATTGCATTTATCTTGTCTGGATTAGCTTCTATCTCGTGAGCTGAAACCAGACAACCAAGTATTTTGCCTTTGGTCACTCCAAATACACACTTTTCTGGGTTTAGCTTGAGACCAGCTTGTCTCATGCGAGCGAAGGCGGTTGCCAGATCTGATACGTGATCTTGCATTTTTGCACTTTTGACCAAGATGTCGTCAACATATGCCAATATGCTTTTGAACAGTTCGTCCTTGAACACTGTGCTTGACATTCGGCAGAAGCTACTTCCTGCATTCCGAAGCCCCTCGGGCATCCTGACGAAGCAAAAAGTGCCAACTGGTGTAATAAAGCTGGTTTTTTCCTCATCCTCTTTTTTCATCCAGATTTGGTGATAGCTAGAAAAGCAATCTAAGAGGGACATCATTTTACTTGCTGCTGTTTGATCAACAATCTTGTCGATTCTTGGTAGTGGGTAATCATCTTTTGGGCAAGCTTTGTTGAGGTCGGTGAAATCAATGCACATTCGCCATTTCCCATTCTTTTTCTGAACTGGTACAGTGTTTGCTAGCCATGTTGGATATTTGACTTCGCGTATGACATTGGCGTCCAGCAGCCTTTGCACTTCGGCTTTTACTGCATCAGCTTTCTCTTCTGACATCTTTCTCAACTTTTGTTTTTTTGGCTTCATATCAGGACTGATTGCCAGCTTATGCTCAATTATGCTTCTGTCGACACCTGGTAGATTTTTGCTTGACCAAGCGAACACATCCTTGTTATTTCTCAGGAATTCGATGAGCCTGTCTTCTTCGTCCGGCTCTAGATCTGAGCCAATGATCACTTCTCTGTCAATGACATCAGGCTGCAACTGCACCTGCTTCATGTCTGCAGGTTTCTGCATCTTTCTACTATCTTTCTCAATATTTGGCTTTTCTTCTGGGTAATATGGATCTTTTTCTTCAAGCAGATGCACATTTCGCTGACTAGGTGCTCTGGCTTTCTCGATGTTTCTGGCTTCCCTCTGGTCACCATATACAGTTATAACTCCTTTGAGAGCTGGCATTTTCATGCATAAGAATGACTGCCTTATGATGATATCAAAGGCGTTTATGACTCCTCTTCCGAAGATGACATTGTAATCAAAGACCATGTCTACTACATCAAAGGTGATGTATTCTGTTCTTGCCTTGGATGTGTCACTGAAGGATACTTGCAATGAAATTTTCCCGAGTGTTTGGGTTCGCTTCCCTCCGAAGCCGACCAACGGAGTGTCTGATGGCTCCAGGTTATCTGGGTTGATATTGGTCATGTTTCTCAGTGTTTTTGCTAGGATGATGTCAGCAGAGCTTCCTGTGTCCACTAGCACCTTTTCAATCGTCCAGCCAGCAATATTGGCTTCGATCGACATAGCATCGTTGTGTGGGTAATTGTGGAGCTTGAGATCTTCCTCAGTAAAGGTGATGGGCATATGAGACCATTCCGACTTTTTGTACGGGCCATCAACAGAGATGTTGTTGACTTGGCAGAAATAGCTTTTCCTTTGCTTTTTGTTCTCAAAAGAAAGACTTACTAATACTCCGCAACACAGAGTTGTAGGCATCATCATCATCTGAAAGTTGAGCCACAAGCAAGGCTGAGTATACTAATACTCCGCAAGACTTACCCGACTGAAATAATAATATTTCGACTCCTAGACATGCAAGGCTTTTTGGCTGAGGGGATTGTTTTGCCAATAGCGACTAAGAGTTGGTCCTTATTTTCAAGTTTTAGCATCCCTTTATTGTGGGCCTAACCATTAACTAGGTTTGCACCTGTCTAAATCAATCATGGTGGTGACAAACAATGAATATCATAGTTCAACCATATTCATTATTCATCTCCATAATTCCTCTTGTTTAATACAGTGTGAAAAGAGATCAAGCAGCTTCATGTAACCGCAAAGGACGGATAACTTAAGTTGATTTTACACCATGCATGGGTCAACCTAATCGCATGTCACGTGAGCGACACCCCGGTCCTCACGCAACAACCTTTCCCGCCTTTTCCCGCCGTTTGCGCAAAGCCCACTCCAATCGGGTGCAAAGCCCCACAACCCCAGATGCCCCAGGCAGAGCTGGCCTGCGACCACTACTACACCCGCCATCTTCGCCCTCGCCCAAAGGAGTGAGGAAAAGTCAAACGTCAGTTCCAGTTGGTACATCGGTTTACCGCTTTCCATTATTTCACGGCATACGACTAGTACTTTCAAAAGCTTGACCAACATCGCCACACATTCATCCTTAACCAAAATTCAGTAGGTGGACGGGACGATCAACCGCCATGGGTTATCGCATAAAACCCATCCACTAATTTCCTCATGATTCCAACATAAGGGGGAAACCTATATCTCGCGAGTGACGAGAAGTCACTCGACTTCTACTGAGTCCTATTTTTAGCATAGCAAGCTAACGACCTAGCATTACTAGTAAGAACTTGGGTACCTATGGATCATGCATCTAAGGTTTCAAACAACTGCTAAAACTTAAATGCTCAAGCAAGGTAAACATAGAAAAAGTAATGACATTTCAAAACATAAGGGTCATATGCTCCGGTGCTTGCCTTCGTCACAGCGTGGGGCACTACCCAGTACTTGGTCCCGGTCTTGGCGAGTCGGAGTAGCGTCGGCTTCAAGCTGCTCACTCTCGGACCGGGCCACCAGCTCGTAGGTTCTGTCAGCTAGCGTGAAATCTACACGTATGCACATGCATAAGATTCATAGTGTTTTCACCAGCATACTCATTAGTCTTAAGATTGCAACAACTCAATTATACATGTGGCAGAAATTAACTGAGTACATTTATATTAGAATCAAGTGTTCATCGATATTACTTATTTAATTATTTCTAAGCCTTTTTCTTGCATAGTTTAGCAATTAAAGCATAGAAAACATATTTGCATGAATAAAATTATAGCAAGCATGTTTCTGAAGTACAAGCAATTAAAACATGTGTTTCCAGGGTGCTAGCCATATATTAATCTACTGTTTTATATTTCTTTGGACAGCCATTAGTTGCTACTGTTGGAAAAGTGTAATTAAATCTACAAGCATCCAAAGAAGCTGATATTTTTACTGTAGTTAGGTTTATAACAGAGGGAGCTACTGTGAAGTTTTCAGATTTTTCTGATGTGTACAGAATATTTAAAGATTTATTTACTATAAAACAGCTACTAATAAGATTAAACCATAATTATATCTACACATGCTTTCTGTACTTGGGATTTCTACAGAATGTTCCTATACCATAGAGGGGCATGTCATAAAAAGTACAACATTTTAAAATTGCAGAGACATTAATTAGATTTTATCTTGCTTAAACCATAAGTGCACAAAAACTATAGGAAGACAAATAAAAGATATGTTGAAAAACCTGCCTAGAAAGCTCTACTGATCGAGGCAAAGCTATTACAAGTGGTTCCATATTTTTCCCATACACAGAATGATTATTATGAATTTCTTAAGTTTCTTTAGCATTTTCCTTACATAAAAGAAAATAAATTCTTAGGCCAAGATTCCAGGAGTTCAAGCCACACCACTGCGTAGATCTATTCATAAGGAAGCTAACAAAAGTGGTTTCACATTTTTATCATTTTTCTACGATTTGATATTCATTAAACCGTTTTCAGCTGATTTAACCAGTGAATAACATAAATCCGAAATACATTTGCTGGAAAGTCCTTCTGTCTAGGGTTTAATTGTAAAATAGCCCCTGCATATTACCCATAACCCCCTATGTTTCTTTTAGTATTATAAATGGGTGCTTCTTCAACCTCACGTCAGTTCTCACGGACACAGGCAAAGATGCTCGGCTCTGCTTGACTCTAGAGGCCACCAGTGGTGGCACTGGCCTGGGCTTAGCCCATGGCACCGCTGGAGCATGCGGCATGGCCGAGGGCGGGCGCGCCCTACTGCCAGGACCGACCCCAGGCGCTGCAGCGCATGCGACACTCGTGGGCAGTGGCCGGCGATGGCGTTCTGCCCAGTGCAGTAGGCAAATGGAGGGGAAAAAAGTGCGATGGAACCGGTTGCTCACCACAACTCCGTTCTGACAGCCAGCACGAGTAGAGGAAGACCCGAGGTTGGAAGATGGTGGCTGCGATGGGTGGACTTCGGGTGGCCACGGAAGGTGGGGTTCCCGGCGGTCTGGTTCGTGCCGGACGACGAGGGGTGGTTGAGGGTGAAGCTCAGGGGGTGGGAGAGCTGCGGCTGCTGTGCATTTGGCCGGGGTGGAGGGACGGCGGCGAATCTTGCCGGCGACTGAACCATGCTCGGTTCGCTGCTGAGAAGAACAGGGGCTCCATGGGTTTTATAGGCTGGGAGGCGAAGTACCTGGTCGGAATGGCGTCCAGGGGGAGGTGCTCGGCCATTGGCCCAGCGAGGTGGTGCAAAATGGTTGGGCCGCGGCCGTGCCCTCTCGCCGGCAGCGACGTGGTGGCCATGGCCAGCCATGGTCGGCCATGACTTAGCTCAGAAGGTAGCTGCTGGTTCAGATTATTTTGAAACGCAAAAAAATGATCGACGGTTGACCATGAATAACTCCAAAACTGTAGAGATTCTGGCTGAGCCCAAATTATCAAAGTTGTAGAGGACACAACCAGCTTCAACTTTCATTATATTGGTATCTTCTAATTCTCAACAGTTTAAGAGATATAGCCGAGCAAAGTTTGGGGAAAATAGGAACTTTTTTGAATTTTCTGAATTTTTCCATTGAATTGCAGTTTGACCAGAAATTGACCATGATTTCGAACAAGTTAGTCCCAAAATTAGTAAGTGAGAAATATACCATTGAACAGTAGAGACTTTGAAGTTTCCATTTTGCTATTATGACCAGATATTCATTTTGTTTTACTGATTTTAAAAGGTGGTCAAACATGGGTACTTTGGGACAAGATTTCTGCTTTCAATATTAAGAAAATTTTGAAGCTTTCAACCTTGCAATGCAATTATGGAAAAATTTACTTAAATAGAAGTGTTTAACATTCCAATTTGAGTTGTTTGACATCCTTGGCACGTTTTTCTATTAATTACCCCAAAAGAATAATTTATTTACTTTAATTGCATTTATTTGAGATTAATTGCAATTAAACCACACGGAAAGCACAAAATAGAAAAAGTGTTATTTCACCTTATTTTTGTACCTAAAAAAATTTACCAAGGCAAGTGGTTATGATATGGTCATGATAAGGATTAAGCTTGACAACACTTTTAAATTTTTGGACAGTTACAGCCCCCCCCCCTTAAAAGAATCTCGTCCCGTGATTCCGGTGCGGTATTTAGTGTGGGAAGGCTAGGTAGCTTACTTCGGGGTTGAGAAAACCAGGATACTTGGATTGCAAGTAGGACTCTTGCTCCCATGTAGCTTCTTCTTCAGAGTGATTGCTCCATTGGATTTTGTAAAACCTGATAGTCTGACGTCGGGTTACCGTCTCTTTTTGGTCAAGCACCTTAATCGGACGTTCTTCATAAGTGAGATCTGGCTCGAGTTGGATTTTTTCTGGTGCTACATTTTCAGTGGGGACTCGAAGACATTTCTTGAGTTGCGATACATGAAAAACATTATGGACGGCTGCGAGGTTAGCTAGAAGTTGTACTCGGTATGGCACTGGTCCACAGATCTCGATGATTGGATAGGGTCCGATGTACCGAGGAGCTAACTTCCCTTTTACTCCAAACCTTTGAACTCCTTTTGTTGGTGAGACTCGAAGATACACATGGTCACCCACTTCAAAGGCTAATGGCTTTCTCCTTTCATCATGATAGCTCTTTTGACGAGATTGAGCGGCTTTGAGATTTAATTGAATGATTCTCACTTTCTCTTCTGCTTCTTGAACTAGATCGGGTCCAAATATTTTCCGTTCCCTAGTTTCTGACCAATTCAGAGGTGTGCGACACCTACGGCCATACAGGACTTCAAAGGGTGCCATTTTCAAGCTTGCTTGGTAACTGTTGTTGTATGAGAACTCGGCTAGAGGTAAGCATTGGTCCCAATTTGTCATAATATATGATGCAAGCTCGAAGCATGTCTTCTAAGATTTGATTTACTCTTTCAGTCTGCCCGTCTGTTTGAGGGTGATAGGTAGAACTTCGGATAAGTTTGGTGCCTAGAGATTCATGTAACTGTTCCCAAAATCTTGCTACAAACTGACTGCCTCGATCAGACATGATACTCTTGGGAATTCCATGAAGACAGACAATGCGCTCGAGTTATAATTCAGCATACTTTTTGATTCGATATTCAGTCTTTACCGAAATAAAATGGGCTATCTTCATGAGCCTATCCACAATGACCCATATAGAATCATGTTTGCGGAAAGTGGGAGGTAAGCCAACAATGAAATCCATACTTATGTCCTCCCACTTCCAAGAAGGGATCGGTAAAGGCTGAAGTGTTCCGGCTACCTTCAGATGACTAGCTTTCACCCGTTGACATGTATCACACTCAGCCACATATTTGGCGATTTCCCTTTTCATTCTGGTCCACCAAAAGTTTTCCTTGAGATCTTGATACATTTTGTTGCTACCAGGATGAATAGAAAATTTGGATAGATGAGCTTCATCAAGAATATTCCTTCTAAGATCGTGATTCTTGGGAACAACTAGACGACTTTCAAACCATACTATTCCTTCCCAGTCTTGCCTAAAACATTTGTATTTAGGTACTCCCTGGGCTAGTCCATGTTTTATGTGAGCTATTCCCTGATCACTTAGTTGGGCCATGATAATCTAATCCCTCAATGTTGGTTCGACAGAAATGTGATTTAGGGTACCTTGGGGAACTATTTCCAGCTGAAGCTTGGCCATCTCATGGCAAAGGGTGTCGGCAAATGAACTGGCGGTCAAACAGTTGCACTGACCCTTGCGGCTTAAAGCATCTGCGACTACATTTGCTTTCCCTGGTGATAATGAACTTCAAGATCGTAGTCCTTGATCAACTCAAGCCATCTTCTTTGGCGCATATTTAGATCAGCTTGGGTGAAGATGTATTTGAGACTTTTGTGATCAGTATAGATGTTGCAATGTGCGCCCATAAGGTAGTGTCTCCAAATTTTCAGGGCATGCACAACGGCAGCAAGTTCTAGATCATGGGTCAGATAATTTGCTTCGTGTGGTCGGAGAGATCTAGAAGCATAGGCAATCACTCTGTTTTCTTGCATTAGAACACAACCGAGGCTGGTGCCTGAAGCGTCACAATAGACATCAAAAGGCTTGGATGTGTCTGGTTGAGCTAAGACTGGCGCTGAAGTCAGGAGTCTTCTCAAAGTGTGAAAAGCCTCTTCACACTTGTCACTCCACACAAACTTTTCTCCGTTCTTGAGTAATTTGGTCATAGGCTTAGCTATTTTGGAGAAGTCCAGAATAAAACATCGGTAATATCCTGCCAATTCTAGGAAGCTTGGTATTAAGGCCTCTATGGAAACGATCCTTTTTCTTGACATCTGTATCAGCATGATAGCCCGCATACTGGCTCAGGTTGTTGAAAGACTGGGCATACTGTAGCACATTGCGGGTTCCTTGTGTAAGTGCCAGAAACTCTTTCAACTTTCTTTCCAGTAATCTCTCCGGAATATGATGGGCTCTGAAGGCAGTCTTGAATTCATCCCACGTGACTACATGGTTTGCGGGGAGAATGGCAGAAAAGTTCTCCCACCAGAGACAGTGCTGTGCCGTGGAGCTGCTGTGCGGTGAAGCGGGCCTTGCTATCATCTGAGCAAGGTGCTGTCAGAAGGGTGAACTTGGACTCAATGGTACGGAGCCATGCATCAGCGTCCAAGGGCTCTTCCGTTTTGTTGAACAGTGGGAGCTGCATTGCCAAGAAGTCCTGGAAGCTTGCAGCTTGAGGTTGGTGAACATTGTGCCCACCACGCTGTTGTTGCTGCTGCTGGAATTGCTGGAACGCTTGTTGCCCTTGAACAAGCTGGTGCAGGAGATTTGTCTAGGCAGCCATAACCTCAGCCAAATTGTTCATCGGAGGCTGTGGAGGTAGTTCCTCGGATCCGCTCGGGTTGCTGCGGGTTCCTACCATCTGCATATGTTGTGAATTTCCCATTAGCCACATGACAATTAATCTACTGCTCTAAAATAATTGCAATATGGTAGAGCATATGCAGGAGTCAACATGGCTCGAAAACGAAGTAAGAGAATTCTGGACAGATTGTGTGCATTAGGGAGAAAATTCATATCTCATAAGTCCAACCTCAGAAAATTCCCATATTTGGTCAGGAAATAGATAACTTAATACCTTATCTTTTTGGAATTCAAATCAGAGGCTAAAATGATGGTTATGCTGGGCGGAAAGTGCATCCTTTGCGTCTCTGTTTTGGCTGTTTTTCAGCAGGCTGAGTCATGGTGTTTTATCTATAACTTATGTTATAAACATGCGTTTCATGTTGAAATTTGGTGAGCACGTAGTTCACATCTTTCATAACAAGTTTGGTATTCATTGCCCTGCTCAGAAATTCATGGAATTAAAACTAAGGATGCAATTAAAAGATAGGATAGAACACCACATGGTCATACACCAATACTGTCAAGTCTCAACCCATCCTACTACATCAAGGGTGATTCTACCACGTAATCATCACCTCAAAAGAATACTCTACTCTAAGTTAGCCTATTACATCCATGTCCAAAAGCTAGGCTACACTGAGGAGTATACACAAAAGTCATGCCACTCTCATCTAAAAGTCATCTAGGTTGCCTACGGACGACTGACTGCCAGAAGGGGTAGCCGGTGGGGGTAGCCGGCTGCCGACCTCGTAGTCTATGTCTGAGATGCCCTCTACCTCCTCGGGCTCCTCTCCGTCGGGGTCTATCTCCATCGCGGCGTTCTGAGCCGCTATCCGCTGGTGGTGAAGGTCTAAGTGGTCGTTGGCATCCTGAAGTGCCAACTGTAAGTCCTGAATCTGCCCCTCCAAGTGTTCTATAGTAGCAGCCTGGTCTGTAGTCTCCTCGTGGAGCTCGTCCACCCGGGTCTCTAAGTCGTGGATCCTCGTGCCCTGGTCAGTCATCTCCATGGTCATATCAGCGATGGAGCTGTCTCGGAAGTCCACTGTCATGTGTGCTGCCTGAGCCACGTCAGTCAGTGAGGCTATCACCTGAGCCTATAAGTCCTGAAGCCGGTACAGTGCATTCATGCACCGTATAGAACTGAAAACTGTCTCTCTAGGGTACACCAGAGCCAAAGTGTCACCGTGCCCCACTCTGTCGATCCACATGGGATCGTCTCCGTCCTGCGCTGGAAATAAGCCAATAGGTGCCATGGCTATCTCCAGTGGGTGCTGCTCGCAGAAGGTCATCAAAGCTCAGAGTCCCGCTAGCTCCCACATGTCGACTAGGCGGCAGCCTAGCACCTCGACCTCCAGGGGTGGCCACTCGGGGTGGGCCGGGTGAGGAAGTAGTGTTTGGCGCACACGGCACCTAGGTACTCGGTGCTCCTCGAACTCCACTCCCACGTAGCGGGGAGGTGTAGTGTAGCCGACGCTGCTCAAAACGTCCCACAACACTAAGGGAAAACCCTCCCAGTGTAGGCCGTCGGTGTGGATACGTCCCTCAGCGTCCACCACTACGTGGAAAAGGTCAGCCATCTCGAAAAACAAACCGGAGTGTCAGCCAAAAGAACAGTGATCGTAAAAACAGATCTGTCCAGTGCACAGAAAGAGCTACAACTCAAAGACATTGTAACCAAAAATCCTAAGTTTTTGCCAGCTGAAAGATACCATATTTCTCTACAGAATTGCTATCATAAAGAAGGGCTGAAAGTGTGTCTAAGATAGGCAGATCCTTAAATTTGCAGTCAGATGGCACCCAGAAATTTCAGCAGACAGCAGGTTAGTGTTTTGGTCACAACTTCTATTCAGCTCAACCAATTTAGCTGAATTTTTGGTAGTAGATAGGTGCAGAAATTTGGAACAAACCTTTCAATTATCACCTAGACAGAAAGCGTCATCTAATGGGGTAAAAGACTGGAAGAACAGATATGCACAAAAAAGGTTGAAAACAGCAAGTATAGCAAAACAGTCATAACTCATATTTTACTTGCTTAAAATTTGTGAGATTTTTACAGTGGATAAGTGACTTTATTTGGAACAACTTTTGTCATTGTAGGTCCTTCAATTCAGTTTGTTTGACTTGTGAAAAAGTTCAACTAGGCAGCTGAGTGCAACTAGTTTCTAAATCATCCTTATTTGAAGTGCAACAATCTCAAACGTGATTTATATATATTAATTTCCTTTGTGGCACACAACTTATGTTTTACTTGGTGATTATCCGTGATGCATGCATGAATGGTCCTATCCGTCCTCACAAAAGAAAATAATTGCCAAGTATTCTTGGACTTACGGAGTTAGTCATCGGTGGCACATATATATACATCTCTCCTTATAATAACTAGTCGAATTTCTAGCGAGCACACAACCTACGGTTTTGAGGTTAGCGTACCTACAGAAAATATTCATCACTGAACCGTTTGTGCCAGCACTCACAAACAGCCCCCATGTACCTCACGCCACATGGGTGACACATATGTGGTTGCTCACATATGATGACCACACCCGTTGCCTACTATAGAAGCAACAGCCAACCAGGAAATTAAAAGCATTACAGCCATTATAACATCATGAAGATGTTATATTGGCTGCACCACCAAGTAGGCCACTGCTTGGGAAACAACGTCCGGTATTCACACCCTCCGGCAATAGGAGGCCATTACTTACCTGGAGTCGTTGGTACAGAAAAGTAATGTGCTGGAAGTTAGTTACATACGTTAGCCACCTAGATTATACCCCCATAATTCCCTAGGGCTTTACGTACTAACTTTTCCTTAACGTGACTTTCCTAAGGCCGTATTAAGTTTTTCTCTTTAAGAAAACTTTTTAAGACTTGTCATAACATTCGCTGCATATCTTCGGCTCTGATACCAGCTGTAGCAGACCTGCCCCAATTAATCCGGTTCAAGCGCATGAGACCAAATCTTTAGGTCATCAAACACTTCAACCGAGTTAATCGTGCTAGCCTGTCGGGTAATGTCCCGATTGAACTACCGGTAATCATTGATTGAGAAACCCGATAGCAGCATGTCTCACTCGACGGTGAGTACAGATGATACAAGTCACCATTTATTACATCACAATAGTTCACATGGATAATGTAAAACAAGTTTCAGGACTTCATTATTACAGACCAGAGTTCATTGCACAGCGGAAATAAAACGATAACTATAGACGACGATACTAGTGGTGCCATGATGAAGCCCGTACATGACATCACTCCTCGTTCTCCCTTCCCGGGGAGAACGATTCCAGCTCCACGGTCCAATCGGGAGGCAGGGTACACGGCCAAGTCAAAGCATCAACAGAGTTGTAGGCATCATCGTCATCTGAAAGTTGAGCCACAAGCAAGGCTGAGTATACTAATACTCCGCAAGACTTACCCGACTGAAATAAGAATATTTCAACTCCTAGACATGCAAGGCTTTTTGGCTGAGGGGATTGTTTTGCCAATAGCGACTAAGAGTTGGTCCTTGTTTTCAAGTTTTAGCATCCCTTTATTGTGGGCCTAACCATTAACTAGGTTTGCACCTGACTAAATCAATCATGGTGGTGACAAACAATTAATATCATAGTTCAACCATATTCATTATTCATCTCCATAATTCCTCTTGTTTAATACAGTGTGAAAAGAGATCAAGCAGCTTCATGTAACCGCAAAGGACGGACAACTTAAGTCGATTTTACACCATGCATGGGACAACCAAATTGCACGTCACGTGAGCGACACCATGGTCCTCACGCAACAACCTTTCCCGCCTTTTCCTGCCGTTTGCGCAGAGCCCACTCCAATCGGGTGCAAAGCCCCACAACCCCAGATGCCCCAGGCAGAGTTGGCCTGCGACCACTACTACACCCGCCATCTTCGCCCTCGCCCAAAGGAGTGGAGAAAAGTCAAACGTCAGTTCCAGTTGGTACATTGGTTTACCGCTTTCCATTATTTCACGGCATACGACTAGTACTTTCAAAAGCTTGACCAACATCGCCACACATTCATCCTTAACCAAAATTCAGTAGGTGGACGGGACGATCAACCGCCACGGGTTATCGCATAAAACCCATCCACTAATTTCCTCATGATTCCAACATAAGGGGGAAAACCTATATCTCGCGAGTGACGAGAAGTCACTCGACTTCAACCGAGTCCTATTTTAGCATAGCAAGCTAACAACCTAGCATTACTAGTAAGAACTTGGGTACCTATGGATCATGCATCTAAGGTTTCAAACAACTCCTAAAACTTAAATGCACAAGCAAGGTAAACATAGAAAAAGTAATGACATTTCAAAACATAAGGGTCATATGCTCCGGTGCTTGCCTTCGTCACAGCGTGGGGCACTACCCAGTACTTGGTCCTGGTCTTGGCGAGTCGGAGTAGCATCGGCTTCAAGCTGCTCACTCTCGGACCAGGCCACCAGCTCGTAGGTTCCGTCAGCTAGCGCGAAATCTACACGTATGCACATGCATAAGATTCATAGTGTTTTCACCAGCATACTCATTAGTCTTAAGATTGCAGCAACTCAATTATACATGTGGCAGAAATTAACTGAGTACATTTATATTATAATCAAGTGTCCATCGATATTACTTATTTAATTATTTCTAAGCCTTTTTCTTGCATAGTTTAGCGATTAAAGCATAGAAAACATATTTGCATGAATAAAATTATAGCAAGCATGTTTCTGAAGTACAAACAATTAAAACATGTGTTTCCAGGGTGCTAGCCATATATTAATCTACTGTTTTATATTTCTTTGGACAGCCATTAGTTGCTACTGTTGGAAAAGTTTAATTGAATCTACAAGCATCCAAAGAAGCTGATATTTTTACTGTAGTTAGGTTTATAACAGAGGGAGCTACTGTGAAGTTTTCAGATTTTTCTGATGTGTACAGAATATTTAAGGATTTATTTACTATAAAACAGCTAGTAATAAGATTAAACCATAATTAAATCTACACATGCTTTCTGTACTTGGGATTTCTACAAAATGTTCCTATACCACAGAGGAGCATGTCATAAAAAGTACAACATTTTAAGAATTGCAGAGACATTAATTAGATTTTATCTTGCTTAAACCATAAGTGCACAAAAACTATAGGAAGACAAATAAAAGATATGTTGAAAAACCTACCTAGAAAGCTCTACTGATCGAGGCAAAGCTATTACAAGTGGTACCATATTTTTCCCATACACAGAATGATTATTATGCATTTCTTAAGTTTCTTTAGCATTTTCCTTACATAAAAGAAAATAAATTCTTAGGCCAAGATTCCAGGAGTTCAAGCCACACCACTGCATATATATATTCATAAGGAAGCTAACAAAAGTGGTTTCACATTTTTATCATTTTTCTATGATTTGATATGCATTAAACCGTTTTCAGCCGATTTAATAACATAAATCCGAAATACATTTGCTGGAAAGTCCTACTGTCTAGGGTTTAATTGTGAAATAACCCCTGCGTATTACCCATAACCCCCTATGTTTCTTTTAGTATTATAAATGGGTGCTTCTTCAACCTCACGTCAGTTCTCATGGACACAGGCAAAGATGCCCGGCTCTACTTGACTCTACAGGCCACCAGTGGTGGCACCGGCCTGGGCTTAGCCCATGGCGCTGCTGGAGCACGCGGCATGGCCGAGGGCGGGCGCGCCCTGCTGCCAGGACCGACCCCAGGCGCTGCAGCGCATGTGCCACTCGTGGGCAGCGGCCGACGATGGCGTTCTGCCCAGTGCAGTAGGCAAATGGAGGGGAAAATAAAGTGCGATGGAACCGGTTACTCACCACAACTCCGTTCTGACAGCCAGCACGAGCAGAGGAAGACCCGAGGATGGAACTCCACGGCGAGATGGTGGCTGCGACAGGTGGACTTCGGGTGGCCGCGGAAGGTGGGGTTCCCGGCGGTCTGGTTCGTGCCGGGCGACGAGGGGTGGTTGAGGGTGAAGCTCAAGGGGTGGGAGAGCTGCGGCTGCTATGCATTTGGGCGGGGTTGAGGGACGGCGGCGAATCGTGCCGGCAACTGAACCTTGCTTGGTTCGCTGCTGAGAAGAACAGGGGCTCCATGGGTTTTATAGGCTGGGAGGCGAAGTACCTGGCCAGAATGGCGTCCAGGGGGAGGTGCTCGGCCATTGGCCCTGCGAGGCGGTGCAAAATGGTTGGGCCGCGGCCGTGCCCGCTCGCCGGCAGCGACGTGGTGACCATGGCCTTCCATGGTCGGTCATGACTTAGCTCAGAAGGAAGCTGCTGGTTCAGATTATTTTGAAACGCGAAAAAATGACCGACAGTTGACCATGAATAACTCCAAACCTGTAGAGATTCTGGCTGAGCCCAAATTATCAAAGTTGTAGAGGACACAACCAGCTTCAACTTTCGTTATATCGGTATCTTCTAATTCTCAACAGTTTAAGAGATATAGCCGAGCAAATTTTGGGGAAAATAGGAACTTTTCTGAATTTTCTGAATTTTTCCATTGAATTGCAGTTTGACCAGAAATTGACCATGATTTCAAACAAGTTAGTCCCAAAATTAGTAAGTGAGCTATATACCATTGAACAGTAGAGACTTTGAAGTTTCCATTTTGCTAATATGACCAGATATTCATTTTGTTTTACTAATTTTAAAAGGTGGTCAAACATGGGTACTTTGGGACAAGATTTCAGCTTTCAATACTAAGAAAATTTTGAAGCTTTCAACCTTGCAATGCAATTATGGAATAATTTACTTAAATAAAAGTGTTTAACATTCCAATTTGAGTTGTTTGACATCCTTGACACGTTTTTCTACTAATTACCCCAAAGGAATAATTTATTTACTTTAATTGCATTTATTTGAGATTAATTGCAATTAAACCACACAGAAAGCACAAAATAGAAAAAGTGTTATTTCACCTTATTTTTGTACCTAAAAAAATTTACCAAGGCATGTGGTTATGATGTGGTCATGATAAGGATTAAGCTTGACAACACTTTTAAATTTTTGGACTGTTACATCCACAGGGAAGGCGGTGGTTGAATAGAGTAGTTATCCATTGTATTCAATCATAACACTATTAGTATACCAAACTCTAGCAAGGGATAAACATTGATAGATGGCTAGTATGACACACAGAAGATGTCATTTCTCATTATATAAGTATAGTTAATATGAAGATCCTAAGAGAGAACTAGAGATTCTATATGCTTCTCACTTATGAGTTACATACATTATAAGTGTACACTATACAAGCTCAGCAAGGGACACATGTCAGAGGGCAAATCGAGGAGTCGTGGGATCCCCCTCATCAAAGGGTACTGTCATGATGTTTATCACGAAGGCCTGCAAATGCCCAAACCTGAACAGTGAGGATTACAAAGGCCCAGCAGGGCTATCACTACCCGGGGGCTACCTCTGAGTACATGGGGTAGGGTATCCCCAATGGTATTCCATATACCAAACACCATGTTTGCAATATGAAATACTACTCTATTTATTGTCCAGATAAACAGAGAAACCTTGCGGCGCATTGGGCCATTGCCATAACATGCATCAGCTAAACTAAGGTGCAAGACATACAACTTATATGATGAACAAATAAGGTAATAAGCCAAATAACATAAGCAAGATAGTAATTCCATTAAAAGCTCAAAGTCTTATAAGTAAACAAAAGATACAAGATAACTAAGCTCTAGGCTTACCAAGACTCCTTCGGAAGCCCGTAGAAGCTCGACTCCTAAGACTACATCACTACTGACTAGGACTATAACTTGTGGCAAATGGAGCGCTTCCTTCTGGTGTGTGTTGAACTGGAGCCGAGGCCATCTATTTACAGCTTGGTAGGACGGTGGCGAGGCACCTCGAGGCGGTTGAGGCCGTTTGGCCCTGGGACCAGGTCAGCCGACCCTAGGATGCACCGACTTGAGTGATGTACGGCCGGGATGGACTCCTGGAGGCGGTAGGAAGCACCCCGCCAAAGCTGAGTGAGTTTGGCGCGAATGCCACATCGGGCGACGCATCTAGGTCGGGCGATGGGCCACCGGCTCCTCTCGGGCCCATCTTCGCCTAGGTGACTGTGGAGTGGGTCCTACTGACGGTTCCAGGTGGGGTTGCTCAATTTGAGTACGTTTAGATATGTTGGTGGGCCTCTCAATCCATGCGACCTCCCCTTGGACCATTCCCATCTCTTGGATCCAACCGTCATGGAACCAACGGCTATGATGGCCCTGAAGTGTGCTTCTTTACTGTGGCCAAATATGGGCTCCATTGGGCTTGTACCCAGGTCGGCCAACCTAGGGGGGTCGGGCGACCTGGCCCTAAGCTCAAATCTCCTCCTCTTTTGCCAATTACTCCCTGCATTCACATATTCACCAAAACTTGTGGAATTGATTAAATATAAATCCTATCACTATATTTGGTGATTATATTTGACATATTCTCTGTAGGAATTGACGGTCAAAATTGGCATTTAAGGACCGTCAACACTCAACTAACTCACGGCTTAAACCAGGCATTTCTTGATAATTCCATGCAAAACAATCAACATATTCTTTCAACAGCTCGATTAATTCAGCTTTATAATCAGCTTTCAAATTTTTGTTTACAAACGTCGGCCTAGGTATAGAACCATCACCAACATCAATTTCCTCTAAAGGATCAATCGTCGTAAAACCCTGTCCCAATTTACTCATATCATCAAAATCTTCAATGGCTTCACACATATTGTTCTTTTGTGCCCGATAGTGTTCAAGTCTCTGCTGCAACCATTCTGAACTATTTATTAATTCACAACAAGTGGTTTAGCCGATACTCAACCGGCTTTAGAACAGCAGGCATGAAACCATCTCTAGTACAGCTGATTATCTCATAATCAGAAATATCTAAACCTGTCAAGCACTTGACATCATCATGCATAGACATGGTAGAACCATCAGCCACAGCAACACAAGCCGATGCATCTCTATGTACAACCTCTATGTCGTCGTCAACCCTTTGAATAAGAAATTGATGCAAACTAGAGGGTACACATCTATTTGCATGAATCCAATCACGACCCAATATTAAACTGAAATTACCTTGGGCCTCGACAACGAAGAAAGCAGTAGCCAACGTCTTGCTCCCAATGGTGAGCTCCATAGAAGCCACGCCCTTAGCACTTGTAGGCTCGCCTCCTCCCACACCACTGATAGTCATGTTGGTCTTGATCAGCTCATCATCCAAACCACCAAGTTTCTTGAACATGGAATAGGGCATCAAATTAACAATGGCGCCGATATCAACAAGCATCCTAGAAACAGGCCTCCCATTGATATGTCCCTTCATGTACAACGCCTTTAGGTGATTTTTAGAATCCTTTGGACTTTTAAATATAGCTTCTTTTGGGCCAAAGTCCAGATGAGCCATCTCCTCCTCCGGAATAACATAATAATCCGAAGAAAGTTGAACCATATTAGCATCAACATTCATGCGATCAGGTGATGAATCATAATCAACAAGTTGTTCATCGTCCATATCCTAGGAATCCGATGACAACCTCTGATCAAATGAAGAAGTAACAGAAATCTTAGAAGCAATACGAGATGGCCCTGGATCAGCAGAAACCGGTGCCACCGGATCCAAAACTGGTGCCACCGGTTTTGGCGCAGCAACAGGCATCGAGGCAGGCAAAACCAGTTCCTCCGAATTTGGCTCTGGTTATTCATTGATCTTTAATTTCCAGAGGAATCATGGGCCTGTATTGGTTGAAGTTCTCCTCCCTTTGCTTTTCCAGCTCTTTTTCCTTCTGTTCTTCAAAGCAAAGTCGCTACAACTTCCTCTTTTGTGTGCGCGTCAAACCTGGAGGACACCATCGTGGCAAGAAATATTTAGATTTATCAATCTCAACTTTCTTACCCTCACCAAGATCTGCAGCAACATCTTCCTGGATTGATGCCTTAGCCTCATCACCAATCACAACTGGCCTCTTGCCATCGTCCTCCGGAATCACCTTGATGTCACCAATCTGAATCACATCAGCAGCAGTAGTCCTTTCCTGGTCGACATCCATCTTCTGGACAACTTCCTCCACCTTTTTGGGTCGATAAACCTGCTTAGGAGGAAAAGATTGCCTCTTCTAAGTAAACTGGTTCCACCGGTTTTGGAAACCGGTGCCACCGGTTTTGGGTGGCACGTCCCAACCTGATCGATGAGGCGCCGAATGGTTATCGACCAACCTCTCATGCACTGGCACTCTGTCATTACCCCATCTTGGATGAAAAGGAGGATATTGGATAGGGTAATATGGCATATGCATCCCATTGTAATCCCACGCTGGATATGGAGAATTATAATATGAAGGCATCCATGGCATGGCTTGATACTAATTTTGTTGGGGATACAAAGTAGCAACACCACCCTTCTGTCTGTTATTCGCCCTTGGAGGCAAAATTGGCTTTTCTTGATGCATGGGTGATCTCTTTTTCTTTTTTGCCGGCCAATCTTCATCAACTGGCCTTTGATTCGCATATTTAGAAAATAACTGGTCAAACGTCAGCTTTGGTTTTGCAATCTTGCCCTGACCTTTGACCACATTAACTTTCCAGGTTCTGATCTCAGGACGCTTGGGTTTTAGCATCATCGGGCGCCCCTGACCAAAACCGATAGAACCGGTTTCAGAAGCCGTTTGTCCTGTGCAGCAGGCTTAAACGGTGCTTTTGATGATCCTTGCCCCCGAGATCCGTGACTCTTGCAGTGATTTTGAAAGTTTCTCTACCATTGGGGGTCTTCTCACACACCACCTCCCTGATAATTTACTTCCCCTTCAAATTTTCAGGCTTTTCATCTCCCACAACAATATTTTTTCCTTTAGTTGATTCGACTTGGTGCGGCCGAACCAGAACCTTAGGAGGTTACATCTCAAGGGTATTAATAGGGAAAGGTGCCTTGTCAACCTGCATCTCATGTAGTGTCAAACGTCCTTTATTCAATGCCGATTGCACCTGTCGACGAAAAACATTGCAATCATTAATAGCATGCGAGAAAGAATTATGTAACTTGCAATATGCCTGTCTTTTAAGCTCTTCAGGTGAAGGAATAGTATGAGACATTTTAATGTTTCCATTCTTTAACAATTCATCAAAAATACGATCACATTTAGAAACATCAAAAGTAAATCGCACTTCTTCTTGCCGATTCTTTTGAATTGGCTTAAGAGATGGACATATGTACGATTTATTCTTAGAAGGCCATACAAGTTCAGCAGCATACACATTTTCCTCATCATCCGAACTACTAGAATCATAAGTAACAACATGAACATTAGAACAATGAGTCTTATATGTATCCTTAGCATTCTTTATTCGGTTTTCAGTAGCTAAAGCCCTTACTTATACTTGATTAACCGAAAAGTGATCTAAGCCTTCTAACTTTTCTTTAATAAAGGATCTTAAACCATTAAAAGCAACATCAGCAAGATCCCTTTCAGAAAGTGACAAATTAAAGCATCGATTTCTAGTTTGTTTAAATCGTTTAAAGTAATCTAAAATAGATTCATCTCTTTGTTGCTTAACCGATGTTAAATCTGTCAACTTTAAATGAGTACTGCAACTATAAAAGTGATCATGAAATTTTTTTCTCTAATTGATTTCATGAATGAATTGAACCAGGAGTCAATGAAGAAAACCAAGAAAAAGCAGTTCCAGTCAAAGATAGTGAAAACAAGCGAACTTTTAAAGCATCACTAGAACTAGCCTCTCCTAGTTGAGCAAGATATTGGCTAATGTGTTCCCAAGTGGTCTTACTATCATCACCATTAAATTTCACAACATCAGGAACACGCCAATTATTAGGATAAGGAACATCATCAAAATCAGCAGAGTATGGTTTTTGGTATAATCTAGAATTACCCACATCAATACCGAGCTTATCCTGCATCATACTAGCTAACTCGTCCTTTAATTTAAAGAATTCAGCATATAAGTTTGAACAAGATAGATCAGATTGCCCTATGGCTGTACTTTGAGCTTGAACAACCTGAGGCATGCGATAAGGATTTTGCCGCAAATATTGATCATACACATCATTAGGAATCCCACTAGAATTAACGTTTTGATTATGTCACACCCGGATTTACAAAAGAAATCCGAATGCTACTATATGTGTACCCAGGAAGTCTTTACACACATATAGCTCAGAAATGAATATCAAAGAAAGGGAAAACAGTGCTCGATAACATAAATCATAACAAGTCTTACATCACAGGCATTACATTTATTAACGAGTTTATCAAAGTAGCGGAAGCTTGATGTAATCTAACTCCAAGACATCTCCACAGGGACTCTGACTGGGGGAATACACAGCCTAGAAATCCGGGAACTCCTCGGGGAAGACAAAAGCATCCACTGGCGGCTCATCTGAGTACCCATCTGGGATTTTGTTGAAGTAAAGCAAGTGTAAGTAATCCATCTTACTTAGAAAGCATAACATGATTAAATGAGGCTCAAAAGGCTACGCAAGGTTTAAACTGCGGTTAGCATTTTTAGTTGATTGATTTTAGAATTAACCTGAATTACTATAATTAGATGACAACCCGGTTGTAACCCACATTATGAAAACATGTGAAATATTATGAATGAACAACATCATATTTAACCATTTAACCAGAAAACAAGGAACCGCTTGAAAAGGATCCAGGCCGCTCTTGACCGTGAGCATGGCTGTTATAACAGTTTTACACTCTGCAGAGGTTGTACACTTTCACCACCGGTCGCGACACCCCTTTGCCATAGGCAATGCACTCCCAAAATGAGCACAAGGTATCACTACGAGACCTTTCAAAAGACACCCTAGCAAGCTAGTGGCCGCTACGGTTTCCTGACAGGCGCATGGACCCCTCCAGGCTCCAGCCAAAACATCACACAAATCCATCACACACAAACCCCAACAAGAACTGACCGAGGTCCACACTTAAACCTGGCAGCCCCACTTGCGCCTTTCGGTAACCACTAGACAAGCTAGAGCCGTACAGTTTACTTAGTCAAGACCAGAGCCATGTGATTCCTGTGGTTGTACGGTTTTCCTGGGTGGCCGCTTTAAGAACGGAACCTTAAGAAGAGACGCTTAGAGCAATGCAAACACATGCTCAAGCTCCCTAAACCAAGTTGCTAAAAGGCACATTTTAATAAGGTTCCAAGTATACCATTAGTCAAGATTAACATTTTATAACGAACATTAGCGGTTGGCAAGCATAGCGACAACTAACATATCTACCCTTATGCATAACCCAGGGTAAACAAGGAATATAGGATAAACAAATCTAGTCAGCCTTATGGTTTAACAAAATTAGACACATGTATGAATGAATAAAATGTTTATATGGTGAATAGGTATCAAGGATGAATCATGTTATACTTGCCTTCCTCAAAGTATTGCTGCTGATCCGATTCTTCAAACTCTTGATCAAAGCCGGCCTCGTATTGCTCGCACTTTAAACACGCATTCCAATCACCACACATACATCCATCACAAGCCAGTACATGCATACAAAAGTATTTCTATTAGAACAGTACACCACACAATGAAAACAGAAGCAAAAAGGATATAAAACTAATCTACGCATTTCTACGAACACAACAACGCGAAAATCACTCTAATCGGATTTACGGTGATTAAACTACGCTAAAAACAAGACGAAGGTCTAAGCTGCGATAAACCGAGGACCTAAACGTGTTTAACCCTAGACAGCATGGATGTTTTGTAAAACACAGGGGAGGGACTGCGGGTTTCTTAGGGATTTCTGCAGGGGCTCTACAACATAAACATGAAGGGGTAACTTTGATCTATTCTAGGCCACTGGATCGAAGATGGATGGTCGGAGGGGATCTGTTCGGCCTGCAGGCAAGGGGGCGCCGTTCCTCGGCCTTCCCTCGCGAGCAGGAGGGCGGCGCTCTCCCAGAACACCGTTCTGGTCACCGGCGTTGAGGGGGCCAAGAGCTACGATGCACGGATTTCTGCGTTGGGCGGCAAAACGAGATCGAGGCGTCGAGGGCAACTCGTTTTAGCGCTCACCTAGGGCAGCCAAGCAGCAAGGGCGACGGGGCTTGGAGAAGGGCAGAGCAGAACGCCGTCGGCCGTGGAGAGGGATCGTGCGGCCTGCTGTTCGTCGCCGGGGTAAGGTCCTCGGGTTCGTTCGCTGTTCGGGCGACAAGGTGGGGTCCCGACGTTCCTGTGCAAGAGATTTTGGGGAGGGAGAGGTCAGACAGACATCCATGGAGGAGGGATTTAGGGGCAGCGGCAGTCTTTACCTTCGCTGCTCACGATGAAATCCAGCGGGGACAGAAGTTGGCGATGGAATTAGAGTTGCAGGGAGGTAAAGGAGGTTGGGGGGAATCTCGTCCAAGGTTTTGCAGAGGGGGAAGAAAGCTTGGGCGCCTGAATTGAAGAGAGGGGGCTGTTTTGTTGCTGCGACATTAATGCAATTGAAAGGAAATTATGTCAGGCGTTTCTGGTGGAAGAGGAAAGGAAGGGGCGAAGGTTCAGGGAAGGAAGGGCGTGCGACGTTCCTGCGTGAAAAGAGGGGGGGGGCGACGCAGGGAGAGAAGAGGGGCGTCGTGATTTCTGCGTGAGGGAGAGGGGAGGGGATGAGGGGGTGAGAATGGATCTGTTTGGGCCTGGGTTGGATCTGTTTGGCCCAAGGGAAGGGAAAGAGAGGATGGGTTGGGCCCAAGAGGGAAAAGGGAGATGGGCGGGGCTGGTTTTGGGCCGTTTACGATTGGGCCACGAGGATTTTGGGTTAGGGTTTTGGTCTAAGCACACAAAAACACTCATACAATAAAACGATGCATCGGCATGAAATGCATACAAACAAGTTTCTAAACCTAGGGTTGATTTTAATTACCAAAAAGATTTTATATTTTTCTAAATTTCGGGAATGCTCACACAATAACTTAGCAAATTAATTACTAATTTAGAAAACAAAAATTTTAGGGTGTTACAAACCTACCCCCCTTAAAATGAATCTCGTCCTCGAGATTCGGTTGAGCCTTCAAACAGCTGTGGATATTCTGCCTTTAAATCTTCTTCTCTTTCCCAAGTTGCCTCATCCACTGAGTGTCGGCTCCACTGCACCTTACACATCCGTATCACCTTACTCCTTGTGACTCTTTCTGCCACTTCCAATATTTTGACGGGATACTCTTTATAAGTAAGATCCTCTTGTACATCGAGTTCCTCCAAAGGTAACTGTTCTTCTGGCACTCGTAAACACTTCTTTAATTGTGATACGTGGAACACATCATGTACACCAGACAGTCTGGTTGGCAGTTCCAATCGATAAGCTACCTCACCTTTTCTATCCAACACCTTGAATGGTCCAATGTACCTTGGTGCTAGTTTTCCTTTGACATTGAATCTATGAACTCCTCTCATAGGTGACACCTTGAGATATACATAGTCTCCAATTTCAAAACTAAGGTCTCGACGTCTGACATCCGCATAACTCTTTTGTCTTGATTGTGCTACCTTCAAATTCTGCCTGATTGTTTGCACCTGTCTTTCAGCCTCTTTAAGAATTTCAGGGCCAAACACTTGGCTTTCTCCCGTTTGATTCCAGAACAAGGGTGTCCTGCATTTTCTGCCATATAGTGCCTCAAACGGTGCCATTTGTAGACTCTTTTGGAAACTATTATTATAAGAGAATTCCGCATATGGCAAACTCTTATCCCAACTTGTCCCATACTGTAAAGCACAAGCCCTCAACATATCTTCCAATGTTTGATTCGTCCTTTCAGTTTGCCCATCGGTCTGTGGATGATAAGCTGAACTGAAGTTTAATTTTGTATCCATTGACTCATGAAGTTTATGCCAGAACTATGATGTGAATTGTGATCTCCGATCTGACACTATCTTCTTTGGAATTCCATGCAAGCATACTATTCGTTCCATATATAGCTCTACTAACTTTGCACCTGAGCAGGTGGTCTTTACTGGAACAAAATGAGCCACCTTGGTTAGTCGGTCCACAATTACCCATATAGAATCAAAACCTCTCTGAGTTCGGGGCAAACCGACTATAAAGTCCATTCCGACTTCTTCCCATTTCCATTCTGGTATTTTCAAGGGTTGGAGTAAACCGGCAGGTCTCTGATGTTCCGCTTTAACCCTTTGACATGTGTCACATAGAGCGACATATGTTGCAACATCCCGCTTAAGTCCATACCACCGGTATCTCTCTTTAATATCCAAATACATCTTTGTACTTCCCAGGTGTATGGAGTAAGCTGAATCGTGTGCTTCCCTTAGTATAGCATCTCTTATATGCTTCAGATTAGGCACACATATTCTTTTACCAAACCACACAGTTCCTTGCTCGTCCATGATAAATCCTGATGCTTTTCCCTGAATGATCAAAGCTATGATTTCCTGAATCTTCCTATCCTCATGTTGACCTTCTTTAATCTCTTTTTCCAGCGTTGGTTCAACTTCCATTTCCACCGTACTAGCAGCAAATCCCAGATTCAACCGTTTAAATTCCTTACTGAGTTCTTCTGGCTACTGGGTAACTCTATTTGCATGACTTCTTCTGCTTAGAGCATCTGCCACCAAAATTGCCTTTCCTGGATGATAGTGAATCTCTAGGAATGGTAGATGTGGAGAACAAAAACCCACCCAACTATTTAAACACAAAGCCTTAACCTATATCTAGATGCTTGTGAGTATAAAACTCACATTCATCACAATCATTACAAAAAGCCAACTCATGCATTAATCATAATCACAATTATTCAAATCACCCAAGAGCACAGATTCACCCATGAGAAACTTAAAACAAACTAAAAACGCATCTAAGTCATTTATTACAACTCATGGGACAAACCTAAAGATCCTCATCTATGGTGATTCGGGCCTATCTCATAGGAGAAAGCAACGTAGAGAGTCAAATTTTGTAATAGATAAGGATAGAAGTATAAGCAAGGATTTTTAATAAATTACTGACAAGACAAAACAAGGATCAAATGAAATAAACAAAATGAGGTATGTATAATCAATAAATAGAATAAGCAAGGGTAAATCAAAATGAAATAAGCAAGGAGTTTAAAGCATAAACTCTAAATGACCATTCTACTCTAGGCTGCGCATCCTACAGTCAGCACTGCTTTGATACCACTCTGTCACACCCGAATTTACAAAAGAAATCCGAATGCTACTATATGTGTGCCCAGGAAGTCTTTACACACATATAGCTCAGAAATGAATATCAAAGAAAGGGAAAACAGTGCTTGATAACATAAATCATAACAAGTCTTACATCACAGGCATTACATTTATTAACGAGTTTATCAAAGTAGCAGAAGCTTGATGTAATCTAACTCCAAGACATCTCCACAGGGACTCTGACTGGGGGAATACACAGCCTAGAAATCCGGGAACTCCTCAGGGAAGACAAAAGCATCCACTAGCGGCTCATCTGAGTACCCATCCGGGATTTTGTTGAAGTAAAGCAAGTGTAAGTAATCCATCTTACTTAGCAAGCATAACATGATTATGATATGAAACCGCTAGGGTTTGTGGCCGATCTTTCGATGAGAGGTGTGAGATAACTCGATTGGTAGATGGAGATGACGTTCACGGCCCGACTACAGCCTTCCAAGACCGCGCCTTAGCGACCGATACACCACTTCCAAAAAAAAGCTATCACGATCTTGTGGAGCGCGACAACCAGCCACTAGGGCTCCCGTCCTGCAAGCAATCGAAGAACTAGCAAGAACGAGGAAACAAGCACTGAAATTGCAAGATAAAATTGAAGGTTTCAAACTGAATCTTAATAAGAGTGGGGTTCCGAAGACAAGGAGACGGGCGACTGGATCAGCACGCGCGCCTACAAGCAAGTAGCGATGGCTAAACTTGATCTAAACAAAACCCAAGTGTTCCTGGTGACGGCTACGGGATATATGACGTGAGGAGGACGACCAAAGGAGAGTTTGGGTCGTGCTCCAACCCTAGGACGTGTCCCTACTGGACTCTAAACAATACAAGCCCATTGGGCTAACTTAAGGTGGCGCAGCACCCTTGACAGAACGACCTCTCGGTATCTTTTGGGCCATTGACGTCGCTTCTGGACAGATATGTGTATGACACCAGAACCATATGAACGTAGACTTGATCAGCTTTCCAACAAGTCCAGAACCATCCCAATCCGACTCCGTATGTAACCGTGGCGACCGTCACGAGTTGGAGGTGTGCTGCAGTCCGAATCCAGCCTACGCGATTCCTTTTCCCTTTTGGTCTTCTCCTTGATTCCTAATCAAAACAAGAGTGCACGTGTCTCCAAGATCTAAACAGGATGGACAAGAGCTCAAGAAGGACCTCACTTGATGATTAAGTTTTCGAGCATGAGCACGAGTAATAGGACCAGCAGGTGTCGGCGTGGACGGCGTGGACGTATGATTGGTGTTGATGTCCTCATCATCCTCCCTTTCTTGAATTTGAGTCGTCCTCGACTCAAGCTCATCTTCCTCACCCAAATAAGGCTTCAAATCTGCAATATTAAATGTGGGACTAACCCCAAAATCTGCAGGAAGATCAAGCTTATATGCATTCTCATTAACACGTTCCAGCACTTTAAACGGGCCATCAGCTCTAGGCATCAGTTTCGATTTTCTTAATTCAGGAAACCTATCCTTTCGCAAATGCAACCAAACCAAATCTCCAGGTTCAAGAATCAATTCCCTTCTACCTTTATCCCCAGCAAATTTGTACTTAGCATTCATGCGCTCTATGTTTGCTTTAGTGGTTTCATGCAGTTTCAGCATCAATTCAGCACGTTGCTTAGCATCAAAATTCAACTTTTCAGAACTAGGCAATGGCATTAAATCAATGGGAGCACGTGGTAACAACCCATAAACAATCTCGAATGGGCACATCTTTGTAGTAGAATGCAGCGAACGGTTATAAGCAAATTCAATATGAGGCAAACAATCTTCCCACATCTTAATATTCTTCTTTAAAACAGCCCTTAACATAGTAGACAAAGTTCTATTGACAACCTCAGTTTGTCCATCAGTTTGGGGGTGACAAGTGGTGGAAAATAAAAGCTTAGTTCCCAATTTAGCCCATAAAGTTCTCCAAAAATGGCTTAGAAATTTAGCATCACGATCAGAAACAATTGTATTTGGCACACCATGCAAGCGAACAACTTCTCGAAAGAACAAATCAGCAATATGTGTAGCATCATCAGTTTTATGACATGGTATGAAATGTGCCATTTTAGAGAATCTATCCACAACCACGAAAACACTATCTCGCCCTTTCCTAGTCCGTGGCAATCCCAACACAAAATCCATAGAAATATCCTCCCAAGGAGCACTAGGGACAGGGAGAGGCAAATACAAACCGTTTGGATTTAACCGTGACTTCGCCTTTTGACATGTTGTGCAGCGGGCAACAAATCTCTCCACATCTCGTCGCATCTTTGGCCAAAAGAAATGACCAGCAAGAATGTCCTCCGTCTTCTTCACTCCAAAATGTCCCATCAAGCCACCTCCATGCGCTTCCTGCAACAACAACAAGCGAACGGAGCTAGCTGGAATGCATAGCTTGTTAGCTCTAAACACAAACCCATCATTGATGATGAATTTGTTCCACGATTTCCCATCTTTACAATGCAGCAACACATCTTTAAAATCAGCATCATGCGCATATTGGTCTTTAATAGTATCTAACCCAAAGATCTTGTAATCAAGTTGATTCAGCAAAGTATATCTCCTAGACAATGCATCCGCAATGATATTATCCTTCCCTTTCTTGTGTTGAATAACATAAGGAAAAGATTCAATGAATTCAACCCACTTTGCATGTCTACGATTCAATTTTCCTTGACTACGAATATGTTTCAATGATTCATGATCAGAATGTATAACAAATTCTTTGGGCCACAAATAATGCTGCCATGTTTCTAGCGTCCGAACAAGAGCATATAATTCCTTATCATATGTAGAATAATTCAGTAGAGGCCCGCTCAATATAATTCCTTATCATATGTAGAATAATTCAGTAGAGGCCCGCTCAATTTCTCACTAAAATATGCAACAGGTTTGCCTTCTTGTAACAAAACACCACCCAATCCAATTCCACTAGCATCACATTCAAGTTCGAAAGTCTTATTAAAATCTGGAAGTTGGAGCAGAGGTGCATGTGTTAACTTATCTTTTAGCATGTGGAAAGAATGCTCTTGTGCTTTTCCCCATGAAAAGGGCACTCCCTTTTTGGTAAGCTCATTCAACGGTGCAGCAATGGTGCTGAAGTCCTTCACAAAACGGCGATAGAAACCAGCAAGTCCTAGGAAACTTCGCACTTGTGTGACCGTCGTGGGTACAGGCCATCCTTGTATAGCTTCCACCTTGGCTTTATCAACCCATCCTTGTATAGCTTCCACCTTGGCTTTATCAACCTCAATTCCCTGTGGAGTGACAACATAGCCAAGAAACGATACTCGATCGGTGCAAAAGGTGCACTTCTCAAGGTTACCAAACAAACGTGCATCACGTAGAGCATTGAAAACAGCACGTAAGTGATCAAGATGTTCATCCATGGATTTGCTGTAAATCAGTATATCATCAAAATAGACTACAACAAATTTCCCAATGAAAGCACGCAAAACCTCGTTCATTAATCTCATGAAAGTACTAGGTGCATTAGTTAACCCAAAAGGCATGACTAACCACTCGGCCACCGCCGCCAGGCACGGCGCTGACGATTTCTCACAAGTCACACGCCACAGTGAATCGCTGACGACGGACGAGGCGACCAGATAAGCGAAGCATACCAACTCGGGTCAACCAGAGGCAGAAAAGAATTCGCATCTTCAACACAAACCTAACTGCTCTCTCCAGCTCTCCTCACCCTCACAGAAAAAAAAAAAGAAGAAGAAAGAGTTGGCATCTCGCTTCACAGGCCCCGTTTGGTTTTCCAGCGCTAGATATTGTTCACAACTTTGACCACTAATTAAAGGTATTAAATAAAGGTATTTTACAAAACTAACTTCAGAACCCTGCACTAGAAATCCTGAAGAATCTAATGAGGCTTTTGACCGCATGATTATAGCATCACTGTAGCCAATCATCGATTAATTAGGCTCATTAGATTCGTCTCGAAAAGTTACGCTCATCCGTGAAGAGGTTTTGCAAATAGACTTCACTAGGTTCGTGCCCGTGCGTTGCTACGGGAAGAAAACAAAATTGTAAAAGGGATAAAATTTTGGCGAGAAAAAAATGTATATTGAGAGCACTAAATATGCGTGACAAGACACACATAGAGACATATATTTTGTAATTCAAGAGAATACAAAATAATATAAATGGATTGGATAACATGATTCAAACAAATCATCAATAATTCAAAATAGTTCAAAATAATAGAATAGCTAAACAGATCAGTTTTTAATCTTGGTCACTGGAGTAATCATGGTTGAATCGTCTTCCATGTGACAGTATTTATCGGTCCGCACAAGGATGAGCCAAGTTGCATCTGCTTGAAATCATCAAAAATAAGAACACCCTTGAAATGGTCTTTTAACATACCTAAAAATCTAAAACTTTTTTAAAAAAAGAAACTACGATGGTTCTTCTTTTATGCCTCCCTGAGGTACAAAAGGATGGTAATAGTAAGCATCAATTGCAATTATGCAGTAAAAAACATTGGAAACATTCTAATTTGCTCTCAACACC
>CM014276.1:15732129-15777194 GCA_004135705.1 Alloteropsis semialata
CTCGAAAAGGATCCAGGCCGCTCTTGACCGTGAGCACGGCTGTTATAACAGTTTTACACTCTGCAGAGGTTGTACACTTTCACCACCGGTCGGGACACCCCTTTGCCATAGGCAATGCACTCCCAAAACGAGCACAGGGTATCACTACGAGACCTTTCAAAAGACACCCTAGCAAGCTAGTGGCCGCTACGGTTTCCTGACAGGCGCATGGACCCCTCCAGGCTCCAGCCAAAACATCACACAAATCCATCACACAAACCCCAACGAGACTGACCGAGGTCCACACTTAAACCTGGCAGCCCCACTTGCGCCTTTCGGTAACCACTAGACAAGCTAGAGCCGTACAGTTTACTTAGTCAAGACCAGAGCCATGTGATTCCTGTGGTTGTACGGTTTTCCTGGGTGGCCGCTTTAAGAACGGAACCTTAAGAAGAGACGCTTAGAGCAATGCAAACACATGCTCAAGCTCCCTAAACCAAGTTGCTAAAAAGCATATTTTAATAAGGTTCCAAGTATAACATTAGTCAGGATTATTATTTCATAACGAACATTAGCGGTTGGCAAGCATAGCGACAACTAACATATCTACCCTTATGCATAACCCAGGGTAAACAAGGAATATAGGATAAACAAATCTAGTCAGCCTTATGGTTTAACAAAATTAGACACATGTATGAATGAATAAAATGTTTATATGGTGAATAGGTATCAAGGATGAATCATGTTATACTTGCCTTCCTCAAAGTATTGCTGCTGATCCGATTCTTCAAACTCTTGATCAAAGCCGGCCTCGTACTGCTCGCACTCTAAACACGCATTCCAATCACCACACATACATCCATCACAAGCCAGTACATGCATACAAAAGTATTTCTATTAGAACAGTACACCATACAATGAAAACAGAAGCAAAAAGGATCTATTCTACGCATTTCTACGAACACAACAACGCGAAAATCACTCTAATCGGATTTACGGTGATTAAACTACGCTAAAAACAAGACGAAGGTCTAAGCTGCGATAAACCGAGGACCTAAACGTGTTTAACCCTAGACAGCATGGATGTTTTGTAAAACACAAGGGAGGGACTGCGGGTTTCTTAGGGATTTCTGCAGGGGCTCTACAACATAAACATGAAGGGGTAACTTTGATCTATTCTAGGCCACTGGATCGAAGATGGATGGTCGGAGGGGATCTGTTTGGCCTGCAGGCAAGGGGGCGCCGTTTCTCGGCCTTCCCTCGCGAGCAGGAGGGCGGCGCTCTCCCAGAACACCGTTCTGGTCACCGGCGTTGAGGGGGCCAAGAGCTACGATGCACGGATTTCTGCGTTGGGCGGCAAAACGAGATCAAGGCGTCGAGGGAAACTCGTTTTAGCGCTCACCTAGGGCAGCCGAGCAGCAAGGGCAACGGGGCTTGGAGAGGGGCAGAGCAGAACGCTGTCGGCCGTGGAGAGGGATCGTGCGGCCTGCTGTTCGTCGCCGGGGTAAGGTCCTCGGGTTCCTTCGCTGTTCGGGCGACAAGGTGGGGTCCCGGCGTTCCTGTGCAAGAGATTTTGGGGAGGGAGAGGTCAGACGGACATCCATGGAGGAGGGATTTAGGGGCAGCGGCAGTCTTTACCTTCGCTGCTCACGACGAAATCCAGCGGGGACAGAAGTTGGCGATGGAATTAGAGTTGCAGGGAGGTAAAGGAGGTTGGGGGGAATCTCGTCCAAGGTTTTGCAGAGGGGGAAGAGAGCTTGGGCGCCTGAATTGAAGAGAGGGGGCTGTTTTGTTGCTGCGACATTAATGCAATTGAAAGGAAATTATGTCAGGCGTTTCTGGTGGAAGAGGAAAGGAAGGGGCGAAGGTTCAGGGAAGGGAGGGCGTGCGACGTTCCTGCGTGAGAAGAGGGGGGGCGACGCAGGGAGAGAAGAGGGGCATCGTGATTTCTGCGTGAGGGAGAGGGGAGGGGATGAGGGGGTGAGAATGGATCTGTTTGGGCCTGGGTTGGATCTGTTTGGCCCAAGGGAAGGGAAAGAGAGGATGGGTTGGGCCCAAGAGGGAAAAGGGAGATGGGCGGGGCTGGTTTTGGGCCGTTTACGATTGGGCCACGAGGATTTTGGGTTAGGGTTTTCCGGACTCTAGAGCTAGCACACAAAACACTCATACAAGAAAACGATGCATCGGCATGAAATGCACAAACAAGTTTCTAAACCTAGGGTTGATTTTAATTACTAAAAAGGTTTTATATTTTTCTAAATTTTGGGAATGCTCACACAATAACTTAGCAAATTAATTACTAATTTAGAAAACAAAAATTTTAGGGTGTTACAGATTAGGTATAGGGGGTGATGTGTATGCATGTGTCTCAATATAAGCAGAACGATTGGCCACCTCTGTATTTCGGTTAGGGACTACCGAAAAAGGGGCTGTAGTGTGTGGTACTGGCTGCTGCCCAGCCGGGGCGACAAAACTGGTTCCACCGGTTTCCAGAACTGGTGCCACCGGTTTCGCCGAGGCTGGTGAAACATGTGCTGGCGGCGACATTTGCCCTGGATAGAAATTAGCCGACATACCATACAATGGATTTTCAAGTATTTTTCCTGGTGTAACCGACACACTCGCATGCATATTCTCATGTTGCATAGGTGGTAAGTTATGTGCATAATAAGAAGACTCTACCAACCTATCTTTTTCAATTTTCTCTATTCTGTCCACAAGCGTGCATACTAATTCATCGGTTTGTAAAAGCGTAGCACTAAGATCATCATTAGGTTTAGGAACAGAAGTTTCAGGTGGGTGTACAGTTACCGGAGGTAATTCTTCCACCTTCTTGTCTTTCAAAGTGAACGCCGGCGTCATAAATTCGTGAGTTCTTGTCACCTTGCCATGGCGATCTTTCCTCGGTCCCATCATAAATTGGCTTCATATGTACTCTTGGACTGCTTCAAGTCTTTGACGCTCCTCGTCGCTGATCTCCTCCATGGAAGGAACGACGATGTTGTCCTTGTCCAGATCTGAAATAGAGCCCATCTGGCTAGGGTTTGATAGACCGGTTATGGAAACCAAGATCTCCAAATTCCCCAGCGGAGTCACCAAAAATGTGTTGACGCTTTTTCTGGTCAACACACCAAAAATCATGCTAGCTCACGTGGATCCGCAACAGATCGATCACCTGCAGTACGTCCAGGCAAAACCGGTGGAACCGGTTGATGAATCCTGTGGAACCGGTTTCCTAGGGCTTGCTGCGTGAACCTCAAACGCCGGCCCGGGAGGGACCCCGTCAGGGCAGGCGCGCCTAGGGTTGCTCTGAGGTCTGCAGGCCACTCAGAACGCCATCAACGCCATAGAGACGAAGTACAAACAGCAATTAGGGTTGGAAGAGCTAGGGTTTGGAGATGACAAAAAGTAAAGGTATTTTGATTTGATCGATTGGATAAACCCTCAATCGGTCATGGCCCTTTATATTTATAGGGTGGGGAGGTCTTGCCCCGCAAGGAAAGCCCTATTACAACTCGCACCCACAAAAGAGTCCAATTCTACTAGGACTCAGGAAAATCCGGTGCCATCGGATTTGGTTGCCAAATAAGATACGGGCGACCTAATCCGGTTCTACCAGTTTTAAAACCCGGTTCCATCGGTTTTGCTGACAAAACCGTCCTGTGCCATTTTTGATCGTCAACACCAGTACAAGGCGGTTGAGGCCAAGTTGGCCCAACTCTGGGTCGATCGACCCCTTGACGTCGCCCGACCGCTGGATGAACCGACTGAAGATGTGCACGGTGTAGATGTTCTCCTGGAAGCGGTTCAGATGCGTGGGAGAAGGGAGAGGCACAATAGCCGCACGACTGGGTCGGCCAAACTTTTGGCTATGCTTTAACCACGCTCACATCGGATACCCTGGCACTCGCATGCATGTTGAGAGCTTTGCAAAAGTGGCAGAAACCAGTCGGGCGACGTGAGCTGGTCGGCCTACCGGCGATGGAGGCATTTCCAGGCGTGCTTTGAAATGTGTGATGCTAGAGCAATGTAGGCTTTGATGGTGTTTGAATGCTCTGTGAAAGCAGTTGTGATAAGGCGTTGGCCGATCTTTCGAGAGGTAGATGATAAGTTCGATTGGTGGAGAACTCGATGTTGGCGATCTAGCTTCAAATCAACATGATTTGAACCCTGCAACCGTTACACCACTGCTCCGTTGGTTATCAACCAAGCACAACCTGACTGACCTCGCCGAGAAGGATTTCCCTGCAAGCGAATCGAAGAACACAAACAAGAAAGTGAAACACGCAATTTGAAATTGCAGATCTGTATGAAGCGAAAACAATGGTGTTCAAGCTCTGATCAACAAAGGACTAATCTCCACTGGGTTATAGAATTAGAACCGGGGCCTTGGATCATTGTAAACGGACTTGTCACCACAGTTACAATGAATCTATCACAGTTTCGACTTCAAAAACTTGACTAAACAAAACCCTCACCTAAAGTGGCAGCGGCTGCTGAGTTTAATACCCAGAAGGGGGCGCCCACAACCTGGCCTTAAGACCCGACACGATACAAATGCCCGACATGGCCCAAAAAGGTGATGCAGCACATTTTTGTGGTCACACAGAATGATCCACGAATTATCTTGAGCTAGGACCAGAACCAAAATGACGGCGTCATTGTCCCCTTTCCAACACATCAAAGATCGCCTTGTTTCGATGTCATATGAAGGAGATATCACCAAAACTGTGCAAGGGTGTCAGCTGAATCCGAGACGAATGTGGCAGCTGAGTTGGAGACGAGTTGCAATTTGGGGAAGACCTCGACGCGTGTATGTCCAGCATGGCGATGTCCTCATCAAGCTGCCTGGGGTCAGCTGACTTGCCCCAGTCAGCCGACCGAGCCATGTCTCGTGTCAGGCTTAGCCTTTGGCTGGGTGGTGCATGGTTCTTATTGTCAGAGTTATCGTCCAGCAGTCCACCCAGGGGTACCCAAGTGGTTGATTTGTAGGCAAAGGGCAATCGTGAGGCTAGGGAGCTCGAGGTAACACAGGGACATAGGGATTATACAGGTTCAGGATACACGGAGGTATAATACCCTACATCCTGTGCTCGATGATGTTGTATTGCTCTACTCGGCGAGGTTCCAAGAACAATGACGAGTTCATGGTTACAATGAGGGATCTCATGGCTGAGAGTTGAATGAATGAAGGGGTCAACCTAGGCCGCCTTATATAGGCTGATGGCTTAGGGTTTACAAGTCAGTTATCTCTAATTATATCCGGCTATGTCTAGGAAAGTAATCCGGGTTAGTTGCAACGTAATCTCCGTGATCCTCGGGTCAGATCCGAGTATATCGCCATATGCCTTGCGGGCTAAGTCTTCTCCAATCTTATCCATCAAGCCGAGGATCCTCGTGCGCCGGCCTGGGGTCGACCCACATCATTGTCAGACGTGGGCCCAGGCCGACTACATATCCGGTCGGTAGTGGGCCCAGGGGTACCCATATCCCACAAGTCCCCGAGCAACGTGCAGGCACGTGTCGGACTGTTGATGAAAAAGCAAAGCCATCAAGGTTAGCTGAAGCACCTTGGTCGGTAGGCCGACACAAGGGTCGGCGGTGCTCAAAAAATCATCGGGGATGATCCTGAGTAGCCCCGGGGGTAAAACCCCGAGTGGTGTAGCGCCGAGTCATGGCCAATTCGGGCGCGGAGGGGCTGTGCCACTTCGAAGAAGTGACCCATCTTAATGGGGCATATGGAGAGCGACACAAGGAGCTCTCCATATGGAGTAGTCCTCGAGCATTGGGCTGATTAGAAAAATTGGGCTAATGCGCCGAGCAACAGGGCAGTCGGGCCACCCAAAAGGATAATATTGTCAGGGTGTCAGATACACTATGACTAAAATAGTTCCCACATGAACGCACAAAGTGTACTCATGACAGAAACTACTAAGGGCGGACTGAGCACATCAGAGCAAGGTACAGCGTGGCTTAGGGCTCACGCGCCGAATAGTGTGGCCGGGGTCACAAGCATAGAGGAAGCACGGAGCTATAAATAGACATAAGGACCCTGAGTCATTGCATTGGTGAAGTATCTGAGTAGGAGCCAAGCAAAGAAGTCTCAAGTGCCTAGCCTTGCCTTCCTCCTCTAAGAAAAAATGTATAGATGCCTTGTAGAAATCCTGTTGAGAACTTTGCCTGGGGTACATCCTTCGGGGATGGCTCTTGGGGACTTGTCACTAAGGTGCTAGAAGAGTGCTTGTGATGGGCTTGAGGAGTTATTGAGCACCTGCCGGCTCTTCTGTTTCCTCTTCGCAGTGCCTTGGGCCGAGAGCCTTTAAGGGTGAAATGCATGTAGAGCCAGGGTGAGCTTGGAGGCAGTCTCACGCAACCCTCAAGTTTGGTAGTCTCGCCATTGGTCGCCATGATGCTACAAGAGAGCTTGCAACGAGCTCATGTGGACCAAGCTTACTGCGGATGCAGCACTAGGCGCAACGGCGAGAGCCCAAAGCCGTCATCTTGGCGGTTGATACCTTTATATGTGCAAACGGCACAAGGCCGACACCTCTTTGTAATTGTATAGATGAGTAACCGTTGTCTTTTTACTTGCCTCTGAATTTGCTTTGCGTTCCCACAGTTTGATGACTATCCCGCCCACATAAGTCATGGGGATATAGCAATAGGGCCAGTTGCCAAGCATAAAACCTAGGCGGGTTGCAGAAACCCGAGTCGCGGAGATTTCGTTGACCGGAGCCAAAGCGCCGAGTGCCCGAGCATCGAGGCTGGCCGAGTCGCGGAGACCCGTTGGCCAGAGTCAGATCGCCATGTCCCCGAGCGTCGGGGCTGGCCGAGTCGCGGAGACCCGTTGACCGGAGTCAGAGCTCCGAGTCCCCGAGCGTCGGAGCTGGCCAAGTCGCGGAGACCGGTTGACCGGAGTCAGAGCGCCGTGTCCCCGAGCGTCAAGGCTGGCCGAGTCACGGGGACCCATTGACCGGAGTCAGAGCGCTGAGTCCTCGAACATCGGGGCTGGCCGAGTCGCCGAGACCCGTTGACCGGAGTCAGAGCACCGAGTCCCCGAGCATCGGGGTTGGCCGAATCGTGGAGACCCATTGACCTGAGTCAGAGCGTCGAGTCCCTGAGCATCGGGGCTGGCCGAGTTGCAGAGGCCCGTTGACCTGAGTCAGAGCACCGACTCCCCGAGCGTCGGGGCTGGCCGAGTCGCGGAGGCCTGTTGACCGGAGTCAGAGCGCCGAGTCCCCGAGCGTCGGGGCTGGCCAAGTCCTTTTAGGCAAAGAGCCATTGGCGTGTGGGGAGCTGTTGGGCCGCAATTAACAGAAATGTTGTGGATTCCGTCCGTTAGTCGCAGTGCCGTTAGGGTGATTTGAACCATTGGGGCGGGGGATAAATCGGATCGGTCACCGGCGGTTTTTTTTACCACCGTCATTCCATGATCTAGAGCCGTGCCACCTTCCACCGCCGCTTGGTGCCGCCATGGGTTCGATTCCACCGCCGCTTAGCGCCACCGTGGGTCCGATTTGACGGCCGTGTGCTCGCCCCCTTTGTCGAGCGCCCGTGCGTTGGTGGTGGAGATGGCGGACCCGACGACTTCGTTGAGGGCGCCGGTGTCGGAGGAGAAGGTACTGCATCGACAAGGGCGACGGGTTCGGAAATTGCTGCAGGCCATGAAGAGGCCGCCGCGGGGAAGAAGGATGCTACTGCCGAGACCCAGGCTGGGGCCACGGGAGATGTCGCCGCCGGTGGGGATGGCGCCGCCATGGAGCTAGTGTCTGCCGCCGGGACAAATGTCACCGCAAAGGTGAGTTCTTCCTCTACCAAAGACGTGGAGTTGACTTCCATGCTGAGAGAAGTTCCGCCCAAGAGCCTATCTGGGGCCAATCTTCCATGACCGAAGAGAAGTTGTTGTGGCGGCCTCCTGGGGACGACACACGGTCTTGGGAGCGCTCGGAGACGGAGACAGTAGTTTTCGCATCATTCTTCGAGCGTGGCTTCGAATTGCCCACGGGGGACTTCTTCCGGGGTCTGCTGCATTACTATGGTATTGAGCTTACCCACCTGAATCCAACCTCAATTCTTTCCATCTCGATCTTCATTCATTTGTGCGAAGCCTTCCTGGGAATTCCGCCGCACTTCAACTTGTGGCGGTGGTTGTACTGCATGAAGAAAATTGGAGAGGATGCCGGTAAGGGCCCGGCCCGGATAACTGGCGGAGCAGGGTTCTCTTTAAGGCCTGGCATGTCCAAGAGGTACTTCGTGTTGGACATGAACGACTCCAACAAGGGGTGGCGTTCGGATTGGTCCTATGTCGGGAATCACCCCCCTGCTCTGCCGGCCCGGACTGGTCATCAGCCGAAGAAGATTATAGATTGGGAGTCGCTTCTTGAGGGCAAGGATCTACAGGAATTTGAGGAGCTGTTGCAGCTGATAGCCGAGGCGAAGGAGAGGAAGTTGACTGCGGCGGCCATCATGATCCTCTTCGTCTAGCGTCTGATGCAGCCTATCAAGGACCGGGTTCATCCGGAGTATGAGTTCTCGAGCGCCAGGGATCCGACTCAAGAACAAGTTCGGTCAATGTCTGTCCTCGAGACTAAGGAGAGGGTCTCGAGCTTTATGCGGGGGGGACTCTTCAAGCAGGGTACACCTGTGCCATTCTCATTGCACAATCCGCCACCGCCAGTCAGTATTTGTTTCCCATACGAATTTTGTAGCTTGATGCCGGATATATGGTTCTGTGTATGCAAGTCTGAGTTGTTATGTTGATCATTTTGCAGGAACGTGCGGCGAAGTATTTTTGTCCGGCTCTGTTGCCCGAGGGTAGTGTTCGGCTAGAGAAGCTGATGACGGCGGAGGAGGTGTCCGGGACGCCTCGTGTGGTGGACGACGAGCCAGCCGAATGGGAGGCTGGCGATTTGATTCCGGCTCCCCTGGAGGAGTCGGATGATGTTCAGGTGACCCTGTCGGCTGCCATTGGTGCAGGGCAACCGAGGCGCACAGCTGTGCGCAAAGTGACGATGTCAAGATCGACGAGGTCGGCCGCCCGGGGGTCATCGCCGAAGCAGCTGCCCAAGTCGGGGCAGGCCACGCGGGCCGAGTCCTAGACGAGGAAGAGGAGGAGGCTAATATCCTCGGCGAGCGAAGCCGAAGATGAAGCCAACGGGTCTCCCTCGAGCCCGGAGCTGGGGGAGTCGCCTCGGACCGACGCTGGTGGTCAAGGGACCCCTATTTTCAGTCGAGGGGACAGTCAGTGTTGCTTCCGGTGCCCAGCGCGACACCGCCTATGCTTCTTAAGATGACTGAGTTCTAGCGTCCTCGGAGGAGTGGGTAAGTTGCTTGATATGCCTTGAACGTCGCCTGGGTTGTCATATTTATGTAATGTCTGTTTTGAATATAGGCTTGGGAGTCATGGAGGTGGGGCTGGTCTGGTGCCACTCCCAGGAGCAGGTGACAATGTGTCATTGGTCCCGTCACCTGTCACGGGAGCGGGGCCGAGGGCCGATGTCGAAGAAGGCCTACCAGAGCAGAGGCCGAATAGCCCCTTGGCCGAAGACCATGCACGGCCGCCGAGTCCTCCGTGTATTTCTTTGGGGAGGAGCCCCCCGGCCACCGACAAGCAGGTGGGGCTACCCAAGACTGGTGGCATGGACGGGGACCTAGGCAGGGTGACCGGGGTGGATGACCCGGTCGGTGGTCCTCCGCCGCTTGAAGATGACGACGATCAGCTGCTCGGGGAGTGGCTGAGTGCCGGGGTTGGCACTGTCGTGGCGCCAAGGCTTGAAGCGGCTGTGGCTGGGCTCGGGGCCGGGCCTAGCGCATCGACGCTGACTCCTGAACGTGCTCTGGAGCTTGACATTGCCGACCACGAGGGTGAGCTGCGGAAGCTACAGAATGTGGCCGGTGTGCTGGATCGCGTCGTCAAGGTATGGTTTCTTTAATTTCGTGAACATTGTTGGTCTTGTGGTGGCTGACTGCTTTCTGTCGTTGTGCAGGGTTTCACAGCTCGGGCTGCGAAAGACCTTATCTTCAAGCGGCGGGCTCTCGAGGACTGCCGTATCCTGGCAAAGATCCAGGAGGAGAGGGTCCAAGATGCCAGCAGCTCCAAAGGATACATGATGAAGAAGGAGAAGGAGATGGCCGACGTCGTCAAGCTCAACAAGGAGCTGATGAATGACATGAAGGTCTTGACGGAGGGTGAGTTCCTGTGGTGCACCGGAGCGGTTCCTATGCCGGGGCTTTGTGCTGACGATGATCCCTTCCAGATGCAGAGAAGAAGGAGAAGGTTCTCCAAGGGAAGGTGGAGAAGCTGTCCGGGGCCAAGCGGAAGCTCGAGGAGGAGGTCGGCGCTCTGAAGGAAGCCAACAAGCTCGGCCGAGTTTAATGCCAACTCACTTGTCCCCGCCGAGTCGGGGCCGAAGACTTTGACGTTGGCACAGTGGCTCCGGGCCGGCCCCACCCGTGCGGTGCAGTTGGTGCAGGAGACCGCGGTCGGCTACGGTAGTCGCATCTTGGCAATGATCCGTGCGCACTTCCCATCTCTCGTCCTTGCCCCGATCCGCAAGGACTTGCCTGAAGGGATGAGCGACGATCAATTTGACGAGGTGGTCGATGAGTGTATGCCCTTGGCAGAGGCTGTAGCGAAGGATCTTGGTCTATAAAACAACAGTTAATGATGTAAAATATGTTTGTAGTATATATGAAATAGAGTTAAATCTTTTGAGCAATATTTGTTGTGATTAACAGAATGAGAGATGGGCCCTTTTCCTTGCCGACTAGAACTTTGCGTTGCCCGGTCGGCCACTGCCTCCGTTTAGGCACCCTTTTTGTCCTGCTGACCACTGCTCATGGAGAGGACGGCTTACTACTCAGCGACGCTTAGCTGGAAGGCTTACTCACTGGTAACGCGTGGGTTGAGCACAGAGCTCAGGGTTTCATGGTTGGAGACTCAGACCGGCTAGGCTAGCTCGGCTGTCGCCAGGGGGAACATGGGGTCAGGCAAGGACTTAAGAAGTCAGAGTCAACAGGGACTCTCCCTGTGATCGTGATAGGTTGAAGGTTGTCTGGGTCGGGCCAAGTCCCCGAGCATCGGCTTGGATGTCGGTTGAAATGTCAACAGCAGGCCTTATGACCCAGAGTCATTGGCAAGGGAAAAAGTACTGTTATTATTAATATCAGAGAAAGAATACATAGCTTTGAGGACATCTAGGGGTAGAACTTTGCAAGGTGCTGTATATTCCACACATTCTTGACAGGGTCACCATTGGCCCACTGGAGGCGGTATGTTCTGGCGAGACGACTTCCTTGACGATGAAGGGCCCTTCCAGGGGGCCGACAAATTGTGCTAGTTCTTCATGGACATGACTTGGCGCAGGGCCAAGTCGCCAACGTTTAGGGATCATTCCCGGACGTTCTTGTCGTGGTACCGTCAAACTTATTGCTCATGCCAGGCATGTTGGATCAAGGCAGCGAGTCGATGCTCTTCTACACTGTCAATGTCAAATTGCCGACTTGTTTCTGCTTCTCCTTCCCCATAGTGCTGGATGCGTGGGGCACCATAAGCGAGGTCGACTGGTAAGATGGCTTCGGAGCTGTATACCAGGAAGAATAGGGTGTAACCTGTTGCTTGGCTCTTTTGTGTCCGTAAGCCCCATATAATTTGAGGTATTCTTTAGCCCATCGGCCTGCGTGCTTGTTTAGGTGGTCGTACATGGCCTTCTTGAGCGAGTCCTGGACCATGCCGTTGGAGCGCTCAACTTGGCCGTTGCACCTGGGGTGCGCCGAGGAAGAGTAGTAGACGTCGATACAATTATCCTGGCAAAAATCCCAGAACTCGTGCCCTGTGAACTCGGATCCGAGGTCAATGACGATGCGGTTCAGGACGCCGATCCGATGGGTGAGTTCGTCGATGAATTTGGCTGCTATGTGTTGGCGGTTCTTAATGATAAAATATTATTGCCAACAAAGATATAAAAGAATGATAAAACAAATAGACATAGGGTTATTTACTAATGAATTCCACAAGTTTTGTTGCATATGTGCTTACAGGAATAAAGTGGCAAAAGAAGAACTAAAGTGGGCCCAGGGCCAGGTCGCCCGACCCCACCAGGTTGGCCGACCTGGGCCCAGGCCCAATGAGGTCCATCCTAAGCCCATTGACAGAAGCACACTCAGGAGTGATCAGAGACGTTGAGATCAAGTCGGTGGAAATGAAGAGTTGGGATTGGGCCATGTGGCAAGCACATTGATTCATGCGCCCACAACCCTGACTTAACCTACACATCTGCACGAATACCCACCGGGAACCGACATTGGGGCCCACAAGGAAGTGTCCCTGGCAGAGTGGGGCCGAAGGGCCACAACCCCGGGTCGGCCGACCTGGCCGCGCATCCAAACCGCTACTGCCTTGACCTGCAACTGTCAACCGCCTCCAGGAAGAAGCCGTCCGTACCGTGCGTCACCAGAGTCGGTAAATCCCACGGTCGGTCGACCCCCCTAGGTCGGCCGACCTAGGCCCACCTCTAGACCGTCTCAACCGCCGCACACCGACTCTAAACCGCCTCTCCAAGGTATAAATACCTAGACTCGGGGTAGGGCTAATCATCATCGAGATGAAGTGAAGATCCAAGGCGAAGCCCTCCTCATATATAGAGTAGACATAGGGAGAGAGTGAGGGAGAGTCTGGAGGAGTCCCGGCGTGTCGGCGACCCTCCACCTGTACCTCAACGGATGCAAGCTACTCAGCAAGTATCTGGGATTCAACTAGTTCTTAAGTCTGAGTTATGGAAAGCTGAGTTCTCTATTGTGCTTGTGGGTTCGTTGCTTTATTCGCAAAGTATTCTAATCTCTGATCAAGGTTAGGATAGCTGATATTATCTTAGGCGTGGTGCTTAGGTATATATCTGCCCTCGTTTGCCTCGTAGCCCCATGGATTAGAAGAGGTAGGCGGCAGGTGGTGACAGTCCTGTCCATCCTTTGTAATCCTCCACGTTCGGATACGGCGTAGAACTGTTGGCTGGCAATTTCCTAGAGGTCTAGGATACCCCGGTGCCCAAAGCAAGCATAGGAGAATTCCCTTCGCTATATTCACAGCCTTAGTGCTAAGTTATCCTCTCTACCCAGCCTTTATATACACTCGATCAATCCGGTCATTCTTAGTGATTAGATAGCCCTTTACGTTCCCCGTGGATTCAATACCTGGTTTACTCTTGGGTGAAAGCTACTACGACAGCCGTGCATTTGCGGACTGTTTGCCACCGCTGGTGTCAACAAGCTTTCTGGCGCCGTTGCCAGGGAACGGTAGCTGTTGTCTAAGATCTAAGGTTGCCCGTTTATCTTTTATTTTATATTTCTTTTGTTTTTGTTTTCAACCATGGATTCCACCCAAATTCATGAGTTCTCTGCTCCAAAGGGCGAATTATTGGAGTCGCACCCCTCGTCAATTCCTATTTTAATCGATAGCTATGAACTTCGCCCTGCCTTCATAGCTATGGTCCAGGATATATCCTTGTTTGGAAGTGATGGTGAAAACCCGTACCGTCACCTACATGAATTCGAGTTGCTCTGTTCGTGTCTGGTTATATCAGGCATGACACAGGCAATGATTAGATGGAAGCTCTTCCCATTCTCTCTCGAAGAGAGAGCAAGGAAGTGGTATGACCATACTGTTGGGCTAACAAACGGTGAATGGGAAAAGTTATGGGACAAGTTTTGTCTTGAATACTTCGCCGTTCACCGGATCTGTGCATTTCGGAAGGAGATCATTAACTTCCAACAACGAGAGAAGGAAACAATCACAAAAGCATGGGATCGGTTCCAGGACTCATGTCTAACCGGAATGGATCTAGGCTTCCCAGAATACATGCTCATGCAGCATTTTCGGTCTGGGTTGAATAGTGAAGATGCCCGGTATATAGACATAGCAGCCGGAAGCTCATTTCTACACATAACCCTGGCTAGAGCAAAAGAAGTCCCAGCAACAATCTAGGAAAACTCCCCTGCTGACGCGAGCGAAACTGAGCAAGAAGACTCCCAGGTAGAACCCATAGACTAAGTGCAGCTCCTGAGACCCTATCCGTTGAGGAAGAGGAAACTCAACCTCTTGGATTACCCTTTGATTTTGAGGAAGACTTCTTTGAAGATTTTGGGAATACCTCAAATTACACAACACAGAAAAAGCCTACGGTAGAGACCCCCTCCATTTATATGGAGACAGAATTTCTGAACGAAACAGTGAGGGAGCTTATTTCCATCCTAAACACGAAATGGTCAAACGAGCCTGAGTTTTCTTCTGAAGTCATTCGGATTGACTCAACTTCGCAGACCATTCGAGGTTTCGTAAGCAAGGTAGCCGTAGACATCCTTTACAACCCGACTGTTGGGGCGAACATCATGTCCAGTTCTTTCGCGTATATCCTTGGATGTCATAAGAAGCTAGCCCCACCATCAAAACTACTTAGAACACCCTCAGGTTGTATTCTCGAGAGTCCCGGTTTAGCACGAGACTTTCTCCTCCAGCACAATGGGAGTGAGGTGACTCTGGACTTCTATGTTTTTGGGACATCGGTTTTCGACCTCATGATAGAACATCCTATCAAGGGCCTCCTACAGGATGTAACCCTAGAAGGAAATCTCCTAGCCAAAGTAGGAAGAAACCACCTCACCATTCCTTTAGCCAGGGTCAAGAATTCTATAGTTGAAACTACAATAGAGCCTAACCCAGATGAGGAAGTAAAATCCCTTCCACTTAGTGACCCATTTGAGTCATTCCTCGAGGAGCATGTTCATGACTTTATAGAGGAAGAGGATGACGCTTCTGAGCCACTCGAAAACGAGGAGCCACCCAAGTCACACGTAGAGCTAAAACCCTTGCCCGCTGGCCTTCGCTATGTCTTCTTGAATGAGGACAGGGAGTCCCCTGTTATCATTAGTGACAAGCTAACGCAGGATGAGAGTGATAGACTCGTTAAGGTGCTCGAGAAACACCGCTCAGCTTTTGGGTACTCCCTCAAGGACTTGAAGGGAGTAAGCTCCGCGCTCTGCACCCATCGCATTCCCATAGACCCAGCTTCTACACCATCTAGGGAGCCTCAGCGTAGGTTAAACAATGCAATGAGGGAAGTCGTGAAGAAGGAAGTCCTAAAACCTCTACACGCCGGGATCATCTATCCCGTCTCTCACAGTGAATGGGTCAGCCCTGTCCAAGTAGTACCCAAGAAGGGAGGTATGACCGTTGTAAGTAACGAGAAAAACGAGCTAATTCCTCAGCGTACTGTTACTGGGTGGCGGATGTGCATTGATTACCGCCGACTCAACAAGGCGACGAAGAAGGATCACTTCCCGCTCCCCTTCATCGATGAGATGTTGGAGAGACTCGCGAACCACTCCTTCTTCTGTTTTCTTGACGGGTATTCCGACTATCATCAGATTCCCATCCACCCCGATGATCAAGAAAAGACCACCTTCACTTGCCCTTATGGAACGTATGCATACCACTGGATGTCATTCAGGTTATGCAATGTGCCAGCATCGTTCCAAAGGTGCATGATGTCTATCTTCTCGGACATGACAGAAGAGATCATGGAAGTTTTCATGGATGATTTTTCAGTCTATGGAAAGACTTTCGACCATTGTCTGCAGAACCTAGACAAGGTGCAACAAAGATGCCGAGACAAGGACCTGGTGCTAAACTGGGAAAAGTGCCATTTCATGGTTGAGAGGGTATAGTGCTAGGACACTTGGTGTCCGAAAGGGGGATAGAGGTGGATAGAGAGAAAATTGAAGTCATAGAAAAGCTTCCACCGCCTACCAATGTCAAGGGGATCCGCAGCTTCCTAGGACATGCGGGGTTCTACTGGCGCTTCATTAGAGATTTCTCTAAGATAGCCAGGCCCCTCACTAGCCTTCTAGCTAAGGATGTGCCCTTCGACTTCGATGATGAGTGTTTGCATGCTTCTACCATTCTAAAGAACGCTCTCATCTTAGCGCCAGTCATTCAACCCCCTGACTGGAAGCTACCTTTCGAGATAATGTGTGATGCTAGTGACTATGCTGTTGGTGCTGTCCTTGGACAAACCAAAAATATGAACTATCATGCTATCTAGTATGCTAGTAAAACTTTGACAGGAGCTCAACTTAACTATGCTACCACTGAAAAAGAGCTCCTGGTCGTAGTTTTTGCTATAGACAAGTTTAGATCTTATTTGGTAGGAGCTAAGGTGATTGTCTACACCGATCATGCTGCCTTGAAATATCTACTTACCAAGAAAGATGCTAAACCATGCCTTATCCGCTGGATTCTCTTACTCCAAGAATTTGACTTGGAAATTAAAGATAAAAAGGGAGTATAGAATTCAGTAGCAGATCATTTGTCGCGTATGCAGTTTACTGACATGCAGTATCTACCAATAAATGACTTCCTACGTGACGACACCCTACTCATGGTGGCTGCCAACGACCCCTAGTATGCAAATATTGTGAACTTTATGGTTGCAGGATATGTACCGCCAGGGGAGAACAAGAGAAGGCTTATCTACGAGAGTAGACTCCATCTATGGGATGAACCATACCTATATAGGGAATGTTCAGATGGCATACTCAGGCGATGTGTACCAACAAATGAGGCAAGAAAGATCCTTGGGTAGTGCCATGCAGCCCCATATGGAGGTCACTACGGGGCATTTAAGACAAGGTTGAAGATCTGGCAGAATGGATTCTACTGGCCCACAATGTATGAGGACACAAAGGAGTTCATTCGACGATGCCAGCAATGCCAGAAACACGGAGGGATCACAACAAGAGAAGCAATGCCACTCACAAACAACTTACAAGTTGAGTTGTTTGATGTGTGGGGCATTGACTTCATGGGACCCTTTGTCAAATCCTATGAGAGTGAGTACATCCTGGTGGCAGTGGACTACGTCTCGAAGTGGGTCGGAGAAATGCCATGTCGAGCCGCTGACTCCAAACACGCGCGAAAGATGTTCCATGAGATCATCTTTCCACATTTTGGAACCCCCAGGATGGTGATCAGTGATGGAGGGTCACATTTCATCGACAAGAACTTCCGGAAGTTTCTGGCAGAACTAGGGGCAAAACATAATATAGCCACACCGTACCACCCCCAGACAAGCGGTCAAGCAAAAACATCAAACAAGCAGATCAAGAACATTCTGCAGAAGACCGTGACAGAAATGGGAAAAGGATGGAAGAGCAAGCTTCCAGATGCTCTATGGGCTTACCGAACAGCATACAAAACGCCAATCGGGATGTCTCCATATCAACTGGTTTAAGGCAAGACTTGCCATCTACAAGTTGAGGTAGAGCATTGGGTGCACTGGGCCATAAGAAAATGGAATATGAATTTTCCAGCAGCCCAGCAGATGAAGAGGATGCAGCTATCAGAGCTAGAAGAGTGGAGAGACAAAGCATACCACAGTGCCAAGATCTACAAGGAGAGAACCAAGAGATAGCACGACAAGAGGATCAAGGTGAAGGAGTTCCACCCCAGGGATAAGGTACTACATTTTAATTCCAAGGTGAAGCTTTTTGGGCATGGAAAACTTCGAAGCAAATGGGAAGGACCGTTCGTTGTGGTGGAGACTTCGTCGCACGGGGCAATCACACTACTAGATGATGAAGGTAACCTCTTCAAGGTAAATGGTCAACGTTTAAAAGTTTTCCTTGAACCGGATAAAGTAGATGAGGAATTTGATGTGATCAATTTGGTCATGGATAATTCCCATCTATAATTTCACCTTACGCTAAGTCCTTAACCCCTAGAGCCTATATGCACACACTTTGGGGTATTTTGGACCTGTCACGTAGTGCACAGAACAGGAGAAGGCGACCGGGCTCAAGGCCAGGTCGGCCGACCCCACCAGGTCGACGGACGGGTCACTGAGCCCGATCAGCCCTATCCGGGTTGGCCGACGGGTCACTGAGCCCGATCAGCCCTATCCTTTGCAAACGTTCCACTCCAATGTCTCTGAAGCCGTTCCGCGGTGGACGAGCGATTCAGCCTCTGATTGATACGAGAAGAGGGTTTATCTTTCTTTAAATTTACACCCATCCTCTTCTCCCCTCTCATCTGAATTCTTCTTCGTCCTCATTTTGCAAACACCGAGCCACACCTTGCGATTCCCCAAAGTATGGCCGGGAAGAGCCACCCCAAATCCCGATCGACCTTCGATCTTGATGGAGAGCCCACTCCGGCGAACCAACTGGTGCCAATCAACCTGGGGTCAGCCATGGAAGTGGTCGTATCCCCACTGGCCAGCCTCCCGCCAGAGGAGGACGCGAGAGGCCGCACCAGGGGGTCGGCCGATGGCCTAGGTCGGGCGACCTACCCTAGTGGCCCCTCGGCGCCTCGCTCGGCGGCGCGGTCTCAGTCTCCGAGGAGGACCCAGAGGCATGATGCACGGGCCTCAAGCCCGTACAGAAGGTCGACGACGAGGCAACTTACTCCGAAGAAGATGCCAGCAGCCACTCCAATCAAGGGGGATGGACTCCCCACGCTTCAACCAGGAGAGAAGCTGAAGGAAGTGGTCAGGAACAAGTGGAAGGACGTCGTGGCGTATCACTATACGTCCGATGTGTCCATCTACTCTCCTGCTAGCAACCCGGAGCTATGTTTCCGGGTCTTTGGGGAAAGGAAACCCAGAGGTGGCTATGGAAAGAGGTTGTTCCCTCCCCTCACACCTGAGGAGAGGAAGGAGTTGGAGGAGTCGGTGGAATCTTCACCCGCCGGCGAGATCAAGAGGCACATCAAGCCTCCTCCAATTCGCAGGCCTAGGGGTCACTATGAAAGTGATGATGGAAAGGCCCCCATGGCTCCATCCAATGCAGAGTTGCTAGAGTTGATTAATCAACTCGGTTGGGACTATGCAAAGTTGGAGAAGAGGTTCACTGAAGAGTGACTTGAGTGCATAAACCTTCAAGACGACTTTGATATGCTGCGTAGATCAACAGTCGTGAAGCTTAAGCGCTATGCTAAAGCCGCAAGGGATGAAAACCTCTACAATGCACCTTAGGCACCCTAGGCTTTGGATTAGGATAGGCACATTTATTTTTTATTTCATTCATTCATTTATTTCAGTTATTTCTTCATTTGATTATCATGTAATGTGCCTCTGAGTTTATGAATAAAATAAAATGTTTAGTGTATTAGGATTGTGTCTTTTGTTTCCACTTGTTTTTGAATAAAAGGTACAAGTGTGGGGGAGACTCGCAACGGAAAACAAAGTGATCCAACGCGAAACAGAGCATACCAGAACGAAACAGAACAGCATGCGAAAGATCTGAACCAGAGAGGTCATGCTGGCTTGATCATCCTAAACCCTGTTTCAGTTGAATCTTTGCAGAACTTGATTATGGAATTCAGAACATAATAAAATTAACCCTTTTGCATCTCCTCATCATCTGGAAAAGATTATCAACTTACATATATTTTATTCCTTTTACCTTTTGGCTTGTGGAAATCTTCATATTTATAGGAACTCATGTCATCTAAGTTATTGCATTTTTAGATATGGCTTTAATATGAAAGATGCTTTTGCTTACTCGAGTACTTGGAATTTATGAAATGTTTTTAAAAACTTTTAACCTTGCTATGCTCCTCACGGGTTTGAGAGACAACCACTTATAAATATAATCATGCATTTCCTTTGAGCTTTGAGTTGTTCTAAGTCTTGTGACCCTTATTAGAGATTTTTCATGTCTTTAAAGTCAAGATCACATACACTCCACCATAAAAAGCTAAACCATTACAATAAGGGTGAAGCAAAACATGCCTTTGTTTCATGTTCATGAATAAAATACTCCTAAAATGGCTTTCTTCCCAAAACCAAGATGAAAAGAAGATATGGGCTATATGCATAGAAAAAAAGAGAGAAAGAAGAAAGGGACTCATTCTAAAAAGCATTGAGTGAAAAGAAAAAAAAAGAAAAGCAAAAGAAAAGTGCAATAGCCCATATCCAAAAAGAAAAGAAAAGGGAAGGAAGTCAAGACAAGGGAGTACCACTACATGTCCACCTTATATCATACACTAGCACATCTTGACTTGATTACTTGACTTGTCTCTGACTTGGATCCAATCCTTGGAATGACAACACAAGTGAAATAAGGTATGTATCTTGAGAGTTCCACATGTAAAGTTCTATTTTGGAGAATATGAGTGTTGTCCAACCACCATGAATATCCAGAGAGAAACTCTTTGAGGAGCAAGGCATTGGTTTTCTTTGCAAAATTCTGAAAACCCAAGTACTTGAGAGTAAAGTGTATCATGTCATAGAAAAGGCTGTTCCTTTCTGCAACCAAGAAGACATGTTAGCCACTCATATAATTCCACTAAGCCTAAATGTTTGGGAATAACCTATATGTTTGTTTATGATTTTTATGATGAAGCTTAGACTTTACTCGAGGACAAGTAAAGGATAAGTGTGGGGGAGCTTGTTGGCGGTTCTTAATGAAAAAATATTATTGCCAACAAAGATATAAAAGAATGATAAAACAAATAGACATAGGGTTATTTACCAATGAATTCCATGAGTTTTGGTGCATATGTGCTTACAAGAATAAAGTGGCAAAAGAAGGACTAAAGTGGGCCCAGGGCCAGGTCGCCCGACCCCACTAGGTCGGCCGACCTGGGCCCAGGCCCAATGAGGTCCATCCTTAGCCCATTGACAGAAGCACACTCGGGAGTAATCAGAGATGTTGAGATCAAGTTGGTGGAAATGAAGAGATGGGATTGGGCCATGTGGCAAGCACATGGATTCATGGGCCCACATCCCTGACTTAACCTACACATCTGCACGAATACCCACAGGGAACCGACTATGGGGCCCACAAGGAAGTGTCCCAGGCAGAGTGGGGCCGAGGGGCCACAACCCCGGGTCGGCCGACTTAGCCAGGTCGACCGACCTGGCCGCGCGTCCAAACCGCCACCACCTTGACCTGCAACTGTCAACCGCCTCCAGGAAGCCATCCGTGCCGTGGATCACCGAAGTCGGTGAATCCCACGGCCGACCTGGGCCCACCTCCGGACCGTCTCAACCTGCACACCAAACCGCCTCTCCAAGCTATAAATACCTGAACTTAGGGCAAGGCTAATCATCATCGAGATGAAGTGAAAATCCAAGGCGAAGCTCTCCTCATATCTAGAGTAGACATAGGGAGAGAGTGAGGGAGAGTCTGGAGGAGTCCCGGCGTGTCGGCGACCCTCCACCTGTACCTCGACGGATGCAAGCTACTCAGTAAGTATCCGGGATTCAACTAGTTCTTAAGTCTGAGTTATAGAAAGCTGAGTTCTCTATTGTGCTTGTGGGTTCGTTGCTTTATTCATAAAGTATTCTAATCTCTGATCAAGGTTAGGATAGCTGATATTATCTTAGGCGTGGTGCTTAGGTGTATATCTGCCCTCGTTTGCCTCGTAGCCCCATGGATTAGAAGAGGTAGGCGGCAGGTGGTGACAGCCCTGTCCGTCCTTTGTAATCCTCCACGTTCGGGTACGGCGTAGAGCTGTTTGCCGGCAATTTCCTAGAGGTCTAGGATACCCCGGTGCCCAAAGCAAGCATAGGAGAATTCCCTTCGCTATATTCACAGCCTTAGTGCTAAGTTATCCTCTCTACCCAGCCTTTATATACACTCGATCGATCCGGTTCAGCTTTAGTGATTAGACAATCCTTTACGTTCCCTGTGGATTCGATACCTGGTTTACTCACGGGTGAAAGCTACTACGACAGCCGTGTGCTTGCAGACTTTCTGTTTGCCACCGCTGGTGTCAACACTACGACAGACTTGGTGTGGGCCATGACCTTGTACTCGATCCACTTGGTGAACTTGTCGACTGCCACCAAGAGGTGCTTGAATCCGCCTGGGGCGGTTTTGAATGGCCCGACATTGTCGAGTCTCCATACTGCGAATGGCCAGGATGGAGGGATTGTCCGGAGCGCCTATGCTGGGAGGTGTTTTTGCTTCTGGAAGAACTGGCACCCTATGCAATGGCGTACCAGGTCTTTGGCATCGAACAAGGCCGTGGGCCAGTAGAATCCTGCCCTATAGGCTTTGCCGACTAGAGTCCTAGAGTCCCGGCGCCTGCGTGGTTGTTGCACATGCCTGAGTGAATATCTTGCAAGAGGCTAATGCCTTCGTCACGGAGAACACACTTCATAAGTATGCCTATGGAGGTAGCCTTCCTGTACAGGGCATCGCCGATGACGATGTAGTTTGTCGAGCACCGAGTTAGTTTTTCGATTTCCTCCTTTGTGCTTGGTGACCAGCTCTCCATGAGAAAAGCGATAAAGGGGGCGCGCCAGTCTTCTTCTATCAGGAGAACTTCGTTGGTAAACGGGCCACTCGGGAGCGGCTCCAGGTCGGACACGGGGCTACCATCTTCAAGCATCTTTATGGATGGAGTGCACAGGTCTTGGACGAAAACGCCGACTGGCACCTGGGCCCTGGTTGACCCTGCTTGGACAGGACGTCGGCAGCGATGTTGTCCTCCCATAAGACATGGTGGAGCTTGAGCCCATAGAAGTGGGCTTCAAGCCTGTGGACCTCCGCACAGTATGTGCTCATGGTTTCTTTCGTCGTGTCCCAATTCTTGTTGACTTGCTCGATGACTAACTTGGAGTCGCCGTAGCACATCAGCCGCTTGATGCCGAGTGACACCGCGATCTGGAGACCGTGCACAAGGGCTTCGTACTCAGTGCCATTGTTGGTGGCCTGGTAGTGTATCTAGAGGACATATCTTAGGTGCTGCCCCTCTGGGGAGATGGACAACACCCCTGCACCGGCTCCTTCGAGGTTGAGGACGCCGTCGAAGTACATCTTCCAGTGCTCCGGCCACTCCTCTGGGGTCAGAGACTGTATTTCTGTCCATTCGGCCATGAAGTCGGCCAGGATCTAGGACTTGATGGCCTCCCGAGGCTCGAAGTTGATCGTGTGCTTGCCGAGTTCAATGGACCACTTGACGATTCGCCCGTTGGTGTCCCGGTTATGCAGGATGGCACCAAGCGAGAAGTTTGAGATGACTCGGATAACGTGGGCTTAGAAGTAGTGGCGTAGCTTCCTGGCGGTGATCAGGAGCGCGTAGAGCAGCTTCTGAGTAGGGGGTACCGGAGTTTGGAATCGCTGAGTACCTCGCTGACAAAATATACAGGGCGCTGGACCTTGTACGGGTGTCCTTCTTCTGGTCGCTCGACGACCAGGGCCGTGCTGACCACATGTGTGGCAGCCGAAATGTAAAGGAGCAGTTCCTCCCCGGGGGTCAGGCTTGTGAGTACTAGGGGGTTGACTAGGAACTCCTTGAGGTTGGCCAGAGCCTTGCTAGCCTCAAGTGTCCATTCGAACTTGTCCGCCTTCTTGGGGATTTTGGAGAACAGAAGTCCCTTCTCGCCGAGCTTGCTGATGAATCGGCTCAGGGCCGCCATCATTCCTGTGAGCTTCATGATGTCCTTCTTGCACTTGGGCTCTTCGAGGTTGCGTATAGCGTCCAGCTAGACTGGGTTCGCCTCGATGCCGCGTCGGCTAACCAGGAAGCCCAGGAGCTTTCCTGATGGTACGCCGAACACACATTTTGTCGGATTAAGCTTCCACCTGAAGGGGCTTAGATTGTTAAAGGTTTCCTAGAGGTCGGCGATCAAGGAGTCGGCATCATACGTCTTGACGACGACATCATCCACGTAGGCCTCAACATTTCGCCCGAATTGGCTTTGTAGGCAACCCTGGATGGCCTTCTGGTACATGGCGCCGGCATTCTTTAATGTAGGTTTCCTGGAGGTCATTGTCTTGTAGCAGTAGCTGCCATGTGGGGTGATGAACGCCGTTTTATCCTGGTCGGATGTCTTCAGAGCTATCTGGTGATAGCCCGAGTAGCAATCTAGAAAGCAGAGGAGTACGCAGCCGGATGTAGAGTCTACGACTTGGTCGATTCGTGGAAGAGGGCAGGGGTCTTTAGGGCAGCATCGGTTGAGGTCTGTGTAGTCAATGCACATTCTCCATTCACCAGTTTTCTTCTTTACAAGTACAGGGTTTGCAAGCCACTCAGGGTGTTTGCATTCTCTAATGAAACCGGCAGCTAAGAGCTTATTCAATTCTACCCTAATGGCCTCCTTTCGATCTTGAGCGAATCAGCGTAGCTTCCGCTTGGCGGGCTTCGCGTTCTTGCTCAAATCCAAGGAGTGCTCAGCCTTCTCCCTCGGGACTCCTGGCATTTCTGATGGCTTCCATGCGAAGATGTTCCAGTTATCCCAGAGGAAGGAGGTGAGCATGTCTTCCTATTTGGGAGTGAGCCCTGGCCCTATGAGGGCTGTCTTAGCGGTGTCGTCGAGTCCCAAGCTGATTGCTTTGTGGGCTTCTGCGGGCGTCAGTGCCGTGGGCTACTGCTTCTGCTCCGGGAGAACTGGCTCACCGGTCGTCGCCTGGGGGGCTGCTTCTGCTAGCAAGGCGCTGTTGCCGAGTTGCTGGGACAACTCGGCCAGCTTGATGGCTTCCCCATCGCAATCGAAGGAGGTCTTGATGTCTCCACGGATGGAGAGGATTCCATTGGGTGCCGAAATCTTTAGGATCAGGTATGTGTGTTTCGGTGTAGCCATGAACCGAGCTAGCATGGGTCTGCTAAAGATGGCGTGGTAGGAGCTCTGGAAGTCGGCCACCTCGAAGTACAGCGTGCAGTAATGGTCGGCCGTGCCAAATGTGACTGCCAGGGCAACCCTTCCTATCGGGTAGGAAGCTTTTCCTGGTACAATGCCAAAGAACGGTCTTCGGCGCTCAGGAGTCGGCTGTAGTCGAACCCCATGCTGTTCAGGGTGCTGGTGAAGAGGATTTTTAGGGCGCTCCCACCGTCAACCAGAGGACCCGCTGGACCACCGAGGCGACGACGAGTGGGTAGGACCCGGGCAAGTCGACCCAGTGGTCGGCACAGCTGAAGGTGATGGGCATCTTCGACCACTGGAGGCACTCCACCAGCTTGGTAAAGACCATCTTCACCTCGCGCTTATGGAGCTTGCCTTTGCGTCTGCCAGGGAAGGCACCGGGACCCCCGATGATGATGTTGATGTGGCGGTCGGCGTGCTGGAAGTCGCCATTAGCCCCGCGCCTGGGAGCTTCTTCTTGTGCGGCGGGTCGGCCCTCATCGTTTTGATGACGTGGGGCTTCTCGGTGGGTCGGAGCCTCATGGTCGCGGTTGTCGCCACGACGGTAGTCATCCCGGCGATCGCGGTCCTCTCTGTGGCGGTAGTCATCACGCCGGTTGCGGTCATTGTGGCCGTCGCGATGGTAGTTGTTGTAGCGGCCGCTACTGTTGTTGTAGCGTTGTTTCTTGGTCGGAGGCATGGCGCCGAGTTCCTTGAGCAGTGCGTGAAAATCACGAAGATTGTGATTGGCATCCTTAAGAAAGGGGCACTGGAAGTTGAGAGTGTCATGAAACTCTGGCGAGAGGAACCTGGGTTCTACCCGGCCTTCTTCTGTTAGGGCCACAAGGGGCTCGGGGCCTGCCTTTCGCCCACGTGATGGCTCGTGACGTTTCGAGCTCTCAACTCGGTCGTCGTCTTCAGGCCGTTTCTGCTTGTCCTTGAACTGGGCCTGTTCGGCTTGGTCGGCTCGAACCTCCAAATGAACTACATCCATCAACTCAGAGACTGACTTCGGGTTGACCTTGAAGAGTGTACAGAAGACCGGATTGTCGATGAGGCCGCGTCTGCACGCGTCGATGACATCTCGATCTCCAACATCGGTAAGCTTGTTCCGATTGTCAAAAAATTGATCCGTGTAGTCGCGGAGACTTTCGTCCTTCCTTTGCTTGATGTTGTCCAGATCAAATCTAGAACCGGGTTGGGTGTAGCTTGCTTGGTAGTTCTTTGTGAAGGCGTGGCAAAGGTCCGCCCAGCTGTCAATGGCGTCCCGGGGGAGGCCCTCGAGCCACAGTAGCGCCTCTTTGCCTAGCATCACGGGGATGTAGGCGGTGGCTTGGTCATTGGATCCATGGGCGGCTTTGACCGCCGTGTGATATGTCTTGAGCCAGAGCTTGGGGTCGGAGCGGCCGTTGAACTTCTCGACCTGGGTTGGTTTGAAGGATTCAGGCCACTACACGGCGCAGAGCCAGGAGGAGAAAGCAGCGAAACCATCAAATGCATCCACCTCCTTCATTGCGGTGGTGGCGCTCGCGATGGCGAGGTCGGCCTTGGTCGACCCGAGGTCGAGCATTGTCATGCCGTTGGCGGCGATCGTCGCGCGGAGGGCCGTATCGCGCGTCGTACTGCTGGCGTTCCATGAGCTCGTGGACTACGCGGCGTTCGTCTTCCTCTGCTGCAGCATCGCCTGCTTCTCCTACTGGCTGGCGGTTGGGTCGGCCATAGTCCCGGTCATATCGCTCGTGGCGCTCAAGTTCCGCCGCGTCGCGTTCGCGATGTCAGGCGTTGAGGTCAGCGCGAATGTCCCGAATGTTATCCCTCAGGCAATCTCTGAGATTGCCCTCCTAGGGGTTGGCCGGGTAGTGGTGCCGGGGGGCGCCTGTCACGTTGTTCCTTGTAGTGGTCACGGCGGTAGTCTGCATTGCGCGGGTTGCGCCGTTCTTCTTCTTCTTTCTCGTGGTGGTTCTGGGCCACCTCTTCCTCAACGACGGGCAGTGGTGGGTTCCTCTGACGAGGTTGTCTGCAATCTGATCTGCTATGAGCGGATCGGTGGCTTCCCGAGCGGGCTGAGTTGGATCAGCCAGACCTGGATCTGGACCTGTAGGATCGCTCAACTTGGGCCTGGGCAGCTTCAAGACGGGCTCTGGCGAGTCGTACCTTGGGGGTATTGGCCATGTGCTCTAGCTCGGCGAATGCAGCGCGATGTTAGCTTGCGTCGTGCGAAAGGCTGCATGGGCCTTGGCAAATACTCCATCAAGGTTGACCGGATTGACGCCACCGGGCGCGCGCGCGACGGGTGGTGGTCACGCAGGTGCCCCTGGGGCGGCTTCTCCAGCCATCGCGGTGGCTGCTGCTTCTGCCACTGCGTCTCCTGCTACTGCCCGGGGCAGCGCTGCTTCATCATTTCGTTGGCGAGCATGGTCGGCGTTACGCTCGTGACGGCGGTCCCTGGCCGAGTTGGTTTCCCCGTCCTGGGTGGCCTGATCTTCAGAGATGAAGACTTCACGCCCCAGAGGCATGGCGTAGCTTGAATCATTGCTTGGGTCGGCCGGAGCCAGCAGGAGCACACTTGTAGTGACTTGGAACTCCCTGCATTTCGGGGACTGGGTGGTCTTCGGTGGGTTTTCAGATCGAATCTGATCCATGCTTCTGCGCACCCGTGCCGAGTAGTCTACCGAAGCGTTGCGCAGTTCCATCGAAAGCTGGTTGCGAGGTCGGCGCAGGGCCTCCTCTGACATAGCGATGCACTTAGAGAGGGTGCCTTGGACGCGATCTAGCCCAGTGAGGAGCTTGTCGGATGGTGAGAGTCTTGGGCGGGCGGCCAAGCCCAGAGCTTGATCACGAAGTGCCATCGCGTCGAACCGCTGCTGGAGCCGGGCGACAATCGACGATGAAGTTGGCGAGGAGGTCAGCATGGAGTTGGTTGGCATGGTAAAGTCGAGCGATGAGCTCGAATCAGAGGTTGCGGAGTGAATCTCAACGAAGAAGCTGATGCCCTCGAGACGCTCCAGGCAATCCCTGAGGCTTTCAGGAAACATGACGCCGTGATGATCATCCATCGAGCTAGCTGTAATGCCCCGCAATTACCCCTACCTGGCATGCCAACTGTCGGAGTTATCATCCAGCAGTCCACCTAGGGGTACCCAAGTGTTGTTTTGTAGGCAAAGGGCAATCGCGAGGCTAGGGAGCTCGAGGTAACACAGGGACATAGGGATTATATACGTTTGGGCTACCCAGATGTATAATACCCTACATCCTATGCTCGGTGATGTTGTATTGCTCTACTCGGTGACGTTCCGGAGAACAACGACGAGTTCTTGGTTACAATGAGGGATCTCATGGCTGAGAGTTGAAGGAATGAAGGGGTCAACCTAGAGTTGAAGGAATGAAGGGGTCAACCTAGGCCGCCTTATATAGGCTGATGGCTTACAGTTTACAAGTCGGTTATCTCTAATTGTATCCGGCTATGTCTAGGAAAGTAATCCGGGTTAGTTGCAACGTAATCTCTGTGATCCTCGGGTCAGATCCGAGTATATCGCCATATGCCTTGTGGGCTAAGTCTTCTCCAATCTTATCCATCAAGCCGAGGATCTTCGTGGGCCAGCCTAGGGTCGACCCACATCATTGTCAGACGTGGGCCCAGGCCGAGTTACCCGATTGGTAGTGGGCCCAGGGGTACCCATATCCCACACTTATGTGATGATGAATGCTGGGTGCGTGGGCAGAGGTGGTCAGGGATCCAAGGAGAATTCAAGTGCATAGCTCCAAAGTTTGAGTTTAAAGCAAAACTTGATTGAAATTCCAAATATGCACAAAAATGAAAATAATGCATTTGAAGTAAAAATGAGATACTTACTGTTGGCGGCCCTTAATGATAAAATATTGTCGCCAACAAAGATACAAAAGAATGCTAAAACACATAGACACAGGGTTTTATCCTAACAATTTCCACGAGTTTTGGTGCAATCTTGTATGAAGGAGCAAAATGGGAGAAAATGGATCAAAGTGGGCCCAGGACCAGGTCGCCCGACCCCCCTAGGTCGGCCGACCTAGACCCAGGCCCAATGAGGTCCAACTTTGGCCCATTGACAGCAGCTCACTCGGGGATGATCAGAGACGTTGAGAACAAGTCAGTGGAAATGAAGAGATGGGATTGGGCCACTTCGCAAGCACATGGATCCATGTACCCACCAAGAACCGACCATGGGGCCCACATGGAAGTGTCCCTGGCAGAGTGGGGCCAAGGGGCCACAGCCCTGGGTCGGCCGACTTGGCCAAGTCGGCCGACCTGGCCGCGTGCCCAAAACGGCACCACCTTGACCCACAACTGTCAACTGCCTCCAGGAAGCCACCCGTGCCATGAATCACCAAAGTCGGTGAATTCCACGGTCGGCTGACCCCCCCCTAGGTCGGCCGACCTGGGCCCACGTCCAAACCGTCTCAACTGCTGCGTACCGACTCTGAACCGCCTCTCCAAGCTATAAATAGAGGGACTCGGGGCAGGGCTCATCATCATCGAGCTGGAGTGAAGATCCAAGGCGAAGCCCTCCTCATATCTAGAGTAGAAACAGGGAGAGAGTGAGGGAGAGTCTGGAGGAGTCCCGGTGTGTCAGCGACCCTCCACCTGTATCTCGACGGATGCAAGCTATTCAGTAAGTATCCAGGATTCAACTAGTACTTAAGTCTGAGTTATAGAAAGCTGAGTTCTCTATTGTGCTTGTGGGTTCGTTGCTTTATTCGTAAAGTATTCTAATCTCTGATCATGGTTAGGATAGCTGATATTACCTTAAGCGTGGTGCTTAGGTGTATATCTGCCCTTGTTTGCCTTGTAGCCACACGGATTAGAAGAGGTAGGCGGCAGGTGGTTACAGCCCTGTCCGTCCTTTGTAATCCTCCACGTTCGGGTACGGCGTAGAGCTATTTGTCGGCAATTTTCTAGAGGTTTAGGATACCCCGGTGCCCAAAGCAAGTATAGGAGAATTCCCTTCGCTATATTCACAGCCTTAGTGCTAAGTTATCCTCTCTATCCAGCCTTCATATACACTCGATTGATCCAGTCAACTTTAGTGATTAGACAGCCCTTTACGTTCCCCGTGGATTCGATACCTGGTTTACCCACGGGTGAAAGCTACTACAACAGCCGTGCGCTTGCGGACTTTCTGTTTGCCACCGCTGGTGTCAACAAGCTTTCTGGCGCCATTGTCGGGGAACGGTAGCTGTTGTCTAAGAACTACGGTTGCCCATTTATCTTTTTTATTTTTCTTTTGTTTTTGATTTCAACCATGGATTCAACCCAAATTCATGAGTTCTCTGCTCCAAAGGGCAAATTATTGGAGCCGCACCCCTCATCAAATCCTATTTTAACTGATAGCTATGAACTTCGCCCTGCCTTCATAGCTATGGTCTAGGACATATCCTTCACGAGAAGTGATGGTGAAAACCCATACCATCATTTGCACGAATTTGAGTTGCTCTGTTCGTGTTTGGTTATATCAGGCATGACTCAGGTAACGATTAGATGGAAGCTCTTCCCGTTCTCTCTCAAAGAGAGAGCGAGGAAGTGGTATGACCATACCGTTGGGCTAACGAACGGTGAATGGGAAAACTTACGGGACAAGTTCTGTCTTGAATACTTCCCCGTTCACCGGATCTGTGCACCTCGGAAGGAGACCATTAACTTCCAACAAAGAGAGAAGGAAGAGATCGCGAAAGCATGGGACCGGTTCCAGGACTCGTGTCTAACCGGAACAGATCTAGGCTTCCCAGACGATATGCTCATGCAGCATTTCTGGTCCGCGTTGAATAGTGAAGATGTCCGGTACATAGACATAGCAGCTGGAGGCTCATTCCTACACATAACCCCGGCTAGAGCAAAAGAAGTCCTAGCAGCCATCCGGAAAAACTCTCCTGCTGACGCGGACGAAACTGAGCAAGAAGATCCCCAGGTAGAACCCATAAACTTGCCCAGTCCGGATCCTGAGACCCCATCCGTTGAGGAAGAGGAAACTCAATCTCTCGGATTAAATTTTGATTTCGAGGAAGACTTCTTTGAAGACTTTGGGAATACCTCGAACTACACAACCCAGAAAAAGACTATGGTAGAGACCCCCTCCATCTATATGGAGACAGAATTTCTGAATGAAACCATGAAGGAGCTTATTTCCATCCTAAACACGGAATGGTCAAACGAGGCCAAGTTTTCTTCTGAAGTCATTCAGATTGACTCACCTTCACAGACCATTCGAGGTTTCGTAAGCAAGGTGGCCATATACATCCTTTACAACCCAACCGTTGGGGCCAATATCATGTCCAGTTCCTTCACGTATATCCTTGGACGTCGCAAGAAGCTGGCCCCAACATCAAAACTCCTTAGAAAACCCTCAGGCCGTATTCTCGAGAGTCTCAACTTAGCATGAGACTTTCTCCTCAAGCACAACGGGATTGAGATGGCTCTAGACTTTTACGTCTTTGAGACATCAGATTTCGACCTCATGATAGGACATCCTATCGAGGGCCTCCAGCAGGATGTAACCTCGGAAGGAAATCTCCTAGCCAAAGTAGGAAGAAACCTCTTCACCATTCCTTTGGTTAGGGTCAAGAATTCTATAGTTGAACCTTCGACAGAGCCTAACCTAGCTGAGGAAGTGAAATCCCTTCAACCTAGTGACCCATTTGAGTCATTCCTCGAAGAGCATGTTCATGATTTTATTGAGGAAGAGGATGACGCTTCTGAGCCACTCGAAAATGAGGAGCCACCTAAGTCACACGTAGAACTAAAATCCTTGCCTGCTGGCCTTCGCTATCTCTTCCTAAATGAGGACAAGGATACCCCTGTTATCATTAGTGACAAGCTATCACAGGACGAGAGTGATAGACTCGTTAAGGTGCTCGAGTAACACCACTCGGCATTTGGGTACTCCCTCAAGGACTTGAAGGGAGTAAGCGCCGCGCTCTGTACCCATCGCATTCCCATAGACCCATATTCCACACCATCTAGGAAACCTCAGCGTAGGCTAAACAATGCGATGAGGGAAGTCGTGAAGAAGGAAGCCCTAAAACTTCTGCACACCGGGATCATCTATCCCGTCCCTCACAGTGAATGGGTCAGCCCTATTCAAGTGGTACCCAAGAAGGGAGGTATGACCGTCGTAACAAGAAAAACGAGCTGATTCCTCAGCGTACCATTACTGGGTGGCGGATGTGCATTGATTACCGCCGACTCAACAAGGCGATGAAGAAGGATCACTTCCCGCTCCCCTTCATCGATGAGATGTTGGAGAGACTCACGAACCACTCCTTCTTCTGTTTCCTTGATGGGTATTAAGGCTACCATCAGATTCCCATCCACCCCGATGATCAAGAAAAGACCAACTTCACTTGCCCCTATGGAACGTATGCATACCACAGGACGACATTAGGGTTATGCAATGCGCCAACATCGTTCCAAAGGTGCATGATGTCTATCTTCTCAGACATGATAGAAGACATTATGGAAGTTTTCATGGACTTTTCAGTCTATGGAAAGACTTTTGATCATTGTCTGCAGAACCTAGATAAGGTGATACAAAGATGTCGAGATAAGGCCCTGGTGCTAAACTGGGAAAGGTGCCATTTCATGGTCCGAGAGGGTATAGTGTTAGGACACTTAGTGTCCGAAAGAGGGATAGAGGTGGATAAAGTGAAAATTCAAGTCATAGAAAGGCTTCCACCTCTTACCAATGTCAAGGGGATCCGTAGCTTCCTAGGACATGCGGGGTTTTACCGGCACTTCATTAAAGATTTCTCTCAGATAGCCAGGACCCTCACTAACCTATTAGCTAAGGATGTACCCTTCGACTTCGATGATGAGTGTTTGCATGCCTTTACCATCCAAAAGAATGCTCTCATCTCAGCGCGAGTAATTCAACCCCTTGACTGGATGCTACCTTTCGAGATTATGTGTGATGCTAGTGATTATGCTATTGGTGCTGTCCTTGGACAAACCAAAAATAAGAACCATCATGCTATCTCGTATGCTAGTAAAACTTTGACAGGAGCTCAACTTAACTATGCAACCACTAAAAAAGAGCTCTTGGCAGTAGTCTTTGCTATAGACAAGTTTAGATCTTACTTGATAGGAGCTAAGGTGATTGTCTACACCGATCATGCTGCCTTAAAATATCTGCTTACCAAGAAAGATGCTAAACCCCGCCTTATCCACTGGATTCTCTTACTCTAAGAATTTAACTAGGAAATTAAAGATAAAAAGGGAGTAGAGAATTCAATAGCAGATCATTTGTCACGTATGCAGTTTACTGACATGCAGGATCTACCGATAAATGACTTCTTGCGTGATGACACCCTACTCGAGGTGACTGCCTCCGACCCCTGGTATGCAAATATTGTGAACTTTATGGTTGCAGGATATGTACCGCCAGGGGAGAACAAGAGAAGGCTTATCTACGAGAGTAGACTCCATCTATGGGATGAACCATACCTGTACAGGGTATGATCAGATGGCATGCTCAGGCGATGTGTACCAACAAACGAGGCGAGAAAGATCATCAAGCAGTGCCATGCAGCCCCATATTGAGGTCACTACAGGGCGTTTAGGACAAGGTCGAAGATCTGGCAGAGTGGATTCAACTGGCCCACAATGTATGAGGATACAAAGGAATTCATTCAATGATGCTAGCAATGCCAGAAACACAGAGGGATCATAGCAAGAGATGCAATGCCACTCACAAACAACTTATAAGTTGAGTCGTTTGATGTGTGGAGCATTGACTTTATGGGACCCTTTGTCAAATCCTATGACAGTGAGTACATCCTGGTGGCAGTGGACTACGTCTCGAAGTGGGTTGAAACAATGCCATGTCGAGCCACTGACTCCAAACACGCGCGAAAGATGTTCCATGAGATCATCTTTCCACGTTTTGAAACCTCCAGGATGGTAATCAGTGATGGAGGGACACATTTCATCGACAAGACCTTCCGGAAGTTTCTGGCAGAACTGGGGGCAAAGCACAATATAGCTACACCGTACCACCCCTAGACAAGCGGTCAAGTAGAAACTTCAAACAAGCAGATCAAGAACATTCTGCAGAAGACCATGACAGAAATGGGAAAAGGCTGGAAGAGCAAGCTACCTGATGCTCTATGGCCTTACAGGACGGCATAAAAAATGCCGATCGGGATGTCTCCATATCAACTGGTTTACGGCAAGACTTGCCATTTACTAGTTGAGCTAGAGCATCGGGCACACTGAGCTATAAGAAAATGGAATATGGATCTTCCAGCAGCTGAGCAGATGAGGAGAATGCAGCTATCAGAGATAGAAGAGTGGAGAGACAAAGAATACCACAGTGCCAAAATCTACAGCAAAAGAACCAAGAGATGGCACGACAAGAGGATCAAGGTGAAGGAGTTCCACCCCGGGGATAAGGTACTACTCTTTAATTCCAGGGTGAAGCTCTTTGGGCATGGAAAACTTCGAAGCAAATGGGAAGGACTGTTCGTCGTGGTGGAAACTTCGTCGCATGGGGCAATCACACTCCAAGATGATGAAGGTAACCTCTTCAAGGTAAATGGTCAACGTTTAAAAGTTTTCCTTGAACCTGATAAAGTAGAAGAGGAATTTGATGTGATCAACTTGATCATGGATAATTCCCATCTATAATTTTGCCTACACTAAAGTCCTTAACCTCTAGAGCATATATGCACACACTTTGGGGTATATTGTATGTTGACGGCCCTTAGGCACGCAATCGTGAACCTCAAGCGCACGGATCATTGTAGCTCTTCCCTTAGAGTACTCCCCCAAGGTTTATTAATCCGTGGAACTAAAGACATAAGAAACAATCCAACTAGCATAATCCTTTGATCTTGAAGAGGGGTTGCAAAACAGATCTAATCTACTAAAACCAAACACTGGAGGTAGCAAGAGAAAGTTAGATATAACCAATCTAGATCGCCTAGATCATGCATATGTTGTAGCTCCGAGCCAAATAGAGTGAAGCAAGATAGATGTGAATCTCAATAAAAAACATCTTTAAATCACGACCTCAAGTCAAACTCCCGAAAGCCCCACCTTACATGGGATCACACCCTGTCACGATGCTCTCTTTCGGCGTGGGTAACTTATGGGCACGTTCACAAGTGAATGTGTCGAACCACTTGGTAGATCCAGTATGAACCCCTAGCCACCATGGCTACAAGAATACCCCAAGCAATCTATCTCGAGAATAGATTAAAGAAGAAGCAAACCCAAGCAAGAATGAAATCATAAAGAGAGGCATTTGATCGCTAAAGATTCGGAAACACAAATAACTTCACCATGAATGTAAGTACATCACAAGATCACCACCGGGATCCTACCTTGATCTTGATGATCCTTGCTCCAGAACTCCAACGTGGTCTTCCTCGCAGGGTTCCCACATCGGCTAGGGAAGAACCCTAGACAACTAGCATGACCCTCAGCTCTCCGAAAGGTGTCCCTCTAGCTCCTCTGCTCCTTGGCGGCGAATGACGAATTGATTGATGCATGGCATGAAGGCACAGGGGGTATTTATACCCTGAGGAAACCCTAGGTCGAAGGGGGAGGCGAGCCACCACAGGAAAGGCCTGGGCCGGCCGGCCTAGGGAGGTTCAGGCCGGCTGGCCTAGCCTGTTCCTCGGTCGCCTCATCTTCATCTTTCTCTCCAAGTCTTCTGGAAGCTTTAGTAGTTGTTCCACCTATGCATGTGGGCCTTTGGACGTCGTTTGCTTGGGGATATCTTTGAGGTAAGAATGGGAAGTGATAAACTTCCAAATTCTCCAATTGAGTTGCCCTGAACTCGAAGTTTCTTGACCTTATCTTGAAGCACTTGCCTTTCAAATACTCTTGGAGGTCGGTTCACCAAAGTTGAGAACGAACGGGGCTTGGATCACCTTAGGCCGGCCGGCCTAGGCATGTGAGGCCTGCCAGCCTGGCCTCTTCTTCGGGCCTCTGGCCTTCATCTTTCACCGTGTCATCCTTGGTCTCAAGCCTTGTCCATATGTGCTCAATTTAAGCCCAAAAACCTGCATAAACACAATTCCTCCAAAAACACATGCATATGCAAAAACATCCCGGTTATAGAGTATGATCATTAGTTTAGATATCAAATTCATGCCATTATTGAAGATAAACAAGGGTAAAAGTGTGTCGCTAAGGAGTGTCAACAATCCCCCCATGCTTAAACCTTGCTCGTCCTCGAGTAAGTCTTCAATAAGAATTCGAGTAGGTCTTCAATAAAAATCTGCGTTGCCTTTTGGTGTCTAATCCCTACACTTGATCATACACGAGAAAACATAATGCCCTCAAAATATTTTGTATTTAACTCTTCAAGTTGTGACCAACTCTTTCTAGTATGGAGGGTAGATATGATTTAAGTGTTCCCCACAAAGAATTTAAACACATGCTCTCTAATTTAAACAAGTCTCGGGAATTAAGAAGTAAGTTTCAAAAGTATTGCTAAACTAAAATCAATAATTTAAACCTCAACGCAATTGCTCATGGAAATTCTCAGCTCATCTTGTCTCTCGAACTTTGCTAGAATTCTCTTTACCTCCCTTTCTCTCATGCATGTGCAGGGCTTTATCTGGAGCTATGGGAAAGGTTAGTCCTAACAAAAGATATTATAATCAAGATATTATCAAAACAAGAAATACTTCTCATGGGTTTACCGAGACTCATCAAAAAGACCATGGAAAATAATCAATTTTGTGGAGAGGGGGAAAATGGAACACACGCTTTTTAGATAGTGGACATGTGCAAATGGCAAAGGTTGATCCCGAGGCACAAATGAAGTCCTCGTTATCGGATTGCACATGGTTGGAATATTTGAGTACGGAATAATCTTTAAGGCACTATGGAATTTAACGAAGCAAAAAGAACTAAGGAGCATTTATTTTCGTACTTTTTTCTTTTCTTTTCTTTCTTCCTTTTTCAACACATACTTTTTCTTTTCTTTTATTTTTTTCTTATGCTCCCTAGAACTTCTAGCAACATTAATACTTACTCAGCTCCCCCCATGCTTAAACGATTGCTCGTCCTCGAGCATAGAAGTGGTGGCTAATGCTAGAGTAAGTATCCATCTCAATCTTTTGGAAAATGGTTTGAATTTTTAGGGAGTATCTTCTCGTCGAATATCGAAGCCATTGGAGGAGGATAGGGAGTAGGTCGGTCGGCTCATGGTGTGAGGCCGGCCAGCCGTCTCATCGTGGACCTCCGTTTCTTCTAATTTTTCTTATACGCACTCTTTGATGCCTCCCAAATAGATGTTCCTTGTATCAAGCTCTTGATTCTTTGGAATTTACTTGAGATAATGATCCATACACAAATTGGGTTGTGGTCAAGGAGGTATCTCACAAAAAGGTAATTTGGGTTTAGGGTGGATATCCAGCGAAGTTTGTGAAGTTTCCGGTGTAGAAACTCACAATGCATGGATAGATAGGCTAGCAAAAAGAAGGTACGCAAAACGGAATGGTCAGCTTCTTAGTCTCGTACCAGAGAAGATAAATCCTGAATCAATTCACTTGAAAATAATTCTTAAACTACGGTTCAACATGATATGTCATTTAGGCTTTGGATAGGTAGAGCAATTGCAAAAGGTATAATGACAAGGCTAGCTTTAATTAATTTTAGCAATTAAACATCCCTTGACAAATTTAAAAGAGAGAGCAAGAATAATAAATATGGGTCTAAAATTATCATAACCTCCTGTTGACGGTCCTTAAGTACCACTTTTGGCCGTCAACTCCTGCAGATATGTCAAATATAATCACCAAACATAGTGATAGGGTTTATATCTAATCAATTCCACGAGTTTTGGTGAATATGTGAGAGCAGGGACTAAATGGCAAAAGAGGAGGATAATTGGGCTCAGGGCTAGGTCGCCCGACCTCCTTAGGTCGGCCGACCAGGGCCCAAGCCCAATGAAGCCCATCTTTGACCACAACAAAGAAACACACTCCAGGACCATCCTAGCCACTGATTCCATGACGGTTTGATCCAAGAGATGGGAATGGTCCAAGGAGAGGTCACATGGATTGAAGGGCCCACCTCGCAAACTAAACGTACTCAATCCAAGCTATACCACCTGGAACCGCCATGAGGACCCACTAAGCAGTCACTCAGCCGAAGATGGGCCCGATCGGTGCCGGTGGACGGTCGCCCGACCTGGTCCGGAGGCCAAACCGCCTCATCCTTCTGGTACGGGTTCCCACCGCCTCCAGGAGTCCATCTACACCGTGCATCACTCAAGGCGGTGGATCCAACGTCGGCCGATCTCCCCGCGTCGCTCGATCTGTGACTGGGTCCGTTCGTCCTCATCTTCCACGTGTCCACTCCCAACCGTCTCTACAAGCTATAAATAGGTGCACCCAGCTCCGGTTCAACACACACAAGATTGAGAAGCCACAAGCTCCACTCCAAGGTGAAGCTCTGCTCCAGTGTAGTATCTAGAGAATAGGGAGAGAGTGAGGGATAGTCCGGGGGAAGTGCCGAGACTGCCGGCACTCTTCCCCGATCTTGTACCTCGATGGATGCTTCCTTCTTCTAGTAAGTGTTCATGATCTCTTATGGTATTAAGTTCTCCTGATTAAGTAAGTTCCCTGCTATAGTTGCTTGCGGGTTCATCATTCATTAATCATTTGTGAATGCTTAGTGAATACTTTGGTCTAGGAACAAGACCAAAGTAGTAATTGATAGCATAGACGTGGTGTCTGGGCTAGAAGTTACCTTTGTTTGCCTCGTAGCCCCACGGATTAGAAGAGGTAGGCGGCAGATGGTGACAGCCCTGTCCGTCCTTTGTAATCCTCCACGTTCAGGTACGGCGTAGAGCTGTTGGCCAGCAATTTCCTAGAGGCCTAGGATATCCCGGAGCCCAAAGTAAGTAAACTATAGACGCTGAGCTTATTCTTCATCAAGGTCCTTTGCCATAGGAATCCTCTCTACCCTCGCTATCATTTCTCTTGTTGTCCTTGGACTATCTAGTTAGAAGATTAGTACACATGTTCCCTGTGGATTCGATACCTTGAATACTTCTGGGTGAAAGCTACAACGGTATCCGTGCGCTTGCGGATTTATCTGCGACCGTAAGAAATACCCACAAGCTTTCTGGCGCTGTTGCCGGGGAACAGTTGCTGTATTATCTTCGAACCTTGTTCATCCTCGTATCTTTTTATTTTCTTTTACCAGTTACCCCCTCTACCATGGAGCAATATTCTATTATAGACTTCTCTGCTCCAAGGCGTGAGTTCTTTGAGCTACCACCTTCTGATGAACCAATCACCACATCTAGCTTTGAACTCCGCCCCGGCTTTATAGCCATGGTTCGGAATAAATCCTTCTCAGGGAACAATAACGAAAATCCTTATGATCACCTACGAGAATTCGAGTTGTTGTGCTCATGTTTGAGAATCTCAGGCATGACACAAGAGACCATCAAATGGAAGTTATTTCCGTTCTCTCTCGATGAGACGGCAAAGAAATGGTACTACCAAACCGTCAGGGACGTAAACGGAAATTGGGAAAAAACTACGGGACAAGTTTTGTCTTTACTTCTTCCCCATTCACCGTATATGTGCCCTTCGGAGGGAGATCGTCTGCTTCCAGCAGAGTGAGAAGGAAACTCTAGGTGCAGCTTGGGAGAGATTTGTTTCACTAAACAAGTTTGGCCCAGACTTAGGCATACCTGACTTCATGCTCATGCAATATTTTCGATCAGGCCTAAAAAAGGAAGCTGCTTTCATCCTAGATGGTGCCACCGGTGGTTCGTTCATGCACGTAACCTTGGATGAAGGGAGAGCTCTTCTAGAGAAGATTCTAGAAAATACTCCCTCCATCGAAACACAGCGCGAACCCCCGCACAGCTCTAAGACAAGATCCAAGCCAAACCTTTTTACCTTGTAAGATCCAGCCTTAGAGCCCGCACCCGAACCAAAGCCACCGAAGGAAGAAGAAGTTCTACCTTCGGCATCCGAGGATTCTAGAAATCCCTCGGATCACATTAGGCACAAAAAGGCTACGACACCTCCCATTTATTATCCTTCAGATCCACTCATGGAAGTTTTCCCCGATATATCCATAAGGGAACTGCCAATGGAATGGTTAAAGGAAGTAAAGCGTTCTTCCGAAGCAATTTGGATGGTTGCACCTTCCAAAACCACGCGTTGCTCTTTAAGGGGAATTACCATAGAAGCCCTTTACAACCCAACCGTTGAGGCTAGCATCATGTCCGAATCTTTTGCGAACATTTTCTTGGGCAACATGCCTCTAGCCTCGATCGACAAGCTTTTCAAAAGTCCCTCGATCAATTGCTTGCTTTTTCACCAATGCGGAGTATAAATAATTTAACTCCATATCAGTTACTTTGGACTCTCTCATCCGTCCGAAAATTCTCCTGCTCATCCAAGAATGAAATATTTGAAGTATGACATTACTTATGTTCTTCATTTGGCGGTTGTCATCCCTTGCAATTTTCTTACAAAATTTGTCCATCCCCCCTTCTTCGACTTTGGCTCTTTCCGGTGCATCACCATTGAAACCAAGTAAGCTTCCAATGCCTTCAAAGGTGATGGACTTTTCTTCGTTCTTCAACCTAAAATTGAGGCATGACACTTCTTGCTCATCAATTTTTCTTGTCAGAACTCTCATGGTCATCATAATCTCCAAAGCAATTTCTGCATGCATGTCTACCGGAATACCATTGAAAAATTGCCTCCATCCGAGGTTGTCCAATAGCCCAAAAATATCACCATAAAATCCCAATTTCTATAGTGCATCATCATCAAAGTCAGTGTTTGCTTTCACCCTTCCCTTCAAATTCTTGAGCCATGCTTCTTCTTCCTCCGACAAAATGACAAACCCATATTCTGAAATTCTTGGCTTGTATGGCGGTGGTGCGGTTGATCTTGTGGTTCGTCGAGGTGTAGGAGGTGGTGGTGCGCCGGCACGCCCACGAGGTTTGGTGAACCGCATGGAGGTACTTCTTGGGTCTTGCATCCCTCCAAGGAGCAGCATGTCGCTCCTTTGTACGGGGTTGTCTTCCTCCATGCTTCGCGGTGACTTTGCAACGGAGTGCCTCCATGAAGAGCTCGCCGATGGTGCGTCGGACGCCGACGACCTTTTCCTCTTTCCGGTGAGGAAATTGATGATGCCCCTCCTCATGGTGCCTTGCTGCATAATCACAAAAACCAACACACCAGGGGTTTCTCGCCGGTGGAAAAACAATATATCGAAGAGGAGAGCAAACTAGGAATTGTAGTGAATTTTTGGAGATTTTTGGAGGTGGTTTTGATCCTCGAAATTTTTCAGAGCCTCTACTGGTTTTCAAGGTGGAAGAACTGAAGAACAAAGACTTGGAATTGTATGAGTTGTGTACCTATAAAAGATGAGCACCAGGGCTTCCCTGGCTGTCTTCACGTGTCCTTGCTCCCAGTTCTTCCTGAGTGGATTCTTGATCAATCTCCAGCAGCTCCACATGCTTTGCACTGCCCAAATATTTTGATCCATTCATTCTTTAGCAAAGTTGTCAACTTGCACATATTTTTTCCACTTTGATTAATGCCTTTGTCCTTTGCTTCAACTCCACTCCAAATGTTGCTTTCAATCCTGCAAAAATGAGTGTACCACCATGCATGGCTGCCCCCTCTTGCATGTGGAGTTAGGTGGAGAGCACAATAATTCTTCCTGGGAATTCAATCTTGGTTATTAGTGATGATGATGATCATAAACCCTTCCAAAGTGTGTTTACATGCTTAATTCCTCCTCTAATCTTGACAAATAAAACCAACTCAAAGCAAGCAATGAGTATGAATGAATAATTAGAGGGGAATTTTGGCATCATAAACATTTGTAAGTCGAGAAATATTTTTCGACTACATTAATTTTGATTGCAACAGTATTGCTCACTTTCATGAATTGATAGCGAACGTTCCCGAGTTCAACCATGGGTCATAGGTTTGGGTTCTAAATTTTGGCCAAAATGAGGGAGATATTTTGAAAGAAATAAAATAAAAAGGGCTTAGAAAAATCCTAATCCTAGGGGAACAAAACTGAAAATTACTAAGGTTGCGTGAGCCTAGCATGCGTCAAAGAATTTAAAGAATTAAGAACAACTCTTGGCTCTACTCGTGTCTTTACAATGATCAACTTGGTCCGGCCGTCATGGAAAGGATGGTCGCCAAAATGGGTGTGGGAATTTGGCTTTGGGTTTCTCAACATAAAACAATCAAATGATGGGAAGGCTCAAGTCATTGGTTTAGAATAAGAATTAAAATCAAAATGACCGAGCAACTCTAATTTAAAAGTTTGACCGAACGACCAATTTATCAAATGTTTATCAAGTCTTGCGTAGCAAAATTCATGACTCACTTACTCAAAAGGTCTTTGCGGGTTGTCCCCCCGGTAGCTTATTCTTGACTCGAGGAACGGGTTGTCCTCCCGGTAGCTTAACTCGATGAACGAGTTGCCTCCCGCAAAGCGCTTCGTTTATAGTCTATACTAGACTTCTTCTTTTCTTCACTTCAGACCAATGCTCGGTGTGGGCGTTGCAGTCTTGGGTACCCACTTTTGCATGATCCTTGGCTTGGGTGCGTGATTATTCTTTGGCTTAGTCATCTTTTTGGTCTTCACAAGCGGGCGTTAAGCTTTTGTCTCGACGGATGCAACAACTTCTTTGGTCTCCTTCACTTCCTTCTTCTTCGGCTCCTCCTTGGTGTCACGGCGGTGAGGTGGAATATATTTAACATTGATCATATTGCATACCTCAAGGTGTGGACGAAACTTGAACTCGCTCATGGTGCCATTGATGTCGAACTTGATCTCCCCCTTGCCAACGTCGATGTTCGCCCTTGTGGTCTTGAGGAACAACCTCCCAAGCATGAGTGGCGACTTTGTCCCTTCTCCCATATCGAGAATCACAAAGTCAATGGGGACTAGGTGTTCTCCAATTTTCACGGGTACGTCTTCGGCGATGCCCATAGGATAGCGAACGGAGTTGTCCGCTAGCTCTAGGCACATGGCGGTGGGTTCTGGCTCCGGTAAGCATAGCTTCTCGTACACGGCCTTCGGCATGATGCTCACACTTGCACCAAGGTCACACAATGCTCTCTCGAACATGTATGATCCAATGGAACACGGGATGGTTGGACACCTCGGATCCCTCTTCTTCTCGGGAGCTTGATCGGCGATAGCCGCGCTGCACTCTTCGGTCATCTTGATGGTACTTGGCGGCGGCATCTTACGCTTGTTTCAAAGGATGTCTTTGAAGTAGCGAGAGTATGTTGGAATTTGTAGAGCATCCAAGAGTGGCATATTGATGTTCAACCTGCGAACCACTTCAACAAATTTTTCGAAATGCTCATCAATTTTACCTTTGTGGTAACTTGGCCTTGGAGGAAGAATCTTTGTATCTTCATCGATCATCTCAAACTCTGGCTCTTGGGTGACTATTTCCGGTGCGGGAGTAGGCACCTTGTCTTTTGATGTCATCTCGGCTTCAACACTTGGCTTAGGCTTCCTTGCTCCGGCCGTGTGTTCGGGATCTTCGGTCTCCTTCCCCGAGAGAGTTTGAATTGCTTTTGCCGTCTCCGGATTTTGAGGTTGCCCCGGTAGTCTTCCTTCATTACTAGGTAGGCGTCCGGCTAGCTGGGTCACTTGTGTCTCTAGCATCTTCATCATGTTGAGCACTTGGTGGTTAGAGCTTTCGACCTCCGTCACCTTGCCATTAATGTTCTCCAATATCTTGTCCATAGCCTTGAACTTAGCAATGGTGTCCTTGTTGATCTTGCATTGCTCCTCCATAAACTCCTTCAATTGTATACGAAGAGGCACCGAGTTTTGAAGCGATGAGCTTGCATTAAATTGAGGCCTACCTTGTCCGTAGCAGAAGTAGGACGGTGGAGACAAATCCCCTTTCCTCATGTATTCGAGCACTTTAGGTTCCTCCGGACAATTCTTCTAGACATGGCCGTACTATCCACAATCTTCACATGTGGACTGTTGGCATTTCTTAGCGTCATCACTACATGAGTGATGGCACTAGAGATGCCTTAATATAAATCTTAGTGTTACATAAGTTCTGCAAGCGCACAGAAGTACATTGTAGCATTTCACCCGGGAGTATTCCAGAGTATCGTATTTATTTCCTCAGGGAAAGCGTATGGCAAAATACTATGTCTTCCAATGCATCAACTATATCACAATCAACATACCAAGACTAGAACAGGAGATAACATGATAGGAAGAATTTGGGATGGTGACACAGAGAAGATTTCATTGCTCATTATGTAAGTCTAGTCAATATGAAGGTCCTAAGAGAGAACTAGGGATTCTATGTACTTCCTACATAAGGGTTACATTCATTACAAGTGTATCCTATACAAGCTTAGTAAGGGACTCATGTTAGAGGACAAATCGAGGAGTCGTGGGATCCCCTCATCCAAGGGTACTGTCACGATGTTTATCACAAAGGCCTGCAAACGCCCGAACCCGAACGGCAAGGATTACAAGGGACGGACAGGGCTGTCACCACCTGCCGCCTACCTCTTAATACGTGGGGAAGGGTATCCCCAATGTTATTCCATATACCAAACACCACGCTTACTATATGAAATACAACTCTATCTATTGTCCACCTAGACAGAGCAACCTTGCGGTACACTGGGCCATTGCCATAACATGTTCAGCTAGACTAAGGTGCAAGACATACATCTCATATGATGAACACACAAGACTATAAGTCAAGTAACATAAGCAAGATAGCATTTCCATTAAAGCTTTAAGTCTTACAAATAAGCAAAGGATAGAAGATAACTGAGCTCTAGGCTTACCAAGACTTCTTCGGAACCCCGTAGAAGCTCAACTCCTAGAACTACTTCACTATTAACTAAGACTATAACTTGTAGCTAATGGAGCTCTTCCTTCTGGTGTGTATTGTACAGGAGGCGATGGCCATCTATTTATAGCACTAGGAGGCAGTTCAAGGCCGGTACAAGGTGGTTGAGCACGAGTGGACCCACCCTGAGTCGGCCGACTCCTTGATTTCGCCCGACCCTCAGATGCACCGACTGTAGATGTGCACGGTGTGGATGATCTCCTGGAGGCGGTGTTGACGCGTGATAGAAGGCGGAGGCTCAGCGGCCTAGATACTGGGTCGGCCGATCCAGCCCGGTCGGCCGACCTGGTCCAGGAACTTCTCGTCTCGTTCTTCTTCTGAGTGTCTGCAATATGGGCCCTGGTACACTTGGAAGCTGGGTATATACTCTCGGAGTAAATCTTGATTCTCATGTGGGTCCATCAATCCATGTGCTTCTCCTTATCCTCCTTGTCATCCCTTGGATGTAACCGTCATTGATTCAACGCTTTGGATGACATGTGCTTGTGCTTCGTTTGCATGGCTGAAGTTGGGCTCAATTGGTCACCAGACCAGGTCGGCCTACCAGGGAAGGTCGGGCGACCTG
>CM014276.1:15781111-15804936 GCA_004135705.1 Alloteropsis semialata
GATCTTTGATTTGTTGCTCAGTGAGAAGCTCATCCAGCTTTCTCCAAATCATTCTATTCCGTCGGCCGATGAGTTGAAAAAGCGCAAATATTGCAAATGGCACAACTCAACTTCTCACGAGACTAATGAATGCAAAGTGTTCAGAAGGGAGATCCAATTGGCTATAGAATCTGGCAAGATCAAGTTTGAAGACAGCAAGAAAGCCATGAAGATCGATGGTCATCCCTTTCCTAACAACTTTGCTGATTTCTCCTTTTCTGTTAACATGGTTGACGCTAATGAAAAGGGAAAGTATAAAGTACTCACATCGGATCAAGCCAAGAATTCTGGTGCCGTTGATCCTGCAGTTCAAGTCACTGTTGAAGAGTTGCGCAGGAATCATCAGGCATTTGGGCGTGAATCTAATGCTCCTGGTGGATATCGGCCGCGTGTGACTTCCCAAATGCTGATCAACAAGTACAAGAGGCAGCAAGCAGCAGCCCGAGCGTGGGAAGAACACGAGGAACGACGACGTCAGAGGCGTGAGTATCAGGCAAGGTGCCTTGATGAAGAGTATGATGATCAGCGCCGACGTAATGACAGGTCCGATGGCCGACACCGATTTAACGACAGGTCCGATGACCGACACCGGTTTGACGACAGGTTCGAAGGCCGACGCCGGTATGATGACAGGTCCGATGGCAGGCGCTGGATTGATGATAGAGTTGATGACCACCGTCAGTATGGTTATAGGTCTGATTGGCGTATGGACAGACATCAAGCTTATGACCGATATGAGCAAGATGATGATCACTGGGGGTGTCCTTTCTTTGTATTCTGCTGGAACGAGAAGCTCAGATTGCCATTAAGAGCAGATTGTCCTGAATGTAGCTTCCAGTATGAAGAGTATAGAGCTTCTAAGAGAGGTCGACGATCAGTTCATGAACGGATCGGCGTCAGAATTGAGGATCATCATCAAAAAGATGAAGGCCGGGTTAATACTCATGGCCACAAAAATGATGAAGGCCGGGTTAATACTCATGGCCACAAAAATAATGAAGGCCGGGCTGATGCTCATGGCCCTGAAAGAATGGAAGAGAAGGTTCCAGTTCAGAATCGGACTGAAGAACCTCCAATGAGGCCTGGACAGTGGTGCCCATCAGGGATCTCTAGGTCCAAGAAGAGACGTGTTCAGAGGTTGCGCTATAATGAGCAGATTCGGGAACAGGAATTGGCAAAAGAGAAGAAGTGGCGCATCAAGATGGCCAATGATGGTGAAGCAAGCACATCGGCCGCGATAAACATGGTTTTGATGTTGCCTTTTGATTTTGCTGCTCCTGATGAACAGGACGATCATGAGGTCGATTATGAACTGGAAGAAGCCGCTGCATGTTTGGTCCTTGATTCAGAGAAGGCTGTCTTTGAGAAGCCAAACGCAAATAGGTATCGGTACCTGAAGCCTCTGTACATCAAGGGATACGTTGATGGAAAGCCGATGACAAAGATGCTGGTTGATGGAGGAGCTGCTGTCAATCTCATGCCCTATTCCACGTTTCGCAAGCTGGGTAAAGGGATTGATGATCTGATCAAGACCAGTATGACGCTTAAGGACTTTGGCGGCAACGTTTCAGAGCCTCGTGGGGCAATTCATGTGGAATTGACCATCGGCGGCAAGACATTGCCGACTACTTTCTTCGTGATTGATGGCCAAGGTTCTTACAGCATGCTCCTCGGACGTGATTGGATCCATGCCAATTGCTGCATCCCATCCACGATGCACCAGTGCTTGATTCAATGGCAAGGCAACAATGTGGAGATCGTCCCAGCTGATGATTCGGTTAGCATTGCTACAGCTGAGTCAACGATTTGGGAGTTTGAAGGAATTGAATGCCTGTCAGGGAAAGCATGGGATGGTGACTTCCTCAAGGTGTCCGATCAAGGACTACAGCCTATACAAGCAGTCGGCTCTGAGACTTTATTTTAAATGACTGATTTGGTCGCTAATCATTGTGGACCTAATGTTGATACCGTTGAACAATGCACCATGGAGCTTGATGCAATTGGTCTGATCAATACAGAGGCCGATGTGGTTGACACAGTTCCCTGGACCATGTTCTTTGATAGTTCATCTTGCAATGATGGTTGCGGAATCGGCCTTCTTATTATTTCGCCTCGGGGGGGCAAGATTCGAGTTTGCTTATCCGATTGAAAAGTGCGCAAATAATCAGGCGGAATATGAAGCATTGATGAAAGATCTCCGGATTCTTAAAGAGATCGGCGTATTTGGAGATTCTTTGTTGGTCATTGATCAGTTACTCGGCACGTATGATTGCAAGATAGATGCGTTGATGCCTTACTTTGAGAAATGCCGGGATTTGATTGACCAATTCGCCTTGGTAATTCTTAAGTACATTCCAAGACATCGTAACGAGGAAGCAGATCGGCTGGCGCAAAAGCGTCTGGCTATCGGCCTATGTCCGATGTGATGGTACAGGAGATACCAGAAGGAGATTTGAGGAAAGAAGTCATTGAATATTTGAAGGATTCTTCTGTCAAGACTTCCAGGAAGTTACGTTACAAATCAATCAGACATGTCTCAGTTGAAGGGGAAACATTTCCTAAATCATTGAATGGGAAATATTTGAAGAAGAACAGTGCTGGAATACCAAGATTCAGAAGAAAGGATTTCAACATTTATGCCAATACGACGTCGGCTCGTTGATCCGAAAACTATGGTATGATCAAGTAAACTTTATTTCTTACTGCGAAATACTTGGGAATTTTATTTTGTGAAAATAAAATACATAGTTTAGCTCCTCAATGATATGAAATTCCTACCAGAGCCATATGTTGATATCTTCTGAAAACCTTACACATATGCTGCTTGTTTTGTATTGAGCATTGTCAAATTGTTTGTGACCCTTGTGAGATTTGTTTCATGCTTTTGACATCGAGATCACGTACACTCCACATATTATTCCATTGTTGAGTATGCTAGACTTTAATTTTTGGGCACATCGCTGTCGTTTGGTCTGGATTCACATACTCGAGTATTCATATGCTGGCTTCTACACTGGAAGTTACGCAAAAAACATGCTTTCCATCCATACAAAAATACTCTGTCCCTTTGACATGTCTCTTCAAATTCATTATGCAAAAGGTATGGGCTATGCAAAAGAAAAAAGGGTGATAAAAATATATATGAAAGATAGCCCATATCAGAAAAGAAAAGTAAAATGAAGAGTCGTGCAAAAGGGGAGTTCCACCCAAAAAATTCCACACACATGCACATCTTGATCTGATTGTATGACTTATTTTCTCCACTGGATCCGGTTTTTGACTTTGCAAGATATGCAGTGCAAGTATGCTTCCTTTCTATATCCTACCCTGAGCTCCTCAAAAAAAAAAGGCCTTATTAAAAGTAAGAAGAAAAAGAGACGATACGGTATCTTGGTGAGGAATAATACACGTTGAGCGATCTGAGAGAATCATTTGAGGAGCAAAGTTATGTTTTGATTTGAAAATGGAAAACCAAGTTATTTAGCAGGAAGAGTAGAGTTTTCTTGATTATTCATATTGGCTAACATGTTATGATAAAGAAGCTTGAAGAAAGGTATCGGCTATGAAAAGGGCAGTGCTAGAGAAATCAAGCTGTTGGATCTATGAAGCAAATTGCATCGGCTAGGAGATTGAGATGCTGGATTTACAGAATTTCGAAGCATGAATCCTTCATACTCCGAAACTGGGGGGCATGTGTTGACACCAGATTTTCGCACCGGATATGCTGAGTCATGAGATGACGTGGTAAGGCTGGTGGACCCATTGACTGGTCAAAGCCGAAGATGATAGAGAAGGAAGCCGATATGCAGAAGAGATCCGATGAAGCAGGAGTCCGACCCGATAACGAGTACAAGAGGAAAGGCGCATCGGCTAAGAAGGAAGCGTATCAGATGCAGGGACTATTTCCTTTTTGAAGGCATATTGAGAGTCCCATTCTATATTAGCTTAGTTTACTTTATCTGCAAGTTAATTAAGTCCGATCAGGACTCTCCATGACCGGGGTATAAATATGAACCCTCGTCCATTGTAAAAACTATTCTCATAATCAATACAACCCGGCTTCACGCCAAAACCCTAGTAGTAGTTACCGATGAAGCTCATTGGTGGACGGGCTGCATCAGTTCTGATCTCCGGCTTACCAGTAAGTTAGTCAATTTATCGAACTAGTATAGGCTTTGAATTGAGGCGCATCGCCCTTTCTCGTTTATACTGTTCAACCGATTTATCTCTGGATAATCAAGATTGATATAGATTCCCTACGTCGGAGCTAGATCAATATTGATTATTCATCAGATTATCGTTTATCGGATTATACTTTAAGCCTAGATTCCCTACGTCGGAGCTAGGTATCAAGATTAGTCTAGATTCCCTACGTCGGAGCTAGAATAATCTTGGTTACTAAAGATAGTCTTTGCAGTTTGTTGGAGTTGCTAGATTGGTTTAGATCTACGCCATGTGAATCAATTCTACTTCTTCAACGGCTTTGAGCATTGGTCTTGGTCCGATTTAAACAATATTTATCTTACAGCATCGGTCTAGGTTCGATCTTGCTTTGTGGTTTAATCTGGTTGTTCTTTGAGTATTGTACTGGTGTAGATTCCCTACGTCGGAGCTGGATCTTTACAATGCGATTAGATTAATCTTTGGTTGTCATGCTTGGTCTAGATTCCCTACGTCGGAGCTAGATTCATCCTGATTAATTAAAGGAAGCTTTGATTATGCCTTATTGCTATTTGAATGTTAAGTGTGGTGTAGATTTCCTACATCGGAGCTGGATCTTGCTTAATTATTTGGTAGCATATCTTAGAATCAGAACGAATCTGTTAATGTTTTATCTGCTTATTTGCTTGATCTGATCAACACCTGTGCGAGCATCTTGTTTAATTGACAGGTTGATGAGTCGAGTCTGATGATCTAGCTATCCGATCTGATCATAGTTGGAGAAATCTAGATTCCCTACGTCGGAGCTAGACTTCTCTGCAAAGGCTATAGTCCGATCGGTGGTTAGATGGTCCGATAAGATGAGTCAAACTAGCGATTAAGCAAGGTGGACAATGTATCGGCTTACACTTTGCTTATTTAATATCTTGTTTAAAGACATAGCTGATCCATTAGTTTACATGTCGGCCTTGTTTTATGCTTTATTTTACTATTTAAAGGCTGGTCTGTAATATCAATCAAGGTCCGATCCTGATTGGTCCGATCCTGAGGTCCGATTTGGTGTCTGATTGAGGTCCGATTACTCGGTCCGACTGACGTCATCAGTGAAGTCCGATTTTGAGGTCCGATCAGTATCGGCCGATACGTGTCTGATTGGGTCTTGGCTAAAATTCGACGTTACTCCATCGTCTGAAATAGAGCCGGCACAATCAAAGAGCAATTTAACTATTTTATTCCCTTGTCAATTTCAGGTCAAATTGACTGGCACGCTGCGAACCTGAACTGGAGTGTAGACTGGCACTGGAGCGAAGCAGACTCTCCCCGGTCATCGTGTGCTGCACGGGGGAGATACGACCGCCGATTTTCCGCGTCAACACTACCCTATATGAAAATCAAAAGAAAAAAATAAAAGACATGGTCGAATGAACTTACCTGTGCGGGGATCCTCCCCCAAGCTGGACTTCTTACCACTGACGATAGCGAGGGTCATTCGGGTCAAACCCTTGGGACCGAAGGTATGCATTCAAGTTCTGATTGCCCGCCTAGATGCTGTTCTGCAGGGTGTTGTAGTGTTGTACTTACTGATCCCACCATGCCTGCGACCGCTGCACATGATGGGTTAATGTTTCATCAATGCGATGAGTGGTTACCTCCAGGGTTCCCATGCGGTTGGATAACCCATCCATGCTGCTGCGCCAGTCCCTTGCTGAGAAGGAACGTCGGGCGTCGAACGGAGGAGGACCGCCACTTGAGCTGGACGACTGATGATAGTGCGGGTCTTGGGGATTCCATTGGGCTTGCGGGGCTTCCTGCCATCCCGAACCTCCCGCCATATATGGTGGGGGCGGCTGTGGCTGCTCCCAGTTCGATCCTTCTGGTATGTATGGCGGAGTTGGAGGTTCCCATGCTCCTTGGGATTGCGGTACTGCGGCTTCTCCCCGTCGGGACATGCTTCTTGTCACCCTTCCTGTCACACTTTGCCTGCCTCCCTGTTGCAACTCCAACAAAAGTGTTTTGCATCTGTACAACCAGTATTCCGATGCTGGCAACGGAATTCTGGTTGTGCTATTATGATAAACCATAACAAGCTTTTGGTCTACAGCATGAGTAACAAGGTGACTCTGAACGAAATGAGATTCATCCAGAGTTGGGCGAGGCTGCGGAAGGAACTCGACTCGATAATTATCTAGAAGGCTCATTGACTCAAAAATGCGAGTAACCAAAGAAGTACACTCAATGGGACCTTGCCTCTTAAAAACACCCATCCATTGATCAATCATAGAGACAACCGGTGAGATTTTTATCTTCTTAACCATCGCATCCAATAATTTTAATTCATCAATGCGAACGGTACGAAGATCATTTCGAGGGAAAAGAGTCATGGCAATCCAGCGGTGCATAAAATGAAGAGTGGGGTTATGAATGTGGCTTGTTCTAGGAGGAGTGCCATCTGTGATACCCGAGATGTCTCGCCAGAAAGACTCTCTAACAGAAAGCCTCAAAACTTTATCAACGTCCAAGCTGCTGCACTTGCTAAAACCCAAATAGCTACTAAGCTGTCTCCAAGAAATGAAATACTCTTCCCTTAAAAAGCGAAAAGTAATCCCCTCCTCACCTTTTCTCAAAGTAGCAAGAAATTGGATTGTTAACAAACGACACCCATCCTCATGAATACGCGCAAAATCCGACCAACCCACTGCACTCCAAATATTTTCAAAGTCAGTGGCCATACCTGATTTCTCCATGAGTTCGCTCGTGAACACACATGTGTGATCAAAAGCGCGACCCAGGAGAATTTGATACGCTTCTGTTTCGTAGCCTTCGTCGATGTCGAGTTGGTCGTCGAAGATGAACGCTGGGCGAGGGTCGTCTTAATTGTGGTTGCTGCTGGAGCTATCCCCGTGACCATCTCCACTGCTGCCGCCACCTCCGCCTCCTGCGGATGTGGCACCAGCCCCAGTGTAGTAGTACTGGTCTTCGGAGATCTCCATGGAGTGTTGGCTGTCCATCCTCTCTTCAGAGCCACCGGCTGAGTCCATGATCTCCGTGCTAGAAGAGATCAACTCAGTGCACCCGGAGTGTCGGCTCCTCCTTGAACTTGACCCTTTCATTTTCTTCGCTTGCTTCACGAATCCACGAACTAGGTTCATGATGCCTGCACAAGGAGCAACAAGAATGACACATGGAAGACAAAAGGATTAGCGTTAGTGGGTTAGTCATCCAAGAGTTAGTCGTTCTTGTGGGGCGTGGTTGCCTCCACAAAATTGTTCTTCTGGGTTATAACACACCACAAACAAGCGTTATTGCGGGGCTAAGGAACCTCCACAACACGTTCAAGATCTTATGCATAAGGAGAACAACACAGTTATGCAGAAATGAAATCCATTTTTACTTGGTTTTTTTTATTGAATCCAAACTAAGGAGCTAAATACATGAGAATTTATCAGAGGGAGAGGAGAAACTCTGAGGGCGAAACGCAGCTCGGGTTGGGGCGAAGAGAGCAAGCACCTGGCCATGGCTTTTTATAGCCGGAGCTCACCCTTGATCGCCCGACCATGTGGGGTCGGCCGACCCTCCCATCGAGTCAATTAGGCCAGGCTTTGATCATGAGTGCGTTGGATACCCTGGCTCCCGTAAATTGGTTGAAAACTTTGCAAAAGAGGGAGCCACGAGTCGGGCGACATGAGCTGGTCGGCCGAGTGGTGATGGACACCATTGAATCCCCCCTTTGAAAGATGTGATGTATGCCTATGGTAGGGTATGATGATGTTTGAATGCTCTGCAAAGGCCAAACTTTGGAGTCGGCCGACGTGCCACGGTCGGCCGACCGAGCCATAGCTAGGTTCGGACTATGCTTTTGTAGGGTGGCACACGGTTCAAAGATGAGATGAATGCTGGTTGGAATGAGTGAGGGTGGCTAGGTATCCAAGGAAAATTCATATAGATGGCTCCAAAGTTTACGGGTTTAAATGCAATGATTTGCGAAATTTCAAACATGCTTGAACAAATAAATATGCATTGTGAAATAAATATGGGATACATACCGATTTACCTGCCGGTGAGGACTCGTTATTTTTCGTCCGTCGAGTGCGGACGTCTTCGGGACATGATTTAGTTTGATGAGCTTTCTTCCACATCTAAAGATGATGCGGGAGCTTTTCGACGCCAGTCCTGTTCGGTTTTCTTGATGCAAGGTGTTGTTGGTGTTGTCGCGTTTAGAGCCTTGACACCTTGTACAAACTCTTTGGGCAGGGGCAGGAGTGGCTCACTGTTAGTGACGGGTGGTCTTTGCGGCTTCCATCCATAAATGACCTTGATTTCAGGCCCGTCATGCTTTTGGTTTGATTCTTTCTTGTTTCCTGCATGATTAGCCAAAATCTCCCGACTGGTTTCTTGTACCACAGCAGCCAGATGGGCTGACTGGGCCTCGAGAACTTTGCTTAAGCGCAGCTGGTTTTTCACAGTGACTGACAGGGCATGGAATCTAGCACTTAGATCATTTACCTTTCTCTTGGCAGGTATTGTATACAAACTTACTCCTTGCTGGGACGGGTTCCAGTCATGTGCTAGGAATAGTTCTCTGCACTTCTACCAGGAATCCATCTTTGCCTGATGGTTGTAGTACCATTGCAATGCCCTACCTGCTAAGGAGAACGGGAATAACCATTGCATTGCCTCTCCTGCTAGTCGACTGCATATTGCTGAGAAGTGTCGGAGATGTTCTGCTGCGTCTGCTATAGCCTTTCCGTTGAATGGCTTAGCTTGCACCATGGTAAATTGGTAATGTACGTTGAATCGATCATCAAGGATTCAGTTGCCATGTTGGTGCAAGGGTGCTTTGGCGAATTGATGATGTACTATTCTGTTTCACACGAAGAGAAACAGAACAAGAGTAAACCTGTCTAGACGCTGGCATTTAATTGTGACATAAAGTTAATACAGAGGTTAACACATTCTTTTGCCAATGCTTTCCTCGGCAACGGCGCCAAAAATGTTTGTTGGCATTTCTTAGCGTCATCACTACATGAGTGATGGCACTAGAGATGCCTTAATATAAATCTTAGCGTTACATAAGTTCTGCAAGCGCACAGAAGTACATTGTAGCATTTCATCCGGGAGTATTCTAGAGTATCGTATTTATTTCCTCAGAGAAAGCGTATGGCAAAGTACTATGTCTTCCAATGCATCAACTATATCACAATCAACATACCAAGACTAAAACAGGAGATAACATGATAGAAGAATTTGGGATGGCGACACATAGAAGATTTCATTGCTCATTATGTAAGTCTAGTCAATATGAAGGTCCTAAGAGAGAACTAGGGATTCTATGTACTTCCTACATAAGGGTTACATTCATTACAAGTGTATCCTATACAAGCTTAGTAAGGGACTCATGTTAGAGGACAAATCGAGGAGTCGTGGGATCCCCTCATCCAAGGGTACTGTCACGATGTTTATCACAAAGGCCTGCAAACGCCCGAACCCGAATGGCGAGGATTACAAGGGACGGACAGGGCTGTCACCACCTGCCGCCTACCTCTTAATACGTGGGGAAGGGTATCCCCAATGTTATTCCATATACCAAACACCACGCTTACTATATGAAATACAACTCTATCTATTGTCCACCTAGACAGAGCAACCTTGCGGTACACTGGGCCATTGCCATAACATGAATCAGCTAGACTAAGGTGCAAGACATACATCTCATATGATGAACACACAAGACTATAAGTCAAGTAACATAAGCAAGATAGCATTTCCATTAAAGCTTTAAGCCTTACAAATAAGCAAAGGATAGAAGATAACTGAGCTCTAGGCTTACCAAGACTTCTTCGGAACCCCGTAGAAGCTCAACTCCTAGAACTACTTCACTATTAACTAAGACTATAACTTGTAGCTAATGGAGCTCTTCCTTCTGGTGTGTATTGTACAGGAGGCGATGGCCATCTATTTATAGCACTAGGAGGCGGTTCAGGGCCGGTACAAGGCGGTTGTGGACGAGTGGACCCACCCCCGAGTTGGCCAACTCCTTGACGTCGCCCGACCCTCAGATGCACCGACTGTAGATGTGCACGGTGTGGATGATCTCCTGGAGGCGGTGTTGACGCGTGATAGAAGGCGAAGGCTCAGCGGCCTTGAGACTGGGTCGGCCGATCCAGCCCGGTCGGTCGACCTGGTCCAGGAACTTCTCGTCTCGTTCTTCTTCTGAGTGTCTGCAATATGGGCCCTGGTACACTTGGAAGCTGGGTATATACTCTCGGAGAAAATCTTGATTCTCATGTGGGTCCATCAATCCATGTGCTTCTCCTTATCCTCCTTGTCATCCCTTGGATGTAACCATCATTGATTCAACGCTTTGGATGACATGTGCTTGTGCTTCGTTTGCATGGCCAAAGTTGGGCTCAATTGGTCACCAGACCAGGTTGGCCGACCAGGGAAGGTTGGGCGACCTGGGCTTTGTCCGGTTTTGCTTCATCTTTTGGCCCATATCTCCTGCAACCAAATAATCTCCATGTACAAGTGGAACTACATTATTTGAAACCAAACCCTACTGATTATTGCTAGTTTATTTTATTTTATCATGTTGGCGTTACAAGATATTCATGACTTAACAAGCGCCAACATGGACCTTGCTTCGGCTACCTTCAAATCAATAGCATGGGCTTCCTTCTTGTCCACTTCCATCTTCTCCAACCTCCTCATGAGTGAATCGATCTTCCCTTCAAGTATTTCTCCGCACTCCACCTGCAAAACACTTTTAGCAACTCCCGCGGAAGGTGTAGGATGCAGCCGTCCCGATGATGCCCACGCATCATTATCCGCCACCTTCTTGAATAGCTTCAGAGCTTGAGTCGGGGTGAGCTCAATAATGGATCCACCGGCCGATGCATCGATGATTGCCCTTGATGCGGTCGTGAGGCCTTAGTAGAACTTCTGGACAATATCCTCCTTTGGAAACTTGTGATGTGGCACGGCTCGGATGTAGTCGTTGAAGCGCTCATAGGCCTCCGCAATAGTCTCCGTCGGGATTTGCGTGAAGGTAGCAATCTTGTTGCGCAAAATCTGAGTCTTGCTCGGCGAGTAGAATTCTGTCATGAGAGCTTTCATCAAGGCATCCCAGCTCTTCACCGTCTCCGCCGGTAGAGAATGAAACCATTGAAGTGCTCTCCCAAGTAGAGAGAACGGAAAGAGCCTTGCTCTCAGTTGATCTTGTGTTACTCCTTGCATATCTAAGGTGCGGCATAGTTGGATGAATGCTTGAAGGTGAAGGTTGGCATCTTCTTTTTCGGTGAAGGGCGAGCTTTGCACCATATGAATGGTTGAAATCTTGATCTCGAACGGTCCTCCGACATCGCCAAGGTCTTGGATAGGCAAATCCTTGACGTCCGGGATGCATAGCTCTCCGACCGTACGTTTCGCCATCTCGGGTTGTGGTGGCGGCTTCCTTTGACTTGGTGGTGGAGTAGATGATGAACTCGCGGTCTTGCCTTTCGAATCTACTAGTTCCAGCTTCTTAGCTTGTGCTTCGCGTCTCCTTTGCCTGTAAAGTTTTTTTGGATCATCCACAAAATTTTTTGGTTTGTTGGAGAGGTAGCCATCCATCTCCTGTTAGGGTTACTGAAAAACAAAATATATATATATATACAAGATCTAAAAGAAGAAGATAAAATAAAAGTAAAAATAAAATAAGAACTAGATTAGATTGATTTTTGTTTTTGTGGATTAGATCTATTTTTGATAAAAGAGAAAATAAGAGATCTAAAAAGAGAAAAATCAAAAGAAAATCAAGAAAAAGAAATATTTACGAATGCTAGTCAAATCGGATCTTAATCGATAGTTCCCCGGCAACGGCGCCAGAAAAGCTTGTTGACGGCCCTTAGGCACGCCAATCGTGAACCGCAAGCGCGCGGATCATTGTAGCTCTTCCCTTAGAGTACTCCCCAAGGTTTATCAATCCGTGGAACTAAAGACATAAGAAACAATCCAACTAGCATAATCCTTTGATCTTGAAGAGGGGTTGCAAAACAGATCTAATCTACTAAAACCAAACACCGGAGGTAGCAAGAGAAAGTTAGAGATAACCAATCTAGATCGCCTAAATCATGCATATGTTGTAGCTCCAAGCCAAATACAGTGAAGCAAGATAGATGTGAATCTCAATAAAAAGCATCTTTAAATCACGACCTCCGGTCAAACTCCCGAAAGCCCCACCTTACACGGGATCACACCCTGTCACGATGCTCCCTTTCGGCGTGGGTAACTTAAGGGCACGTTCACAAGTGAACATGTCGAACCACTTGGTAGATCCGGTATGAACCCCTAGCCACCATGGCTACAAGAACACCCCAAGCAATCTATCTCAAGATTAGATTGAATTAGAAGCAAACCCAAGCAAGAACGAAATCATAAAGAGAGGCACTTGATCGCTAAAGATTCGGAAACATAAATAACTTCAACATGAATGTAAGTACATCACAAGATCACACCGGTATCCTACCTTGATCTTGATGATCCTAGCTCCAGAACTCTGACGTGGTCTTCCTCGTAGGGTTCCCACATCGGCTAAGGAAGAACCCTAGACAACTAGCATGACCCTCAGCTCTCTGAAAGGTGTCCCTCTAGCTCCTCTGCTCCTCAGCGGCGAATGACGAATTGATTGATGCGTGGCACGAAGGCACAGGGGTATTTATACCCTGAGGAAACCCTAGATCAAAGGGGGAGGCGAGCCGCCACAGGAAAGGCCTGGGCCGGCTGGCCTAGCCTGTTCCTCGGCCGCCTCGTCTTCATCTTTCTCCCCAAGTCTTTTGGAAGCTTCAGTAGTTGTTCCACCTATGCATGTGGGCCTTTGGATGTCGTTTTCTTCGGGATAACTTCGAGGTAAGAATGGAAAGTGATAAACTTCCAAATTCTCTAATTGAGTTGCCTTGACCCCGAAGTTTCTTGACCTTATCTTGAAGCACTTGCCTTTCAAATACTCTTGGAGGTCAGTTCACCAAAGTTGAGCACAAAAGGGGCTTGGATCACCTTAGGCCGGCCGGCCTAGGCACGTGGGGCCGGTTGGCCTAGCCTCTTCTTTGGGCCTCTGGCCTTCATCTTTCACCATGTCATCCTTGGTCTCAAGCCTTGTCCATATGTGCTCCATTTAAGCCCAAAAACCTGCGTAAACACAATTCCACCAATAACACATGCATATGCAAAAATGTCCCGGTTATAGAGTATGATCATTAGGTTAGATATCAAATTCATGCCATTATTGAAGATAAACAAGGGTAAAAGTGTGTCGCTAAGGAGCGTCAACATTGGCCCTGTCATGTAGTGCATAAAAAAGGAGAAGGCTACCGGGCTCAAGGCTAGGTCGGCCGACCCCACCAGGTCGGCCGACGGGCCACTGAGCCCGATCAGCCCTATCCTTTGCAAACGTTCCACTCCAACATCTCTGAAGCCGTTCCGCTGTGGATGAGCGATTCATCCTCTGATTGATCTGAGAAGAGGGTTGTTCTTTCTTTAAATTTTCACCCATCCTCTTCTCCCCTCTTATCTGAGTTCTTCTTCGCCCACATTCTGAAAACACCGAGCTACACCTTCCAATTCCCCGAAGAATGGCCGGAAAGAGCCACCCCAAATCCCGATCGACCTTCGATCTTGATGGAGAGCCCACTCCGGTGAATCAACTGGTGCCAATCAACCCAGAGTTGGCTATGGCCGTGGTCATATCTCCACTGGCCAGCCTCCTGTTCGCATTTCTTAGCATCACCACTACTGGAGTGATGGCACTAGAGATGCCTTAATATAAATCTTAGTGTTACACAAGTTCTGCAAGCGCACAGAAGTACATTGTAGCATTTCACCCGAGAGTATTCCAGAGTATCGTATTTATTTCCTCAGGAAAAGCGTTTGGCAAAGTAATATATTATCCAATGTATCAACTATATCATAATCAATATACCAGAACTAGGACAGAGGATAGAATGATATGAAATATTGGGTAGGTTGACACACAGAAGGTTTCACTGCTCAATATGTAAGTCTAGTTAATACGAAGGTCCTAAGAGAGAACTAGGGATTCTATGTACTTCTCACAAATGGGTTACATTCCTACAAGTATATACTGTACAAGCTTAATAAGGGATACATGATAGAGGACAAATCGAGGAGTCGTGGGATCCCCTCATCCAAGGGTACTGTCACGATGTTTATCACTACGGCCTGCAAACGCCCAAACCCGAACGGCGAGGATTACAAGGGACGGACAGGGCTGTCACCACCTGCCGCCTACCTCTGAATACGTGGAGTAGGGTATCCCCAACGGTATTCCATAACCCAAACACCACGTTTGTAATATGAAATACATCTTTACCAATTGTACGGAAAGGTAAAGAACAATCATAGAGATTCATTGGCCATTGCCATAACAAGCATCCGCTATACTAAGGTGTAAGACATACAACTCATATGATGAACACACAAGACCAGAAGTCAAGTAACATAAGCAAGATAATATTTCCATTAAGGCTCTAAGTCTTACAAATAAGCAAAGGATACAAGATAACTGAGCTCTAGGCTTACCAAGACTCCTTCAGAAACCCGTAGAAGCTCAACTCCTTGAACTACTTTTCTACTAGCTAAGACTTTAACTTGTAGCAATTGGAGCTCTTCCTTCTAGTGTGTGTTGTACAGGAGGCGTTGGCACCTATTTATAGCACTTGGGGACAGTTTAGGGTCGGTACAAGGCGATTGAGGGCAAGTGGGCCCACCCCCAAGTCGGCCGACCATCGGATTCACCGACTGAAGTTATGCACGGCGCAGATGTGGTCCTGGAGTCGGTGTGGATGCGCACGAGAAGGGGGGCGGCAACGGCCATAGGACGGAGTCGACCGACCTGGTCCAGGCACGGTTCGCCACGGTCTTCTTCTGGGTCGCTGGAATGTGGACCCTTGTACTCGTGGAAGATGGGTATGGATCCTCGGAGTAACTGTTGGTTCTCATGTGGGCCCATCAATCCATGTGCACCTCCTTATCCTTCTTGTCATCCCTTGGATGTAACCGTCATTGATTCAACGTTCTAGATGACAGGAACTTGTGCTTCTCCTGCATGGCCAAAGTTGGGCTTGGATGGTCATTAGGCCAGGTCGGCCGACCTGGTGGGGTCGGGCGACCTGGGCCTGGCTCTGTTCTACTTCATCTTTTGGCCCATATCTCCTGCAAACAAATATTCTCCATGTACAAGTGGAACTACGTTATTTGAAATAGAATTCTACCGATTATTGCTAGTTTATTTCATTTTATCATGTTGGCGTTACAAAATAATCATGACTTAACAAACGCCAACAAACTCCCCCAAGCTAAGATCTTTGCTCGTCCATGAGCAAAGCTTGGAGAGCTAGGAACTTAGGATCAGAGTTTTGCTTTCTTCCCAAAAGATATTCAACAAGAAAGTAATTCATGACTGGATTAAGTTGGCAAAGATCAAATCATCCTTTTTACCTTATCACTCATGGGGCCTTTTAGCTTTTTCTTCCTCTTGGGTGGTTGGAAGCTAGAACAACTTAGCAAGAACGCTCCCCACATCTTAGATCCACCTTTTCTCCAGAGGTTTTTAAAGAAACTTTTGTCAAAGAAAACAAGGCTCCTCAAGTGACTCTCTCAAGTCTCTCGTAAGTGCATTGATCCTCTCCAACACTCCTCTCAATTTTCTCTTAATAACAAGTGGAGCTCACGAATGGAAAACTTTTATTTCACACATGCATTGTTTCTTTTGTTGAGTCAAATCCAGGATCAATGAAGAATTAAATCATACACTCAAATCGAAGTGTGCAAGTGTGGATATGTGGTAGTGGAAAATAAACTCCTTTAAGAAATCTCTCTCCTTTAGGAAATTTTGCTATAAAGCTTGGCTCCCTATTTCTCTTTTTTTTCATGGACTATACATGTGTCCATTTCTCTTTTCTCTCTTTTTTTTCATGGACTAGACTTATGTCCATATCTTTTATTCTCATTTTTTTTATAGAGAGCCTAAGCCTTATGACTAGAAATGTTTTTGGAGAGAAATCTCTTTGTTCTGGAGTACTTTATTCTAGTGAACAATTGCTAGGCATGTTGTGCGTACTCCCAGAGTAGAAATATCACACATATGGTGGCGTGTACGTGACTCCGATTTTAAGAGCATGAAATAAATCTTACAAAGATCACAATGAACTTGACAAAACTCAAAGCAATTGCACATGCTTTTTGTAAGTGGTTGGAATAAGAGGCTGTGGTAGGATTTCACTCTTCACTGAGGAGCCTAGAATTTTGTCCTTTTTGAAACAAATCCTCCAAGATCAAGTTTCACTTAGATAAGTAAAGCAATTCTAGCTTATTATATCATAGCTCCCAACAACCTAGAATCAGATTCAGCATTTGCTACCCACAAGTTTTAAGTTTCCAAGGAAATCATTAATTTAAGCCAACAAATTCAAGACACAAATGACTGCCTTATTGAGACTTGTATAAAAGGGGAAGGTCATAGCAAATGTTCATCACTTCCAAACAAAGCTTCATTTTTCATTCATTCCCATTTTCATCATCATTTTTTTCATTTTTTTTTAACATAAGCAAAAGGAAAACAAAAAGAAAGGTTTAGACAACTTACCTGTACGGGGGTCCTCCCCCAAGCTGGACTTTTCACTGCTGGCGGTAACGAGGGTCGTTCGGGTCGAAACCTTGGGACCGAAAGTAGGCAGTTAGGTTCTGGTTGCCCGCCTGGATGCTGTTCTGGAGGGTGTTGAAGTTCTGTGCTGACTGGTCGCACCAAGCTTGTGACTGCTGCACATGGTGGGTTAACGTATCTGTTGTGGCCATAATACCAGGGTACCCGACTACGAGGAGTAACGACCACCGACTCCAGACGAGAGACTCCGAGCAGGACACGGCGGCCTATTCAAGAAAGGAAAGCCCGAAGATAGGAGATAGAGTCCTGATAGGTTTAGGTCTGTTTTGTCTTGTAATGCAAGTCTCCCCGAACATAAATAGTGGGGGATCCTGTACGTAGGGGGTATCCAATCCAACACCCGATATTCCATACACCATATTGTACTCTCTGTACTCGCCGAAATAATACAAGCAAGCAACTGGACGTAGGGTTTTTACTCGATCTCGAGGGCCCCAACCAGTATAAAAATCCCTTGTCTCTGTTTATCTCTATTCGTCTACTATGATCGTTCTTTGCAGGAAGCAGGGTGCCCTAAGAACCAAATATCTGCCGAATATAACTTCGACAGAGGCGCGCCAGGTAGGGGCCCTTGCGTGAAGATTGATCATACCAACGACTCATAGATTCGCCGATTCGAGCGAACAAGGGTCAGATCGTTTCGCCCACTAGAGCGAACATCCCACTACAAATTGTCTTCGTGTCCACACTCGCTTTTGTGCAATTTATCTCCGTACGCAAGTTCGATGAGGATGCGGTGCCGAGCTGTTCAAAAACATCTTCAGTATCCATCACTTATCTGGACGGACAATGCCCACAAGAAAAACATCTCGTCTTCGTGCTCCTGCCGCCAATAAGTCGAGACGGAAACACCGATCAGCTGCTGTCAGCCGAACTTGGGAAGAAAAGATATGTTGCCTCTATTTTCAGCCACGACGAGAAGATATGTGGCATACCTATACGGCAATACATGAACCGGCAGTCTCCTACGTGATTACTTCATCAAGCACGTACATGGGAAGCATATTCTTTCCTCATCAATATTTTATAATTTTGTTTTCCTTATTTTAGTCAGCCAATACGGAATTGTTACGCCTGATTATTTCTCAACTAACCTGTGCGGCTGTGCCCCTGTTGCATACGGGTCAATTCGAGGTTCTCTGTTTGCAGATTACTAAAGTTGTTGATCTACATGGCCAAATGGGGCACACGCTTGTACCAGGGCAAAAGCTCTCCAAACCTCGTATGGACAACACGAGGACATGGTGGGTTAATTAGGCGGTGCAATGCTGCTGCAACGCTGTGGTGCCGATGCTCGACGATTCTTCGACCCGGACACTAAAACAGCTAAGCTATATTTTAATACTTCACAATTATTCTATTCAATATTTTGATCTATACATCCGTGATAAATAAATGTGAAACTAGCAATAATCTTGCTTAAATTTGACGACGGGCGACTATGTCTAACGCATACGGGCATCGAAGAGATCGTCAAACATCTCGCCCTTAGTGAAATTACAAATGCCTAAATTGAATTTAAGTAACAAAATTATCTAGTCCAGCTAACGCAATAAGGCATAAAATTTAATACGGGTGTGTAGACAGCCTTTTTCTATCAAAGTATATACTCGGGGGCTCCCTCGCATACCCGAACACATACTCAGATCAGACACCTTTATTTTTATTATATTATTTACTAACTGCCTTTTCGCTTAAGCATCAGTGGCTACTCAAAGCCTCAATATTCATATTTCCAATATCTATTGAGTTGATTCCGAGATACTGCATGTCCAAGTATCCGATCTCAAAGATTCGAACTATTCTAATTCCTATGGCGCTTGATTGCAAGAGAGTCCATTGTGCTCGACGGAGCACTCGATCTCAAGCAAGCCCGAAGCGCATTCGAAGCGTCTGACCATAAGAGAGTCCAAAGTTCTCGACGGAGTGCTTGATCTCAAGTGGGTCCAAGATGCACTATTATTCTAAAAGTGCTTGATCGTAAGAGAGTCCATTGTATTCGACGGAGTACTCGATCCCGAGCGAGTCCAAAGTACGCCGAAGTACCAAATCATAAGAGGGTCCATTGTGCTCGATGGAGTACTCGACCTCGAATGATTCAAGTACTCATAAATATCAAAGTACAAATCATGAGAGGGTCCGTTACGCTCGACGGAGTGTTCGACCTCAAATGATCCGAGTACTAAAATATCGAGGTGCCATCATGAGAGGGTCCATTGCGCTTGGCGAAGTGCTCGACCTCGAGTGATCAAAGTACTCATCAATAATCAGCAGTACTGCCACAAGAGTGCCTATAATACATGCCCAGTATTTGATCTCAAGTGTAAAAAGTACTCATTCTATTTTCAACGAACCCGAGTATAAGGCTCGGGGGCTTTTCCAAACCTGTTGCCCCGAACATGATGGTTGGGGAGCTACAGATTCACGACGCTTTTTAGTCGTTTCTACAGCTTTAACTATCATATTTGCGAGTCAATTTATTATTTGCAGATTACCTGTTACTAGCAATCAGATCGCGTTTGTCACGCTCAACACTACTTCGATCAACATGTCTGACATATCAGACTACTTCGATCAACATGTCTGACATATCAGATAAGTTATTTCAAGTTTTATTTCCTGCAATACTTGCTCTACTCTCTATTTGATATCAACGTCCAAATAGAGAGTCGGGGGCTACCACTTGCAAACTTCTTTTTTTACTTTTGCTCTACTCTCTAATTGGTTACCTTTTAACCAAATAGAGAGTCGGGGGCTACTACAATACTCATATCATATCACCAAATGTTGCTGATTCAAAGCAAAACTAGCTATTTATCATGTGCACTTGTTTCAAGGGACTAACGCATGGAAGACCGCCTGAGTCTCATCTGCTAACGCCCCAAATAAACACTGTGTACTACCAAAATAGCCTGAACAAGCTAAAGGACACTTCATTTGGTTATAATGATCTATTTCCATTCTCTGCAACATTCAATTTTTACTATGTTATTTTCTTCTTATAATTTCTACTAATTATTTTGTTTTGAGAATTTGAAACAGAATATATTCAGAGGCTCAATCATCCACCTGAATTTACATTCAGGGGCTCTATCGCTGATCCACCCAAACACACATTCGGGGCTTCAACGTCGACATCGCCATCTGCTAGCATGGTTCTACAACAACAAATACAGCATGGTTTTTCTGAAAATCCTAAGCAATTCTGGATGTTCAAAGTCTATTGCGCGGAATACACAGTACGGTGGACCGCTCGAATCCCGAATGCTGAAAAATTCCCCAATATGACATAAACATTCTAGATAGCCAAAGGTAAATGCAGAAAACTACCACATCGTTTATATGCACGACATATCAACATGTTTGTTGCTAACAAATCCGACAGCTTAATTTATTGGGGCATGTTCGGGAAGGTCAAAACCAGGATAAGCAGAGCGTTCGGTCATTGGAGGTCTAATAGTCCCGATTACCAAACATCGGACTCTCAACTCCTGAAATCCAAATTCCCGAATACCAAATATCCCGAGCAGAGTCAGCACTGCTGGAAGAAGAGCTCGGGGGCTGATAGCCAATTCCCGACCAAAAAAATACTCAGTCGCAAAGTACCCAATTGCGAGGTACCCGATCATGAGTAAAACCGATGATAAAATTACTCATATTCAAAGGACTAGATTGCGAGCATCCAATTTCAAAATGCCCGATCACAAAGTTCTCGAAATAGTAAACTTCAATTATATAAGTCTCAACGACTACAAAATGCCTGATCATAGATTCTTAATGTCTAAAGATCTCGAGGCATCTGACACCACAACCCTGTTTATGGCACTTGATTATTCTCGAGCTCATCATCCAGATGCAGGTTATTTTATCGGGGATCTCAGTCTTTTCAAATTCTCAGCAAAAGCATCTATGAATATTCTAAAATATCATGCGAATGCCCGAAGAATAAAAAGACCCGATGAACGAAAACAACAACCTTTGCTGGACAAGATAAGCTCGGGGGCTACTGTTGTGGCCATAATACCAGGGTACCCGACTACGAGGATTAACGACCACCGACTCCAGACGAGAGACTCCGAGCAGGACACGGCGGCCTATTCAAGGAAGGAAAGCCCGAAGATAGGAGATAGAGTCCTGATAGGTTTAGGTCTGTTTTGTCTTGTAATGCAAGTCTCCCCGAACATAAATAGTGGGGGATCCTGTACGTAGGGGGTATCCAATCCAACACCCGATATTTCATACACCATATTGTACTCTCTGTACTCGCCGAAATAATACAAGCAGCAACTGGACGTAGGGTTTTTACTCGATCTTGAGGGCCCGAACCAGTATAAAAATCCCTTGCCTCTGTTTATCTCTATTCGTCTACTATGATCGTTCTTTGCAGGAAGCAGGGTGCCCTAAGAACCAAATATCTGCCGAATATAACTTCGACAGTATCATCAATACGGTGAGTGGTTACCTCTAGGGTTCCCATGCGATTGGATAACCCATCCATGCTGCTGCACAAGTCTCTTGCCGAAAATGATCGTCGGGCGTCGAACGGAGGAGGGCCGCCACTTGAGCTGGACGACTGATAATAGCGCGGGTCTTGGGGGTTCCATTGTGTGTGCGGCGCTTCTTGCCATCCCGAACCTCCTTCCATGTATGGTGGAGGTGGCTGCGGCTGCTCCTAGTTCGATCCTTCAGGTATGTACGGCGGAGTTGGAGGCTCCCATGTTGACTGGGCTTGCGGCACTCCGGTTTCTCCCCGTCGGGACATGCTTCTTGTCACCCTTCCCGTCACGCTTTGCCTGCCTTCCTGTTGCAACTCCAACAACAATGTTTTGCATCTGTACGACCAGTATTCCAGTGCTGGCAATGGAATTCTAGTTGTACTATTATTATAGACCATAATAAGCTTTTGGTCTATGGCATGTGTAACAAGATGACTCTGGATAAAATGAGACTCATCCAGAGTTGGGTGAGGCTGCGGAAGGAACTCGACTCGGTAACTATCCAACAGGCCCATTGACTTGAAAATGCGGGTAACCAAAGATGTACATTCAATGGGACCTTGCCTCTTAAAAACACCCATCCATTGATCAATCATGAAAACCACAGGTGAAACTTTTATCTTTTTAACCATTGCATATAATAACTTCAATTCATCAACGTGAACAATTCGTAGATCATTCCGAGGAAACAAAGTCATAGTAATCCAACGGTGCATGAAATGGAGAGTGGGATTATGGATGTGGCTTGTTCTAGGGGGAGTGCCATCTGTGATACCCGAGATATCCCGCCAAAAGGATTCTCTAACAAAAAGCCTCAACACTTTATCAACTTCCAAACTACAACGCTTGCTAAAACCCAAATGGATACTAAGCTGTTTCCAAGAAAGGAAATACTCTTCTCTTAAAAAGCGAAAAGTAATCCCTTCCTCAGATTTTCTCAAAGTGGTAAGGAATTGGATTGTTAACAAATGACAACCATCCTCATTAATGTGCGCAAAATCTGACCAACCTACCGCATTCCAAATGGTTTCAAAGTCAGTGGCCATACCTGATTTCTCCATGAGTTCACTTGCGAACACACGTGTGTGATCAAAAGTGCGACACAGAAGAATGTGATATGCCTCCAGTTCGAGACCCCCTTCGATGTCGAGTTGATTGTCGGAGATGAACGCCGGGCGAGGATCGTCTTCGTTGTGGTTGCTGCTGGAGCTGTCCCCGTTCTCATCTCCATTGCCACCGCCGCCTGCAGATGTGGCGCCAGCACCGGTGTAGTAGTACTGATCTTTGGAAATCTCCATGGAGTGCTGGCTGCTTATCCTTTCCTCGGAACCACCGGCTGATTCCATAATCTCCGTACTGGAGGAAATCAGCTCAGTGCTTCCAGAATGGCGGCTCCGCCTTGAGCTTGATCCCTTGATCTTCTTCGCTTTCTTCACCACTCCTTGGATGAAGTTCATGATTTCTGCACAGAGAACAACAAAAACGACACTTGGAAGACAAAAGGATTAGCGTCAGCAAGTTAGCCGTCCAAGAATTAGTCATTCTTGCGGGGCGTAGTTGCCTCCACAAAAGTCGTTCTTGTGGGTTTTGACACACCACAAACAAGCGTTCTTGTGGGATTTCGGTTAACTCCACAATACGTTCAAGAATTTCAGCATGAAAATAACGACATCGTTATGCAGGAATGAAGTCAATTTTTAATTGGGTTTTCAATTTTTTATTGATTTTTTTTCACACTTAGGAGCTAAACACTTAAGAATCTAACAGAGGGAGAGGAGAAACTTCGAGGGCGAAACGCAGCTCGGGTTGGGGCGAAGTGAGCAAGCTTCTGGCCAAGGCTTTTCATAGCCGGAGTTCACCACCGATCGGCCGACCAGGTGGGGTCGGCCGACCCTCCCGCAGTGGCAAAATGGCCAGAACTTGATTACAGTCACGTTGGACACCTGGTGGCTACAGAACGAGTTGAAAACTTTGCAAAAGAGGGCATGGGGCATCGGGCGACATGGCCTGGTCGGCCGACCGGCTTTGGAGATCATTGAATGCCCCCTTTGAATTCTGTGATCCGTGACTATGGTAGTGCATCATGGCAATTGAGTGCTCAGCAATGGCCAAAACTTTGAGTCGGCCGACCAAGCTTTTGCTAGGTTCAGGCTTAGCCTTTGTAGGGTGGCACAAGGTTCAACGGTGTGATGAGTTCTGAGTGCATGGGCAGACATGGCCAGGTATCCAACGAGGATTTAAGTAAATGGCTCCAAAATTTTAATTTTCAAATGCAAAACAAATGTTGTAAAAAAATTAAACAGGCTCGAGAAATAAATATGCATTGTGAAATAAACATGAGATACATACCGATGTACCTACCGGTGAGGACTCGATGTTTTTCGTCCATCGAGTGCGGACGTCTCCAAATCTTG
>CM014276.1:15808091-15854281 GCA_004135705.1 Alloteropsis semialata
CCTGCATGCTGGTTTGATCATCCTAAACCCTATTTCAGTTGAATCTTTACAGAACTAGAACATGGAATGCAAAACTTCATAAAATTGACCCTTCTTACCTCCCCATCACATGGAAAATGTTATCAACTCACATATATTTTATTCCCTGTACCTTTTGGCTGGTGGAAATCCTCATATCTTTAGGAACCCATGTCATCTAAGTTATTGCATTTTGAGATATGGCTTTAATATGAAGGATGCTCTTACTTATTCAAGTACTTGGAATTTATGAAAAGTTTTAAAATATTAACCTTGCTATGCTCCTCATGGGTTTGAGAGAACCACTTACATTCATAATCAGGCATATCTTTTAAGCTTTGAGTTGTTTCAAGGTTTGTGACCCTTGTTAGAGGTATTTCATGTTTTTAAAGTCAAGATCACGTACACTCCACCATTAAAAGCTAAACTCTTACACTGAGGGTAAAGCAAAACATGCCTTTATTTCATACACATGACTAAATACTCCTAAATTGGCATCCTTCCCAAAATCAAGATGAAAAGAAAATATGGGCTATATTGCATAGAAAAAAAGGAAAAGAGAAAAAGACTCATGCTAAAAAAGGCATTGAGTGAAAAAAAAGAAGAAGAAGAAGAAGAAGAAAAGTGCAATAGCCCATATACAACAAAAAGAAAGGAAAAAGGGAAGGAAGCCAATACAAAGGAGTACCATTACATTTCCACTTCGTGTCATGCACTTGCACATCTTGACTTGATTACATGACTTGTCTTTGATCTGGATCCATCTCTTGGAATGACAACATAAGTGACATAAGGTATTGTTGGCATTTTTAACGATCACAGATAAATCCGCAAGCGTACGGATACTGATGTAGCTTTCACCCGAGAGTATTCCAGGGTATCGAATCCACAGGGAACGTGTGTGTACTAGTGACGATTTAAGATCGACCAAGGACAAAAGAAGTGATAATTGTGTAGAAGGTAGAGAGGGCTATTTCTATGTATTCTGGATAATTAAGGACTAGCTCAAGGTATTTACGATAATACTTGCTTCGGGACGCTCAACCGTCAAAATCCGAAAAGGGATGAGAAGGGGACTAAGCAAGCCAAGCAATGGTCCTACTGACTAGTACTTCTCACGTGGTGGACTACGTAGGCCGTCAGGGCTGTCACCACCTGGGGCGACCACTACAAATCCGTGGCACTAGGCGCACTCCAAGGTATTCAAAAGACTATACACCACGCATACTCAATTAAATACTATCTTAGCATTGCAAGTACTAAGACACTTATCACAGCATGGAGCCCACAAGTATAAAGTAAAGCTTGAACTATATTAAATAAATATTAATCCAGAAATACAAGAGAAAATACCCGGATGAAACTCGGACCTGAGCCGCACCCGCCGAGGAATAAGAAGAAGAGAGGAGCCGACATTCCCGGCTTCTCTCGGACTCTCGCCTCACCTCTCACCTATTCTAACACTACATTGGATTAAGAACTTGGAGCTCTTGCTTCACTTCTTGTGTGTTGAATGAGTGGGAGGTGTCCTCTATTTATAGTGGGAGAGGTGTCTTGGGAGAGTAGATATGCTTCAAAGATCCTAGGACAATATTCCCCTCCAAGTGCTCTCTTGCCTCCACCTAGCTTCCAACCGACGTCCCCAGGGTCGGTCACGCCAATTCCTCGCGCCTGGAGGTGGTGGGGGCGCGGAACCGGTGGAAATCAGGGAGAACCGGATGCCCTTGGTCAAAAACCGGTGAAGAACCGCGTCCCTATTGGCCCCTGTACGTCGGTAACGGAGGAAACTGGACAAAACCCAAGCTAACGGATAATAAACCAGCAGAAAACCGGCGCGGAACTATTCCCGCAGGGACACCTGTCCCCGGCCTGGCTTTGACCCGTGCCTGCGCTACCCCTCGCGCCATCTGTTCCGGCGGCTTGGCCTCCCGCGCGGACGGACTGGGCTGGGCCCGCCTCCCATGCGTGTGCACGTGGGCCGCCAGGCCCCACTGGCTTTGTCGCTCGGCCGTGGGCCCGTGGCCGCCTGGGCGTTGACCCGCGCCTGTGCTCGGCACGGCAGCTGGGTCCGCCTGGGTGGGCCCGGCCTGGTGACGTCAGCAGCGCATTAATTTCTATTTTTCTCCAGTTTATTCATCCGAGCTCCAAATAATATAAATAATATATCCATCGGAATCGTCTCGAAGAGCTCTACGCAATGGTGAACTCCAATTGGGTAGTTGGGATAATCTATGATAATGATATATTTGGATTCATCTCAAACCCTTGGTGTTATTTCGGGCATTTCCTGCAAGACAGTTCAAAACACCAACACTCGTGGAATTCGTTAGTATTAAACCCTATAACTATGTTTAGTGTTTATATTTGATATATTTTTGGCAGGAATTGACTGTCAAAAGTGGTACTTAAGGACCGTCAACAAGCTCCCCCACACTTAGCCTTTACTCGTCCTCGAGTAAAGTTCAAAGACTAAGGTGGAACAACATGACTCCTTTGATATGATGCAAACATATAAAATATTCCAAGACATACCTATACTTGTGAATTTTGAAGTGTCTATCATGTCATCTTGGATGGTTGAGAAATGGAACGGCCTTGATTCAAATCATCTCAACTCTTCTGTTAAGCAACTTGGGTTTTTGATAAATTTCCAAAAGTAAAACCTTATCTAGCACCTCAATTGATTCTCTCAGATCGCTCAATGTGTATTATTCCTCACCAAGGCATTAATTTGCTACCCTTCACCCTACTTCTAAAAAGGCTTATGTGGAGCTCATGGTAGGGATAAAGATGAAGCATACTTGTATCACATATATTGCAAAGTCAAAGAGTGGATCCAAGAAGAAAACCATTCATACAATCTGATAAAGATGTGCATGTGTGTGGTAAAGTGGAAGGTGTATGAGAACTCCTTTTTGTATGATCTCTCTTCTTTGAATTTATTTTGAGAACATGGCTATCTCTTTTTTTTCTTTTTTTTCTTATGCTCAATGCTTTTATGAGCATGTATATATTTTTTTCTTTTTTTTTCTTGGACCGTCATGCGTCCAAAATGTTTTTTTTATAGCCCATGTCTCTTTTGCAAAAGATCTTTAGAGAGAGATTCATAAAACGTATGGAGCATTTATTTGGTGGATAAAAAAATTGCTAACTTCCAGAGTAGAAGTTTAGCATATGTATGTGGAGTGTACGTGATCTTGATCAAGAAAGCATGAAGAGTATCTTACAAGGGTCACAACAATTTGACAAAGCTCAACGCAATAACAAGCAGCATATGTATAAGGTTTTCAATATGAGCAACATATGGCTTTGGTAGGAATAAGGCATCACTTGAGGAGCTTTGTAAGGCCACTGATTTTAATTTTTGCAAGAAAACATCCCAAGTACTTTATACAGAAAGAGCAAGATTCATCTCATCATACCATATCTCATTCATCAACCATTTAGATAAACATGCTTTCCTAAAGATATATGTTCACAAGCAACAGGTAAATGTGCAAGGAATAAAGAATATGCAAGCCAGTCAAGGATGAGCATAGAGATCATAGGAGCATCAAGTTTTAGTTGAGTTTAATTTTAATGATCATCTCAAGATTGTGTTAAACTCATGAATGAGAGAGAGTAAGGGATTGGTATGCAAACCATCGCATTGGACGAAATGGAAGACGTGGCATGCCAGAAGACCTTCAGTTGATGAAGAATTCGTTCGAGCCCCTCTGGTGCCTGCTCGTCATGATCTTTTTGATGTCGGTCCATGCGATGTTGTGAGGCGTAGTTGGGGATGGTCTCGAATGTGTGAACGTGAAAAGCCTGAGAGACCCCCACACTTGATCTTGTACCTGCGTTTATTCAAACAAGGTGGAAATGAAACAACGGCTCTACTGGCCTTACAAACTAGGGAGCCTCATCTTTATTTGAATTCAAAATATTTTTTCTATGTTTTTATGTTATGCAAAATGTTTTTTTATTTTTTTTTGTTTTCATGGCAAGAAATTCTTTCAAGGTAACTTAGCAGGAAGATTAGGGAGAATAAATGCACAACGAATTTTGGATACTTCCTTGGTGAAATACCCCCAAGCTTTGATCTTGCAAGCGAATGCGAGATTTTGAGCTTGAGAGTGCCAAATGATTTGTCCGCTATTCATGTTGCTTCAGTGTGCAAATTTATTCCTTGTGACTAAGAGTTTCAGATGTTGGAGTTATGCTCGCCGTTCTTTAGTCTTCACTTCATCCCTGCAAAAAGTTAGTGGACAACAAATACCCGAAGGACTATAAAGAATAAATCATTGTTGCCATAGGGTTAGTTGTTCACATCCACACCTAAAAACAGATTGGTCTTTAACATCGTTAAGCGTAGATCCTGTTTGCCATTTTTTTTACATTTATTTTCAAATGTTCTCTTTTTTTTAACTTTTATTTTCACCACTTTCTTTTAAACACAACTCAAACAAGGTAGAATTGCATCAACATGATCACAAGGGGTTTTGCAATATACTAAGAAAGAACCTTTGAAAGATGATGTACCACCTTGTATGTTGTGCAGAATTTGTTTCAATGCATCCAATGACTTGATTTATCTCCAGTTTGAATCAAGCTTGACGACTTACCCGCTTGAATTCGAAAGATTTTCCTGCAGGGGTTAGTTCATATATACAACCAATATCTATACAAGCACTACTCCAAGGTTCATTAATCAAACTAGACACCATGTCGAATTTGATTAAAGAAAACTTTTTAACCTAAGCACCACGCTTAATTTAAAAAGCCTATGAATGCATCCTAGGGGTACATTCAAACCAGAACAACCGAGCATAGATAAAGGAGGCATGAGAACATGATCAAGCATTTCTGAAATGGAGATGAACATGAGTATATAAATGGTGAACTTCGGGTTACCTCCCGGAAAGGACTTTGTTTTATGTCAAAAGCAAGACATTCCACTTACCTTAGCATACTTACCACTGGCGTCGGATGATGAGTTTAGAATTTCCATCGTGGTAGTTCCTTGGATCTTGGTGACGTCGTGAATGATGATGTGGTTGCACGTGGATAGCATGTGTGTGCTAAATATTGGGGTATTCCCAACAAATAGTAGGCACATATGCGAAACACGAGAATGCAACAATCTTCCTTCCTCATGAAAGTGTGTACAAGAACCAGGATGCAAGGCAAGGTGAAACCAGAAGGCATATGGGGACAGCCGAGGTGCAATGCCGCAATGGCATGTACCCCGGATGTCTTAATCCCACTGAGACTCGCTGGCTAAAGTTTTTTTTTTTGAATGCAATCATGATTGGGAAACAAATATGCAACTAATTTAACATGGATGAACAAAACAAACATGCTGAGTGATTATAAATGCAAATGAGAGAAAAACATGATATGCAATTTGTAAGAAACTCGAGGCCTGGCGTTTCTCAAGCAGCGACTGATCAACCCTTATCTCTAAATGACGTGGTGGGAGCCAAATCCCTTTAACCCTATTCGACCGGTCTACCAACCACGTGCTGGCAATTAACCGACCCTATAGGGGCTGCATGAGTTGGACTAGGAACCCGAATAGACAGGTGAAGAAAGATTTCGTCACCCACCTAGACTAGGCATAGCGCCCAAATACAGTTCAAAGCCGAGGAGCCACCCATTCAAAAAGGAGGCACAAGAGTTTGCTTGCAAATGATGCTCAACATGAATGATTCAAAACAAATATGATGTGCAACATGAATGCATGCAAATGCAAGGGATAACGCCTGGTAACCTCCAGGCAGGCATTTGGAATTTTTTTTATTATTTTTTTTATAGCAAGAAAAGATACATGAACTAGCATCATCTATAAACCAAAGATAAAAATTTGGCATTGATGGAACTTGTCATGAGATACGTACAAACCTCCCCCACACTTGGATTTGTGTCACTGGACAACAAATTCAAGTGTGTGTCGGCCTCCTTCGAGTTTTGTTCCATCACCCAGAATTTACCGAGGTGTTACAAATGATGCAGCTCTCATGTTCTTAAGCATAGTATACCCGCCGTTCTTTTCAGTTTCAACCTGTAATGGTTAGCGACCAAAAATACCCGAGGGACAACTCAACCGAAGAACATGCTCTTGCAATTTTTTTTTTCATGTGAATGATGGATGGGTAGTGATGAAAATGAATGGTAAAAATAAATGAAATGATGTGATGTTATGGATGGGGATACGTGGGCGAACTCGGTTCGGCATTAGTACAGCAACCGTTCCCCGGCAACGGCGCCAGAAAACTTGTTGGTATTTTTAACGATCACAGGTAAATCCGCAAGCGTACGGATACTGATGTAGCTTTCACCCGAGAGTATTCCAGGGTATCGAATCCACAGGGAACGTGTGTGTACTAGTGACGATTTAAGATCGACCAAGGACAAAAGAAGTGATAATTGTGTAGAAGGTAGAGAGGGTTATTTCTATGTATTCTGGATAATTAAGGACTAGCTCAAGGTATTTACGATAATACTTGCTTCGGGACGCTCAACCGTCAAAATCTGGAAAGGGATGAGAAGGGGACTAAGCAAGCCAAGCAATGGTCCTACTGACTCTAGTACTTCTCACGTGGTAGACTATGTAGGCCGTCAGGGCTGTCACCACCTGGGGCTACCACTACAAATCTGTGGCACTAGACGCACTCCAAGGTATTCAAAAGACTATACACCACGCATTCTCAATTAAATACTATCTTAGCATTGTAAGTACTAAGACACTTATCACAGCAAGTAGCCCACAAGTATAAAGTAAAGCTTGAACTATATTAAATAAATATTAATCCAGAAATACAAGAGAAAATACCCGGATGAAACTCGGACCTGAGCCGCACCCGCCGAGGAACAAGAAGAAGAGAGGAGCCGACATTCCCGGCTTCTCCCGGACTCTCGCCTCACCTCTCACCTATTCTAACACTACATTGGATTTGGAACTTGGAGCTCTTGCTTCACTTCTTGTGTGTTGAATGAGTGGGAGGTGTCCTCTATTTATAGTGGGAGATGTGTCTTGGGAGAGTGGATATGCTTCAAAGATCCTAGGAGAATATTCCCCTCCAAGTGCTCTCTTGCCTCCACCTGGCTTCCAACCGACGTCCCCAGGGTCGGTCACGCCAATTCCTCGTGCCTGGAGGCGGTGGGGGCGCGGAACCGGCGGAAATCAGGGAGAACCGGACGCCTTTGGTAAAAAAACCGGTGAAGAACCGCGTCCCTATTGGCCCCTGTACGTCGTTAACGGAGGAAACCGGACAAAACCCGAGCTAACGGATAATAAACCAGCAGAAAACTAGTGTGGAACTATTCCCGCGGGGACACCTGTCCCCGGCCTGGCTTTGACCCGCGCCCGCGCTACCCCTCGCGCCATCTGTTACGGCGGCTTGGCCTCCCGCGCGGACGGACTGGGCTGGGCCCGCCACCCATGCGTGTGCACGTGGGCCGCCAGGCCCCACTGGCTTTGTCGCTCGGCCGTGGCCGCCTGGGCGTTGACCCGCGCCTGTGCTCGGCACGGCAGCTGGGTCCGCCTGGGTGGGCCCGGCCTAGTGACGCCAGCAGCGCATTAATTTTTATTTTTCTCCAGTTTATTCATCTGAGCTCCAAATAATATAAATAATATATCCATCAGAATCGTCTCGAAGAGCTCTACGCAATGTTAAACTCCAATTGGGTAGTTGGGATAATCTATGATAATGATATATTTGGATTCATCTCAAACCCTTGGTGTTATTTCGGGCATTTCCTGCAAGACAGTTCAAAACACCAACACTCGTGGAATTCGTTAGTATTAAACCCTATAACTATGTTTGGTGTTTATATTTGATATATTTTTGGCAGGAATTGACGGTCAAAAGTGGTACTTAAGGACCGTCAACAGGTATGTATCTTGAGAGCTCCACATACAAAGTTTCATTTAGGAGAGTATGAGTGTTGTCCAACTACCATGAATATCCAGAGAGAAACTCTTTGAGGAGCAAAGCATTGGTTTTCTTTGCAAAATTCTAAAAACCCAAGTACTTGAGGGTAAGGTGTGTCATGTCATAAAGAGGTTGTTCCTTTCTGCAATAACTCAAGAAGACATATTAGCCACTCAATATAATTCCACTAAGCCTAAATGTTTGGGAATAACCTATATGTTTGTTTATGATTATTTTTGTGATGAATCTTAGTCTTTACTCAAGGACGAGTAAAGAATAAGTGTGGGGGAGCTTGTTGGCGGCCCTTAATGATAAAATATTATCGCCAACAAAGATACAAAAGAATGCTAAAACACATAGACATAGGGTTTTATACTAACAATTTCCATGAGTTTTGGTGCAGTCTTGTATGCAGGAGCAAAATAGGAGAAAATGGATCAAAGTGGGCCCAGGGCTAGGTCGCCCGAACCCTCCAGGTCGTCTGACCTGGACCCAGGCCCAATGAGGTCCAACTTTGGCCCATTGACAGAAGCACACACGGGGATGATCAGAGATGTTGAGAACAAGTCGGTGGAAATGAAGATATGGGATTGGGCCACATGGCAAGCACATGGATCCATGGGCCCACATCCCTGACTTAACTTACAAATCTGCACGAATACCCACTGAGAACCAACCATGGGGCCCACATGGAAGTGTCCCTGGCAGAGTGGCGCCAAGGGGCCACAGCCTTGGGTCGGCCGACTTGGCCAAGTCGGCCGACCTGGCCGCGCGCCCAAAACGGCACCGCCTTGACCCACAACTGTCAACCGCCTCCAGGAAGCCATCCGTGCCGTGCATCACCAAAGTCGGTGAATCCCACGGTCGACCGACCCCCCTAGGTCGGTTGACCCGGGCCCACCTCCAAACCGTCTCAACTGCTGCGTACCGACTCTAAACCACCTCTCCAAGCTATAAATAGTGGCACTCGGGGCAGGGCTCATCATCATCGAGCTGAAGTGAAGATCCAAGGCGAAGCCGTCCTCATATTTAGAGTAGAAATAGGGAGAGAGTGAGGGAGAGTTTGAAGGAGTCCCGGCGTGTCGGTGACCCTCCACCTGTACCTCGACGGATGCAAGCTATTCAGTAAGTATCCGGGATTCAACTAGTACTTAAGTCTGTGTTATAGAAAGCTGAGTTCTCTATTGTGCTTGTGGGTTCGTTGCTATATTCTTAAAGTATTCTAATCTCTGATCAAGGTTAGGATAGCTGATATTTCCTTAAGCGTGGTGCTTAGGCGTATATTTGCCCTCGTTTGCCTCGTAGCCCCACGGATTAGAAGAGGTAGGCGGCAGGTGGTGACAGCCCTGTCCGTCCTTTGTAATCCTCCACGTTCGGGTACGGCGTAGAGCTATTTGCCGGCAATTTCCTAGAGGTCTAGGATACCCCGGTGCCCAAAGCAAGCATAGGATAATTCCCTTCACTATATTCACAGCCTTAGTGCTAAGTTATCCTCTCTACCCAGCTTTTATATACACTCGATCGTTCCGGTCAACTTTAGTGAATAGACAGTCCTTTATGTTTCTCGTGGATTTGATACCTGGTTTACTCACGGGTGAAAGCTACTATGACAGCCGTGCGCTTGCGGACTTTCTGTTTGCCACCGCTAGTGTCAACACTTACCGATTTACTTACCGATGAGGACACGTTGTTTTACGTCCATCAAGTGCGGATGTCTCCATGGTGCATTTTAGCTTGATGATACGGCACTTGCATTCGGAGATGATGCGGATGCTTTGTACTGCCATATCTGTTTTGTTTTCTTGGGACGAGGTGCTGCGTGCTTTGATGCTTTCGGGGCCTTAACACCTTGTGCTAACTCCACGGGAAAAGGAAGGAGTGGCTTGCTATTGATCACTAGTGGTCTTTGTGGCCTTCTTCCATAAATTGTTTTGATCTCAGATCCGTCATCCTTGAGACTCGGTTCTTCTATTTTTCCTGCATGGTTAGTGGGCAAAATCTCCCGACTAGCTATTTGTATGGCAGCAGCCAACTATGCCGATTGATTTTCTAGGATATTACTTAAGCGCAGATGGCTTTGAAGGGTGATTGATAAGGTATTAAATCTAGAATTTAAATCATTCACATTTTTCTCGGCGGAAGCAATGCTTGGGCTCCCCCCTTGCTGGAGTGAGTTCCAATTCTTTTCTATGAATAGATTTCTACATCTCTGCCAAGAGTCTATCATTACCTGATGGTTATAATATCATTGTAATGCTCTTCCCATCAATAAGGACGGGAATACACTGAGTCGGATGGATCCTTGCTTGAATCCCCCAAGCTTGAGCATACTACATGTTGCTGTGAATTGTCGGAGGTGTTCCGATGCATCCTCCTTAGCCTTTCCGCTGAATGTTCTGGCTTGCACCATCGCATTGTATGTTGGGTTGATCTTGAGGGCCACAGTTTCCATATTGGTATGAAGGTGATTCAATTGTAGCCGAAAGGAGTGGAGAGGTAGTCTGTACTCTCTTTCTTGGTTATCAACGAAATTCTTTGGTGGGTCGAAAAACCTGTGCACTCCTCCTATTTCGCACAAAGAGAAACAGAACAAGCGTAAACCTGTCTAGACAATGGCATATAATTGTGACGTAGATTTAATACATAGGTTAACAACATTCTTTGACCAATGCTTTCCCCGGCAACGGCGCCAGAAATGCTTGTTGGCATTTCTTAGCGTCACCACTAAATTAGTGATGGCACTAGAGATGCCTTATTGTAAATCTAAACGTTACAGAGATTCTGCAAGTGCACAGAAGTACGTTGTAGCATTTCACCTGGGAGTATTCCAGAGTATCGTATTTATTTCCTCAGGGAAAGCATGTAGCAAAGATATGTGTTCGCCAATGCATTAATTATATCACCATTAATATACCAAGACTAGAGCAGGGACAAACGTTTGATAACAAGGGGTTGGTTGACACATAGAAGGTTTCATTGCTCAACATAGGCAAGTCTAGTTAATATGAAGATCCTAGGAATGAACAAAGGATTCTATATACTTCTTACAAATGAGATTCTGTATACTTCTTACAAATGAGTCACATACGTTACAAGTGTACAGTATACAAGCTTAGCAAGAGACACATGCTAGTGGGCAAATTGAGGAGTCATAAGCTCCCCCTCGTTAAAGGGTACTGTCACGATGTTTATCACAAAGGCCTACAAACACCATATATGCAATACAGAATACGCCTCTACCAATTGTACGGAAAGGTACAGGACAATCATACAATTCAATGGGCCATTGCCATAATATGTGTCAACTAAACTTAGGTGTAAAACATACAACTTATATGATGGACAAACAAGGCAATAAACCAAGTAACGTAAGCAAGATAGTAATTCCATTAAGCTCAAAGTCTTACAAGTAAGCAAAAGATACAAGATAACTAAGCTCTAGGCTTAAAGACTCCTTCGGAAGCCTGTAGAAGCTCAACTCCTAAGACTACTTTACTACTAACTTAGACTATAACTTGTAGCAAATGGAGCTCTTCCTTCTGGTGTGTGTTGAACCGAAGGCGTTGGCATCTATTTATAGCACTAGAAGGCGGTTCAGAGCCGGTACAAGGCGGTTGAGGCTGAGTGGGCCCAACATCGGGTCGGCCGACCCTTTGACGTCGCCCAACCGCTGGATGAACCGACTGAAGATGTGCACTGTGTATATGTTCTCCTGGAGGCGGTTTAGATGCGTGGGAGAAGGAAGAGGCACAACAGCCGCAGGACTGGGTCGGACGACCTGGTCCTGGCTCGCTTTGCCTTGATCTTCTCTTGTGTGACTGGATTGTGGACCCTGATGGCTGGGGAAGATGGGTATGAATTCTCGGAGTCACTCTTGTTTCCCTTATGGGCCCATCAATCAATGTGCCTCATCTTATCCTCTTCTCATCCATTGGATGTAACCATCCTTGATTCAACGCCTCTGATGCTGTTCATTTGTGCTTCTTCCAGGTGGCCAGAAATGGGCTTCAATGGGCACCAGGCCAGGTCGGCCGACTAGGGTGGGTCGGCCGACCTGGGCTCGGCTCCTTTTTCCTTCGCTTTTCCAGCCCAAACATCCTGTACTCAAATAATCTCCATATACAAGTGGAACTATATTATTTGAAACCAAATACTAGAGATCATCGCTAAATTATTTTATTTCAGCATGTTGGTGACACAAGATAAACATGACTTAACAAGCGCCAACAATGAACTCTGCCATGGCACAACCACGCAGGGAGGCCATCGCGGCTAGGGTTAGCCTAACCCATCCCCTAGACAACTTCGAGGACTTGCGGCGGCCGTCGTGTCCCTTTGGTGTAGGCTCTAGGTTTCGCCGAGTTTTGGTGGATTGCTCGCCGTGCCTTTGGGTATCGGGGCTATAAATAATCCTAGGAAGCTTCACGTTGAAGGGGAGGCTGAGGCAGCGCAAAAACGGCCTAGGCCGACCGGCCTAGGGGCCTTGGGCTGGCTGGCCCACCCCCCTAGGGATGCCAAATGCCCGAGCGCTCCACATAAAAGTTGTAGATCTTTTCGAGCCATGCAATTTTCTTATATAACTTGCCTCCATCAGACTTAAGATGAAGAAGATATGGCCCGTATAAGCTCAGCATCTCTTGCGGGCCTATAGTCCAAAGCTGGTGATTGTGTCTTTCGTCATCTAAAGTCTGGGCTCAATTCCGAGTTGTACAAAAACCCTACATTTATGTTGTATTTCCTGCAAAAACACAATATGCTCCAAAATACAACACACATGCGAAAACGGGGTTATTTCACATGCCAAGTGGTGGGTTAGTATATGAATTAGTCCAAAAACTCCACCTAAATAGCACTAAAAGGTGTCACTAACGAGCGCCAACAGCGGCACGGAGCCGGTCGAAGCCGTGGCGCTAAGAGACCCCTCGGAATCGGAGGTGTTGTTGGTATTTCATAGCATCACTACTTAGAGTTGTGATGGTACTAGAGATACTTCATCGTAAATCTAGACATTACAGATATTCTGCGAGCACACAGAAGTACGTTGTAGCATTTCACCCAGGAGTATTCCAGAGTATCGTTATTTGTTTATCCGCAGGGAAAGCATTTACTTAAAAGAGTGATGTGCCATCCAATGCTCTTACGTACAACAATATTAATGTACCATAATCTAAACAGGGGTAAATGATATAGAAGTAAATGAGTGGGTTGACACACAGAAGTTCATTGCTCATCATTATGTTAGTCTTAGTTAGTATAGTACACTAGTGAAGATTAATAAGGGTTCATTAGCATCATACTTATGGAACTTGGATATACTACAATACCCTATACAAGCTCATTCAATGATCATATGCAAGAGGACATATCGAGGTATCCAGTGGTTCCCTCATCAAGGGACGACGGTAGGACATCTTATCATAAAGGCCTAATACCCACTCCCGTACGTGGAGGATTACAAAGGACGGACAGGGCTGTCACCACCTGCCGCCTACCTCTACTAATCCGTGGGGCAGCGGTACCCTCAATAGTATTCCATATCCCAAACACTATGTTTGCAATACAAGATACAACTCTATCTATCACGTTAATAAATAGAACAACCAAAAGGCACATTGAGCCAATGTCATAGCATACATTCACTTGATTAAGGTGTAAGACATAAGTAGTATATACTAAGTGGATAAGGTATAACTGAGGCATACAACATAAGTATGAAGGTATTTCCATTAAGCTCAGAGTATTACAAGTAAGTAAGATAATACAAGAACTGAACTCTAGAACTTACCAAGACTCCTCCGGAAGCCCTTCAGATGATCTAACACTATGACTAAGACTACTAAGACTAAGACTAAGCTTGTAGTAAAGGAGAGCTCTTCTTCTGGTCTGTGTTGAGTACGGTGCCCCTTGCAGGTATTTATAGCATCACAAAGGCGGTTGCAGCCGGCCAGAGGCGGTTGAAGTAGTTAGGAAGTGGGCCTGGGTCGGCCGAATCCACTAGGTCGACCGACCCTTGGATCCACCGTCTTTAGCACTTCACGGCTCAGATGTAATCTCCATGGCGGTTTACAGTTGTAGGTCAAAGGAGGGCCGAGTCGGACGCACGCCGGGATCGGCCGACCTGGCTGGGTCGGCCGACCCTCCATAACCGCCATTAGGGCCCACCTTCCTCTATGAGGCTTACATGTGGGTCCTAAGGTCGATTCCAGTTGGGTTCTGTCGGTTTGGGTACATTTGTCTCTGGTTGTGGGCCCTTCAATCCATGTGATGGACATGTGGCTCATCCTTCACCCTTAACTTCCACCGTCCATGAATCAATGTTCACGATCCTTCCTTAGTGTGCTTCTTGACCTGTGTGGGAAATGGGCTTGATCGGGGTTCAGGCCAGGTCGCCCGACCTAGCCAGGTCGGCCGACCTGGACCTGTGCCCTGTTTCGTCCATCTTTTGCACCGTAGTCCCTGTACTCAAATATATTCTAGATATGCATGGTATACTATTATTTGAATACTAATGTCTAAGTTGTGTCTTAATCTTTATTGGTTTCTGAGCCTAGTGATGGTCGCATTTTATGTTATAAGGACCGTCAACAACTCCCCCAAGCTTAACCTTTGCTCATCCCGAGCAAAGATTAGAACTTTTGGGCTCAGTGGATCAGGAGTTGCATCCTCATTACTCCTCAAAAGTACCAGTGGTTCAGCAAGATATTCTACCAAGGATTGAATAAGCTGGTAAAATAAACTTCTCTTATTACCTTGGCCTTTCATGGGGCTTGTAGCTTCTCATTGTCTTGGGCGGTTGATGGCTAGAACGACATAGACCAAGCACCTTTCCTTCTACCTTGCTTGGCAATCAAACCGGAGGTTTTGGGATTTTCAAAAGGTGGAGTTCCTTAGGTGGTACACTCAAGTCACTCATGGCGTATTTCCTTACCAATTTCCTCTCTCAACTCTCATGTCACTCATTGGAGTGGAGCTTGTGCTAGGAGAGCTATATTGCATACTTGCAATGCACATATTGTAAAGTCAAAATCAGGATTCCAGGAGAAATAAATCATACCTTCAAACCAAGATGTGCACGTGTGTGAATGGCATAGTAAATGATAGCTCTCTCTTTTTTTTTACAGGTCCCTCTTCCCCTTTTTATAAAGTTGCTTTTAGAGACATGGCTTTATTTTTGAACCAAGAGCCTTCATTTGCTCTCTCTTTTTATCCCTCTTCTCTTTTTGTTTTTTTTTCATCAGCTCCATGTCTCTTTTTGCAATAAAGTTAGGGAAGAGTACCAAACCTTATGTAGAGCTTTTATTTTGTAGATGGATGGGTGTTATGTTTACTTCCAGAATAGAAGTATAACATGTGTATGGTGGTGTGTACGTGATCTTGGTTTTAAAAGCATAAAGTAAATCTCTAAGAATCACAGTGACCTTGACAAAACTCATTGCAAAGCAAGTTGCTTATGTAGGGGTTTAAAACATTATGAGCTTTGGTAGGGAATTTAATCACCATAAGGAACTCTTTGTTTTATTTTAAAAGAGAAAACTCCGGTTATCAAGTTCAGCTTAGTAAGATCTTAGGGCACTCAGGTCTTATCATATCTTAGCTAACAACAACCTAGACCAGAGCATGCTTATGCTACCCACAGATAGACAAGATAACAGAAAAGATCATGCTCAACCAGCAAACTCAAAACTTAAGAGAATAACAGGTTGAAACATAGGCACAAGAGAGAAATAAGAGCAACTTTTCATCATATCCAAAATAAAGGATTTAAGCATGGACTCAAAACATTTATGGGATTATTATGGATGGCTCTCATTTACTAACTTTATTTGAACGAAAAAACTTTATACAACAATACTTACCTGATCTTACCTTATTGAGGGGCCTCCCCCAAGCTAGTCCGTTAGCACCAATGTACCTGTCGGCGCAGGACTCGTGTTTTACGTCGTCGAGCGAGAATGTCTCCTTTGTAGGATTCAACTTGATGAAGCAGCATCTGACCCTGGAGATGAGGATATAGATGATTTAACCCGCCATACCTGTTTTCCCTTTTTCTGGCGGTCGACAGCCTGTTCCGGTGTTTTCTTTGTCTGTGCTTTTGCACCTGGTGTAGACTTCTTGTTGTGTTTTGCATAATACCGGATGGGGAAATCCTTCTCCCAGAACTTCTCCATGAACTTAATTAGGTTGTCTTTCTCTGGAGGTGTCACTTCCACCTCTTTGATGTTCTGACTGTTTCTCCCGTACTTGATCTTGATCATGGAGCATTGCTCCACCTTTGGCCTGAACTCAAACTTCTCCTTCCTTCCATTAATGTTGAGCTGGATCTCTCCAGCACCCACATTAATGTGAGTGTCTGCTGTGCTCAAGAAGGGTCGCCCAAGGATGAGCGACGAATCGTTGATCACGTCCATGTCCAGTACCATGAAGTCGACAGGAACGAAGCAATCCCGGATGCGCACCGGAATGTCCTCGGCTATCCCCTCCGGGTAGCGAACCGTGGAATCGGCCAACTGCAATCTCATGGGAGTAGGAGACAAGGTAGTATAGTTAAGGCGGTCAAAAACTACCTTTGGCATTACGCTGACACTTGCTCCTAGATCACAGAGTGCATGCTCAAAGTGTTGTGTCCCGATTGTACATGTGATGGTGGGACATCCTGGATCCTTCTTCTTCTCCGGGACTTCATTTAGGATCAGTGCGCTGCACTCCTCAGTCAGCTTTACGACCTCGGTACTTGGGAGTGGACGTTTGTTGTTGAGAATGTCCCTCAAGTACTTTGCATAGGTCGGTACCTGCATAGCATCCAGCAAAGGCACATGTATATTCAATTTTTGTATAACTTCTACAAACCTGGCGAATTGCTCATCCACGGATGGTTTCTTTTGTCGCTGCGGGAATGGCAAGACGTTGGAGTCGTAGAACTCATGCGGTGCGGTCTGTCCAGCTGGTGCTAGCTCGGCTTCCGGCTCTTCTTCCACTGTGGGAATCTCCTTTCTTGGTGCTGCTGTTTTCTCTGCATGGTTAGGGGGAACCGGGCCCCGAGTAGCCTTGCCGCTCCTCGTGGACACAGCCTTAACATTTTCAAAGGACGAATCCGGTTGTCCGGGAATTCATCCCTTATCACCAGACGGAACAGCGGCAGCTAACTGAGCTAATTGGGTTTCTAACATCTTATTAAAACTCAGCTGGCTTTGGAAGGTCGAGGACAAACTTTCTATTTTAGAGTTTATGCCCTCCAGAGCCTTATCATTAGCAGCAAGCCTCTTGGAAATAGACTCATTAATCTTGGCCTGACCAAGGACAAGATCTTTAAGGGAAGGTTGATTGGAGAAAGAGTTATTATTGTTACCTCCCTGGTAAAATGGGCGTTGCTGATTCCAGTTCCCTTGAGGCCGGTACCCATTGTTGCCATTCACAAACTGTACCTCCTCTTGTGTTTCGGGGCAGTTGTTCCCCGAGTGGCCAGTTTCTCCACAGACTTCACATGTCATGTGTGAGTCCAGTGGCCCTTCGTTGTCGGCGCCTCCATCCTTGGTGCGGTCATCAAGGCGCTTCATAATAAGATCCATCTTGGTGGCCAGCATGTCCACCTCCTTTACAGTGTGCATACAGCGTTTGCATCCCTGAAGACGGTCGTCATTCCAAGATTGGTTTGACACCATCTTCTCGATGAGAAGCTTGGCGGCGTTCACGGTCAAGGATAGGAATGCCCCTCCAGCAGCAGCATCCATGTGTTCACGGGCTGTTTGGGACAGCCCATGGTAGAAGTTCTGAAGCAGGAGCCACTCTTGCATGCCATGGTGGGGGCACGCCAAAATGTAATCCTGAAAGCGATCCCACGCTTCCGGGACTGTCTCCCTAGACTCTTCCTGAAAGCTGGAAATTCTTCCCCGAAGAGCATTGGTTTTCCCAATGGGGAAGAACTTCACCAAAAAGGTGTTGGAGCACTTGATTTATGTATTCACCGCCTCACGGTTGGAATAGAACCATTGTTTGGCTCTACCCAGCAGCGAGAACGGGAATAAACGGAGCCTGATGGCCTCTTGATCCACCCCTCGGATGGTGATGGTACTGCACACCTCCAGGAAGTGCTGCAGGTGAGCACTGGCGTCCTCATTGGCTTTCCCACAGAAGGGGCTAGCCTGCACCATGTTGATAAGCGGAGCCTTTAGCTCAAAAGCATGATCCCCCACTTCCACTGCTGGACCCGTAGGGATCTGGGCAGCGGACGGGGCGGAGTAGTCATGAATGGTCCTGTCGGCCATGGCTTCTTCCGGTTGGGGTGCTACGGGAACGGGTTGTTCTCTTCGGTTGGAGGATTCTCCGATGACTGGTTCGGTTTTCGACAAGAATACCTGAGGGATTACGACACGAGAGCGTACCCTCCTTCCTATGGTATTTGGGTTCTCGACGTAGTTGGTTGGTAGTTGGAAACCAGTCATGCACTACCCTGTTTCACATCACAGAGAAACAGAGCAAAAAGGGTAAACCTACTGGATTACTGGCAATTAATCTTGTTGCACGAAATGCATGGATGATCAAATCTCTTTAACCACTGCTTTCCCCGGCAACGGCGCCAGAAATGCTTGTTGGTATTTCTTAGCATCACTACTTAGAGTAGTAATGGTACTAGAGATACTTCATCGTAAATCTAGACGTTACAGATATTCTGCAAGCGCACAGAAGTACGTTGTAGCATTTCACCCGGGAGTATTCCAGAGTATCGTTATTTGTTTATCCGCAGGGATAGCATTTAGTTAAAAGAGAGATGTGCCATCCAATGCTCTTATGTACAACAATATTAATGTACCATAATCTAAACGGGGGTAAATGATATAGAAGTAAATGAGTGGGTTGACACACAGAAGTTCATTGCTCATCATTATGTTAGTCTTAGTTAGTATAGTACACTAGTGAAGATTAATAAGGGTTCATTAGCATCATACTTATGGAACTTGGATATACTACAATACCCTATACAAGCTCATTCAATGATCGTATGCAAGAGGACATATCGAGGTATCCAGTGGTTCCCTCATCAAGGGACGACAGTAGGACGTCTTATCATAAAGGCCTAATACCCACTCCCGTACGTGGAGGATTACAAGGACGGACAGGGCTGTCACCACCTGCCGCTACCTCTACTAATCCGTGGAGCAGCGGTACCCTCAATAGTATTCCATATCCCAAACACCATGTTTGCAATACGAGATACAACTCTATCTATCACGTTAATAAATAGAGCAACCAAAAGGCACATTGAGCCAATGTCATAGCATACATTCACTTGATTAAGGTGTAAGACATAAGTAGTATATACTAAGTGGATAAGGTATAACTGAGGCATACAACATAAGTATGAAGGTATTTCCATTCAGCTCAGAGTATTACAAGTAAGTAAGAGAATACAAGAACTGAACTCTAGAACTTACCAAGACTCCTCCGGAAGCCCTTCAGAAGATCTAACACTATGACTAAGACTACTAAGACAAAGACTAAGCTTGTAGCAAAGGAGAGCTCTTCTTCTGTTGTGTGTTGAGTACGGCACCCCTTGCAGGTATTTATAGCATCACAAAGGCGGTTGCAGCCGGCCAGAGGCGGTTGAAGCAGTTAGGAAGTGGGCCTGGGTCGGCCGAATCCACTAGGTCGGCCGACCCTTGGATCCACCGTCTTCAGCTCTTCACGGCTCAGATGTAACCTTCATGGCGGTTTACAGTTGTAGGTCAAAGGAAGGCCGAGTCGGACGCACGCCGGGATCGGCCGACCTGGCTGGGTCGGCCGACCCCCCATAACCGCCATTAGGGCCCACCTTCCTCTGGGAGGCTTACATGTGGGTCCTAAGGTCGGTTCCAGTTGGGTTCTGTCGGTTTGGGTACATTTGTCTCTGGTTGTGGGCCCTTCAATCCATGTGATGGACATGTGGCTCATCCTTCACCCTTAACTTCCACCGTCCATGAATCAATGTTCACGATCCTTCCTTAGTGTGCTTCTTGACCTGTGTGGGAAATGGGCTTGACCGGGGTTCAGGCCAGGTCGCCCGACCTAGCCAGGTCGGCCGACCTGGACCTATGCCCAGTTTCATCCATCTTTTGCACCGTAGTCCCTGTACTCAAATATATTCCAGATATGCATGGTATACTATTATTTGAATACTAATGTCTAAGTTGTGTCTTGATCTTTATTGGTTTTTGAGCCTAGTGACGGTCAGATTTTATGTTATAAGGACCGTCAACAGTGGAGTTGATCTCGGTGAAGAAGCTTACGCCCTCGAGGTGCTTGGGGCAATCCTTGAGGCTCTCGGGAAAGATGACGTGAGGGCGATCTGCCATCGAGCTAGGTGTTAATGCTCCGTGATCTCCCCTACCTAGAGCGCCAACTATCGGACCTAATGGCCGGCAGTCCCCAAGGGGGTACCCACGTGGTTGATTTGTAGGCAAAAGCGATCGCGGGGCTAGGGAGCTCGAGGTAACATAGGAGATGCAAGGTTTATATAGGTTCGGGCTACCTGGAGGTATAATACCCTACATCCTGTGCTCGGTGGAATGGGATTGCTCTGCTCGACGAGGTTCTAGGGAGCAACAGCGAGTTTGTGGTTACAAGGTGGAGGGAAATGAGATCAGATGCCCCCAGAGGGTCGACCTAGGCCGCCTTATATAGGCCGACGGCCTAGGGTTTACAAGTCAGTTATCTCTAATCCTATCCCGCTACAACAAGGAAACTAATCTAAATTAGTTACAATATAATCTCCATGATCTCCATGCGGGATCCGAGTATCATGCTGCACGCCTTGCGAGCCAAGTCTCCACTAGTTTTGTCCATCAAGTTTGGAATCCTCGTGGGACGGCACTGGGTCAGCCCACACTGTTGTCAGATGTGGGCCCAGGCCGACTGGCTCCCCTGTTGGTAGTGGGTCCAAGGTTACCCATATCCTACAACTTGTGCCCAAGTGGATACCAATTTGGTGAGTGCATCTGTGGCCAAGTTATTTTCATGGCTGACATGGAGGTATTCGATTCTATAGAATTTATATTAGGCGTTCATTCTCTCACTATGTCGATCCCACTCCTTGTTGATCTGATTTATGGTAAAAATCGAATCGCTGTAGACGAGCAGGCCATAATGCCGAGCAATATGTCGATGCGGATGCCGTGAAGGATCGCCTCATACTCTGTGGCGTTATTGGTGACCGGAAAAAGTATCTTGAGGACATAGCGGAGTTGCTCTCCTGTCAGCGATATGAAAAGGACTCCTCCGCCATCAATCAGTAGAGACCTGTCGAAGTACATCTTCCAATGTTTGTCTTGGTTGGTGTTGTACTCATCTTGGACCTCCATCCATTTGGTGATGAAGTCGCTGAGAACCTGGGACTTAATGGCAGTTCGCGGGCAAAATCAGTTTTGAAGGATCCGAGTTCAACTGCCCACTTGATGATTCTTCCTGTGATGTTGCAGTTGTGGGGGATCTCACCAAGTGGAAATTGAGTCACTACTTTTATCCGATGAGCTTTGAAGTAGTGGCGGAGTTTCGAGAGGTGACGAACAATGCGTAGAGGAGTTTCTAGACTTGGGGGGTACCTTGCCTTGGAATCGCTCAGTACCTCGCTGACGTAGTAGATAAGTCATTGCACATTTTGGATTCTTTCTTCTTCTGAATGCTTTACCATGAGGGCAGTGCTAACGCTGTTGGTTGTGGCTGTGATGTACAGGAGTAAAGTATCATCGTATCTCAGGGTGGTGAGTACTGGAGAAGTGGAGAGATAGGCTTTCAGTTTGCGGAATGCTTATTGAGCTTTCGGGGTCCACTGGAAGTTGTCGGCCTTCTTTAGCAACTTGAAAAAGGGAAGACCCTTGTCTCGTAATCGGGAAACAAATTGGCTTAGGGAGGCCATGCACCCCGTCAGCTTTTGTATCTCCTTCTTGCCCGTCGGCGTCTTCATGATCATAATGGCACTTATCTTTTAGGGGTTGGCCTTGATTCCTCGGTTACTCACAATGAACCTGAGTAGTTTGCCTTTGGGGACTCCAAAGATGCATTTGGTCGCATTGAACCTCCATCAAAACTTGCAGAGGTTATCAAAAGTCTCGGAGAGGTTGGCGATGAAATCATCGGCGTGACGAGTTTTGATTACTATGTCGCCGACATAAGCCTTGGCGTTCCTGCCGATTTGATCACCGAGAGTAAGGTTGATAGCTCTTTGCTAGGTGGCACCCGCATTCTTCGAACCGAAGGTCATCGTGGTGTAGCAGTAGGCGCCTATCAGGGTGATGAATGATATCTTCTCGTGGTCTTCTTCCTTGAGCTCGATCTGGTGATAGTCGGAGTAGCAATCAAGGAAATATAGGAGAATGCATCCAACGGTGGAATTGACAACTTGGTCGATGCGGGGGAGCACAAAGCGATCTTTAGGGCAGTGTCTGTTCAGATCCGTGTAGTCAACACACATCCTCCAATCATTATTATTTTTTCATTTAAGGATTGAATTAGCAAGACAGTTGGGATAAAAGACTTCTAAAATGAACCCAACAGCTAACAACCTTGTAGAAATAATGGCCTCCTTGCGGTCCTACGCGAATCGGCGTAGTTTCTGGCGAACTGGTTTGGCGTTCGCAGCGGCCCTCAAGAACTGCTCGACCACTTCCCTCAGAACACCTAAAATGTCTGATGGTGACCATGCAAAGATGTTGGTGTTGTTATGGAGGAAGGTAATGAGTGCTTTCCTATTTGTCGGTGAGTCCTGAGCCAATCAGGGCTGTCTTGGAGGAGTCTGGCAAGCCAAGTGAGACGGCGTGGACCTCTGCAGCTGGCTTGAGGTGAGTCAGCGTTTCCCTTTTGGTGGTGACCTCTAGGACATCGGTGTCGTCAACCCGTAGTATTTTGGAGGCGGCGACAACTTCTTCCTGGAGCACCGACTGCTCGGCACCGATGGAGAGCTGGAGGCCTTCATCGTCACACTGCTTGGAGAGACGGACGTCGCTGCTGATGGAGATGAGGATGAGGTAACTATAATTCGGGATTGCCATGAACTGTGTGAGCACTGGTCTCCTGAGTATGGCGTGGTAAGAAATGGTGAAGTTGGTGACCTCGAAGCTGATGTACTCAGTTTGGAAGTTGGTGCGGTCAAAGAACGTGACGGGCAGGGAGATTTGCCAGAGTGGTTTCACACCCTTCTTGGGTATGAGGTCGTAGAAAGGGTGCTTGGAGGGAGTTAGGGCGTTGAAGCTGATGCCCATATCATGGAAAGTCTTGGAGAATAGGACATTGAGGCCGGTGCCTCTATCGACGAGCACGTTGAAGATCCGAGCGTTACCCACAATCGGGTTGAGGACGAGGGGATCGAGAACCACTAATCTTCTTTGGGGAAGGTAATGGATTGCTCGGACCAGCGAAGTGGTTGTACGGGCGTAGTGGTGATGGTGAAGATTTCCCAATGCAGAGCTTGTCCTACCTCTTTCTCTCGACGACAGGGGGTCCTCCGAGGATAAAGTTGACCTCCTGGTCGATGGCTGGGAAGTCGTCGTCCTTTGGCGCTCTGTCCTCCTTGTCCTTGTCCTTTCTGCCGGTGGAGGATTCCCAGCGTTGTTCTTCTTGAACGTGTCAGTGAGGCCCATGCAGTCGGTTATTCGATGATTCGACTGCCTGTGGATTGGGCGTGGTCCTTGGAGCATCTTCTGAAAGTCGCCAGCGAAATTTGTCTGGGGTCGTTGGCCTCCCCGTTCCATGGTAATGATAATGTTGTTGGCAGGTGTTGGCATTTATTAGCATCACCACTACTGGAGTGATGGTACTAGATATGCCTTAATATAGATCTTAGCGTTATACAAGTTCTGCAAGCGCACAGAAGTACATTGTAGCATTTCACCCGGGAGTATTCCAGAGTATCGTATTTATTTCCTCAGGGAAAGCGTATGGCAAAGTAATATATTCTCCAATGTATTCAACTATATCATAATTAATATACCAGGACAAGGTCAGGGGATAATAGGATATGAAAGATTAAGTATGTTGACACACAAAAGATTTCACTGCTCATTATATAAGTCTAGTTAGTATGAAGATCCTACGAGAGAACTAGGGATTCTATGTACTTCTTACAAATGGGTTACATTCATTACAAGTGTATCCTATACAAGCTTAGCAAGCGATACATGTTAGAGGACAAATCGAGGAGTCGTGAGATCCCCTTATCCAAGGGTACTGTCACGATGTTTATCACTAAGGCCTGCAACCGCCCAAACCCGAACGGCGAGGATTACAAAGGACGGACAGGGCTATCACCACCTGCCGTCTACCTCTGAATACGTGGAGTAGGGTATCCTCAACGGTATTCCATAACCCAAACACCATGTTTGTAATATGAAATACATCTTTACCAATTGTACGGAAAGGTAAAGAACAATCATAGAGATTCATTGGGCCACTGCCATAACATGCACCATCCAAACTAAGGTGTAAGACATACAACTCATATGATGAACACACAAGACTATAAGTCAAATAACATAAGCAAGAGAGTAATTCCATTTAGGCTCTAAGTCTTACAAATAAGCAAAGGATACAAGATAACTGAGCTCTAGGCTTACCAAGACTCCTTCGGAAACCCGTAGAAACTCAACTCCTAGAACTACTTCTCTACTAACTAAGACTATGACTTGTAGCAAATGGAGCTCTTCCTTCTGGTGTGTGTTGTGCAGGAGGCGTTGGCACCTATTTATAGCACTTGGGGACGGTTTAGGGTCGGTACAAGGCGGTTGTGGGCGAGTGGGCCCACCCCCGAGTCGGCCGATCAGTGGACGTCGCCCGACCATCAGATGAACCGACTAAAGTCATCCACGGTATAGATGTGCTGCTGAAGGCGGTGTGGGTACACTAGAGAAGGGAGGACCGCAACTGCCGCAAGACTGGGTCGGCCGACCTGGCCAGGTCGGCCGACCGGGTCTAGGCCCGTTTTGCCTTTTTCTTCTTCTGAGTCGCTGGAATGTGGACCTTGGTACTCATGGACGATGGGTATGGATCCTTGGAGTAACTGTTGATTCATGTGGGCCCATCAATCCTTGTGATCCTCCTTATCCTTCTTGTCATCCCTTGGATGTAACCGTCATGGATTCAACGCTCTGGATGACACTAAATTGTGCTTCTTCTGCATGGCCAAAGTTGGGCTTGGATGGACATTAGGCCAGGTTGGCCGACCAAGTGGGGTCGGGCGACCTGGGCCTGGCCCTGTTTTACTTCATCTTTCGGCCCTTATCTCCTGCAATCAAATAATCTCCATGTACAAGTGGAACTTTGTTATTTGAAATAAAATCCTACTGATTATTACCAATTTGTTTCATTTCATCATGTTGGCGTTACAAAATAATCATGACTTAACAAACGCCAACAAACTCCCCCAAGTTAAGACCTTTGCTCGTCCCGAGCAAAACTTGGAGAGTTAGGATCAGAATTGCTTACTTCCCATAAGAGAAATTTTTCAATAAGAAATCAATTCATGACTTAATTAAGTTGGTAAAGATTAAATCATCCCTTTTTACCTTATTACTCATGGGGCTTTTTAGCTTTTTCTTCATCTTGAGCGGTTGAAAGCCAGAACAACTTAGCGAGAGCACTTTTCCCCAAACCTTTGTTCCACCATCACACCGGAGGTTTTAAAAAAAACTTTTGCAAAGAAAAACACAAGACTCCTCAAGTGACTCTCAGGTCGCTTATTTGTGTTTATACCTCTACCATCACTCCTCTCAATTTCCCTCAAAAGAATAGACAAATGGGGTTCATAAATGGGAAACTATTGTTTCACACATGCATTGCCTATCTTGTTGAGTCAAATCCAGGATCAAATGAAGAATTAAATCATACACTAAAATTGGAGTGTGCAAGTATGGATATGTGGCACTGGAAGAATGAACTCCTTTTAGAGAATTTCTCTTCTTTAGAAATTTTGCTACAAGGCTTTGCTCCCCTTTTTTTTTATGGACTAGACAGTGTCCATAATTTCTTTTTTCTCTTTCTTTTTTTATTTTTTAGCTTTCATAGGGAGCCTAAGCCTTATTCCTAGAAATATTTTTGGAGAAGAGTCTCTTTGGAGTACTTTATTCTAACGAACAAGTGGTAAGAATGTTGCTTACTCCCAGGATAGGAGTATTGCAAAAGTGGTGACGTGTACGTGACTCCAATTTTTTAAGAGCATGAAGTAAATCTTACAATGATCACAATGAACTTGACAGAACTCAAAACAAATACACATGCTTTTTGTACGTGGTTGGAATATGGGGCTCTGGTAGGAGTTTCACTCTTCACTGAGGAGTCTAGACTTTTGTTCTTTTTGAAATAAAAACTCCGGGATCAGATTTCACTGTGGTAAAGATAAAGCAACTCTAGCTTATTGTCTCATAGCCCCCAACAGCCTAGAATCAGATCTAGCATTTGCTACCCACAAGTTTTAAGTTCCCAAGGAAGTCATTAATTTAAGCCAACAAATTCAAGACACAAATGACTGCCTTATTGAGACTTGCATAAATTGGGAAAGTCATAGAAAATGTTCATCACTTCCTAAAAGAACTTCATCTTTCATATGTTTCCATTTTCATCATTTTTTTAACATAAGCAAAAGAAAACAAGGAGAATGGTTCAGACAACTTACCTGTACAGGGGTCCTCCCCCAAGCTGGACTTTTCACTGCTAGCGGTAACGAGGGTCGTTCGGGTCGAAACCTTGGGACTGAAGGTAGGCAGTTAGGTTCTGGTTGCCCGCCTGGATGCTGTTCTGGAGGGTGTTGAAGTTCTGTGCTGACTGGTCCCACCAAGCTTGCGGCTGCTGCACATGCTAGGTTAACGTATCATCAATACGGTGAGTGGTTACCTCAAGGGTTCCCATGCGGTTGGATAACCCATCCATGCTGCTGTGCCGGTCCCTTGCCAAAAAGGAGCGTCGGGCGTCGAACGGAGGAGGGCCGCCACTTCAGCTAGACGACTGATGATAGCGCGGGTCTTGGGGATTCCATTGTGCGTGCGGCGCTTCATGCCATCCTGATCCTCCTGCCATGTATGGTGGAGGTGGCTGCGGCTGCTCCCAGTTCGATCCTTCAGGTATGTACGGCGGAGTTGGAGGCTCCAATGCTGATTGTGCTTGCGGCATTCTGGCTTCTCCCCGTCGGGACATGCTTCTTGTCACCCTCCCTGTCACGCTTTGCCTGCCTTCCTGTTGCAACTCCAACAAAAGTGTTTTGCATCTGTACAACCAATATTCCGGTGCTGGCAATGGAATTCTGGTTGTGCTATTATGATAAACCATAACAAGCTTTTGGTCTATGGCATGAGTAACAAGATGACTCTGAACAAAATGAGACTCGTCCAGAGTTGGGCGAGGCTGCGGAAGGAACTCGACTCGATAATTGTCTAAAAGGCCCATTGACTCAAAAATGCGAGTAACCAAAGAAGTGCATTCAATGGGACCTTGCCTTTTAAAAACACCCATCCATTGATCAATCATGAAAACAACAGGCGAGACTTTTATCTTCTTAACCATTGCATATAACAATTTTAATTCATCAATGCGCACGGTTCGAAGATCATTTCGAGGAAATAGAGTCATGGCAATCCAGCGGTGCATGAAACGAAGAGTGGGATTATGAATGTGACTAGTTCTAGGGGGAGTGCCATCTGTGATACCCGAGATATCCCTCCAAAAGGGTTCTCTCACAAAATTCCTCAAAACTTTATCAACTTCCAAACTGCAATGCTTGCTAAAACCCAGATAGATACTAAGCTGTCTCCAAGAAACGAAATACTCCTCTCTTAAAAAGCGAAAAGTAATCCCTTCCTCACCCTTTCTTAGAGTAGCAAGAAATTGGATTGTTAACAAACGACACCCATCCTCGTTAATGCGAGCAAAATCTGACCATCCCACAGCACCCCACACGGTTTCAAAATCAGTAGCCATACCTGATTTCTCCATGAGTTCGCTTGTGAACACACGCGTGTGATCAAAAGCGCGACCCAGAAGAATTTGATACGCTTCCATTTCGTAGCCTTCTTCGATGTCAAGTTGATCGTCGGAGATGAACGCCGGGCGAGGATCGTCGTCGTTTTGGTTGCTGCTGGAGCTGTCCCCGTTGCCATCTCCATTGCCACCGCTGCCACCGCCTCCTGTGGCGCCAGCACCGGTGTAGTAGTACTGGTCTTCGGAGATCTCCATGGAGTGTTGGCTGTCCATCCTTTCTTCGGAGCCACCAGCTGATTCCATGATCTCCGTGCTGGAGGAGATCACCTCAGTGCTCCCTGAGTGTCGGCTTCTCCTTGAACTGGACCCCTTCAATTTCTTTGCTTTCTTCACAACTCCTCTGACGAGGTTCATGATTTCTGCACAGAGGACAACAAGCAACAAGAACGACACTTAGAAGACAAAAGGATTAGCGTTAGCAAGTTAGTCGTCCAAGAGTTAGTCGTTCTTGCGGGGCGTAAATGCCTCCACAAAAGTCGTTCTTGTGGGTTATGACACACCACAAACAAGCGTTCTTGTGGGATTTTGTATACCTCCACAACATGTTCAAGAGTTGAGCATGAAAATAACAGCACCGTTATGCAGAAATGAAGTCCATTTTTAATTGGTTTTAACTTTTTTTTTCAAACTTGGGAGCTAAACACTCAAGAATCTAACAGAGGGAGAGGAGAAACTTTGAGGGTGAAACGCAGCTCAAGTTGGGGCGAAGTGAGCAAGCTTCTGGCCAAGGCTTTTTATAGCCAGAGTTCACCACCGATCGGCCGACCAGGTGGGATCGGCCGACCCTCCCGCAGTGGCAAAATGGCCAGAACTTGATCACGATCGCGTTGGATACCTGGTGGTTACAGAACCGGTTGAAAACTTTGCAAAAGAGGGCAGGGTGAGTCGGGCGACATGACCTGGTCGGCCGACCGGCTTTGGAGATGATTGAATGCCCCCTTTGAATGTTGTGATCCGTGACTATGGTAGTGCATCATGGCAATTGAGTGCTCAGCAATGGCCAAAATTTTGAGTCGGCCGACATGGTTTGGTCGGCCGACCAAGCTTTTGCTAGGTTCAGGCAAAGCCTTTGTAGGATGGCACAAGGTTCAATGGTGTGATGAGTTCTGAGTGCGTGGGCAGACATGGCCAGGTATCCAAGGAGGATTTAAGTAAATGGCTCCAAAATTTTAAATTTCAAATGCAAAACAAATGTTGTAAAAATTTGAACACGCTCGAGAAATAAATATGCATTGTGAAATAAACATGAGATACATACCGATGTACCTACCGGTGAGGACTCGATGTTTTTCGTCCATCGAGTGCAGACGTCTCCAAATCTTGATTTAGCTTGATGATCTGGCTTCCGCATTTGAAGATAATGCAGATGCTTTGTGACGCCACTCTGGTTCTGTTGTCTTCATACAAAGTGTTGCTGATGTTATTACCTTCAGAGTCTTAACACTTTGTGTGAATTCCTTGGGCAGGGGCAGGAGTGGCTCGCTGTTGGTGACTGGTGGTTTCTGTGGCTTCCATCCATAAATTACCTTGATTTCGGGTCCGTCATGCTTTTTGTTTAGTTCTTTCTTGTTTCCTGCATGGTTAGCCAAGATCTCCCGGCTGGTCTCTTGTACTACTGCAGCTAACTCGGCTGACTGGGTTTCTAAAATTTTGCTTAAGCGCAGCTGGTTTTTCACAGCAACTGACAAGGCATGGAATCTAGAACTTAAATCATTCACCTTTCTCTTGGCAGGTATAGTGTATACGCTTCCTCCTTGCTGGGATGGGCCCCAGTTATGTGCTAGAAATAAATCCCTGCACTGCTGCCAAGACTCCATCTTTGCCTGGTGGTTGCAGTACCACTGCAGAGCTCTACCTGTTAATGAGAATGGGAATAACCATTGCTTTGCCCTTCCTGCTAGTAGGCTGCATATTACTGAGAAATGTCAGAGATGTTCTGCTGCATCTATTATGGCCTTTCCGTTAAAGGGTTTGGCTTGCACCATGGTGATGTACGTTGAATCGATCATGAGAGTTTCAGTTGCCATCTTGGTGCAAAGGTACTTCGATTTTGATTGACAGAGATTGTAGAATCACTTCGAGTTATTCGGCAAATCGATGATGTACCTTCTGATCCACGCACAGAGAAACAAGACAAGGGTAAACCTGTCTAGAGATGGTAATTAATTGTGACATAAGTTAATACAGAGGGTAACATATTCTTTGACCAATGCTTTCCCCGGTAACGGCGCCAGAAATGCTTGTTGGCATTTATTAGCATCACCACTACTGGAGTGATGGTACTAGATATGCCTTAATATAGATCTTAGCGTTATACAAGTTCTGCAAGCGCACAGAAGTACATTTTAGCATTTCACCCGGGAGTATTCCAGAGTATCGTATTTATTTCCTCAGGGAAAGCGTATGGCAAAGTAATATATTCTCCAATGTATTCAACTATATCATAATTAATATACCAGGACTAGGTCAGGGGATAATAGGATATGAAAGATTAAGTATGTTGACACACAGAAGATTTCACTGCTCATTATATAAGTTTAGTTAGTATGAAGATCCTACGAGAGAACTAGGGATTGTATGTACTTTTTACAAATGGGTTACATTCATTACAAGTGTATCCTATACAAGCTTAGCAAGCGATACATGTTAGAGGACAAATCGAGGAGTCGTGAGATCCCCTCATCCAAGGGTACTGTCACGATGTTTATCACTAAGGCCTGCAAACGCCCAAACCCGTACGGCGAGGATTACAAAGGACGGACAGGGCTGTCACCACCTGCCGTCTACCTCTGAATACGTGGAGTAGGGTATCCCCGATGGTATTCCATAACCCAAACACCATGTTTGTAATATAAAATACATCTTTACCAATTGTACGGAAAGGTAAAGAACAATCATAGAGATTCATTGGGCCACTGCCATAACATGCACCATCCAAACTAAGGTGTAAGACATACAACTCATATGATGAACACACAAGACTATAAGTCAAATAACATAAGCAAGAGAGTAATTCCATTTAGGCTCTAAGTCTTACAAATAAGCAAAGGATACAAGATAACTGAGCTATAGGCTTACCAAGACTCCTTCGAAAACCCGTAGAAACTCAACTCCTAGAACTACTTCTCTACTAACTAATACTATGGCTTGTAGCAAATGGAGCTCTTTCTTCTGGTGTGTGTTGTGCAGGAGGCGTTGGCACCTATTTATAGCACTTGGGGACGGTTTAGGGTCGGTACAAGGCGGTTGAGGGTGAGTGGGCCCACCCCCGAGTCGGCCGATCAGTGGACATCGCCCGACCATCAGATGAACCGACAGAAGTCATCCACGGTGTAGATGTGCTGCTGAAGGCGGTGTGGATACACCAGAGAAGGGAGGACCGCAACTGCCGCAAGACTGGGTCGGCCGACCTGGCCAGGTCGGCTGACCTGGTCCAGGCGCGTTTTGCCATTTTCTTCTTCTGAGTCGCTGGAATGTGGACCTTGGTACTCGTGGACGATGGGTATGGATCCTTGGAGTAACTGTTGATTCATGTGGGCCCATCAATCCTTGTGATCCTCCTTATCCTTCTTGTCATCCCTTGGATATAACCGTCATGGATTCAACGCTCTGGATGAAACTAAATTGTGCTTCTTCTGCATGGCCAAAGTTGGGCTTGGACGGACATTAGGCCAGGTCGGCCGACCAGGTGGGGTCGGGCGACCTGGGCCTGGCCCTGTTTTACTTCATCTTTCGGCCCTTATCTCCTGCAATCAAATAATCTCCATGTACAAGTGGAACTTCATTATTTGAAATAAAATCCTACTAATTATTACCAATTTATTTCATTTCATCATGTTGGCGTTACAAAATAATCATGACTTAAAAAACGCCAACAGCAGGGCGCTTGCGGTCATGCGACTTGATGGTGTCAAGTCGGGCCCATCGCGTGTCTTCCCTCCGTGGTGGTCGATCCTCTCGGCGCGGCGGTCGGTCAACTTGGTCATCCTTGTGGTTGTAGTGTAGACGGACTGCCTCCTGAGCATTGGTCATCCTTGCGGTTGTAGTGCAGACGAGCTGCCTCCTGAGCGTTGGCCATCTTATTCACACTCGCCATGAACTTGCCAGAGGTCTTGGGGAGGTCTTCGCACAAGCACTCAAAGACGGTCTTGTCAGCCAATCCTACAAGGAATTTCCTCATGATCTTGAACTTGGCACAGTTGGAGATCGTGTTCCTGTTCTCGAGATAGTGGTCAGAGTAGGAGTGGAGCGTCTCGCATTGATGTTGGACAACCTTGCCGAGGTCCCAAGCAGTTTCGAGGCGCGTCTGGCTGCCCTGGAAGTGGTTCTTGAAGAGCCTGCACAATGTGTCCCATCTATTGATGGCTTCACTGTCGAGGCTTTGGAGCTAGTTGAGACCAACCTTCCCCATCATGACGGGGAAGTAGGTGCACATGGTGTCATGGTCGCCATTCACCGCGTGTATGGCGGTGCTGTAGGTGCGGAGCAATGTTGTGGGGTTGGTCGTGCTATTGTAAATCTCGATCTCGAGGGGTTTCACGTTGTGCAGCATCTGTATGGAGCGTACTCGGGCAATGAAGGCGGGGAAGCTATCATAGTCGTTGAGTTTGTCCGATTTGTCATCATAGTGGTCGGCGACATCTTCATCTCCCGGCGGCGTGTGATCCCGTCGTGGCTATCGATCCCCTGGAGCTCCGAACCTTCTGTCGTAATCGCGGCGGTGGCTGAGTTCATCTTCTTCATGTTGTTGGCGCTGCCGTGTGTTGCGATAGGCACCCGGAGCACCGTAGTCATGATTGTTCTCATCCCGATGTCGGACTTCTTCTTCGTCGCGCCTTTCATGTTGGCGGTTAAGATTCTCCTACAAGTTTTTTTATGGAGGTAGTGGCAGAAATCTCCCTGCTCCAATTCACCATCCTGGCTGCCTTGCTGATCATGATCATGAAGGCAGTTTGCTCTGGAGTTGGTGGACTGAGCCCGCGAAGAGGTGGTGCAGTTGTTGTTGATCTGCATGGCCGCAACGATGACCTTGGGCTTAATCATAACTACCTCGGATGTCTCATGCAAGACGCGAGATCGACATGCGTGTCAGCGAGGTTGGCGGATGGGTGGCATATATGTCGACACCCCTGATTTCTTGGAGAAATGGGTTGTTGAGGTCCCGCATCCTGGGATTGTCGACCCGGGCCCTCTTCCGGTGATTGTCGACTAGGGCCGTCCTCCGGCGCCTGTTGACGTTGCACTCAAGTCGCTCGTTCCATTGGTCATCGGCCTCACCTTGGACGGAAGGCTCGTCGGTGGATATGTCAGAGATGAATGACTCCCGATTCGGAGGGAGTATCCTCTTGTTAGGAGGGAGCACGCAGATGACGTCGGGGAAGGACAGGGAGACTGCAGAATTGGCGGTGTCGGGCAGTGGCTAGAGCTGGCCATCAACGTTGATGTTACTCGGATCGAGGATGGTAGTAGATCCAATCTAGGTCAGAGTGCAGCAATGGAGCGTCCCACACTCAGGCGTGGAGGTGATTGGGAGATCTATTGGTGAGTCATCATCTCACGATGGATCTGAGTGGATCTAAGTGAGGCTGTCGTAGAGTGCTTCCTGGTACGTGGTGGCAGAATTGTTCAGCCCTAGCAGGGGTGGCAAAGGACTCGGACTCCGGTGTAAGGTGGACTCAGAGATCGCAACGCAATCGGCGATGTTGTTGGTGGCGCGATCCATGGCGGCCTCAAACTCCCGCTGTCTCGTGGCCCTTCGGGATCTTCTTTCGACAAGCATCTCATGGTTGTCAAGGCGGTGGGGAGTCGAGTAGTTGTTGTGGGAGTGTTTGGCCGAAGCATTTATGGGTGCATAGGCTCCGATCATCGTGACGGAAGCTGACGCGAGGAGCGTAGCATTGTCTCCCTTGTCGTTGGTCCAAATCGGACCTGCCTTGCTTGCTTCAGCAGAAAGCCATGGCATGATGACGACTTGGCCATCCTGGGAAATAGTGAGAGGTGAAGCGAGCTTAGCGGGGAGTGCTTCGCGGGTGTAGGAGAGGTCATCGTTGAAGTCGGCGGTGAAAACCATTCTCCCAAGAAGCATGATCATCCCCTTGGTGAAGGAGACTTCTATGGAAGCTGGCAGGATGACGTGAGAATGATCTGCCATCGATCTTGCAGCATGATCACAATGATCAACCCCTAATTGGCGCACCAACTCAGATATTTGTACGCGGTAGTCCACATAGGGTTGCCTATGTGGTTGATTTTTCGAGGGGCGGATCATGGATCACTATGGTTTAAGAGTTTCTGGAAAGATAAGCTCGGCCTCGACTTGCTTACTTCGGGCACTGGTCTACTCCTAGTCTGCCAAGAGTCTTTGGCCAAAAGCTCTACGCCGAGCTGGAATGTGGTGGAATACAAGAGAGAAACAGGGCTGTCCCACCTGCCACCTACCTCTCAGACCGTGGGGAACGAGGCAAACAAAGGCAACCTATAGCCTAGACAGCATGTCTATGTTAACGATTACTACTCTAGCGTAGGTCTCCACTAGAGCATCCATCATGGGGACGAACTATGAACCAGCAAGCAAGTAAAGAATGGAACTTAAATAACCAAGAGACTCACCACCATAGACGATCACAAACATTTACTTAAGAAGAAGAATCCATCGAGGTACAAGATCGGGGAAGAGCGCCGACAGGCCGACGCTTCCCCCGAGCTACCCCTAACTCTATCCCTATTCTCTGAGTACTAAAGAGGTAGAGCTTCGCCTTGGAATGGAGGTATTCTTCTCCCCTTGTGGTTGTTGAATGAGGGGCTCTCCTCCTCCTTATATAGGTGCTAGAGGGCAGTTCCAGGCGCTCCAAGGATGGAAACCTATCTTGGCACCATGGGCGACGCGCGGGAAGGCTTCTTGCTGTTGACGGTCCTTAAGTACCACTTTTGACCGTCAATCCTTATAGAAAATACATGCAAAGAATGCATTCACATAGCTTTAGGGCTTATATCTAATCAATTCCACAAATTTTGGTGAACATATGAGTGCAGGGATTAAATGGCAAAACAGGAGGACATTTGGGCTCAGGGCCAGGTCACCCGACCCCTTAGGTCCGCCGACCTAGGCCCAAGCCCAATGGAGCCCATATTTGATCCAATGACAGAAGCACACTTGGGAATAATAAGAGACGCTGAGATCAAGTCGGTGAAAATAAAGAGATGGGTTTGAGCCATGTGGCAAGCACATGGATCCATGGGCCCACATTCCTGACTTAATGTACACATGTGCGCGAATACCCACCGGGAACCGACTATGAGGCCCACAAGGAAGTGTCTCTGGCAGAGTGGGGCCAAGGGGCCACAACCCCGGGTCGGCCGACCTGGCCGCGCGTCCAAACCGCCACCGCCCTAACCCACAATTGGCAACCGCCTCCAGCAAAGCCATCCGTGTCATGCATCACCATAGTCGATGAATCCCACGGTCGGCCGACCCCCCTAGGTCGGCCGACCTGGGCCCACCTCCTTACCTGCCGCCGTTCGATGCATCGCCTCTACTCTGCCTCTCCAAGCTATAAATAGATGGACTCGGGGCAAGGCTCATCATCATCGAGCTGGAGCATCAAGTCAAGGCGAAGCCCTCCTCAAATGAGAGTAGAAATAGGGAGATGTCGGAGTTATCGTCCGGCAGTCCACCCGGGGGTACCCAGATGGTTGATTTGTAGGCAAAGGGAGATCGCTGGACTAGGGAGCTCGAGGTAACACAGGGACACAGGGATTATACAGGTTCGGGCTACCCAGAGGTATAATACCCTACGTCCTGTGCTCGGGGGTCTTGTATTGATTTGCTCAGCGTGGTCCCGGGGAACGACGGTGAGCTCTTGGTTACAATGGATGAATGGCGTGGGAATCAGATGAATGAAGGGGTTGACCTAGGCCGCCTTATATAGGCTGGTGGCCTAGGGTTTACAAGTTGGTTATCTCCAATTGTATCCGGCTCAAACTAGGAAACTAATCTGTATCGGTCGCCGTATATTCTCCATGATCTCCGGGTGGGATCCGAGGATATCGCCGAATACCTTGCGGGCTAAGTCTTCTCCAATCTTGTCCATCAAGCCGAGGATCCTCGTGGGCCGGCCTGGGATCGGCCCACCTCCTTGTCAGATGTGGGACCAGGCCGACTGGCTACTCAGTCGGTAGTGGGCCCAGGGGTACCCATATCCCACAGGAGAGAGTGAGGGATAGTCTGGAGGAGTCCCGGCGTGTCGGCGACCCTCCACCTGTACCACGACGGATGCGAGCTACTTAGTAAGTGTTGACGCGGAAAATCGGCGGTTGTATCTCCCGCGTGCAGCACACGATGACCGGGGAGAGTCTGCTTCGCTCCAGTGCCAGTCTACACTCCGTTCAGGTTCGCGGCGTGCTAGTCAATTTGACCTGAAATTGACAAGGGAATAAAATAGTTAAATTACTCTTTGTTGTGCCGGCTCTATTCCAAACGGCGAAGGCACGTCGGATTTTAGCCAAGACCCAATCAGAATGTATCGGCCGATGCCAATCGAACCTACTGATGACGTCAATCGGACCGAGTGATCGGACCTCAATCAGACATCAGATCGGACCTCAGAATCGGACCAATCAGGATCGGACCTTGATTGACATTACAGACTAGCCTTTGAATAATAAAATAAAGCGTAAAGTAAGGCCAATATGTAAAATAATGGATCAGCTGTGTCTTTAAACAAGATATTAAATAAGCAAAGTGTAAGCCGATACATTGTCCACCTTGCCTAATTGTCAGTTTGACTCGTCTTATCGGACGATCTAACCACCGATCGGACTATAGCCTTTGTAGAGAAATCTAGCTCCGACGTAGGGAATCTAGATTTCTCCAACTATGATCAGATCAGATAGCTAGATAATCAGACTTGATTCATCAACCTGTCAATTAAACAAGATGCTCGCACAGGTGTTGATCAGATTAAGCAAATAAGCAGGTAAAAACATTAACAGATTCGTTCTGATTCTAAGATATGCTACCAAATAATTAAGCGAGATCCAGCTCCGACGTAGGAAATCTACACCACACTTAACATTCAAATAGCAATAAGGCATAACCAAAGCTTCCTTTGACTAATCAAGATGAATCTAGCTCCGACGTAGGGAATCTAGACCAAACATGACAGTCAAAGATTAATCTAATCGCATTGTAAAGATCCAGCTCCGACGTAGGGAATCTACACCAGTACAATACTCAAAGAACAACTAGATTAAACCACAAAGCAAGATTGGACCTAGAACGATGCTGTAAGATAAATATTGCTTAAATCGGACCAAGACCAATGCTCAAAGCCGTTGAAGAAGTAGAATTGATTCACATGGCGTAGATCTAAACCAATCTAGCAACTTCAACAAACCGCAAAGACTACCTTTAGTAACCAAGATTATTCTAGCTCAGACGTAGGGAATCTAGACTAATCTTGATACCTAGCTCCGACGTAGGGAATCTAGGCTTAAAGTGTAGTCCGATAAACGATAATCTGTTGAATAATCAATATTGATCTAGCTCCGACGTAGGGAATCTATATCAATCTTGATTATCCAGAGATAAATCGGTTGAACAGTATAAACGAGAAAGGGCGATGCGCCTCAATTCAAAGCCTATACTAGTTCAATAAATTGACTAACTTACTGGTAAGCCGGAGATCAGAACTGATGCAGCCCGTCCACCAATGAGTTTCGTCGGTAACTACTACTAAGGTTTTGGCGTGAAGCCGGGTTGTATTGATTGTGAGAATAGTTTTTACAATGGACGAGGGTTCATATTTATACCCTGGTCATAGAGAGTCCTGATCGGACCAGACTAACTTGCTAATAAAGTAAACTAAACTTAACTTAACATAAAACGGGACTCCCATACGCCTTCTGAAAAGGAAATAGTCCCCGCATCTGATACGTTTCCCTTTTTTAGCCGATGTGCTTTTGTCCGTTCATCATCGGATCGAACTCCTTGTCTCATCGGACTCCTCTTCAGCATCGGCTTCCTTCTCTGTCATCCTCGGCTTTGACCAGTCAATGGGTCTACTGCGCAGTCTCAACCCTACCACGTCACCATCTGACTCAGCATATCAGGTGCGAAAATCTGGTGTCAACACATGCCCCCCAATTTTGGAATAAAATATCATTTTGTTCCAAAATTCGTATCTGTCATCATAACTCCTTCACCGATTTTCGTGCCGAAACTTTCCATCCTTGCAAAGCTTATCTTCTTCTTCTCTCCCGAGCGATAGTATCTCTGACAATGAATAGCATACGGATCCTGCATTTACCTCACGGGTATCCATGCGTCTATTGACCCAGAAGAAACGACTCTTCAATGCAGCTCCTCAAAAGACGCCCCTCCTTCAATTACAGCAGCTCTGAGTCAATGCCTATCTTCACGAGAATACTGCCTTCATTTGGACGGTTTCCACGAGCACCCCTTGGATTCCATTTTCTTTTAATGCTTCCATCGACCGCCGGCTATAAATACCTGCCTCAGGTCTTCTTCTTCCACCATCCCTTAGCCATGGCGCAGCTAATATTCATGATAGAACACAAACTCCTTCTGTTTGATATAGGATCCGACTCCTTTCTCCTCTTCTGCTAGAAGAATTCTCGTGAAGAAGTATAGGGCACTCCCCCCTTTTTCTGATCCTGCAGTGAATCCATGTGGAACTTCTGCTAGAAGAATCCTCGTGAGGTTCCTCCATGGTTCACCAAGGGAAGGTTTTTCAGAGGGGTGTAATAGAGTGCCCTTTACAAGCTGGGGCAAAGCCACCGGTCCACCGGCGCGCTCTTCAAGGGACTGCATCCAGAGCGGATTTCTTCGACTCAAGGAAGAAGATATCTCCTCAAACTTGCGCTTCCTTTTGCCCTTCTTTTTCTAGTCTTGTTCTGGCAATGATGAACAAAGTACATCGGCGCCTATTAGATCCTTTTATCTTCTGAAATCCTTCTGTATGAGAAATATATGAATATATATGCAATCCCTTTTCCAGCAGCCTGCTCCGCCATCGAGCGGCTTGATGATGTAATATACTTTTCTCTGTTTGTATATAGCCCTTAAGGCGATGCATATCGCATCGGCTTTTATTTTTGTTCTTGAGGCGATTTTCATCGGCTTTCAAGCCTGACGCATAGCATCGGCTTTATGAGTTTACCCAAATGCTAGGGTAATACTTCTTCAAATATTTCCCGTTTAATGCTTTAGGAAACACTTCTCCTTCAAGTGTCTGTAGAATATAAGCATTTCCAGGAACACATCGGACGACTTGATAGGGTCCTTCCCAGTTTGGTGACCACTTGCCATACTTGGGATCCTTAGAACCAATTGGCAGAATAACCTTCCAGACAAGATCGCCCTCCTTGAATTCTTTCCCTTTAACTTTCTTATCATAATGCCTCGCAACTCTGAGTTTGTTAGCCTCAATACTTTCAAGAGCGCGCAGCCGACGAATAGCCAAGTCATCGGACTCACTATTCATGAGATCCATGTACTCGCCAGCCTTCAGTTTATCCTGGAGCTCGATTCGCCTTGATCCAGTACGAATCTCCCACGGAAGAACGGCTTCATGTCCATAAACTAATTCATACGGAGAAACCTTGATCGATCCATGATAAGCCATTCTATATGCCCATAGAGCTTCAGGAAGCACAATATGCCATTTTCTTGGATACTCTTCAATTTTTCTATCAATCAACTTGATCAAACTTTTATTGGAGGCTTCAGCTTGACCATTGGCTTGCGCATAATACGGCGATGAATTAAGAAGCTTAATACCCATATCAGCAGCAAAATTCTTGAATTCGTCCAATGTAAACATCATACCTTGATCCGTTGTGATCGTCTGTGGTATTCCAAACCGGTAGACAATGTGTTCTCTAACGAATTCGATAACATTCTGCGTCTTCACCTCCCTCAAAGGAATAGCTTCAACCCATTTGGTGAAATAATCTGTCGCTGCCAATATGAACTTGTATCCCTTGCTTGAATGTGGAAAAATTTGGCCGATCAAGTCAATTCCCCAACCTCTAAACGGCCACGGCTTGATAACAGGGTTCATGGCCGATGCTGGAGCCCTTTGAATATTTCCATATCTTTGACATTCTTGGCATCCTTTATAATATTCAAAGCAATCCTCCAAAATTGTCGGCCAATAATACCCATTTTTTCTTATCATCCATTTCATCTTGAACGCCGACTGATGAGCCCCACAAACACCTTCATGAATTTCTCCCATCAAAACCTTGGCTTCTTCAGGTCCGATACATCTCAACAGGACTCCATCAATCGAGCGAAAATAAAGAACTCCTTCAACCAAGACATGCCTAATCGATTTATAACATATTTTTCTGGAAGTCTTGACAGAAGGATCCTTCAAATATTCAACGATTTCTCTTCTCCAATCCCCTTCTGGTATCTCTTGCACCATCACATCGGACATAGGCCGATAGCCAGACGCTTTTTGCGCCAGCCGATTTGCTTCTTCGTTATGATGTCTTGGAACATGCTTAAGAGTTACCAAGGCGAATTGACTAATCAAATCTCGGCATCTTTCGAAATAAGACAACAGAGCATCTATCTTGCAATCATATTTGCCGAGTAACTGATTGATAATCAGCAAAGAATCTCCAAATACCTCAACAAACTGAGCGCCGATTTCTTTAAGAATCTGGAGACCTTTCATCAATGCTTCATATTCCGCCTGATTATTTGTGCATTTCTCAATTGGAAAAGCAAATTCAAACCTTGCCCCCCGAGGCGAAATAATAACCAGGCCGATTCCACAACCATCATTGCAAGAAGAACCATCAAAGAATATAGTCCATGGAACCGCGTCAACCACATCGACTTTTTTCATCGGACCATATACATCAAGCTCCATAGTGCCTTGCTCAACAGCATCACTATTAGGTCCACAATGATCAGCAACTAAATCAGCCATTACCTGCCCTTTTACCGCTTTGGCCGATTCGTATCTGAGATCAAACTCTGTCAGAGCAAAAACCCACTTGCCAATTCTTCCCTTCATGATTGGCATCGACAGCATATACTTGATCACATCCTCTCTACAGATCACAGTACACTCGACTGATAACAAATAATGCCTTAATTTTGTACAGGAAAAATACAAACAAAGGCAAAGCTTCTCCACATATGAGTACCGAGTCTCAGGATCTAGCAATCTTCGGCTCAAATAGAATATAACTCGTTCTTTCCCATCAACCTCTTGAATCAAAACAGAGCCGATTGCATGATCAAAAGCCGATAAGTAAAGCTTGTACGGCTTACCCTTTTGTGGTGGAATAAGAACTGGCGGATATGCTAAATACTGCTTGATCTCATCCAATGCCTTTTGATGTTTAGACTCCCAAACCAATTCTTCTTCATTTTTCAGCTTCAAAAGAGGAGTAAACGCCTCCAATCGGACTGACAAATTTGATATAAACCTCCACAGAAAATTAATCTTTCCAATCAAACTCTGCAACTCCTTCTTGTTTGTTGGAGGTTCAATATCATCAATCGCCTTGCGGTTCCGATCATTCACCTCAATTCCTCTCTCATGTACCAAGAAACCGAGAAATTGACCGGCCGATACGCCAAAAGCACACTTGAGTGGATTCATCTTCAATCCATGTTGCCTTGTACACTCCAGTGTTTCCTTCAAATCGGCCAAATGATCTTGATAACCTTTCGATTTGACTACCACATCATCAATATAGATTTTGACTATCCTGCCGATCAACCTATGAAAAATATAATTCATAGCACGTTGATAAGTAGCACCGGCATTCTTCAAACCAAAAGTCATAACAACCCACTCATATAAACCGAGAGCACCTGGACACTGGAATGCGGTTTTGGGAATATCTTCTTCCGCCATGAAAATCTGATTATAACCAGCATTACCATCCAGGAAACTCATCACTTTATGGCCTGATGCTGCATCAACAAGCATATCGGCCACTGGCATCGGATACTCATCCTTCGGGGTTGCCTTGTTCAAGTTCCTGTAATCAATGCAAACACGTAACTTTCCATTCTTCTTATAAACAGGAACTATATTCGATACCCACTCAGCATATCGACATGGCCTGATAAACTTAGCTTCAAATAGCTTCGTTATTTCGGCCTTAATTGGTTCATGCATCTCAGTCTTGAATCTCCTTGGATACTGCTTGTGTGGTCGATACCCTGGTTTGATAGGTAGCCGATGTTCAACAATATCATGGCTTAAACCTGGCATTTCATAATATTCCCAAGCAAAACAATCAGAATACTTTTTCAAAAGCTTTATCAACTCTTGTTTATACTCAGGATCCAATTTAGCACTGATATACGTCGGCCTTGGTCTATCACCAGGTCCTATATCTATTTCTTCTAATTCATCGGCCGACGTAAATCCAAATCCTAGTTTGCCGAACTCACTTCGGTCTTCAAGATCTTCTATATAATCATCCATTTAAAACAATGTCTCAGAGCCGACTGCTTGGATCGGCTTTAGTCCTTGATCGGACACCTTGAGGAAGTCACCATCCCATGCTTTCCCTGACAGGCATTCAACTCCTTCAAACTCCCAAATCGTTGACTCGGCTGTAGCAATGCTAACCGAATCATCAGCTGGGACGATTTCCACCTTATTGCCTTGCCATTGGATCAAACATTGATGCATTGTGGATGGGATGCAGCAATTGGCATGAATCCAATCACGCCCGAGGAGCATACTGTAAGAACCATGGCCATCAATCACGAAGAAAGTAGTCGGCAATGTCTTGCTGCCGATGGTCAATTCAACATGAATTGCCCCCCGAGGCTCTGAAACGTTCCCGCCAAAGTCCTTGAGCGTCATATTGGTCTTAATCAGATCATCAATCCCTTTACCCAACTTGCGGAATGTGGAATAGGGTATAAGATTGACAGCAGCTCCCCCATCAACCAGCATCTTGGTCATCGGCTTCCCATCAACGTATCCCTTAATGTACAGAGGCTTCAGGTGCCGATACCCATTTGCATTTGGCTTTTCAAAGACCGCCTTCTCTGAATCAAGAACAAAACATGCAGCGGCTTCTTCCAGTTCATAATCGACCTCATGGTCGTCCTGTTCATCAGGAGCAGCAAAATCAGAGGGCAACATCAAAACCATGTTTATTGCGGCCGATGTGCTTGCTTCATCATTATCGGCCATCTTGATGCGCCATGCCTTCTTTTCTTTTGCCAATTCCTGTTCCCGAATCTGCTCATTATAGCGCAACCTCTGAACACATCTCTTCTTGGACTTAGAAATCCCTGATGGACACCACTGTCCAGGCCTCATTGGAGATTCTTCAGTCCGATTCTGAACTGGAGCCTTCTCTTCCATTTTTTCATGGCCATGAGCGTCAGCCCGGCCTTCATTATTTTTGTGGCCATGAGTATTAACCCGGCCTTCATGTCTTTGATGATGATCATCAATCCTGTCGCCGATCCGTTCATGAACTGATCGTCGACCTCTCTTGGAAGCTCTGTAATCCTCATACTGGGAGCTGCACTCAGGACAATCTGCTTTTGATGGCAGTCTAAGCTTCTCATTCCAGCAGAATACAAAGAAAGGACACCCCCAATGATCATCATCTTGCTCGTACCGGTCATAAGCTTGGTGTCTGTCCGCATACCAATCGGACCTATGACCATACTGACGACGGTCATCAGTTCTACTATCAATCCAGCGCCTACCATCGGACCTGTCATCATACCAGCGTCGATCATCGGACCTATCATCAAATCGGCGTCGGCGATCGGACCTGTCATCACGTCGGCGCTGATCATCAAACTCTTCATCAAGCCGCCTCTCCTGATACTCACGCCTCCGACGTCGTCGTTCCTCATGTTCTTCCCATGCTCGGGCTGCTGCTTGCTGCCTCTTGTATTTGTTAATCAGCATTTGGGAAGTCACACGTGGCCGATATCCACCAGGAGTGTTAGACTCACGCCCAAATGCCTGATGATTCCTCCGCAGCTCTTCAACAGTAACTTGAACCGCAGGATCAACGGCACCAGAACTCTTGGCGTGGTCCGATGTAAGCACCTTGAACTTCCCCTTATCATTAGCATCAACCATGTTAACAGAAAAGGAGAAATCAGCAAAGTTGTTTGGAAAGGGATGACCATCGATCTTCATGGCTTTCTTACTGTCTTCAAATTTTATCTTGCCAGATTCTATAGCCAATTGGATCTCCCTCCTGAACACTTTGCACTCATTGGTCTCGTGAGAAGTTGAGTTGCGCCATTTGCAATATTTGCGCTTTTTCAACTCATCGGCCGACGGAATAGAATGATTTGGAGAAAGCTGGATAAGCTTCTCACTGAGCAACAAATCAAAAATCTTGTCGGCCTTTGTTATATCAAAACCAAACTTTTCAGGATTCTGTTTGATCCATGGGAGCGATACCGGCTTCTTGGATTTAGTCCATTCAGCTATATTGACATCAGCTTCCTCTTCTGACTCAGAGAGATAGGATACTTGTTTGGAAAACTTCACACGCTTCATCTCCTGATATCGGACCTCGTGAGCTGACACCTTCTGAACCAGCTGCCCCAATGTCTCAAACTCTTGAGCAGAAAACTTTTCTTTGATTGGCGCGAGCAAACCTTGGAATGCAAGCTCGGCCAACTGCATGTCGGACAGTTTCAAACTATAGCAACGATTCCTAGTGTCACGGAACCGTTGAATATACTCCTTAACGGTCTCATCGTTTCTCTGCCTGATGGCAATCAAATCGGAGATCTTCATCTCGTTGAGACCAGAAAAGAAGTATTTATGGAACTGCTTCTCCATATCGGACCATCCTGTTACTGATCCTGCTGGCAACGACGTAAACCAGGTAAACGCCGGTCCTGACAGTGACAGAGGGAAAAATCTGAGCCTGAGTCCCTCCTCAGAAGCAGCCTCACCACACTGAGCCAAGAATCGGCTCACGTGTTCAATGGTGGTCATATCATCTTGCCCGGAAAACTTGGAGAAATCCGGCACTCTGTAACGCGGAGGAAGTGGCACTGCATCAAAGTAAGATGGATATGGGTGCCGATACAACCTCGCTTCATCTTTAGGCTTCAAGCCGAACTGGTTTTGGATCACCTCGGCTATCTTCTGTGACCAATCGGACTGTTGATTTCCAGGCGGCATTCCATCAGCTATGTCCATCACATAGTTATTGTAATCGCCAACCATACGCTGATGTGAAGGAATCTCTGTACGCAGCCTTGCAGCTGCAGGTTGTTTCTCTCCTTCGTTTAGTGTCCTGGCATACTTTTTACCATGTGGGCCGACAATAGTTCCATCAGCCATCAACAGAAAACCGTTGGCCAGTTCAACAGGAGGTGGTGGAGCAATTGGCATCTGTGGAGCAACGGTCATTGTATTATCTGCAGTTTCTTTGCCTCTTCCTGATCCTGATGCTCCTGCAGAATCTGCTATAAACACTGGACCTTTCAAGCAAATAGCATCGTCCACCGCCTTCCTAATGAGATTGTCCAGAGAATTCACCAAAGTGCCTGACTGGTACTCCCGAGCTTCAGTCGTCTTCTTGATCACCTCTGGATCCGGGAGAGGAGCTTTGAGTATGGGGCCTGAACGATTACGCCCAAATTGGCCAAGACAGAGCTTCTCAAACGCATCAATCTGGGCCTGAACTGCATCCAATTGAGCTTTGGACAGATCGGCCTTTGTAATGGGAATGGTTGCCTCAGGCGTCTTGTTCTTGTCGTTCTTGGCCTTCTCAGCAGCTTCTTTTTCAGCAGCAAGTCTCGCTGCAACTTCTTGTTCAGCATCAGATGACGACATCTTGGATTTTGTTTTTCGTGTCCCACCAGGCGTGCGAAAAATGTGTTGACGCGGAAAATCGGCGGTTGTATCTCCCGTGTGCAGCACACGATGACCGGGGAGAGTCTGCTTCGCTCTAGTGCCAGTCCACACTCCAGTTCAGGTTCGCAGCGTGCCAGTCAATTTGACCTGAAATTGACAAGGGAATAAAACAGTTAAATTACTCTTTGATTGTGCCGGCTCTATTTCAGACGATGGAGTAACGTCGAATTTTAGCCAAGACCCAATCAGACATGTATCGACCGATACCGATCGGACCTCAAAATCGGACCTCACTGATGACGTCAATCGGACCGATTGATCGGACCTCAATCAGACATCAGATCGGACCTCAAAATCGGACCAATCAGGATCGGACCTTGATTGACATTACAGACTAGCCTTT
>CM014276.1:15854303-15887242 GCA_004135705.1 Alloteropsis semialata
AATCTAAACCAAGCATGACAGTCAAAGATTAATCTAATCGCATTGTAAAGATCCAGCTCCGACGTAGGGAATCTACACCAGTACAATACTCAAAGAACAACTAGATTAAACCACAAAGCAAGATCCTAGAACGATGCTGTAAGATAAATATTGCTTAAATCGGACCAAGACCAATGCTCAAAGCCGTCGAAGAAGTAGAATTGATTCACATGGCGTAGATCTAAACCAATCTAGCAACTCCAACAAACCGCAAAGACTACCTTTAGTAACCAAGATTACTCTAGCTCCGACGTAGGGAATCTAGAACTAACTACCTTTAGTAACCAAGATTACTCTAGCTCCGACGTAGGGAATCTAGACTAATCTTGATACCTAGCTCCGACGTAGGGAATCTAGGCTTAAAGTGTAGTCCGATAAACGATAATCTGTTGAATAATCAATATTGATCTAGCTCCGATGTAGGGAATCTATATCAATCTTGATTATCCAGAGATAAATCGGTTGAACAGTATAAACGAGAAAGGGCGATGCGCCTCAATTCAAAGCCTATAGAAGTTCGATAAATTGACTAACTTACTGGTAAGCCGGAGATCAGAACTGATGCAGCCCGTCCACCAATGAGCTTCGTCGGTAACTACTACTAAGGGTTTTGGCGTGAAGCCGGGTTGTATTGATTGTGAGAATAATTTTTACAATGGACGAGGGTTCATATTTATACCCTGGTCATAGAGAGTCCTGATCGGACCAGACTAACTTGCTAATAAAGTAAACTAAACTAAACTTAACATAAAACGGGACTCCCATACGCCTTCTGAAAAGGAAATAGTCCCCGCATCTGATACGTTTCCCTTTTTTAGCCGACGTGCTTTTGTTCGTTCATCATCGGATCGAACTCCTTGTCTCATCGGACTCCTCTTCAGCATCGGCTTCCTTCTCTGTCATCCTCGGCTTTGACCAGTCAATGGGTCTACTGTGCAGTCTCAACCCTACCACATCACCATCTGACTCAGCATATCAGGTGCGAAAATCTGGTGTCAACAGTAAGTATCCGGGATTCAACTAGTATTTAAGTCTTAGTTATAGAAAGCTGAGTTCTCTATTGTGCTGGTGGGTTCGTCGCTTTATTTATAAAGTACTCTAGTCTCTAGCTAAGATTAGAGTAGTAGTATATATCTTAAGCATGGTGCTTAGGTTATCGACTACCTTCGTTTGCCTCGTAGCCCCACGGATTAGAAGAGGTAGGCGGCAGGTGGTGACAGCCCTGTCCGTCCTTTGTAATCCTCCACGTTCGGGTACGGCGTAGAGCTGTTTGCCAGCAATTTCCTAGAGGCCTAGGATACCCCGGTGCCCAAAGCAAGCATAGGAGAACTCCCTTTGCTATATTCCCAGCTTAGTGCTAAGTTATCCTCTCTACCCAGCCTTCATATAAACTCGATCGATCCGGTCAACTTTAGTGATTAGACAGTGCCCTCTCATTCCCTATTGATTCGATACCCTGAATACTTCCGGGTGAAAGCTACAACAGTATCCGTGCGCTTGCGGATTTATCTGCGACAGTAAGAAATCCCAACAAGATTTCTGGAGCCATTGCCGGGGAACGGTAGCTGTGTTGTCTAAGAACTGTGGTTGCCCGTTTATCTTTTATTTTATTTTCTTTTATTTTATTTCGGTGACCCATGGACTCAACCCAAGTCCATAAGTTCTCTACTCCAAATGGCGATTTATTGGAGCCGCACCCCTCGTCAAATCCTATACAAATAAATAGCTATGAACTTCACCCTGCTTTCATAGCTATGGTCCAGGAGACATCCTTCTCAGGGCGTGATAAAAACCCATACCATCACCTGCACACATTTGAGTTGCTATGTTCGTGTCTGATCATATCAGACATGACATAAGCAACAAATAGATGGAAGCTCTTCCTGACTTCTCTTAAAGTGAAGACAAGGAAGTGGTGTGACCATACCTTTGGGCCAATGAACGTGAATGGGAGAAGTTACGAGACAGGTTTTGTCTGGAGTACTTCCCCGTTCATCGGATCTGTGGCCTTCGGAAGGAAATTATTAACTTCCAACAAAAAGAGAAGGAAACGATCGTGGCAGCATAAGAACGATTCTAGGATTTCAAGGCTGCCTGATTCGTTGATATAGCCGCCGGAGGATCATTCTTACATGTAACACCGGCTAGAGCGAGAGAGGTCCTGGAAAAGATTCGAGAGCACTCTCCCACTGCTATGGATGGAACTGAGCAAGAAGACATTCAACTAGATTCTATCTTACCCGTATACTTGCCCAGTCCAGATCCAACTCCTGAGACACCATCCATTAAGGCAGAGGAAACTCAGCCTTTCGGATTACCTTTTGACTTCGAGGATGATCTCTTTGAAAATCATGGAAACACCTTGAATTATTCAAGGCACAAGAAGGCTACGACATCCCTTATTTCTCATCCTCGCTGTCCTCCCCACGAAGCATCTCTCGTGAAAACATAAAGGAGGAATGGTTGGATGGAATGAGGCACTTTTTTGAAGCAATTTGGAATAGTTCACCTTCCATAATCCTTCCATGGCATATAAGGGGAACTATCGTAGAAGCCCATTTCAACCCCAGCATGAAGGTCAACATCATGTCATGGCACATTGCACATAATCTCTTAGGAAATGTTCCATTAAGGCGATCTGACAAGCTCCTCAAAAGTTGTCCCTTTGGACACATCATTCAATGTTGGGAGATCGCCAGTGCCGTGACAATCACGCTAGACAAAATCTAGGTCAATTTAGATTTCCACATCTTTGATACCCTCGATTTTGATCTACTCCTAGGCTATCCACTAGAAAAGCTTCTCCAAGGAGAAGCATCTCATAGGAGCTTTCATGATACGCTTGGGAAAGCTGCTTTTGCCACTCCTATCTCTTGCCTAGAAATTCCAAGGGCAAAGTCATCTCCCGAGCATAACTCGCTCGAGAAAGTGATGTTTGTGTCGCCATTCGCACCAATATCTCACCTCTACGAACACGAACAACTTTTATCACCCTCGATTGAGTGCAAGCTTTGGCCCCATGGCCCTCGGGACATTGTTCTCGACAACAGTCAAGAATCAACCCCGATAATGCACAATGAATCTCTTGAGTTGGAGAAACCAAGGGCCATGTACAGGCTTGAAGCGTTGGCTTTGGAGTCCAAGCAAAAGGATTCTATAAATGAGCATGAAACCTTTTCATTCGAAATCCCACAAGGATGCTCATTTAACAAATCTCCAGAGTTTACCACACTTTGTGCCACAATCACATACAAGGACTACAACCACATTGAGGTCCTCAATTCTAAAATGTTTAGAAGGTTGGTTGTCGATGCATTTGTTTATCATAAACATTGCAAATTTTGTGGTCGCATTTGTGGCACTAACCTTGCAGCTAAAGCTTCAACGACACATCAACAATTGGCGATGAGCTTGGAAACTACATCACCATGGATAGCTGCAATATGAGGATTCCCCATGGTCTAGCTTCGGACCATAAACAAAGCACTGCCGGGAGATGGCCCGGATTATCATTTATTTTTCCTTTCAAATAAAAGCAAGAACATGTTTTTAGGATATGCTTTCCTTCGGGTATTTTTGGTCACTAACCATTTCAGGTGGAGACTAAGAAGAACGATGGACAGGTGATGCCTAAGGACATGGAGCTACATCAGCTACGAAAACATCGGTAAGTCTTGGTTTGGGAAAGATTACAAAAGAAGCTTGAACTCCACATACCTGAGTTATGCTGCTTTCCACTGCAAACTTCAAGTGTGGGGGAGGTATGTGTGTATCTCGAGTAAGTTCCTTTTTGAGCCAAATCTTATTTTGGTTTAGAGCTGGTGTTAGTTCTTGCACACTAAAAAAATATAGTTGAGTTCCAAAAAAAAAGGCTCTTGGTCTTTAGAACCAAAGGGCCATTGTTTTGTTTCCGCTATATATGAATAAATGCAGGTACAAGGTCAAGTGTGGGGTCTCTCAAGTTTTTTGACGCACACATGTTCGAGACCACCGACAGACCGGCTGCACAACATCGCACAAGACTGCACAAAAAAGATCAACGAGGAAAAGGTCCAGAAGGGGTCAGCCGACCCCCCCAGGTCAGCCGAAGGCCTTCTGGTGCCTTTTGTCTCCAATTTCGTCCAAAGCGATGGTTTGCGCACCCTATCCCTCGTCCTCTCTGATTCATGAGTTAATTTGTTCCTATCTTCAGATGATCATTAAAATTAAACTCATGATAAAATATGCTTTGATGCTCCTTTGGTTTACATGTCTATCCTTGATTGGCTTGCATATTCTTTATTCCTTGCACATGCACTGTTACTTGTGAGCATATATCTTTAGGAAAACATGTTTATCTAAGTGGTTGGTTAATGAGATATGGTGTGATGAAAGAAATCTTGCTGTTTATGTATAAAGTGCTTGGGATGTTTTTCTTATAAAACTTTAAATTAATAGCCTTACAAAGCTCCTCAGTGATGCCTTATTCCTACCAAAGCCATATGATGTTAACATTGCAAAAACCTATACACATATGCTGCTTGCTATTGCATTGAGTTTTGTCAAATTGTTGTGACCCTTGTAAGATGCTCTCCATACTTTCATGATCAAGATTACGTACACTCCACATACACATGATAAACTTCTATATTGGAAGTGTTGACACCGGATTTTCGCACCTGACATGCTGAGTCAGATGGTGACGTGGTGAGGTTAAGACTGCGCAGTGGACCCATTGACTGGTCAAAGCCGAAGGTGTCAGAGAAGGAAGCCGATACGCGGAAGGGGTCCGATGAAGCAGGAGTCCGACTCGATGACGAGTGCAAGAGGAAAGACGCGTCGGCTGAGGAGGAAGCGTATCAGATACGGGGACTATTTCCTTTTTGAAGGCATAATGAGAGTTCCATTCTATATTAGATTTAGTTTACTTTATTCGCAAGTTAGTCTGGTCCGATCAGGACTCTCCATGACCAGGGTATAAATATGAACCCTCGTCCATTGTAAAAACTATTCTCACAATCAATACAACCCGGCTTCACGCCAAAAAACCCTAGTAGTAGTTACCGACGAAGCTCATTGGTGGACGGGCTGCATCAGTTCTGATCTCCGGCTTACCAGTAAGTTAGTCAATTTATCGAACTAGTATAGGCTTTGAATTGAGGCGCATCGCCCTTTCTCGTTTATACTGTTCAACCGATTTATCTCTGGATAATCAAGATTGATATAGATTCCCTACGTCGGAGCTAGATCAATATTGATTATTCAACAGATTATCGTTTATCGGACTTCACTTTAAGCCTAGATTCCCTACGTCGGAGCTAGGTATCAAGATTAGTCTAGATTCCCTACGTCGGAGCTAGAATAATCTTGGTTACTAAAGGTAGTTTTTGCGGTTTGTTGGAGTTGCTAGATTGGTTTAGATCTACGCCATGTGAATCAATTCTACTTCTTCGACGGCTTTGAGCATTGGTCTTGGTCCGATTTAAGCAATATTTATCTTACAGCATCGTTCTAGGTCCGATCCTGTTTTGTGGTTTAATCTGGTTGTTCTTTGAGTATTGTACTGGTGTAGATTCCCTACGTCGGAGCTGGATCTTTGCAATATGATTAGATTAATCTTTGATTGTCATGCTTGGTCTAGATTCCCTACGTCGGAGCTAGATTCATCTTGATTAGTCAAAGGAAGCTTTGGTTATGCCTTATTGCTATTTGAATGTTAAGTATGGTTTAGATTCCCTACGTCGGAGCTAGGTCTTGCTTGATTATTTGGTAGCATATCTTAGAATCAGAACGACTCTGTTAATGTTTTATCTGCTTATTTGCTTAATCTGATCAACACCTGTGTGAGCATCTTGTTTAATTGACAGGTTGATGAGTCGAGTTTGATTATCTAGCTATCCGATCTGATCATAGTTGGAGAAATCTAGATTCCCTACGTCGGAGCTAGATTTCTCTGAAAAGGCTATAGTCCGATTGGTTGGTTAGATGGTCCGATAAGACGAGTCAAACTGGCAACTAGGCAAGGTGGACAATGTATCGGCTTACACTTTGATTATTTGATATCTTGTTTAAAGACATAGCTGATCCATTATTTTACATATCGGCCTTGTTTTATGCTTTATTTATTATTCAAAGGCTGATCTGTTATATCAATCAAGGTCCGATCCTGATTGGTCCGATTCTGAGGTCCGATTCGGTGTCTGATTGAGGTCCGATTACTCGGTCTGATTGACGTCATCAATGAAGTCCGATTTTGAGGTCCGATTGGTATCGGCCGATACGTGTCTGATTGGGTCTTGGCTAAAATTCGACGTTACTCCATCGTCTGAAATAGAGCCGGCACAATCAAAGAGCAATTTAACTGTTTTATTCCCTTGTCAATTTCAGGTCAAATTGACTGGCACGCTGCGAACCTGAACTGGAGTGTAGACTGGCACTGGAGCGAAGCAGATCTCCCTGGTCTTCGTGTGCTGACCGCGGGGAATACGTCCGCCGATTTTCCGCGTCAACACATTTTTGGCACGCCCAGTGGGACACGAGAAACAAATTCCAAGATGTCGTCGTCTGATGCTGAACAAGAAACTGCAGCAAGACTTGCTGCTGAAAAAGAAGCTGCTGAGAAGGCTAAGAATGACAAAAACAAGACGCCTAAGACGGCCATTCCAATTACAAAGGCCGATCTGTCCAAAGCTCAATTGGATGCAGTTCAGGCTCAGATTGATGCGTTTGAGAAACTCTGTCTTGGCCAGTTTGGGCGTAATCGTTCAGGCCCTATACTCAAAGGTCCTCTCCCGGATCCAGAGTTGATCAAGAAGACGACTGATGCTCGGGAATACCAGGTCAACATGACAGAGATGATTCACCAGGCTGTTCATCATGTATTGATCAACCAGTCAGGCACTTTGGTGAACTCATTGGATAATCTCATCAAGAAGGCGGTGGACGATGCTATTTGCTTGAAAGGTCCAGTGTTTATAGCAGATTCTGCAGGGGCATCAGGATCAGGAAGAGGCAAAGAAACTACAGATAATGCAATGACCGTTGCTCCACAGATTCCGATTGCTCCACCACCTCCTGTTGAATTGGCCAATGGTTTTCTGTTGATGGCCGATGGAACTATTGTCGGCCCACATGGTGAAAAATATGCTAGGACTCTGAACGAAGGGGAGAAACAACCTGCAGCTGCAAGGCTACGTACAGAGATTCCTTCACATCAGCGTATGGTTGGTGATTACAATAATTATGTGATGGATATAGCTGATGGAATGCCACCTGGAAGTCAACAGTCCGATTGGTCACAGAAAATAGCCGAGGTGATCCAAAATCAATTCGGCTTGAAGCCTAAAGATGAAGCGAGGTTGTATCGGCACCCGTACCCATCTTACTTTGATGCAGTGCCACTTCCTCCGCGTTACAGAGTGCCAGATTTCTCCAAATTCTCCGGGCAGGATGATATGACCACCATCGAACATGTGAGCCGATTCTTGGCTCAGTGTGGTGAGGCTGCTTCTGAGGAGGGACTCAGGCTCAGATTTTTCCCTCTGTCGCTATCAGGGCCGGCATTTACCTGGTTTACGTCGTTGCCAGCAGGATCAGTCACAGGATGGTCCGATATGGAGAAGCAGTTTCATAAATACTTCTTTTCTGGTCTCAATGAAATGAAGCTCTCCGATTTGATTGCTATCAGGCAAAGGAACGATGAGACCGTCAAGGAATATATTCAACGATTCCGTGACACTAGGAATCGGTGCTATAGTTTGAAACTGTCTGATATGCAGTTGGCCGAGCTTGCATTCCAGGGTTTGCTCGTGCTGATTAAAGAAAAGTTTTTTGCTCAGGAGTTTGAGACATTGGGGCAACTGGTTCAGAAGGTGTCAGCTCATGAGGTCCGATATCAGGAGATGAAGCGTGTAAAGTTTTCCAAACAAGTATCTTATCTCTCTGAATCTGAAGAGGAAGCTGATGTCAACATAGCTGAATGGACTAAATCCAAGAAGCTAGTATCGTTCCCATGGATCAAGCAAAACCCTGAGAAGTTTGGATTTGATATAACTAAGGCCGATAAGATTTTTGATTTACTGCTCAGTGAGAAGCTTATCCAGCTTTCTCCAAATCATTCTATTCCATCGGCCGATGAGTTGAAGAAACGCAAATATTGCAAATGGCACAACTCAACTTCTCACGAGACCAATGAATGCAAGGTGTTCAGAAGGGAGATCCAATTGGCTATTGAATCAGGCAAGATCAAGTTTGAAGACAACAAGAAAGCCATGAAGATCGACGGTCATCCCTTTCCTAATAACTCTGCTGATTTCTCCTTTTCTGTTAATATGGTTGATGCTAATGAAAAGGGAAAGTTTAAAGTGCTCACATCGGACCACGCCAAGAGTTCTGGTGCCGTTGATCCTGCGGTTCAAGTTACTGTTGAAGAGCTGCGGAGGAATCATCAGGCATTTGGGCGTGAATCTAGTGCTCCTGGTGGATATCGGCCACGTGTGACTTCCCAAATGCTGAATAACAAGTACAAGAGGCAGCAAGCAGCAGCCTGAGCATGGGAAGAACGCGAGGAACGACGACGTCGGAGGCGCGAGTATCAGGCAAGGTGGCTTGATGAAGAGTTTGATGATCAGCGCCGACGTGATGACAGGTTCGATGGTCGACGCCGGTTTGATGACAGGTCCGATGGCCAGCGTCGATATGATGATAGGTCCGATGGCCAACGCCGATATGATGAATGGTCCGATAGCAGACGCTGGTCTGATGATAGAGTTGACGGTCGTCGTCAGTACGGTTATAGGTCCGATTGGTATACGGACAGACGTCAAGTTTATGACCGGTACGATCAAGATGATGGTCACTGGGGGTGTCCTTTCTTCGTATTCTGCTGGAACGAGAAACTTAGACTGCCATCAAAAGCAGATTGTCCTGAATGCAGCTTCCAGTATGAAGAATACAGAGCTTCCAAGAGAGGTCGACGATTAGTTCATGAACGGATCGGCGTCAGGATTGATGATCATCATCAAAGTATTGAAGGCCGAGTTGATGCTCATGGCCATAAAAATATTGAAGGCCGAGTTGATGCTCACGGCCATAAAAATATCGAAGGCCAGGTTGATGTTCTTGGCCCTGAAAAAATGGAAGAGAAGGCTCCAGTTCAGGATCGGACTAAAGAACCTCCAATGAAGCCTGGACAGTGGTGCCCATCAGGGATTTCTAGGTCCAAGAAGAGACGCGTGCAACGCTTGCGCTATCGTGAGCAGATTCAGGAGCAAGAATTGGCAAAAGAAAAGAAGACATGGTGCATCAAGATGGCCAATGATGATGAAGCAAGCACATCGGCCGCAATAAACATGGTTTTGATGTTGCCTTTTGATTTTGCTGCTCCTGATGAACAGGACGATCATGAGGTCGATTATGAACTGGAAGAAGCCGCTGCATGCTTGGTTCTTGATTCAGAGAAGGCTGTCTTTGAGAAGCCAAATGCAAACGGATATCGGCACCTGAAACCTCTGTACATCAAGGGATATGTTGATGGGAAGCCGATGACCAAGATGCTGGTTGATGGAGGAGCTGCTGTCAATCTCATACCCTATTCCACATTCCGCAAGCTGGGGAAAGGGATTGATGATCTGATCAAGACCAATATGACGCTCAAGGATTTTGGCGGAAACGTCTCAGAGCCTCGGGGGGCAATTCATGTTGAATTGACCATCGGCAGCAAAACATTGCCGTCTACTTTCTTCGTGATTGATGGCCAAGGTTCTTACAGCATGCTCCTCGGGCGAGATTGGATTCATGCCAATTGCTGTATCCCATCCACAATGCATCAGTGTTTGATCCAATGGCAAGGCAATAATGTGGAGATCGTCCCAGCTGATGATTCGGTTAGCATTGCTACAGCTAAGTCAACGATTTGGGAGTTTGAAGGAGTTGAATGCCTGTCAGGAAAAGTATGGGATGGTGACTTCCTCAAGATGTCCGATCAAGGACTACAGCCGATCCAAGCAGTCGGCTCTGAGACTTTGTTTTAAATGGATGATTATATAGAAGATCTTGAAGACCGAAGTGAGTTCGGCAAATTAGGGTTTGGATTTACGTCGGCCGATGAATTAGAAGAAATAGATATAGGATCTGGTGATAGACCAAGGCCGACGTATATCAGTGCTAAGTTGGATCCCGAGTATAAGCAAGAGTTGATAAAGCTTTTGAAAGAGTATTCTGATTGTTTTGCTTGGGAATACTATGAAATGCCAGGTTTAAGCCGTGATATTGTTGAACATCGGCTACCTATCAAGCCAGGATATCGACCACACAAACAGTATCCAAGAAGGTTCAAGACTGAGATGCATGAACCAATTAAGGCCGAAATAACGAAGCTATTTGAAGCTAAGTTTATCAGGCCATGTCGATACGCTGAGTGGGTATCAAATATAGTTCCTGTTTATAAGAAGAATGGAAAGTTGCGTGTTTGCATTGATTACAGGAACTTGAACAAGGCAACCCCGAAGGATGAGTATCCGATGCCGGTGGCCGATATGCTTGTTGATGCAGCATCAGGCCATAAAGTGATGAGTTTCCTGGATGGTAATGCTGGTTATAATCAGATTTAATGGCAAAAGAAGATATTCCCAAAACTGCATTCCAATGTCTAGGTGCTCTCGGTCTATATGAGTGGGTTGTTATGACTTTTGGTTTGAAAAATGCCGGTGCTACTTATCAACGCGCTATGAATTATATTTTTCATAGGCTGATCGGCAGGATAGTCGAAATCTACATTGATGATGTGGTAGTCAAATCAAAAGGTTATCAAGATCATTTGGCCGATTTGAAGGAAACGCTGGAGTGTACAAGACAACATGGATTGAAGATGAATCCGCTCAAGTGTGCTTTTGGCGTATCGGCCGGCCAATTTCTCGGTTTCTTGGTACATGAGAGAGGAATTGAGGTGAATGATTGGAACCGCAAGGCGATTGATGATATTGAGCCTCCAGTAAACAAGAAGAAATTGCAGAGTTTGATTGGAAAGATTAATTTTTTGAGGAGGTTTATATCAAATTTGTCGGTCCGATTGGAGGCATTTACTCCTCTATTGAAACTGAAAAATGAAGAAGAATTGGTTTGGGAGCCTAAACATCAAAAGGCATTGGATGAAATCAAGCAATATCTAGCATATCCGCCAGTTCTTATTCCACCACAGAAGGGTAAGCCGTACAAGCTTTATTTATCGGCTTTTGATCATGAAATCGGTTCTGTTTTGATTCAAGAGGTTGATGGGAAAGAACGAATTATATTCTATTTTATTCGAAGATTGCTAGATCCTGAAACTCGGTACTCATATGTGGAGAAGCTTTGCCTTTGTTTGTATTTTTCTTGTACAAAATTAAGGCATTATTTGCTATCGGCCGAGTGTACTGTGATCTGTAGAGAGGATGTGATCAAGTATATGTTATCGATGCCAATCATGAAAGGAAGAATTGGCAAATGGGTTTTTGCTCTGACCGAGTTTGATCTTAGATACGAATCGGCCAAAGCAGTAAAAGGACAGATAATGGCTGATTTAGTTGCTGATCATTGTGGACCTGACATTAATGCTGTTGAGCAGTGCATTATGGAGCTTGACGTATCTGGTCCGATGAAAAGGGCTGATGTGGTTGATGCGGTTCCTTGGACTATATTCTTTGATGGTTCTTCTTGCAGTGATGGTTGTGGAATCGGCCTGGTTATTATTTCACCTCGGGGGGCAAGGTTTGAATTTGCTTTTCCAATTGGAAAATGCACAAATAATCAGGCGGAATATGAAGCATTGATGAAAGGTCTCCAGATTCTTAAAGAAATCGGCGCTCAGTTTGTTGAGGTATTTGGAGATTCTTTGCTGATTATCAATCAGTTACTCGGCAAATATGATTGCAAGATGGATGCTTTGTTATCTTATTTCGAAAAATGCTGAGATTTGGTTAGTCAATTCGCCTTGGTAACTCTTAAGCATGTTCCAAGACATCATAGCGAAGAAGCAAATCGGCTGGCGCAAAAAGCGTCTGGCTATCGGCCTATGTCCGATGTGATGGTGCAGGAGATACCAGAAGGAGATTGGAGGAAAGAAATCGTTGAATATTTGAAGGATTCTTCTGTCAAGACTTCTAGAAAGATACGATATAAATCGATCAGGCATGTCTTGGTTGAAGGAGTGCTTTATTTTCGTTCGATTGATGGAGTCCTGTTGAGATGTATCGGACCTGAAGAAGCCAAGGTTCTAATGGGAGAAATTCATGAAGGTGTTTGTGGGGCTCATCAATCGGCGTTCAAGATGAAATGGATGATAAGAAAAAATGGGAATTATTGGCCGACGATTTTAGAAGATTGCTTTGAATATTATAAAGGATGCCAAGAGTGTCAAAGATATGGAAACATTCAAAGGGCTCCAGCATCGGCCATGAACCCTGTTATCAAGCCATGGCCGTTTAGAGGATGGGGAATTGACTTGATCGGCCAAATTTTTCCACATTCAAGTAAGGGGCATAAATTCATATTAGCGGCGACAGATTATTTCACCAAATGGGTTGAAGCTATTCCTTTGAGGGAGGTGAAGTCACAGAATGTTATTGAATTCATTAGAGAACACATTGTTTACCGATTTGGAATTCCACAGACGATCACAACAGATCGAGGTACGATGTTTACATTGGACGAATTCAAAAATTTTGCTGCTGATATGGGCATCAAGCTTCTTAATTCATCACCGTATTATGCACAAGCCAATGGTCAAGCTGAAGCCTCCAATAAAAGTTTGATCAAGTTGATTGATAGAAAGATTGAGGAATATCCAAGAAAATGGCATATTGTGCTTCCTGAAGCTCTGTGGGCCTATCGAATGGCTTGTCATGGGTCGATCAAGGTTTCTCCGTACGAATTGGTTTATGGACATGAAGCCGTTCTTCCATGGGAGATTTGTACTGGATCAAGGCGTATCGAGCTTCAGGATAAGTTGAAGGCCGGCGAATATATGGAGCTCATGAATAGTGAGTCCGATGACTTGGCTGTTCGTCGGCTGCGCGCTCTCGAAAGTATTGAGGCTAATAAACTCAGAGTAGCGAGGCATTATGATAAGAAAGTTAAAGGGAAAGAGTTCAAAGAGGGTGATCTTGTCTGGAAAGTTATTCTGCCAATTGGTTCTAAGGATCCCAAGTACGGCAAGTGGTCACCAAACTGGGAGGGACCTTATCAAGTCGTCCGATGTGTTCCTGGAAATGCTTATATTCTACAGACACTTGAAGGAGAAGTGTTTCCTAAAGCATTAAACAGGAAATATTTGAAGAAGTACTACCCTAGCATTTGGGTAAACTCATAAAGCCGATGCTATGCGTCAGGCTTAAAAGCCGATGGAAAATCGTCTCAAGAACAAAAAATAAGAGCCGATGCGATATGCATCGCCTTAAGGGCTATATACAAACAAAGAAAAATATATTACATCATCAAGCCGCTCGATGGCGGAGCAGGCTGTTGGAAAAGGGATTGCATATATATTCATATATTTCTCATACAGAAGGATTTCAGAAGATAAAAGGATCTAGTAGGCGCCGATGTACTTTGTTCATCATTGCCAGAACAAGACTAGAAAAAGAAGGGCAAAAGGAAGCACAAGTTTGAGGAGATATCTTTTTCCTTGAGTCGAAGAAATCCGCTCTGGATGCAGTCCCTTGAAGAGCACGCCGGTGGACCGGTGGCTTTGCCCTAACTAGTAAAGGGCACTCTATTACACCCCTCTGAAAAACCTTCCCTTTGGTGAACCATGGAGGAACCTCACGAGGATTCTTCTAGCAGAAGTTCCACCTGGATTCACTGCAGGATCAGGAAAAGGGGGGAGTACCCTATACTTCTTCACGAGAATTCTTCTAGCAGAAGAGGAGGAAGGAGTAGGATCCTGTATCAAACAGAAGGAGTTTGTGTTCTATCATGAATATTAGCTGCGCCATGGCTAAGGGATGGTGGAAGAAGAAGATCTGAGGCAGGTATTTATAGCCGGCGGTCGATGGAAGCATTAAAGGAGAAATGGGATCCAAGGGGTGCTCGTGGAAACCGTCCAAATAAAGAGCAGTATTCTCGTGAAGATATGACATTGATTCAGAGCTGCTGTAATTGGAGGAGGGGCGTCTTTTGAGGAACTGTGTTGAAGAGTCGTTTCGTCTGGGTCAATAGATGCATGGATACCCGTGAGGTAAATGCAGGGTTCCATATGCTATTCATTGTCAGAGATGTTATTGCTTGGAGAGAGAGAAAGAAGAAGATAAGCTCCACGGGTTGTTAATGAAGAAAGAAAAAACTATGGCCCGAAAATCAAGGAACTACACGGTGCACGGATGGAGAATTTCGGCACGAAAATCGGTGAAGAAGTTATGATGACAGATACGAATTTTGGAACAAAATGATATTTTATTCCAAAATTGGAGGGCATGTGTTGACACCGGATTTTCGCACCTGACATGCTGAGTCAGATGGTGACGTGGTGAGGTTAAGACTGCGCAGTGGACCCATTGACTGGTCAAAGCCGAAGGTGACAGAGAAGGAAGCCGATACGCAGAAGGGGTCCGATGAAGCAGGAGTCCGACTCGATGACGAGTGCAAGAGGAAAGACGCGTCGGCTGAGGAGGAAGCGTATCAGATACGGGGACTATTTCCTTTTTGAAGGCATAATGAGAGTCCCACTCTATATTAGATTTAGTTTACTTTATTCGCAAGTTAGTCTGGTCCGATCAGGACTCTCCATGACCAGGGTATAAATATGAACCCTCGTCCATTGTAAAAACTATTCTCACAATCAATACAACCCGGCTTCACGCCAAAAACCCTAGTAGTAGTTACCGACGAAGCTCATTGGTGGACGGGCTGCATCAGTTCTGATCTCCCGGCTTACCAGTAAGTTAGTCAATTTATCGAACTAGTATAGGCTTTGAATTGAGGCGCATCGCCCTTTCTCGTTTATACTGTTCAACCGATTTATCTCTGGATAATCAAGATTGATATAGATTCCCTACGTCGGAGCTAGATCAATATTGATTATTCAACAGATTATCGTTTATCGGACTACACTTTAAGCCTAGATTCCCTACGTCGGAGCTAGGTATCAAGATTAGTCTAGATTCCCTACGTCGGAGCTAGAATAATCTTGGTTACTAAAGGTAGTTTTTGCGGTTTGTTGGAGTTGCTAGATTGGTTTAGATCTACGCCATGTGAATCAATTCTACTTCTTCGACGGCTTTGAGCATTGGTCTTGGTCCGATTTAAGCAATATTTATATTACAGCATCGTTCTAGGTCTGATCATGTTTTGTGGTTTAATCTGGTTGTTCTTTGAGTATTGTACTGGTGTAGATTCCCTACGTCGGAGCTGGATCTTTGCAATATGATTAGATTAATCTTTGATTGTCATGCTTGGTCTAGATTCCCTANAGCTGAAGCCTCCAATAAAAGTTTGATCAAGTTGATTGATAGAAAGATTGAGGAATATCCAAGAAAATGGCATATTGTGCTTCCTGAAGCTCTGTGGGCCTATCGAATGGCTTGTCATGGGTCGATCAAGGTTTCTCCGTACGAATTGGTTTATGGACATGAAGCCGTTCTTCCATGGGAGATTTGTACTGGATCAAGGCGTATCGAGCTTCAGGATAAGTTGAAGGCCGGCGAATATATGGAGCTCATGAATAGTGAGTCCGATGACTTGGCTGTTCGTCGGCTGCGCGCTCTCGAAAGTATTGAGGCTAATAAACTCAGAGTAGCGAGGCATTATGATAAGAAAGTTAAAGGGAAAGAGTTCAAAGAGGGTGATCTTGTCTGGAAAGTTATTCTGCCAATTGGTTCTAAGGATCCCAAGTACGGCAAATGGTCACCAAACTGGGAGGGACCCTATCAAGTCGTCCGATGTGTTCCTGGAAATGCTTATATTCTACAGACACTTGAAGGAGAAGTGTTTCCTAAGGCATTAAACAGGAAATATTTGAAGAAGTACTACCCTAGCATTTGGGTAAACTCATAAAGCCGATGCTATGCGTCAGGCTTAAAAGCCGATGGAAAATCGTCTCAAGAACAAAAATAAGAGCCGATGCGATATGCATCGCCTTGAGGGCTATATACAAACAGGAGAAATACATTACATTATCAAGCCGTTCGATGACGGATCAGGCTGTTTGAAAAGGGATTGCATGTATATTCATATATATTTCTCGTACAAAAGGGTTTCAGAAGATAAAAGGATCTAGTAGGCGCCGATGTACTTTGTTCATCATTGCCAGAACAAGACTAGAAAGAGAAGGGCAAAAGGAAGCACAAGTTTGAGGAGATATCTTCTTCCTTGAGTCGAAGAAATCCGCTCTGGGTGCAGTCCCTTGAAGAGCGCGCCGGTGGACCGGTGGCTTTGCCCTAGCTTGTAAAGGGCACTCTATTACACCCCTCTGAAAAACCTTCCCTTTGGTGAACCATGGAGGAACCTCACGAGGATTCTTCTAGCAGAAGTTCCACCTGGATTCACTGCAGGATCAGGAAAGGGGGGGTACCCTATACTTCTTCACGAGAATTCTTCTAGCAGAAGAGGAGGAAGGAGTCGGATATCAAACAGAAGGAGTTTGTGTTCTATCATGAATATTAGCTGCGCCATGGCTAAGGATGGTGGAAGAAGAAGACCTGAGGCAGGTATTTATAGCCGGCGGTCGATGGAAGCATTAAAGGAGAAATGGGATCCAAGGGATGCTCGTGGAAACTGTCCAAATAAAGAACAGTATTCTCGTGGAGATATGACATTGATTCAGAGCTGCTGTAATTGGAGGAGGGGCGTCTTTTGAGGAACTGCATTGAAGAATCGTTTCGCCTGGGTCAATAGACGCATGGATACCCGTGAGGTAAATGCAGGGTTCCATATGCTATTCATTGTCAGAGATGTTATTGCTTGGAGAGAGAGAAAGAAGAAGATAAGCTCCACGGGTTGTTAATGAAGAAAGAAAAAACTATGGCCCGAAAATCAAGGAACTACACGGTGCACGGATGGAGAATTTCGGCACGAAAATCGGTGAAGAAGTTATGATGACAGATACGAATTTTGGAATAAAATATTTTATCAAAATTGGGGGCATGTGTTGACACCGGATTTTCGCACCTGACATGCTGAGTCAGATGGTGACGTGGTGAGGTTGAGACTGCGCAGTGGACCCATTGACTGGTCAAAGCCGAAGGTGACAGAGAAGGAAGCCGATACGCAGAAGGGGTCCGATGAAGCAGGAGTCCGACTCGATGACGAGTGCAAGAGGAAAGACGCGTCGGCTGAGGAGGAAGCGTATCAGATACGGGACTATTTCCTTTTTGAAGGCATATTGAGAGTCCCATTCTATATTAGATTTAGTTTACTTTGTTCGCAAGTTAGTCTGGTCCGATCAGGACTCTCCATGACCAGGGTATAAATATGAACCCTCGTCCATTGTAAAAACTATTCTCACAATCAATACAACCCGGCTTCACGCCAAAACCCTAGTAGTAGTTACCGACGAAGCTCATTGGTGGACGGGCTGCATCAGTTCTGATCTCCGGCTTACCAGTAGTCAATTTATCGAACTAGTATAGGCTTTGAATTGAGGCGCATCGCCCTTTCTCGTTTATACTGTTCAACCGATTTATCTCTGGATAATCAAGATTGATATAGATTCCCTACGTCGGAGCTAGATCAATATTGATTATTCAACAGATTATCGTTTATCGGACTACACTTTAAGTCTAGATTCCCTACGTCGGAGCTAGATATCAAGATTAGGCTAGATTCCCTACGTCGGAGCTAGACTCATCTTGGTTACTAAAGGCAGTTTTTGCGGTTTGTTTGGAGTTGCTGATTGGTTTAGATCTACGCCATGTGAATCAATTCTACTTCTTCAACGGCTTTGAGCATTGGTCTTGGTCCGATTTAAGCAATATTTACTGTTTTGTGGTTTAATCTGGTTGTTCTTTGAGTATTGTACTGGTGTAGATTCCCTACGTCGGAGCTGGATCTTCGCAATATGATTAGATTGATCTTTGATTGTCATGCTTGGTCTAGATTCCCTACGTCGGAGCTAGATTCATCTTGATTAATCAAAGGAAGCTTTGGTTATGCCTTATTGCTATTTGAATGTTAAGTATGGTTTAGATTCCCTACGTCGGAGCTAGGTCTTGCTTGATTATTTGGTAGCATATCTTAGAATCAGAACGACTCTGTTAATGTTTTATCTGCTTATTTGCTTAATCTGATCAACACCTGTGCGAGCATCTTGTTTAATTGACAGGTTGATGAGTCGAGTTTGATTATCTAGCTATCCGATCTGATCATAGTTGGAGAAATCTAGATTCCCTACGTCGGAGCTAGATTTCTCTGAAAAGGCTATAGTCCGATCGGCTGGTTAGATGGTCCGATAAGATAAATCAAACTGGCAACTAGGCAAGATGGACGATGTATCGGCTTACACTTTGATTATTTGATATCTTGTTTCAAGACACAGCTGATCCATTACTTTACATATCGGCCTTGTTTTATGCTTTATTTTATTCAAAGGCTGATCTGTTATATCAATCAAGGTCCGATCCTGATTGGTCCGATTCTGAGGTCCGATTACTCGGTCCGATTGACGTCATCAATGAAGTCCGATTTTGAGGTCCGATCGGTATCGGCCGATACGTGTCTGATTGGGTCTTGGCTAAAATTCGACGTTACTCCATCGTCTGAAATAGAGCCGGCACAATCAAAGAGCAATTTAACTGTTTTATTCCCTTGTCAATTTCAGGTCAAATTGACTGGCACGCTGCGAACCTGAACTGGAGTGTAGACTGGCACTGGAGCGAAGCAGATCTCCCTGGTCTTCGTGTGCTGACCGCGGGGAATACGTCCGCCGATTTTCCGCGTCAACAGGAAGTTAGAAACATGCATTGTATCCATCCACAAAACAAATACTCCATTTATGTGTTGATCTCCTCTTCAAGTATTATTTCAAAAGAGACATGGGCTATAGAAAACAAATATGGACACATGAAGGTCCAAGCAAAAAAAAAGAGAAAAAAATATGGGCACATGAAGGCCCAAGTATCATGAAAAAAATTATATAGCCATGTTCTCAAAATAAATTCAAGAGGAGAGAGATCATACAAAAAGGAGTTGTCATTCCATTGTTCCACACACATGCACATCTTGATCAGATTATATGAATAGTATTCTTCTTGGATCCACTTTGATTTTGCAACATATGTGATGCAAGTATGCCTTATCTTTACTCCTACCTTGAGATCCACATAAGCCTTTTAGAAGTAGGGTAAAAGAAGGCAAAGAAATGCCTTGGTGAGGAATCATACACAATGAGCGATCTGAGAGAATCATTTGAGGAGCTAGGTAAGGCTGTGTTTTTGAAAATTTATCGAAAACCCAAGCTACTTACCAGAAGAGTTGAGATGACTTGAATCAAGGCCATTCTATTCCTCAACCACCCAAGATGGCATGGTAGACACATCCAAATTCACAAGTGCAGTTATGTCTTGGAATAACTTATATGCTAGCTTCATATCAGAAGGAGTCATGGTTTCCACCTTAGTCCTAAAGCTTTACTCGAGGGCGAGCAAATGCTAAGTGTGGAGGAGCTTGTTGACGGTCCTTAAGTACCACTTTTGACTGTCAGATCCTACATAAAATACATTCACCATAGCTTTAGGGCTTATATCTAATCAATTCCACAAGTTTTGGTGAACATATGAGTGCAGGGATTAAATGGCAAAAGAGGAGGACATTTGGGCTCAGGGCCAGGTCGCCCGACCCCCTTAGGTCGGCCGACCTGGGCCCAAGCCCAATGGAGCCCATCTTTGACCCAATGACAGAAGCACACTCGGGAATAATCAGAGACGCTGAGATCAAGTCGGTGGAAATAAAGAGATGGGATTGAGCCACGTGGCAAGCACATGGATCCATGGGCCCACATTCCTGACTTAATGTACACATGTGCGCGAATACCCACCGGGAACCGACCATGGGGCCCACAAGGAAGTGTCCCTGGCAGAGTGGGGCCGAGGGGCCACAACCCCGGGTCGGCCGACTTGGCTAGGTCGGCCGACCTGGCCGCGCGTCCAAACCGCCACCGCCTTGACCCACAACTGTCAACCGCCTCTAGGAAGCCATCCGTGCCGTGCATCACCAGAGTCGGTGAATCCCACGGTCGATCGACCCCCCTAGGTCGGCCGGCCTGGCCCCACCTCCTTACCGGCCGCTGTTCGACGCACCGCCTCTACTCTATCTCTCCAAGCTATAAATAGATGGACTCGGGGCAGGGCTCATCATCATGGAGCTGGAGCATCAAGTCAAGGCGAAGCCCTCCTCAAATGAGAGTAGAAATAGGGAGAGAGCGAGGGAGAGTCTGGAGGAGTCCCGGCGTGTCGGCGACCCTCCACCTGTACCTCGACGGATGCGAGCTACTTAGTAAGTATCTGGGATTCAACTAGTATTTAAGTCTGAGTTATAGAAAGCTGAGTTCTATATTGTGCTTGTGGGTTCGTTGCTTTATTTATAAAGTACTCTAGTCTCTAGCTAAGATTAGAGAAGTAGTATATATCTTAAGCGTGGTGCTTAGGTTATCGACTACCTTTGTTTGCCTCGTAGCCCCACGGATTAGTAGAGGTAGGCGGCAGGTGGTGACAGCCCTGTCCGTCCTTTGTAATCCTCCACGTTCGGGTACGGCGTAGAGCTGTTTGGCCGGCAATTTTCTAGAGGCCTAGGATACCCCGGTGCCTAAAGCAAGCATAGGATAACTCCCTTAGCTATATTCTCAGCTTAGTGCTAAGTTATTCTCTCTACCCATCCTTCATATAAACTCGATCGATCCGGTCAACTTTAGTGATTAGACAGTGCCCTTTCGTTCCCTGTGGATTCGATACCCTGAATACTTCCGGGTGAAAGCTACAACGGTATCCGTGCGCTTGCGGATTTATCTGCGACCGTAAGAAATACCAACACTCGCCAAAGCTACGCGCGCGAGCTCTTTCCAGGGTCAGCCGAACCCTGGGTGCGTCCCCCCGGATGCCCTTTGGCATGGCATCTAGTGGGTTTATCCTCCGAATATTCCTTGGGGTGTCCCGGTGGATTGACCGGGATTTGACTGTCATGTGGGCCCTTTATCCGTTGTGTTTGTATAGGGTTTGTTTATGTCGATGTGTTGAGCATGATTTCTCCTTGTTTCAGACGTGGTCTCCTATGGATAGTGGTTCGCCAAAACTCATGGAAATGGTTAGATATAAACTCCTATATTTAAGTTGGTACTTATTATTCCACTATTTTTTATGGTTAAATTTGGCACTTAAGGACCGCCAACATCCATCTTCTAGTAAGCCCCGTCCTGGGTTGTCACCTGCTGGTGGGGCCAGTCCGAGTTCTAAGGGTACCTAGGGGTCTATCATCGATAGTTGGCTAGCCAGTATAAAACACCGACAACTTATCTCTATCTCTTCTGCCAAGTACACTCGAATCCAAAATAGCACACCTGCACGCAAGTGGCACAACAGAGTGGCAGCTAGTGATGGGGCCGATGAGGCCTAACATACAATGTTTCCATGGCGGCAGTGCAGTGAAGGAACTCCCGCTCAGCGAGGCCGGACCTCGGTAGCCTAAGCACGTGGTCAGGCCTTGGCAGAGGCGCAGTGGCTCGACGAGATCAAACCATGGCGGTTTGGGTGTGATGGAGCCCTGGTGGAAGCACAACAGCCCAACGAGGCAGCAACTCAAAGGAGCAGTGCCGCGTGCTAGAGCTCGATCCTCGGCAGAGGAGTAGCGGCACGGCGATGGGCGCCCAGTGAGGCCCGCCCTAGCTACTCCATAGTGGTAGCGCAATAAGGTCTGCCTGCGGCTGGGAGCTAATGACATCAATGCCCAGTGTGTCCTGTCTGTAGTGGTAGCACAAAGACTCTACAATGTTGGACAGGCGGCGCTACTGCTCGACGTGGCTCTTGTTGGCATTTCTTAGTGTCACCACCAGGTCTGTGGGACTAGTGACACTACTTAGATATGTCTTGGTAGTTTTTACATTTACTTTGTCCGCAAGTGCACAAAATTACCGTTGTAGCATTGTATTCAGGGGTATCATTCTTTATATTTTCAAAAAGAATGACATGTGGTGGCAATGATTTTATGGATATTCATAAGTTGACATTGTGCAATAAGCAATGAACATCTTTCATACAGGGCTGAACATTGTAATAAAGAGGTAATATGACACATCATTCAAGAAGCCATTCCCAAGAACAAAGAATAAATAATATCCTAAGGTTAGCTGGAGCAAGGCATAAAAGGTCCTATGACATTATACAAGATCGGCACATGTTATACAAGACATGAACAAGACATAGTTCTAAGCACCCAGGCACAAGCGGGGAGACTAAACTGCACTGGTCTGCCAGCAAGCGATAAGGCTTTATGTACCTCCTACACTGATACCCAAATGTGGGGGAATACATGGGACGAACAGGGCTATCACCACCTGCCGCCTACCTCTCAGACCGTGGGGACCGAGGTAAACAAAGGCAACCTATAGCCTAGAAACCACGTCTATGCTATCGATTACTACTCTAGCATAGACCTCCACTAGAGCATCCATCACGGGGACGAACTATGAACCTGCAAGCAACTAAAGAATGGAACTTAAATAACCAAGAGACTCACCACCATAGATGATCACTGTTGACAGCTGTTAAGTGCCATTTTAAGGCCGTCAACTCCTGCGTAAATGTACGAAATGCAAACATCAACGCTAGAGGTAGGAATTATTACTAACAAGTTCCACAAGTGTTGGTGAATATTTGTGTGCAGGTCACTTATCTATGAAAATGAAGTAGGAATGCACTAAAATGGCTAAACTAGCACAACTCCAGCCAACCAGAGGCAGCCACATAGGCTTCCCACGGATCCATGGCCCCACAAGAGCAAAGAAACACACTTCTGACCAATCGCGTGCAAGCACATGAATTGAAGGGCCCACATCAGGGGGTAAAATACGAAGAAACACCAGAGGCACCCCTGTACCCAAGTGAGGACCCACCTGTCAACCTCCTGTGCAAAGGTGGTTGAGAGTGGGGCCCATGGGGGTCGGCCGAACCGCCGTTGGCTCCCCTCATCTCCTGCTTCCACGTGTCCTGTATGAAGGCGGTTATGGAATATTCCCTAGAATCTAACCTCGAGTTACTGACCTCCACATCCTATAAATACTAGAGAAGGGGGTCCAAATGAGACACACACTTCTCATTCACCTCAAGCTTCATTCCACTCACCTCCAAGCCTCTCCAGTCATCCAAGGGGAGAGTCTTATGGTGTTGTTCATATTAGAGTAGGGGTAGAGAGTAGAGAGAGGGAGAGAATAAGTTGGGGGTGAGTGTTGATGTTATCATCAAACCCGTTCATGTATTCCTATGGATGCTTCTTCGTTCTTATCAAGTAAGTGCTAAGTAAGTGTCTTTGATCTTCTATGATTCAGTATCGTAAGAAGAAGTAAGTTCGTTCTTTCACTCGTTGGTTCGTCGCTTCATATTTATATGGAGTACTGTGGTGTGACTATGTGACAGAAAGTGTAGTTGGATCGTAGTAGTAATCAGTGGCGTAGGCATGGTGCCTGAGTCATATATTACACTTCGTTTACGCAAGTTAATAAGTTTTAACTTTCAAACTAAGTTAATACAGGGTTCAGCAAGTCGTTTTTAAGTCATAACTTTAACCAGCTAACAAAGTAAATCATGTTGTGCCCAGACATGATCCACGTCTTCAGGACCACCTCCGCTCCAGCTGCTGCATCTAATCTTCAAGCTCAACTGCAACAGGGGTCAAACAACCCTGAGTACAAAGGTACTCAGCTAGACTTACCCGACAACCTATTTCTAAAGGGATTTCCAAGAAATATGCAAGGCTTTGGGCTTTAAAGAAGAAGCAGATAGCTTAACTTAATCATTTTGATAACTCAAATTTTATCCCGTTAAAGTATTAACCTATACCTCTAGGTTAGCCATGCCAAACTAAGCCAAACAAGCAGCTATATAATTAACAAACATGATGTAAAATATATAAGTGAGCAGAGGCAAAACCTAATCCGTCTGTCAGTGATCTAGCATGTGTCAAAGTCTGTGACACTCGGCGATTCGAATCGATTTTTAACCCTACAGGGAAAACCTGAGACACACGCCGCGTGCGTGCCTCGTCAGGCCACACGAAGCTACCTTTCCCACTGCGGCCACCATTGCCTGAACTGTGCCCACATAGCCCGGGGTCGCATCCCCAATCCGTACACAGTGCCCGGGCAAAGGCATGTGGGTTTACCGACTACGACCCCGCCCACGTTCCTCGCAAGACACGGTGAGTCACAGTTCAGCCGTTGGTACCATAGCAGTACATCGGTTTCCCGGGTCCCATATATTCGGTATGTGCTTAGTACGTTCAAAGCTTGACCTCAGGCAAACATCATGTTACCTATAGTTCATTTCCTGGGCAGGACCATCTCATACTACCAAAGCATCCAACAAATTACCATCCTCTCTTTCCTGTCCTGCCCAATAATTTGCTCAAAGTCTTACTACTCATATTTTAATTCATAAAACAAGTTGTCCTAGGGTGCAGGTGACCGGGAATCACCTGACTTCTACTGTAGAGAGCAGGTCTAAGCAAATTCGATTTTTATCTTTTTGAAAAGGTGACAAAGCTATCTCTAATCAAGGAATGATCATGCATTAAATTGGGATTCATTCAACTCCTATTCTAATGCACAAACAAAGGCTCAAACATAATAGTAGTGATTAAAGCTAAAATAGGACAAATATGGGGCTTGCCTGGCTCACTGAACTCGGGTTCTGCAGTAAAAAGGGCTTTTGGAACTGCCTCGGCCTTCAACTCAAACATCACCTCTTCTCCTTCCTGGACGACGCTTGGATCCTCTACCAGTTCTGGTGACAACGATTCCTGGTCTACACGATATGATGCAAGAATATGAAAATTAAATGAGAGACCCTTAACCACCCTAACTTTTGAAAAAAACACCTAATCAGCAAAAGGAATTACTTAACTTTAATCAAGGATTATAAATAAAAGAATTATCTAAACAAAACTTATATTTCTAATAAAACAAACCCCTTTTAACTAAACTAATTCTATCTAATTAATCAAGGATGAACATAAATAAAAACCCTAATCTTAAGATCTAATAACTTAAATGCAAAAAAGAAAATGCAACTAATCCTCCAAATCAATTTTGGAGTTCCTACAACAAGATATGCATTTCTAACTATTGAATGCCTTACTAAAAACACTAAAAATCTAAAACTCCCCAGCTTTGCACAAAACCCCATGCCCTATTTCCTAATCAAACCCGCAGCCCTTCTCTTTTCCACTTGTGCCGACCCACGGGCCCGGCCCATTTTCCTTTCTCTCTTTTCTTCTTTCTCTTCCAGCTGCCAGCCCGCAACTGATCCGGCCCATTCCCCTTCTCTCCTCTTTTTCCCCTTAACCGGCCGGCCTGGCCCACCTTCTTCCCTGCTGGTCGGCAAAAGGGCCCGGCCCAGCTGCCCTTGCTTCTCCCTCTCGGGTCGGCCAACAGGCCCGGCCCACTCTTCCTTTCTCTCCCCCCTTTCTTTCTCACGCGGGACCACGCGCTCGCGCAGCCAGGACCGACGGCGACGGCCCTGACCTGCGGCGGCAAAAGCCGGTGGCGGAACTCCAGGCTCTACAAACCCCTTGGCTCCGTGTTTCCAACCGGGGCCAGTACCCCGATCGAGGATGACCGGACGAGGAGAAGTACCATCGCGGTGGTGGCAGCACACAAAACAAGGCGGCGGCGCACGGACTCGGCGACGAAGCGCCGGACCGGCTAAAAGGGCAAAACTCTAGGGCAACAAACAACACCACGAGCTTTTACACATCACAGGACACACGATGCGCACACTCATTGGCATCTTGGTGGACCGGGCGGCTATCTCCGCAGCGACGGCCAGCCAGGTGGCGTTCCGCGGCGGCGCCATGGCATACGGCCAAACTAACCACGAGCCCGGGCCAAGAACCCCTCGGCGAGCCGCGCACGGCCACGAGGATCACAACAACAAGCTCAGAAAGTGACGAAGAAGACCGGATGATGGTGCTCACCATGCGAAGCAAAGACGGCCGCGGCTAGCGCGACCGCGACGGCGGCAAGCTGCTGCTGCGGGTGAAAAGGTTGAGCGAGGACGGGCTGGATAGACGGAGGATGACCTAGGACACTTGCTTGCGAAAGGAATTAAACGGGGATGCGATGATGGCGACGAATTTCAGTGGCCGCGGTGATTTGCCGTCGACGGCGAGCAGAGCAAGGAAAAAGGGAAAAGACGAAGACGACCGCCTTGGCTCTTTATCTGAGAAACTCGCCGTCCACGACTTGGCCACCTCCTGCTGCTCTTCCATGCACTGGGCAACGACCGCGACGGCGCGTGGCACGGCATGCATCGGCGGCAAGGCGGCAAAGCGGTGTCGCTGCACCGGCTCGAGTTTTCTGAATGTCTGTCGTCCTTTTTCTGAATCCAGTCAAAAGGTCCGAATTCCACTCGAGTTTTCTCCAAATTCCCAATTCAAACTCAACACTGAGCAAAAACAAATATCACAGATGGAACTTTAGGCTACAAAATTCCTTATAGAACTTTGATCCAAAGCTCAACAGATCAAAAGATCAGAGGCCCTGAACATCCACCATTTGGTATGTTTAAAGCTGAAACTCCCTTCGAAACTCTTCCAACCCGCAACGTAACTCGACCTTTTTATTCAAATTTTGTATGTAAACTCTTGGAGCTCAAATAGCGAAAGTTGTAGACCATACATTGAACTTCATTTTCCTTAATATAACCTTGATCTATATCTCAACAGATCTTGAGATACCAGCCACTGAATGTCCTGTTCTCCCAAACTCGGCATTTCTGATCCTTATGCAAACCAGCAGATTCAAATCAACTTTATTCCATATTATGAATGTAAACTCTCCAAACTCCAAATACAAAAGTTGTAGCTGAATGTTAGAGCTTCAGTTCCCTTATAAACATTCTGCCCTAAAACTCAAAGGATAAAAAGTTACAGGGCCTGGAGTTTGGACCTAAATTCTGAATGTTTTTCTGAATGCTTCCAAATCTGTCATCTTTAGGTCCCATTTGCTCCAAACTTTTCATGTAAACATTATCAGATCCAAATACCAAAGTTATAGAGGAAAGATAGGGCTACACTTTTCCTTATATGCTCTTGAGCTAAATCTTTCTAGATCACAAGTTATCCTGCTCTGAGTTTAGGCCAAAGTAATGAACACAACCAAATTCAGATAATACTTTTCAATCCTGCCACCTTTAGGCCAGGTTTTCTCCAAAAACCAAATGTAAACTTTTGAATCTTCAATAACCAAAGTTGTAGTCCTAACATGGAGCTACACTTCTCTCATATAACCTTGGGCTAAATCCTTTTATATTGAAAGTTACAAGCCATTGAATATTGACCAAAATCATCATCAAATAGGACTTAACCAAATTTGATTTTTAAAGTTTGAATTCTTCTCAAACTTAATCATTCCAAGCATATTTGATTATTTGCTATCTTTTTGAGTTGTCAACTCCAGTTTGACTTGGTCAACCTTTTCATGGTGAGGAATTACCAAAATACCCTTGGTTCATGTTTGCTCTCTTTGAGTAGCTCTTAAACCATCATTTGTTTATACTTGTTCTCATTAGTGCTTAATGACCTTCTCTTAGTCCTAAGTAACACCTGGGGTGTTACAGCCCTTCCCCCTTAAGAAAATCTCATCCCGAGATTTAGTTAAGGCGGGTAAACACCTGACTTAAGCAGCGGCAAGGAAAATGTGTCAGGAGCTTAAGAACAGAGCATCTTCATTAAGAGTACGATGTAGCTGCATGGTAAAGCACATCCATGGTTCTATCCAATATTCCCAAAGACTGATTCAGCTACAAAGCAATCTTCTTGTTTTCAGACGCCTCATCTTCTGTGTGGTTACTCTACTAAACTTTGTAGATCTTAATACTCTTTCTACGAGTACTTCTCCTTCTGTCGGGGTTCTCTACCGCCAACAAGTAAATTTCCTACGATCGCGTGTCAGAGCCCGGATGGTGACTCGAGAGACAGGGGGTTTTAGACTGGTTCGGGCCTCCGGAGAGTAATACCCTACGTCCAGTGTGTGCCGGTGTTCTCAAGTCCAAGTCTGCAGTAGGGGGTACAAACTAGTCGGGAGAGGGAGAGGGTCCCAAGTCCCTGTGTGGTGCGAGTGAGCGTGTTGTGTGTGCTGTGTCCGAGTGTTCGACTGATGTTCGAATGTCCCCCACTGATGTCCCCTTGTCCCCTTTTATAGCCTCAAGGAGAGAAGGGAGTGGGGGGTAAGAAAGGAGAAAATTACAAGGGGAGTTACTGCCCCCGAGAACTTCAACCAGCATCGCTCGCCGAGCCGTACCGGGAGCAGGTGTTGACGGAGTGGGCGCCCCGCTGGACCCGGGATTGTACATCCCGGGTGGTTGGTGTCGACGCCTTCTCGGGTAAGCTCCCGGGTAGTTTCCGGGTCGTGGCTGACTTACTCGAGGTCCTCGGGCGCTCCAGGTGTCCTGCTCGGGCTCCAGGTGTCGTCCGTGGACGCCTGGAACCGTACTTGAATGCCCGGTGTAGCGCATGCATTCCTTCTCCAGACTGTAGCGTTCCTGTTCGGATGAGACGGGCGCCACTGTGGCTGCCGTGGCGAAGGACGGACACCCATCATGCTCTGACGCGGCGGGTACCAAGTGGGTACGGCGCTGGATGGGTCAGGACGAGGCCGGGTAGTTTTACCCGAGGAGCTGGAGACTCCTCGGAGGCGGAGAACTTCTCGGGCGAACCGGGAAGCTACTCGGAGGCGGAGAACTCCTCGGGCGAACCGGGAAGCCACTCGGAGGCGGAGAACTCCTCGGGCGAACCGGGAAGCCACTCGGGAGCGGAGAACTCCTCGGGCGAATCGGAGAACCATTCGGGCGATCCCCAAGTAGTCGGGGTATGGGGAGTTTGCCTTGCTTTGGGTCTTTAGTTTTCGTTTTTTGAGGGGTGGATTATCGTGAGCTCCCAGATTAAGGGTTTGATTGGGTACCCCTAATTCGGACCCTCGTCAGTAGCCCCCGAGCCTGGGGGGGAGATGAAGGCTCGCGCCCAGGCTGAGTGATAGCGTGGATAGGGTAAGTTGTAGCTTTTCCGGTGGGGGCGCGCGAGCGCACCCGCCGGGTGTAGCCCCCGAGCCTTGAGAAGAGCTGGTGCTCTTGTTAAGGTTTTGTGTCCGGGTGGTTAGTCTTGGATGTTGTCGGGATTGGGAAACTGGTCGGGGACAGGAAACTTGTCGAGGACGCTCTGGAAGTGGGCCGGGTAGCCGCCCAGCCGTTGACGGGCCGGGCACGGAAGCGTCAGCCCGTTTCTCCGCCGCGTGGGGAGGTGGACGCGCCTTTTGAGGAAGCCAGGTGAAGCGACGTGCGCACGTCGCCGCGGCGCCAGTGGTGGGCCCGTGCAATTAAGGCCGCGGCAGTTCCGTCCTGTCCCTATTTATAGCCGTGTGCCGCGTCGGCCTAGGGTTTTACCCCTGCCCGAGCTTTCCAACTTTCGTTGCGCGCTTCGTCTCCTCCGTCGCAGCAGCGCTTGTCCTCTTGCGTCCCCAGCCGCCGTTGCTTCGCCGTTGCGAAGAGCAAGTGACCGAGCCCCCCATCTCGCCGGCGTTTCTTCTTCGGATTGCTTCAGGATGTCGACCTGGGAGCGCCCCCGTGTCTCGCGCCGGCAGCTGGAGGGCCTCGTGGCGGAAGGACTGCTTCCGCCGTTGACGGAGGCCGTGGAGTGGAAGGTGCCCGGCGTCGAGGACTACCCCCAACCGCTGGAGGGGTACGTTGTTTCTTTCGTCGCCTTCCACGAGCGCGGGTTCTCCGTCCCCGCCGGAAGGTTCATCCGTGCCGTGCTCAACGAGTACGGGCTGGAGCTCCACCACCTCAACCCCAACGGGGTCCAGCAGATGGCGGTGTTCGTGGCGCTCTGCGAGGGGTACCTGGGGATGGGGGCCCACTGGGACCTCTTCAGGTACTTCTTCAAATTCTCGTTGCACTCCGCGGAAGGCGGAGCCCCCGCGACGATAGGTTGTGCCGTACTGAAGGCAAAGCAGGGGCGGTTGAAGGCCTACATCTCGGGGAACTTGACCAGCTCGAACAAGGGCTGGCACCCGATGTGGTTCTACTTGAAGAATGACAGCAGAAACCCCCTTCCGGCGTATACCGGAAAAACCTTCGAGAAGTTGCCCGAGGCGTGGTCGTACGGGCCCGAGAAGCAGCGGCAAGACAAGCTCCTCGGGGACATCTGGGAGGCCCTCGCTCGGCTTCGCGACGCGAGGGTGTCCACGGCCGAGGTCCTCGGCGGGTACCTCTCGAGAGGTATCGTGCCGCTGAGGCGGCGCACTCTCCAGATCTGGGAGATGGTCCCGCAGAATGCCCCCTTCGAGGGGACCGTGATGATGAACCCCCTGCCCTCGGGGGACGAGGTGGAGCGTCGGGTGACGGCGGCGATGGGGAAGGGTCATGAAGCATATCCTCCCCCGGGCCTCCTCCCTATGCTCCTGAACAAACGCACCAAGGATCTGGTAAGGTTTTCTCCGTGCACCTTGAATCCCCGAGTGGTTTTCAGTTGGCTGATCTTGAGCTCTTTTAGATGAAGGGCCTCAACTGCACCCTCTCCCGGCCGCCACTCCCCGAGGACAAGGTGAGGAACCGAGCCGAGGCCGCATACGCCAAGGCGAGGAAAGATCGCCGGGAGGAGTGGAGGAAGAAGGAGGTCGCCAAGCGTGAGCGGAACGCCGAGCGATCCAGGAGGAGGAGGAGGGGAGACGATGAGGTCTCCGAGGACGAGGACCCCGAGGAGTTCGTGGAGAACGTCTCGGGGAGCGAGGATGACGAGGAGAGTGACGACGACTCGCCTCCTCAGAAGGTCAAGGCGGTCGCGGTGATGACCGCCGGCACCTCGTCCTCGGCGCAGCATTCGGGGCGGAGCGGGAGAGGAGGGCCGCCACCGCCGGGGCCGGGAAGGAGCGAAAGCTCTCGGTCGGACCAGCATCGGCGGTCCTCCGAGGAAAGCCGGCGCGAGAGGCGCAGCCGCACGCCTCCGTCCTCCCGTCACGAGCCTGAAAAGGAGAGGAGTTCCCGGCGGGAGGCGGTCTCCCCTCGCCGGGAGAGGAGCCGGAGCCGGGACCTATCGGAGCGCGCCCACAAGGGGGGCTCGTCCTCGGGGGCGTCGCGCTCCCCCTTGCGATTCACGCCGCGGGACGATAGGCGGCCGCCGTCGGCCCCTCAGATGACGCGGGCGCGGAGCGAAGGGCGGGACACGCCCCGGACGCCCGTGGTGGGGGCTCAGGCCCCTCCCGCCCCGGTGAGGGTCACAACAAGGCGGCCGGACTCGTCCCCGGTCGAGGGAGGAGGCTCGTCTAGCCGGGCGGCGCCCCACTCGGGTAGGGACGTTGCCACCGCGCCCGTAGCCCCCGCCTCGACGGCGCTCGCGGGATCCAAGAGGCCCGCATCCCCGAAGGCCGCAGCGCCGACGGGGCCCAAGCGGACACGGACCGTCGCGCCGAGGTGAGTGATGATCTGCGTTTCTCGAGTGGTTTTGGTTTTTTCAGTAGTTATCGCTTTTCTCAGCCGGACTCACTGGCTTGTAATGAACCAGTCGGGCCGACACTCCGCTCGAGGTGGCGCCGAGGAAGACGCTGCTTGGCGGCGCAGAGGCCGGGGCCTGCGACGGAGCAGGCTGGGCAGGCGACGCCGGAGCCCGCAGCGGAGCCGACCGGGAGGGCGACGGTGGAGCCCGTGATGGAGCCGGCCGGGAGGGCGACGATGGAGCCCGTGATGGAATGGGCCGAGGTGACTCCGCCGGCGCCCTCGGCGGAGCGATCCGAGGAGGGGACACCGGTGCCCTCGGCGGAGCAAGCCGAGGAAGGGACACGGAGGGTGGCGCCCTCCGTGGAGGAACAGGTGCCGGAGGGGGACGGCGACAGCCCGGGAGACACACTCCCAACGGGCCTAGCCTTTGCACAGGCCGTCCCCCCAGAGGCAGCCGTGGCGGCGCTCCAAGCGGAGCTGGCCGAGGAGTTGGCGGAGGTGGCCCTGCCTGCTCCTCGGGAGGAGGCGGCCGGGGAAGATGGCCGCGGGGTCGCTGCCTCTCCAGGGGCTGCGGTTGGCCCCCAGGAAGCAGAGGCGGGGACCTACGGCGCTCGTCAATACGCCGCCATCCCGGCAGCCGTTGCAGCCCCCGAGCCCTCCGGGGTGGTTCCCCCGGAGATCGTCGTGCTCGAGGACTCGCCGGAGGGTAGCTCTCAGAGGGTCGCCGGGGAGTGCAGCAGGAGGCTGGTCGTGGAGCCCCCGGGGCCTTCGTGCCCTTCAAGCGAGGGCCTGTGCTATCTCCGGGAGACGCCGGGAATGATGACGGTGGATCGTCGATTCGCTGCCATAGTTCCCATCGAGGACAACCCGAACCTTCCGTGCGAGGGTCGGTTCTTATGGTACGACCGTCAGAACCCGGCGGCGGGTCCCGTCTTCGAGCTAAACGACGCGGCGGAGAGGGAGCAGTGCCAGCTTCTCCGCGAAGGCCTCGACAACATGAAGGAGGTCTTCAACAAGTTGATCATCGAGCCTTCCCGGGTGAGTTTTTGAACTTCGTTCTTCTAATGCTGGCGCCGTTTTGATGCGCGTCTTACCGTTCTTGTTTTTGTCTTTGTTCAGAGAATTATGGAGTGCAGTGCCGAGAAGTCGGCGTTCCTCCGCCGGGAGTCCAGGCTTTGGCACGCCGTGCAGCAGCTGAAGGCCGAGAAGGAACAGCTCGAGGCCCAGCTGGCCGAGGCCCGGGAGGCCAGGGAGGAGGCGATC
>CM014276.1:15888242-15932875 GCA_004135705.1 Alloteropsis semialata
GCCGCTACCATGCGGCCATCGCGCCTCCGCTTATCCTTCCTTTTCTTCTTGTCGGGTCGGGCGGAGGTGCCCTCACCAACCGTCTCCGACTGCTTGCCCTTGCGCTGAGGTCGATCAAGGGTTGCGGCAACGGCATCTTCCCCATCGGCGTAGTCGGTGGCGATGTCAAGGAGCTCCCGGATGGTTCGTGGCTTCCGGCGTCCCAACTCATGGATGAGGGTCACGCAGGTGGTTCCGAACCGGAACGCGGAGACGACGTCGGTGTCAGCGGTGTTTGGTAGCTCGGTGCAGCGCTTGGAGAAGCGCTTGATGTAGTCGCGCAGAGTCTCATCCTCTCCCTGGAGGCAGTTGCGGAGGTCCCAGGGATTCCCAGGGCGAGTGTAGGTGCCCTGAAAGTTGCCAATGAAGGCGTCACGCAACTGCGCCCAGCTGTCGATCTTGCCCGCAGGGAGATGCTCCAGCCATGTTCGAGCCGAGTCGGCGAGGTAGAGGGGGAGGCTTTTGATGATGAAGTAGTCGTCTTGCGCTCCCCCCGCATGGCACGCGAGCCGGTAGTCCTCCAGCCAGACGCTGGGGTTTGTATCCCCGTCGTACTTGGGCACCGTCGTGGGAGCTCGGAAGCACGGGGGGACCTGAGAGCCGAGGACGCGGGGGCCAAAGGCACGCGGCCCCCTGGGGTCAGGTGACGCACTCCTGCTCCGGTCTTCGCCGCTATCATAGCGGCCCCCACGCCGCCTGTTGTAGGCTCGGCGCGGGCGGCGCTAATGGTGCTCGTCCCGTTGCCTGGCGCCTTCGTCGGCTGCGGCCGCGTGATGATGCACGGAACGCTCATGATCGGGTTCTTGAGGAGCTCGCTGGCGTGAGGCGGAGCTTTCCGCCTGTTGGACTGCTGCGGTTTCCAGGAGCGCGCGGAGCTGCTGATGGAACCTCCGATCTTCGGGCGCCGCTGGTTCAGGATGTTCGCGGAGCAGGACAGCAGCCGCTGCGAGGTTCTGGGACGCCCGGTTGAAGACCGGCGCTTCATTGGCGTTGCCACCGTCGTTGACGATGCGCTGCTGCACGTCCCGGGCCCGTGCGCGGGCGGCTCCTCCGTCCGCGTTTCTCCCGAGCTCGCGGTTGAGCTGCTGCTGCTCTACCTCGATCTGACGCCGGGCCTCGTCTAGCTCCTGCAGCCTGACGTGCCGAGCATCGTCCGCCTGGGCGTTGGGCGGTGGCGCCGCAGGAGCGTTGGCAGGCGGAGCTGCAGGGCCTCGGGCAGGCAGAGCTGCTGCGGCGTTGGCAGGTGGTGCTGCGGGGGCGCCATCCCCCGTCGAGCTGCTCGCGGACTGCACATCCCCGTCGGGGGTGTGACACATGAAGCACTCCCGGCAAGGGTCGAAGTTCGGCGGAGTCCACGTCAACCGCGGGCGCGAGCTTTGCTTGCTCACCGCGCTTTTGGCGGTTGGCGAGATGCGGGGGTCGATCTCCGCCGGTGTCGGGGTGGCCACCGGGTCGCTCGGCAGGCCACGCTGTCCCTCCGGGTACATGGCGTTGTAGCAGTCGATGAACTCGTCCCAGAGGGAGCTGCTCCTGCCCTCCAACCTGGAGGGCGAGGTTGGTAAGCATGTAGGAGACGTTGCGGAAGCGTTCCTGGGACGGGCTCCGTCCCAGGGCGGCCGCCAGGTCCCCTCCGAGTAGGTCGAGGACGTGGGCGGTGGCTCCCGCCGTGGCATGGGAGGGCTTGGGCCCTTCGTCGTGGAACGTCTTGCCGTCGCAGCGGGCAAGCTTGGGGCGCACGAAAGTCGCCCCGATGATGGGCTCCATCGACTTGTCGATGACGAAGTCGAGGGAGCCGAACCGCAAGTGATCGCCGGGCGCCAGCGAGGCGCCACCGTGGGCCATCCGGACCCTGATGGAGTGTCGTGACACGCGAAAATGCCCCTACCTGGCGCGCCAACTATCGGGGTTCTCTACCGCCAACAAGTAAATTTCCTACGATCGCGTGTCAGAGCCCGGATGGTGACTCGAGAGACAGGGGGTTTTAGACTGGTTCGGGCCTCCGGAGAGTAATACCCTACGTCCAGTGTGTGCCGGTGTTCTCAAGTCCAAGTCTGCAGTAGGGGGTACAAACTAGTCGGGAGAGGGAGAGGGTCCCAAGTCCCTGTGTGGTGCGAGTGAGCGTGTTGTGTGTGCTGTGTCCGAGTGTTCGACTGATGTTCGAATGTCCCCCACTGATGTCCCCTTGTCCCCTTTTATAGCCTCAAGGAGAGAAGGGAGTGGGGGGTAAGAAAGGAGAAAATTACAAGGGGAATTACTGCCCCCGAGAACTTCAACCAGCGTCGCTCGCCGAGCCGTACCGGGAGCAGGTGTTGACGGAGTGGGCGCCCCGCTGGACCCGGGATCGTACATCCCGGGTGGTTGGTGTCGACGCCTTCTCGGGTAAGCTCCCGGGTAGTTTCCGGGTCGTGGCTGACTTACTCGAGGTCCTCGAGCGCTCCAGGTGTCCTGCTCGGGCTCCAGGTGTCGTCCGTGGACGCCTGGAACCGTACTTGAATGCCCGGTGTAGCGCATGCATTCCTTCTCCAGACTGTAGCGTTCCTGGTCGGATGAGACGGGCGCCACTGTGGCTGCCGTGGCGAAGGACGGACACCCATCATGCTCTGACGCGGCGGGTACCAAGTGGGTACGGCGCTGGATGGGTCAGGACGAGGCCGGGTAGTTTTACCCGAGGAGCTGGAGACTCCTCGGAGGCGGAGAACTTCTCGGGCGAACCGGGAAGCTACTCGGAGGCGGAGAACTCCTCGGGCGAACCGGGAAGCCACTCGGAGGCGGAGAACTCCTCGGGCGAACCGGGAAGCCACTCGGGGGCGGAGAACTCCTCGGGCGAATCGGAGAACCATTCGGGCGATCCCCAAGTAGTCGGGGTATGGGGAGTTTGCCTTGCTTTGGGTCTTTAGTTTTCGTTTTTTGAGGGGTGGATTATCGTGAGCTCCCAGATTAAGGGTTTGATTGGGTACCCCTAATTCGGACTCTCGTCACCTTCTGACCCAGATTCTGGATAGGTCTCTCCTCCTAGGTTACATGTGATTCTAGTTCCATATCTGAATCTTCATCCATTTCTTTGGGAACTCATAGTCACTTCTTGAGTTGAGGCACATGGTACACGCCATTCAAGTTCAACAGCTAATCAGGTAAGGTCTATATGACCTCTCTGTTCAAGTACCTGATATGAACCAACATATCTTGGAACTTATTTGTTTTAACCTCCAAAGCTATGGATCCCTTTTTAATGGTGACACTTTCATGCACACTTCCAAAACAAAACTTTCCACCGTTACCCATTCTTCTTCTTAGGTGCTTCATGCCTAAGTCTTTCTTCTAAGTTTCGGCAAATTGTCGAAGAGTTGAACCCACCACCAAATTTGCAACCTTCCCATGTATTAACATCTAACAAGGGCTTCTCCATATTTGGCTAAGCCAAGCTGGGGCAACGGTCAACCTGAAGACACAACCTTAAACTTATATAGCCCAATTTGGCTTCACTATGCCGTCTTGAATGTATCTTGAGGCTTTAATCTTAATCTAGTTATATTCTGTCTTCAAATCCAACTTAGCAAACACCTTACCTCCTACTAGCTGATTAAACAACGAGTCATTAGGAGTATGTGGATGCTTGTTCTTAATAATTACAGCATTGAGAGCTCTGTAGTACATGCAAAGCCCCAAACTCTCATCTTTCTTCTTTACAAACAAAGTAGAACATCCTTTAGGAGATAAACTTAAGCCTGATAACATCTTTACCCATTAGTTCTTGCAACTGCTTCTGTAGTTCTCCTAAATCCTTGGGTAGCATTCTGTAAAGTTTCCTGTAGATGGTGATGTGCTAACTCATAGGTCAACTCAACTGCTCCATCTTAAGACATTTCCATAATTCCTCTAAGCACACATCAAAACACTTCCCATGACATGGCTATGGTCTCAGACTTGTTACTTCTATTTTAACCAGGATTCTTGGCAACTTTGACTCAACAGGTAACCAATCTTCTGGATGGTTATCCTCCTAATTCTCAGAAAAAAACACCATTTGGGTGTCCACATTTATATGCATCTTACTCTGCCTCATCCAAAACTTGTTTTCTTGTTTGGGTGTTTGGATATAACTAATCCATCTTGAAGTTATTTGCTTCTTGGTTGGGACAGCTATGTCGTAGTGGTAAACTTGTCGAACATCGAGCAACATAGTAATAGGAATATGTATAGTAATTCACAGATTTAGCTTAATTCCTCTCGGTTGCGCACTCCGGATAATGCGCCATCCGTTTGGACAAGCCACATCCATTCCTTACAAAATTTCAATTAAAAGCACCGTCTCCAAGCAATACATCTAGTTTTGCACTGCGCCTGGGCGAACCGGCACAATCCAAAATTTAAAAGTATACTTGGAAGTTGCGCATTCAATTGAAATTAGTTCACATAATCCTAACCAGGGAATGCCATGATGTCGAATCCACAATGCTTCTAACTAAATCACCACTATACTCATCCCCCTTCTGTTTTCGACATCCAATACTTCTTCTGGCAATCTTCTAACGAGATAACCCAACTTCATTTTCCAAAACCAATCCTTTGAGCATTTGCAGCCATATCCTTACTACAAACTTGATCTAACTCTCTTCCCGAAAAGGGTGATGTCTAGATCATGACTATCTTTGACCTTACGAAAGTAGTACTCATCTTCTTCGATCCTTAACAATTTTGACATTCTCCTCATTGTCCATTGGTAGTTGCAGTGAAGACTCTGGTACTGGATCTTCTTCCTGATCCTTAACTCCTATGAGAACTACCATAGTCTGATATTCCTCAACTTATTACTGAAGGACCATGATTATATGCAATTAATCTAACCTCTCGACTTCAGGTTTGATATTCATGGCACTTAACTCCCATCAAGTCTCCTTGGCAGTCCACTCACTACCATTTGCTCTATCATAAACTTATCTGAGTTGCTTCTCAAGATGCCGAAGAGTACTTATCATGGTGATGACATATTTGACATAGGCATTCTCCAATATGGCTGAAAAACTTTAGCTCACCTTAAAATCCATTATTAAAACTTGCTTACTATCTTGAGCATTTGCAAGGTCTTCCTTCTTCTTCAAATATCCAGATTCATAATCTTGATAGAAATAATAAATTGAACTTAGGTACAGGAAGGACGTTGTAAGAACAGGATTGTACTCCTTGTGTCCTTCAATGCTTAGAACCTCTTGGCGGTGCCTCTAGACTCCACCATTTTGTTGTACAATATGATAATACCTTGCTCTGGTATTACCAGTGTCAAACTTAAGCTTCTCACAAAGGGTCGTTAAAACCTTGTGAGTGGCAGTTTCCACCAACTCCGAATACTGAGCTCCTTTCTATTGGTACGGTGGCCCCCCTTCAGGATTAGCACAAACTGGGACATTAACTGTTATGAAACACTTATATCTGCACTCAAACACACACTCTTTCCATCATACTCCGGATACTCTGTGTAGCCTAGTTGCTGAAGTGTGACCCTTAACAGCTCAAGAAAACCTTGTATGCCCACCAAAACCTGCGGGTCCATCCTTTATCATCTACCCAACTGGCAACCATCTTAACAACTAGTGAACACAACCTTAGGCCAGCTACAAACAAAAAGTTTTGAAAACTACCCAAAACCCATGCATCAGGTATGGAATGCATATGCTCGAAACCTACGACCTGAAAGGAAACACACAACCTCTCGCATAAACACAGTGGCTTTTTCGTACGACTCTCAACCTATAATATTCTACCGAAGCTAAACGTTACGATCGCGGTTAATGTACCTGCAGAAGACCATACATTACCATTCACTATAGAAATGGCACCCATGCATTCAACACTGCATGGACAGTGCTTCATACGTTTACACGTATTCACTTTTCCCATACTCACCACCGTATGGTCGGCGTTTGCATGTCCCATATCATTGCCATATGGGATGCCCCTGAGTAGGCCACTCCTCAGGGTTAAGCGACCGTGATTAATAAGATCACACGGCGGGAACTCCGCACTCTACATCAGGCGGCAGATGTCGACAAGCCTCAAAGACAAGCCCAACGAGCTAGCCAATGGACAGGTCGCCCCCCAAACAATCGGTGAACGGGGCCCCTCACACAAGCAAGCTTGTGCAAGTGAGTCATAATATTATATCTTGCTGAATTTATCTTGCCCTTCATACCTGATCGAAGGTGCGTCGTTACAAAATTATAAGTTTTAGCAGAAAGTAAATACATAACTTTAGAAGTTAATTTACTAGGGCCACCCTGAAAAACCTATATAACTACCTAGTAGGGCACTCTACTTGGTTCAACACACTATCTGTGATGTCCTGAGGATATGAGCTCTGATACCAGCTGTGGCGGAACGGTCCTACTTAAACTGACTCAGGTGTGATTTGTAGTGTAAAACACTGAACACGTCACACACCTGGATCAGCATAAGTCTGGAGTTCCGTCGAGTGTCCCAGGGACTACCCGAATCATCCACATTCAACTGCCTCAGTACACATACTCAGGATCCCAACACCAGATGATACATCACAGACATTGCACCAAGGAATATATACAACACAGATAAGTAAGAGTTATACAACCACAGTAATAAGTTTTAACTTTCAAACTAAGTTAACACATGGTTCAGCAAGTGGTTCTTAAGTCATAACTTTAACCAGCTAACAAAGTAAATCATGTTGTGCCCAGACATGATCCACGTCTTCAGGACCACCTCCGCTCCAGCTGCTGCATCTAATCTTCAAGCTCAACTGCAACAGGGGTCAAACAACCCTGAGTACAAAGGTACTCAGCTAGACTTACCCGACAACCTATTTCTAAAGGGATTTCCAAGCAATATGCAAGGCTTTGGGGTTTAAAGAAGAAGCAGATAGCTTAACTTAATCATTTTGATAACTCAAATTTTATCCCGTTAAAGTATTAACCTATACCTCTAGGTTAGCCATGCCAAACTAAGCCAAACAAGCAGCTATATAATTAACAAACATGATGTAAAATATATAAGTGAGCAGAGGCAAAACCTAATCCGTTTGTCAGTGATCAAGCATGTGTCAAAGTCCGTGACACTCGGCGATTCGAATCGATTTTTAACCCTGCAGGGAAAACCTGAGACACACGTCGCGTGCGTGCCTCGTCAGGCCACACGAAGCTACCTTTCCCACTGCGGCCACCATTGCCTGAACTGTGCCCACATAGCCCGGGGTCGCATCCCCAATCCCTACACAGTGCCCGGGCAAAGGCATGTGGGTTTACCGACTACGACCCCGCCCACGTTCCTCGCCAGACACGGTGAGTCACAGTTCAGCCGTTGGTACCACAGCAGTACATCGGTTTCCCGAGTCCCATATATTTGGTATGTGCTCAGTACGTTCAAAGCTTGACCTCAGGCAAACATCATGTTACCTATAGTTCATTTCCTGGGCAGGACCATCTCATACTACCAAAGCATCCAACAAATTACCGTCCTCTCTTTCCTGTCCTGCCCAATAATTTGCTCAAAGTCTTACTACTCATATTTTAATTCATAAAACAAGTTGTCCTACGGTGCAGGTGACCGGGAATCACCTGACTTCTACTGTAGAGAGCAGGTCTAAGCAAATTCTATTTTTATCTTTTTGAAAAGGTGACAAAGCTATCTCTAATCAAGGAATGATCATGCATTAAATTGGGATTCATTCAACTCCTATTCTAATGCACAAACAAAGGCTCAAACATAATAGTAGTGATTAAAGCTAAAATAGGACAAATATGCTCCGGGGCTTGCCTGGCTCACTGAACTCGGGTTCTGCAGTAAAAAGGGCTTTTGGAACTGCCTCAGCCTTCAACTCGAACATCACCTCTTCTCCTTCCTGGACGACGCTTGGATCCTCTACCAGTTCTGGTGACAACGATTCCTGGTCTACACGATATGATGCAAGAATATGAAAATTAAATGAGAGACCCTTAACCACCCTAACATTTGGAAAAAACACCTAATCAGCAAAAGGAATTACTTAACTTTAATCAAGGATTATAAATAAAAGAATTATCTAAACAAAACCTATATTTCTAATAAAACAAACCCCTTTTAACTAAACTAATTCTATCTAATTAATCAAGGATGAACATAAATAAAAACCCTAATCTTAAGATCTAATAACTTAAATGCATAAAAGAAAATGCAACTAATCCTCCAAAATTGATTTCATCAATTTTGGAGTTCCTACAACAAGATATGCATTTCTAACTATTGAATGCCTTACTAAAAACACTAAAAATCTAAAACTCCCCAGCTTTGCACAAAACCCCCTGCCCTATTTCCTAATCAAACCCGCAGCTCTTCTCTTTTCCACTTGGGCCGACCCACGGGCCCGGCCCATTTTCCCTTCTCTCTTTTCTTCTTTCTCTTCCAGCTGCCGGCCCGCAACTGATCCGGCCCACTCCCCTTCTCTCCTCTTTTTCCCCTTAACCGGCCGGCCTGGCCCACCTTCTTCCCTGCTGGTCGGCAAAAGGGCCCGGCCCAGCTGCCCTTGCTTCTCCCTCTCGGGTCGGCCAACAGGCCCGGCCCACTCTTCCTTTCTCTCCCCCCTTTCTTTCTCACGCGGGACCACGCGCTCGCGCAGCCAGGACTGACGGCGACGGCCCTGACCTGCGGCGGCAAAAGCCGGTGGCAGAACTCCAGGCTCTACAAACCCCTTGGCTCCGCGTTTCCAACCGGGGCCAGTACCCCGATCGAGGATGACCGGACGAGGAGAAGTACCATCGCGGTGGTGGCAGCACACAAAACAAGGCGGCGGCGCACGGACTCGACGACGAAGCGCCGGACCGGCTAAAAGGGCAAAACTCCAGGGCAACAAACAACACCACGAGCTTCTACACATCACGGGACACACGATGCGCACACTCATAGGCATCTTGGTGGACCAGGCGGCTATCTCCGCAGCGACGGCCAGCCAGGCGGCGTTCCGCGGCGGCGCCATGGCATACGGCCAAACTAACCACGAGCCCGGGCCAAGAACCCCTCGGCGAGCCGCGCACGGCCACGAGGATCACAGCAAGAAGCTCAGAAAGTGACGAAGAAGACCGGATGATGGTGCTCACCATGCGAAGCAAAGACGGCCGCGGCTAGCGCAACGGCGACGGCGGCAAGCTGCTGCTGCGGGTGAAAAGGTTGAGCGAGGACGGGCTGGATAGACGGAGGATGACCTAGGACACTTGCTTGCGAAAGGAATCGAATGGGGGATGCAATGATGGCGACGAATTTCAGTGGCGGCGGTGATTTGCCGTCGACGGCGAGCAGAGCAAGGAAAAAGGGAAAAGACGAAGACGACCGCCTTGGCTCTTTATCTGAGAAACTCGCCGTCCATGACTTGGCCACCTCCTGCTGCTCTTCCATGCACTGGGCAACGATCGCGACGGTGCGTGGCACGGCATGCATCGGCGGCAAGGCGGCAAAGCGGCGTCGCTGCACCGGCTCGAGCTCGACTACTCTGTCTGAATGTCTGTCGTCCTTTTTCTGAATCCAGTCAAAAGGTCCGAATTCCACTCGAGTTTTCTCCAAATTCCCAATTCAAACGCAACACTGAGCAAAAACAAATATCACAGATGGAACTTTAGGCTACAAAATTCCTTATAGAACTTTGATCCAAAGCTCAACAGATCAAAAGATTAGAGGCCCTGAACATCCACCATTTGGTATGTTTAAAGCTGAAACTCCCTTTGAAACTCTTCCAACCCGCAACATAACTCGGCCTTTTTATTCAAATTTCGTATGTAAACTCTTGGAGCTCAAATAACGAAAGTTGTAGACTATACATTGAACTTCATTTTCCTTAATATAACCTTGATCTATATCTCAACAGATCTTGAGATACCAGCCACTGAATGTCCTATTCTCCCAAACTCGGCATTTCTAATCCTTATGCAAACCAGCAGATTCAAATCAACTTTATTCCATATTATGAATGTAAACTCTCCAAACTCCAAATACAAAACTCAGGCTTCTCCAAGCCAGAAGAAACTCCTCTGGTTGGAATTTCTTGAGGCTCTAGAGTCTTCTCTCTTGGCAATGGAGCTTTTTCTTGTGTCTGCTGTATGAAAAGAACTCGGATTAGTCTAGAATACAAGATTCAAGCATTGTTAGAGCGACAGACAGGCATACCTTATGGGGAGGTGTGCTGAGGGAGATACCCATCGGTATCTCTGCATCATCTTCAGTTTCCTCATCCAACTCATGGGCTTCAGGCAAGGAAGATTCGCAAGGTTTTCGAGTTTGAGACTTGGTCCTCTTCCTCACTGTCCGCCTTTTCTTTGTGAGCTGGAGGCTTGGAGCATCCTTGACGCTGGGCCTTTTCTAGCTCGAACCACCTTGCCCGATGTCGCCGGGCCGACACGGCGGAAGTTGTTCATCTGTTGAAGCGTCCTCAAGGAGTACTTCTTCCTCCTCATCTAGGTCCGTAGGGCCTTTTCCCTTCCCCGAGCCACTAGCGGTTTGCTTGGGAGGCGAGGATAGGGGCGGATGTGGCAACCCGGTCTCTATCTCTATGATATGAGGAGCGGAAGCATACGTTGTACGCAAATCCTAAGACAGATGCATACAAAATTGTTAGCAAAATATTCAGAAAGAATACGGATTACAGTAAATGTATTCAGAACAAGTTATTACTTACCGCTGGTGGTGGGCATTTAGCCGAGTACTCGGTACTCGGGATGGCAGCTCATGGGCGTCCATGAAAAGAGCTTGGACACGGAGCGCAACTTCTTCAGCTGAAAGCTCGACGGAGGAGATCCTGGTCGGGTCGTTGAGTCCAGTGTGCTCATAGCCAGCGTGCACCCGCTTCTGGTAGGATTGTACACGTCGGCGTATGAATGAACTGGCAATCTCAATTTCGGTCAGGCCTTTTTTCTTCAAATCATCGATAAATTTCAACAAGGCAATCCCGTTGACCTCGTTCTCACCAAGTGCTTCATTCTAGTTGGCTTGCGGCTGTGGCAAATGGCCCGAATGCTTGTTTTGCTTGGGGGCTGGTTCTCCACATAGAACCACTTGTCATTCCAATCTTTGATAGAATCATTCAGCTTGAAATAAAAGTAGATGTTCTTCGTTCCTTGTCGAAGTTAGATCCTGGCTCCACCGATTACTTTGTCCTAGTTCGGCTTGACACGGTACAGGAGGTGAAAAAGATTGAAGTGGGGGACGATTTCTAAGAAGGCTTCACAGAGATGGATGAAGAGGGAGATCTGAAGGATCGAGTTTGGATTGAGATGCACTAGCTCTAACTTAGAGAAAGAGAGCAGGCCGCGGAGGAAATCATGGGTGGGTATGGCAAAACCGCACCCATAGAAAGGGGTAAAAATGATGATTTCGTCAATTTCGTCAAACGGCCAGGGCTTACCCATATCAGTCCTCCATAATGAGATGGATTTGTTGAGGAGGTAGCCCAGGTCGACAAGTAGCTGCATCAACTCTCCGGTCACCTTGGAGGGTTTCCACACTAACGCTGGCGCAGGGGCTATCTTGAATACGGGCATTCCGATGATTGGAACCTTTGGCGCTTTCTTGTTCGTTGCTGCCTTCTTGCCTATCTTGCCAGTCGAGGTTTTCTTGCACGGATGCGGATTACCAGGTGGGGTTTGAGTGGAGTGGAGGGCGCGCGCGAGTGCGGAGAATATCAAATTTGGAGAATGACGGCTGGAGCGGATGTGAATACGAAGCAGTTCCTCTTTGTTTTTATTAACGAAGAGATAACCCTAAGTGTATTTCACAAAAGGCATTTTCACCAATACGTAAACAGTTATGTATTCACGGTTTTTACCAGATGCATAACTGCGAGGATTTTTCCTAAGGGCTAAGTCACTTGTGGAGGCGTTGCCACTCTCGGGGGCTGACGCTTATTGGGATAATTTTTTCTAAATCAAAGAATATATTTATTTTCAAAAAAGACTTTATGCATATTGGCATTAGCTTTAAGCTTGGGGGCTGCGGGGAAATAGTATATTTCTTTTGGAAAGTTTTATCATTAATATACCATAATCTAAGCAGGAGTAAATGATATAGAAATGAATGTGTAATGTGACACACAGAAGTTCATTGCTCATCATGAAGGTAGTCTTAGTTAGTAACAGTACATTAATAAAGATTACTAAGGGTTCATTAGCATCATACATATGGGACTTGGGCATACTACAATACCCTATACAAGATCACTCAATGATTATATGCAAGAGGACATATCGAGATATCCAGTGGTTCCCTCATCAAGGGACGACAGTAGGACATCTTATCATAAAGGCCCACCCACTCCCGTACGTGAAGGATTACAAAGGACGGACAGGGCTGTCACCACCTGCCGCCTACCTCTACTAATCTGTGGGGCAGCGGTACCCTCAACAGTATTCCATATCCCAAACACCATGCTTGCAATATGTAATACAACTCTATCTATCACGTTAATAAATAGAGCAACCAAGAGGCACATTGAGCCAATGTCATAGCATACATTCACTTGAATAAGGTGCAAGACATAAGTAGTATATACTAAGTGGATACGGTATAACTGAGGCATACAACACAAGTATGAAGGTATCTCCATTAAGCTTAGAGTACTACAAGTAAGAGAATACAAGAGCTGAACTCTAGAACTTACCAAGACTCCTCCGGAAGCCCTTCAGAAGATCTAACACTATGACTATCACTACTAAGACTAAGACTAAGCTTGTAGCAAGGAGAGCTCTTCTTCTGGTGTGTGTTGAGTACAGGACCCTTTGCAGGTATTTATAGCATCACATAGGCGGTTGGAGCCGGCCAGAGGCGGTTGTGGCAGTTTGGAAGTGGGCCCACGTCGGCCGATGTGCCGAGGTCGGCTGACCCTAGGATGCACTGTCTTCAGCGTTGCACGGCTCATATAGACTCCTGATGGCGGTTTACAGGTACGGGTCAAGGGGGGAGCGAAACGGCCGCAGGCCCAAGTCGGCCGACCTGGCCGACCTGGTTCTGCCGCCTTTCGGCCCCACTCTTCACTGGTAGACTGCCGTGTGGGTCCTTATGACGGTACCAGGTGGGTATACTCCGTTTGGGTGCAAATGAGTTGAGGTGTGGGCCCTTCAATCCGTGGGAGTGACATGTGGCTCATCCTCACCCTTGACTTGAACCGACCATGATTCAACGTCCATGATCCTTTCCTTGTGTGCTTCTTGACCTGTGTGGAAAATTAGCTCGAATGGGGTTCAGGCCCGGTCGCCCGACCTAGCCAGGTCGGCCGACCTGGGTCTGTGCCCAGTTTCGTCCATCTTTTGCACCGTAGTCCCTGTACTCAAATATATTCCAGATGTGCATGGTATAGCATTATTTGAATACTAATGTCTAAGTTATGCTTGACCTTTGTTGGTTTTCTGAGCCTATTGACGGTCGGATTTTCCGTTGTAAGGACCGTCAACAACTCCCCCAAGCTTAGCCTTTGCTCGTCCTGAGCAAAAGACTAAAACCTTAAGGCTCAGTGGATCAGGAGTTGCTTCCTTATTACTCCTCAAAAGTACCAGTGGTTCAGCAAGATATTCTACCAAGAATTGAATAAGCTGGTAAAATAAACTTCTCTTATCACCTTGACCCTTTTATGGGGCTTGTAGCTTCTCCTTGTCTTGGGAGGTTGATGGCTAGAACTACTTAGACCAAGCACCTTGCCTTCTACCTTGCTTGACAATCAAACCGGAGGTTTTGGAAGTTTTTTTTCAAAAGAACAAAGTTCCTTGGGTGGTACTCTCAAGTCACTCATGATGTATTTCCTTACCAATTTTCTCTCTCAACTCTCATGTCACTCATTGGAGTGGAGTTTGTGCTAGGAGAGCTTTATAGCATACTTGTAATGCACATATTGTAAAGTCAAAATCAAGATTCAAAGAGAAATATGTCATACTCTCAAACCAAGATGTGCACGTGTATAGGTGGCATGGTAAGAGATAGCTCCTTTTTACAGGTTCCTCTTCTCCTTAAAGAGTTTGTTTTAGAGACATGGCTTTAATTTTTGAACCGAGAGCCTTCTTGCGCTCTCTCTTTCTTTTTTTTACATACTTGGACCTTCATATATCCATCTTTTTTTTTCAAAAGCCCATGTCTCTTTTTTTGCAATAAGGATGGAGAAGAGTACCAAACTTTATGAAGAGCTTTTATTTGGTGGAACAATGGGTGTTATGTTCACTTCCAGAGTAGAAGTGTAACATGTATGAGGTGGTGTGTGCAAGATCTTGGCTTTAAAAGCATGAAGTAAATCTCTAAAAATCACAATGACCTTGACAAAACTCAATGCAAAAGCAAGTAGCTCATGAAGGGGTTTTAAACAATATGAGCTTTGGTAGGGAATTTAATCACCATAAGGAACTCTTTATTTTATTTTAAAAGAGAAAACTTTGGTTATCAAGTCTAACATAGTAAGACCTCAAGGTCACTCAAGTCTTATCATATCATAGCCATCAACAACCTAGACTAGAGCGTGCATGTGCTACCCACAGATAGATAAGATAACAGAAAAGATCATGCTCAACCAGCAAACTCAAAGCTTAGGAGAATAGCAGGTTGAAACATAGGTACAAGAGAGAAATAAGAGCAACTATTCATCATATCCAACGTAAAGATTTAAGCTTAGACTCAAAACATTAGGGGACTAGCATGGATCGCTCTTATTTACTAACTTTATTCAAAAAAAAAGTTTTATTCAACAATACTTACCTGAACTTACCTGATTGGGGGTCCTCCCCCAAGCTATTTTGTTGGCACCGATAAACCTGTCGGCGCAGGACTCGTGTTTTACGTCGTCGAGCGAAGACGTCTCCGGTGTAGGGTTTCAACTTGATGAAGCAGCATCTGACCCTGGAGATGAGGATACAGATGATTTAACTCGCCATACCTGCTTTACCTTTTTGTGGCGGTCGACAGCTTGTTCCGGTGCTTTCTTCGTCTGTGCTTTTGCACCTTGTGTGGACTTCTTGTTGTTCTTTGCATAGTACCGGATGGGGAAATCCTTCTCCCAGAACTTCTCCATGAACTTAATCAGGCTATCTTTTTCTGGAGGTGTTACCTCCACCTCCTTGATGTTCTGACTGTTTCTCCCATACTTGACCTTAATCATGGAGCATTGCTCCAACTTTGGCCGGAACTCAAATTTCTCCTTCTTACCATCAATGTGGAGTGTTGGGATAGAAGCCGAAGCTAATGAACCCAAACAACAGTTGAAACGGAACAACTGAGACAAACAACAATAAATTACTTATCAACAGTATTCTTGGAATCAACAACCTTTACATGAAGGGGAGGGGTCCCCTTTTATAGAAAGACCAAGGGTCTTTACATTCCCATTGTACCCCTGAAATCAGGCATCATCCTCTAGACTATACAATACAAATAGCCTATGGACACTTTGGTACATTTACTCCTCCCAATGTGAATGCGTAGACTTGTGATTCCATGTTTGACTTGGCTTGGACTTGGTCTCCTTTGACTCGGTCCATGTCAGCTTCGCCTGCTTCCAAGGGCTTTGTAGCTCCTGGATTTGGCTTCCTCTGAGTCGAGATGACCCTAAGCCGCTTCCCAGCGTCCAGAAAGCCGATGACTCCTCCAAGGACCTGCAGTATAGAGCGAACCGAAGCTTGCCATTAACTCATTCATAGCTTTTGGCATTCAACAGTATCAATACTTCACCAAATTGGCTTCTAACTTGGTTCTAATAACGCCACTTCGGCATTCTGCTACACGATGACCGAAGCCAATTGGCTTTAGCATACAGCGAGATGTGATCACCGAAGCCGATTGGCTTTTGTATACAGCGAGATGTGATCACCGAAGCCAAAGTAGAGATGTAGAGCAAATGAAGCTAAATTGGCTTGATTTCCTTGGTTCGTTGTCGCCCTCACGCATGAGATGAAGCAAAACAAGTAGAAGGCGTTTGTCGGCGGGCCAAATCCCCAACATGGAGCTGGATCTCTCCAGCACCCACGTTAATGTGAGCGTCCGCTGTGCTCAAGAAGGGTCGCCCAAGGATGAGCGACGAGTCGTTGCTCACGTCCATGTCCAATACCACGAAGTCGATCGGGACGAAGCAATCCCGGATGCGCACCGGAATGTCCTTAGCTATCCCCTCCGAGTAGCGGACCTTGGAATCGGCCAGCTGCAGTCTCATGGGAGTAGGAGACAAGGTAGTATAATTAAAGCGGTCAAATACTACCTTTGGCATTACGCTGACTCTTGCCCCCAGATCACAGAGTGCGTGCTCGAAATGTTGTGTCCCAATTGTACACGTGATGGTGGGACATCCTGGGTCCTCCTTCTTTTCCGGGTCCTTGTTTAAGATGGCTGCACTGCACTTCTCAGTCAATTTTACGACCTCGGTACTTTGGAGTGGACGTTTGTTATTTAGGATGTCCTTCAAGTACTTTGTGTAGGTCGGTACCTGCATAGCATCCAGCAGTGGCACATGTATATTTAACTTTTGTATAACTTCTACGAACCTGGCAAATTGCTCATCCGCCGATGGTTTCTTTTGGCGTTGAGGGAATGGCAAGACGTTGCTGTCGTAGAACTCATGCGGCGCAGTTTGTCCGACTGGTGCTAGCTCGGCTTCAGGTTCTTCTTCTACTGCGGGAATCTCCTTACTTGGCACTGCTATTTTTCCTGCATGGTTAGGTGGGACTAGATCCCGAGTAGCCTTACCGCTCCTCGTAGAAACAGCCTTTACATTTTCAAAGGAGGAATCTGGTTGCCCAGAAATTCTCCCCTTGTCACCAGAAGGAATAGCGGCGGCTAGCTGAGCTAATTGGGTTTCTAGCATTTTATTAAAGCTCAGCTGGCTCTGGAAGGTGGAGGACAAACTTTCTATTTTAGAGTTTATACCCTCCAGAGGTTTATCGTTAGCAGCAAGCCTCTTAGAGATAGATTCATTAATTTTGGCCTGACCAAGGACAAGATCTTTAAGGGAAGGTTGGTTAGAAAAAGAGTTATTATTGTTACCTCCCTGGTAGAATGGGCGTTGCTGGTTCCAGTTCCCTTAAGGGCGGGTACCCGTTGTTGCCGTTCACGAACTTTACCTCCTCTTGCGTCTCGGGGCAGTTGTTCCCCGAGTGGCCAATTTCTCCACAGACTTCACACGTCATGTGTGAATCCATTGGCCCTTCATTGTTGGCACCTCCATCCTTGGTGCAGTCATCAAGGCACTTCATGATAAGATCCATCTTGGCAGCCAGCATGTCCACCTCCTTTACGGTGTGCATACCGCGTTTGCGTCCCTGAAGGCGGTCGTCATTCCAAGATTGGTTTGACACCATCTTCTCGATGAGTAGCTTAGCAGCGGCCACAGGCAAGGAGAGGAATGCCCCTCCAGCAGCAGCGTCCATGTGTTCACGGGCTGTCTGCGACAGCCCATGGTAAAAGTTCTGGAGCAGGAGCCACTCTTGCATACCATGATGGGGGCATGCCAGAATGTAGTCCTGGAAGCGATCCCATGCTTCTGGAACCGTCTCCCCGGACTCTTGCTGAAAGCTGGAAATTCTTCCCCGAAGGGCATTGGTTTTCCCAATGGGGAAAAACTTCGCCAAGAAGGCGTTGGGGCACTTAGTCCACGTGTTCACCACATCACGATTGGAGTAGAACCATTGTTTGGCTCTTCCCAGCAGCGAGAACGGAAAAGGCGGAGCCTGATGGCCTCCTGATCCACTCCTCAGATAGTAATGGTGCTGCAGACCTCAAGGAAATGCTGCAGGTGAGAACTGGCGTCCTCATTGGCTTTCCCGCAGAAGGGGCTAGCCTGCACCATGTTAATTAGTGGGGCCTTCAGCTCAAAGCATGATCTCCTGTTTCCACCTCCGGACCCACAGGGATCTGGGCAGCGGACGGGGCAGAGTAGTCGCGGATGGTCCTGTCGGCCATGGCTTCTTCCGTTTGGGGTGCTACGGGAACGGGTTGTTCTCTTTGGTTGGAGGATTCTCCGATGACTGGTTCGGTCTCCGATAAGAACACCTGAGGGATTACAACACGAGAACGTACCCTCCTTCCTATGATATTCGGGTTCTCGACGTAGTTGGATGGTAATTGGAAACCAGTCATACACTACCCTGTTCCACATCACAGAGAAACAGAGCGAAAAAGGTAAACCTGCTAGATTACTGGCAATTAATCATGTTGCATTAAATGCATGGATGATCAAATCTCTTTAACCATTGCTTTCCCCGGCAACGGCGCCAGAAATGCTTGTTGGTATTTCTTAGCATCACTACTTAGAGTAGTAATGGTACTAGAGATACTCCATCATAAATGTAGACATTACAGATATTCTACAAGCGCACAGAAGTACGTTGTAGCATTTCACTCGGGAGTATTCTAGAGTATCGTTATTTGTTTATCCGCAGGGAAAGCATTTAGTTAAAAGAGAGGTGTCATTCCAATACATTTGCTTGCAACATCATTAATATACCATAATCAAAGCAGGGGTAAATGATATAGAAATGAATGGGTAATGTGACACACAGAAGTTCATTGCTCATCATGAAGGTAGTCTTAGTTAGTAACAGTACATTAATAAAGATTACTAAGGGTTCATTAGCATCATACATATGGGACTTGGACATACTACAATACCCTATACAAGCTCACTCAATGATTATATGCAAGAGGACATATCGAGGTATCCAGTGGTTCCCTCATCAAGGGACGACAGTAGGACGTCTTATCATAAAGGCCTAATACCCACTTCCATACGTGGAGGATTACAAAGGACGGACAGGGCTGTCACCACCTGCCGCCTACCTCTACTAATCCGTGGGGCAGTGGTACCCTCAACAGTATTCCATATCCCAAACACCATGTTTGCAATACGAGATACAACTCTATCTATCACGTTAATAAATAGAGCAACCAAAAGGCACATTGAACCAANTTGGCGGCCAGCATGTCCACCTCCTTTACGGTGTGCATACCGCGTTTACGCCCCTGAAGACGGTCGTCATTCCAAGATTGGTTTGACACCATCTTCTCGATGAGTAGCTTAGCAGCGGCCACAGTCAAGGAGAGGAATGCCCCTCCAGCAGCAGCGTCCATGTGTTCACGGGCTGTCTGCGACAGCCCATGGTAAAAGTTCTGGAGCAGGAGCCACTCTTGCATACCATGATGGGGGCATGCCAGAATGTAGTCCTGGAAGCGATCCCATGCTTCTGGAACCGTCTCCCTGGATTCTTGCTGAAAGCTGGAAATTCTTCCCCGAAGGGCATTGGTTTTCCCAATGGGGAAAAACTTCGCCAAGAAGGCGTTGGGGCACTTAGTCCACGTGTTCACCACATCACGATTGGAGTAGAACCATTGTTTGGCTCTTCCCAGCAGCGAGAACGGAAAAGGCGGAGCCTGATGGCCTCCTGATCCACTCCTCAGATAGTAATGGTGCTGCAGACCTCAAGGAAATGCTGCAGGTGAGAACTGGCGTCCTCATTGGCTTTCCCGCAGAAGGGGCTAGCCTGCACCATGTTAATTAGTGGGGCCTTCAGCTCAAAGCATGATCTCCTGTTTCCACCTCCGGACCCACAGGGATCTGGGCAGCGGACGGGGCAGAGTAGTCACGGATGGTCCTGTCGGCCATGGCTTCTTCCGGTTGGGGTGCTACGGGAACGGGTTGTTCTCCTTGGTTGGAGGATTCTCCGATGACTGGTTCGGTCTCCGACAAGAACACCTGAGGGATTACGACACGAGAACGTACCCTCCTTCCTATGGTATTCGGGTTCTCGACGTAGTTGGATGGTAATTGGAAACCAGTCATACACTACCCTGTTTCACATCACAGAGAAACAGAGCAAAAAGGGTAAACCTGCTAGATTACTGGCAATTAATCATGTTGCATTAAATGCATGGATGATCAAATCTCTTTAACCATTGCTTTCCCCGGCAACGGCGCCAGAAATGCTTGTTGGTATTTCTTAGCATCACTACTTAGAGTAGTAATGGTACTAGAGATACTTCATCGTAAATCTAGACGTTACAGATATTCTACAAGCGCACAGAAGTACGTTGTAGCATTTCACCCAGGAGTATTCCAGAGTATCGTTATTTGTTTATCCGCAGGGAAAGCATTTAGTTAAAGAGAGGTGTCATCCAATGCATTTACTTACAACAACATTAATATACCATAATCTAAGCAGGGGTAAATGATATAGAAATGAATGGGTAATGTGACACACAGAAGTTCATTGCTCATCATGAAGGTAGTCTTAGTTAGTAACAGTACATTAATAAAGATTACTAAGGGTTCATTAGCATCATACATATGGGACTTGGACATACTACAATACCCTATACAAGCTCACTCAATGATTATATGCAAGAGGACATATCGAGGTATCCAGTGGTTCCCTCATCAAGGAACGACAGTAGGACGTCTTATCATAAAGGCCTAATACCCACTCCCGTACGTGGAGGATTACAAAGGACGGACAGGGCTGTCACCACCTGCCGCCTACCTCTACTAATCCGTGGGGCAGTGGTACCCTCAACAGTATTCCATATACCAAACACCATGCTTGCAATATGTAATACAACTCTATCTATCACGTTAACAAATAGAGCAACCAAGAGGCACATTGAGCCAATGTCATAGCATACATTCACTTGAATAACGATGAGGACATCCCTTCCAACGATACAACCATGCCTACTACGCAGCAAGGACCAATGACAAGAGCCCGTGCACGAGAGCTAAATTATCAGGTAAACTCGTTCCTCGCTGTCCATAAATCTTCATCTCAGAATTGGATGCTACTAAATCATTGTGATGATTTTATTGTTATTAGGAATGATGGAGAGGAAGCTAATGGGTCAACCAATCAGTTTGGACATCAAGATTACACAACAAGGAAGCACAAGATCGGACACCAAGTTCAGACTCCAAGTTCGTACAGCCAGGCAACATCAAATTGATTTGGCAATATTTCTCGACTCCGGATGTTGTTTGAGGCATATGAGTACTCATTGGAAAGCTCATGAAGTCTAGTTTCATATGGATCTAACCCCATCATCAGATTCGTCCTGGAACGCTCACAATCTGCAAAACAATGTCCGGACCTCCAGTCTGCGCAGAACCTCAGTTTTGGGCCTTGGGCCTTTTGTATCCAGTTGAGCCCATGAGGGGCGCCTCCTAAGCTAGGGTTTCGACCCCAACACCTCCTTGGCTGCTCTCCCACTTACAAATACCACCAGCAGCAGCCAAGAACGTTTTTGGGTTTTGTTTTAGATCTGAGTTAGCTTCTTGCAACCAGTTTGTAAACGCGTGTGTCGATCAGACCACCCGATTTGCTTGATTCAAGACCCCAACTTGTGTACCAGATTCGCCATTTGGTTATCAATCCGTGAGTTATTTGCTTGTTCATCTTGTTCTTGCTTGTTCTCGATTGCTAGCAGGAGCAGCGGTGTTCTTGGCACGGCAAGAACATCACAATCGGAGACGGTGTACCTGTTGCTAAGGCGCAGCCCCTTGTGGTCGTTGTAGTCGGACAGCCAACGTCGAATCCACCCCAAATCGAAGTTATCCCCAACTCTCATCGAAGGATCAGGAACAAACCCTAGCGGGTTCTATCATGTGGTAATCAGAGCAAGGTTAATCGGTGAGAGTATCTACTCATTCTTTACTTTACCTACAGTCCAAAAATACCAAACAAAAATAGGCTAGATCCAAAATCCCAAAACTAGTTTGAGCCTTGCTGTTCTACCTAGTTCTTGGCTTGTTGAGTTTGTGGTTGCATCGTGGTGTCATGTGCTGGTTCTTAGGATCTAATCCATTAGAGTTTTGAGTTCTTGTCACGTTTTTGTCACCATTAGATTCGCTGCCACTTCCCCCCTTTCACGCCGCTGCATTTTTCCACTAATTTTCGCCACCCCCACTTCCAGATCTGCACAGGAAGAAATCTGCTCTATTTCTTGCATCCAATCTCCAATTCAAGTGTTTAGATACATTCTGGAAAGCTTACTTTGTGCTCTTCCAGGGAAAAATAACCTTGCCACCAAATTCTTTCTGATCGCTTTGTAATCGCTCTGGAGATTTCCGCATATCTGCTATGTAATTTGTGCATCTAAAAGCAAGGAGGGCTGTGTGAAGTAATTGTTTTGTTTGTTTGTGCCAAACATAACTTGTGAGGCCCTGAAAAGAATAAAAAAAAGTGAAGAAGAGAAAAAAAAAGCAAAGGAAGAAACAAGAAGGAAAAGAAGAAAGAAAGAAAAAGAGTTCTTGTTGCTGCAGTGCTCTATTTGTATGCCTTGTTTGCCGCTGTTTGGTGACTACGTTTGTGTCTAGGCTCACGTCTCTAACAAGGTTTAGCCTAGGACCAGCACGGTACCATTATGAACATTTATTCAACTCGCTTTGGCTAACGTGGTTGTAGCTGTTCCTTGACTTTTCTTGCAGCCACCTATAGCTCCACAAATTATCTACAACGACACAGGGCTATGCTTGTGTAACGTTTTGTGCTGTTCTTGCTGGCTGCCAACACCAACTTCCTAGCGTGGTAAGAACATTTAAGAACTTGATGGCACAAGATTGAGAGAATGGAGTTTGCTGCCACCTAGTTCAACGAGTTGATAGGACATTTTTTTTCTCTCTTGATCTTCTTGCTACAAGCTAACCATGGCAGGAAATGAGAATGATGGACGCGCTCATTCACCTCGAACAAGGGGCATCATTCAATACTTTGAACGCCAAGTGAGGGTGCATGCTGAACACCTTGATGAGGATGTTCGAGTCACCAACGAACGCCTTGGCCAATTGGAGGCCACGCAGATCGACACTAACACCAAGCTGACCTCAATGGAGAACACGCTTGGGGCTCTTAACACCTCTCTTGTAGGTATTTTGGAGCGTTTGGACAGGATGGACCAGGAGGGTCGTGATGGTACGGGACGGCGCAACAACAACAACAACACTGAGGGCAGCATTGCTGGGCAAGATGAGGAAGAATATTCAGCTGACACAGAGCTTGATGGGGAGGTAAATGGCCAGCACAGCCAGCAGCAGCGCCGCCGTCGACATGGTGGACGTGCTCGTCAACCACGACGTGAGGTACGCGACAATGATGATTCTTTGGGGAAGATTAAATTCAGCATGCCCTCTTTTGATGGAAAATATGACCCCAATGCATATCTTACTTGGGAGCTAGCTGTTGATCAAAAATTTGCTTGTCATGATTTTCCTGAAAACAAACGTGTTAGGGCTGCTACTAGTGAGTTTACTGACTTTGCTTCTATTTGGTGGAGTGAATATGTGCGCAGCCATCCAAACAACATTCCACAAACTTGGGATGCTATGAAAAGAGTTATGCGAGCTAGATTTGTTCCCTCTTATTATGCACGTGATCTTTTGCATAAGCTTCAACTTTTGAGACAGGGAAACAAATCTGTAGAAGAGTACTATCAAGAGTTGCAAACAGGGATGCTTCGTTGTGGTTTGGTAGAAAATGAGGATGCAGCTATGGCTAGGTTCATGGGTGGGCTAAATCGGGAAATTCAGGATATTTTGGCTTACAAAGACTACAATTCGATCTCTCATTTGTTTCATCTTGCTTGTAAAGCTGAAAGGGAAGTACAGGGACGAAGAGCTAGCACGAGAACTAACATTTCTGCAGGTCGTGCTACCACTTGGACGCCATCCAACCCCGCTGCCCAACTGTACCGAGCCGCTGCCCCATCTTCATCAAGCAGCAAACCACGACCTTCGACAACAAATTCCTCACCATACCCTCTCGAAACAACAAAGGGGGCAGCTGCTGCACCAACCAAGAGTTCATCCTCAATTGCATCTTCGGGGCGAACAAGAGACATTCAATGCCTCCGCTGCAAAGGTTACGGTCATGTGCGCAAGGACTGCCCAAGCGCACGTGTGCTAGTTGTGCGTCCTGATGGTGAGTATTCCTCTGCTAGTGAAGATGAAGAAACATATGCCTTGCTTGCTGCTAACAATGTAGGGGAAGATGAGGAGCACAACAAAAATGAGGAGCACATTGGAACGGAACATGCTGAACACTATGAGAGCCTCGTAGTACAGCGAGTGTTGAGTGCACAAATGGAGAAGGCTAAACAAAATCAGCGCCATAATTTGTTTCAAACCAAGTGTGTGATCAAGGAGCGTTCTTGCCGAGTCATCATTGATGGAGGGAGCTGCAACAACTTGGCAAGTGCTGAAATGGTGGAGAAGCTTGCATTGTGCACCCAGCCACATCCGCAACCTTACTACATTCAATGGCTAAACAGTAGCGGTAAGGTGAAGGTAACACGGTTGGTGAGAGTTAATTTTGCTATTGGTTCTTATCATGATTCTATTGAATGCGATGTTGTACCCATGCAAGCATGCTCTATGTTGTTAGGTAGACCATGATAGTTTGACATTGATTCTTTGCATCATGGTAGAACAAATCAATACTCTTTTATGCATAATGACAAGAAACTTGTTTTGCACCCAATGTCTCCTGAAGCTATTTTGAAAGATGAACTTGTTAGAGCTAGTAAAGTAAAGAATCAGGAGCATGCTAAGAGTGAAAATCAGATTGTGGCAAATGAACTTGAAAAGCACAAAAAGAAGAACACCAAATCTGGCCACAATAACAAAAATGAGATTAAGCTGAAAGGGTCATGTTTCATTGCAACCAAATCTGACTTGGATGAGATTGATGCTAGTACTGCTGTTTGCTATGCTTTTATTTGCAAACAAACTTTGTTTTCACTTGAGGAGATACCTTCTTCTTTGCCTCCTGCAGTCACTAACCTTTTGCAGGAGTATGCGGACATTTTTCCAAAGGAGGTGCCACCGGGGCTGCCACCAATCCGTGGGATTGAGCACCAGATTGACCTTATTCCCGGGGTCTCCTTGCCCAACCGTGCGCCATACAGGACCAATCCCGAAGAAACTAAAGAGATTCAACGCCAAGTGCAAGAATTGCTCGACAAAGGTTATGTGCGTGAGTCTCTGAGCCCCTGCGCTGTTCCTGTCCTTTTAGTTCCTAAGAAAGATGGATCTTGGCGCATGTGTGTAGATTGCCGAGCGATTAATAACATTACAATCAGATATCGTCATCCTATCCCTAGGCTAGATGATATGCTTGATGAACTGAGTGGCTCAATTGTGTTCTCAAAAATTGATTTACGTAGTGGTTACCACCAGATTCGCATGAAGCTAGGAGATGAATGGAAAACAGCGTTTAAAACTAAATTCGGTCTATATGAGTGGTTAGTCATGCCTTTTGGTCTCACTAATGCGCCCAGCACTTTCATGAGATTAATGAATGAAGTTTTACACGCTTTCATTGGCAGATTTGTTGTGGTATATTTTGATGACATCTTGATATACAGTAGATCACTTGAGGAACATCTTGATCATTTGCGTGCTGTTTTTAACGCTCTACGAGATGCACGTTTGTTTGGTAACCTTGAGAAGTGCACCTTTTGTACGGATCGAGTCTCTTTTCTTGGCTATGTTGTGACCCCGCAGGGAATTGAAGTTGATCAAGCCAAGGTTGAAGCAATACATGGCTGGCCGGTTCCCACAACGGTCACACAAGTGAGAAGCTTTCTCGGGCTTGCTGGATTCTATCACTGTTTTGTGAAGGATTTCAGCACCATTGCAGCCCCATTGCACGAACTCACCAAGAAGGGCATTACATTTACTTGGGCTGCAGCACACAAGAGTGCTTTCAACACATTGAAAGATAAGTTAACCTGTGCCCCTTTGCTCCAACTTCCTGATTTCACTAAAACTTTTGAACTTGAATGTGATGCTAGTGGAATTGGATTGGGAGGTGTTTTGTTACAAGAGGGAAAACCTATAGCATACTTCAGCGAGAAGTTGAGTGGGCCTAGTTTGAACTATTCTACTTATGATAAAGAATTGCTCGCTCTAGTTCGGACTTTGGAAACATGGCAGCATTATTTATGGCCCAAAGAGTTTGTTATACATTCTGATCATGAATCATTGAAACATATTCGAAGTCAAGCAAAACTGAACCGTAGGCATGCTCGCTGGGTTGAATTCATTGAGTCTTTCCCTTATGTCATCAAACACAAGAAAGGGAGGGAAAATGTAATTGCTGATGCTTTGTCTAGACGTTATACCATGCTTTCACAACTTGATTTCAAAATTTTTGGCTTGGAAACAATAAAAGAGCAATATGCCCATGATGGTGATTATAAAGATGTGTTGCTGAATTGCAAGGAGGGAAAAACATGGAACAAATTCGTCCTCAATGACGGGTTTGTCTTTCGAGCTAACAAGCTATGCATTCCAGCTAGCTCTGTGCGTATGTTATTGTTGCAGGAAGCGCATGGGGGAGGGCTGATGAGACACTTTGGTGTGAAGAAGACAGAAGACATCCTTGCTGATCATTTCTTTTGGCCCAAGATGCGGAGGGACGTGGAGATATTCGTTGCTCGCTGCACAACATGCCAAAAAGCTAAGTCACGCATTAATCCTCACGGTTTGTACATGCCTTTACCTGTTCCGAATGCACCATGGGAGGATATTTCAATGGACTTTGTTTTAGGACTGCTTAGAACAAAGAAGGGGAGGGATAGTGTCTTTGTGGTTGTGGATAGATTTTCTAAGATGGCACATTTCATACCATGTCATAAGACCGATGATGCTACTCATGTTGCTGATTTGTTCTTTCGTGAAATTGTTCGTTTGCACGGTGTGCCAAACACAATTGTTTCAGATCGTGATGCAAAATTTCTTAGTCATTTTTGGAGAACTTTATGGGCTAAATTGGGTACTAAGCTGCTATTTTCCACTACTTGTCATCCCCAAACTGATGGACAAACTGAGGTTGTGAATAGAACTTTATCTACCATGCTTAGGGCTATTTTGAAAAAGAACATAAAAATGTGGGAAGAATGTTTGCCTCATGTTGAGTTTGCTTACAGTCGTTCACAACACTCTACTACTAAAAAGAGCCCTTTTGAGATTGTTTATGGTTTTGTGCCTCGTGCCCCTATTGATCTGCTGCCTCTACCAACTTCTGAGAGATTGAATTTTGATGCTAAACAACGTGCTGAGTTGATGGTAAAAATGCATGAGACCACAAAAGAGAACATAGAGAACATGAATGCTAAATATAAACTTGCTGGTAGCATAGGAAAGAAGCATGTCACTTTTGAACCAGGTGATTTGGTTTGGCTGCACTTGAGAAAGGATCGGTTTCCCGATTTGAGGAAGCCAAAGTTGCTTCCGAGAGCTGATGGTCCTTTTAAAGTTGTAGCTAAGATCAATGATAATGCATACAAACTTGAGTTGCCTGCAGATTTTGGGGTCAGCCCCACATTTAACATTGCAGATTTGAAACCATATTTGGGCGAGGAAGATGAACATGAGTCGAGGACGACTCAAATGCAAGAAGGGGAGGATGATGAGGACATCCCTTCCAACGATACAACCATGCCTACTACGCAGCAAGGACCAATGACAAGAGCCCGTGCACGAGAGCTAAATTATCAGGTAAACTCATTCCTCGCTGTCCATAAACCTTCATCTCAGAATTGGATGCTACTAAATCATTGTGATGATTTTATTGTTATTAGGAATGATGGAGAGGAAGCTAATGGGTCAACCAATCAGTTTGGACATCAAGATTACACAACAAGGAAGCACAAGATCGAACACCAAGTTCAGACTTCAAGTTCGTACAGCCAGGCAACATCAAATTGATTTGGCAATATTTCTCGACTCCGGATGTTGTTTGAGGCATATGAGTACTCATTGGAAAGCTCATGAAGTCTAGTTTCATATGGATCTAATCCCATCATCAGATTCGTCCTGGAACGCTCACAATCTGCAAAACAATGTCCGGACCTCCAGTCTGCGCAGAACCTCAGTTTTGGGCCTTGGGCCTTTTGTATCCAATTGAGCCCATGAGGGGGCGCCTCCTAAGCTAGGGTTTCGACCCCAACACCTCTTTGGCTGCTCTCCCACTTACAAATACCACCAGCAGCAGCCAAGAACGTTTTTGGGTTTTGTTTTAGATCTGAGTTAGCTTCTTGCAACCAGTTTGTAAACGCGTGTGTCTATCAGACCACCCGATTTGCTTGATTCAAGACCCCAACTTGTGTACCAGATTCGCCATTTGGTTATCAATCCGTGAGTTATTTGCTTGTTCATCTTGTTCTTGCTTGTTCTCGATTGCTAGCAGGAGCAGCGGTGTTCTTGGCACGGCAAGAACATCACAATCGGAGACGGTGTACCTGTTGCTAAGGCGCAGCCCCTTGTGGTCGTTGTAGTCGGACAGCCAACGTCGAATCCACCCCAAATCGAAGTCATCCCCAACTCTCATCGAAGGATCAGGAACAAACCCTAGCGGGTTCTATCAAATAAGGTGCAAGACATAAGTAGTATATACTAAGTGGATACGGTATAACTGAGGCATACGACACAAGTATGAAGGTATCTCCATTAAGCTCAGAGTACTACAAGTAAGTAAGAGAATACAAGAGCTGAACTCTAGAACTTACCAAGACTCCTCCGGAAGCCCTTTAGAAGATCTAACACTATGACTATCACTACTAAGACTAAGACTAAGCTTGTAGCAAGGAGAGCTCTTCTTCTGGTGTGTGTTGAGTACGGCGCCCTTTGCATGTATTTATAGCATCACATAGGCGGTTGGAGCTGGCTAGAGGCGGTTGTGGCAGTTTGGAGGTGGGCCGAGGTCGGCCAATGTGCCGAGGTCAGCCGACCCTAGGATGCACTGTCTTCAGCGTTGCACGGTTCAAATGGACTCCTGATGGCGGTTTACAGGTACGGGTCAAGGGGGAGCAAAATGGCCGCAGGCCCAAGTCGGCCGACCTGGCCAGGTCGGCCAACCTGGTTCTGCCGCCTTTCGGCCCCACTCTTCTCTGGTAGACTGCCGTGTGGGTCCTTATGACGGTACCAGGTGGGTATACTCTGTTTGGGTGCAAATGAGTTGAGGTGTGGGCCCTTCAATCCGTGGGAGTGACATGTGGCTCATCCTCACCCTTGACTTGAACCGACCATGATTCAACGTCCATGATCCTTCCCTTGTGTGCTTCTTGACCTGTGTGGAAAATTAGCTCGACTGGGGTTCAGGCCCAGTCGCCCGACCTAGCCAGGTCGGCCGACCTGGGTCTGTGCCCAGTTTCGTCCATCTTTTGCACCGTAGTCCCTATACTCAAATATATTCTAGATATGCATGGTACAGCATTATTTGAAGACTAATGTCTAAGTTATGCTTGACCTTTGTTGGTTTTCTGAGCCTACTGACGGTCGGATTTTCCGTTGTAAGGACCGTCAACACCTGCGATGGGGAGCTGATGACATCGATGCTCAGTGTGTCCTGTGTGTAGTGGTAGCACAAAGACTCTACAGTGTTGGACAGGTGGCGCTGCTGCTCGACGTGGCTCTTGTTGGCATTTCTTAGCGTCACCACCATGTCTGTGGGACTAGAGACACCACTTAGATATGTCATGGTAGTTCTTACATTTATGTTGTCCGCAAGTGCACGAAATTACTTTTGTAGCATTTCACCCTTGAGTATTCAGGGGTATCATTCTTTATATTTTCAAAAAGAATGGCATTTGGTGGCAAAGATTTTATGGATATTCATAAGTTGACATTGTGCGATAAGCAATGAACACCTTTCATACAGGGGTAAACATTATAATAAAGATGTAATGTGACACATCATTCAAGAAGCCATTCCCAAGAACAAAGAATAAAGAATATCCTAAGGTTAGCAGGAGCAAGGCATAAAAGGTCCTATGGCATTATACAAGATCAGCACATGTTATACAAGACATGAACAAGACATAGTTCTAAGCATCCAGGCACAAGCGAGGAGACTAAACCGCACTGATCTGCGAGCAAGCGATAAGGCTTTATGTACCTCCTACACTGATACCCAAACATGGGGGAATACAAGGGACGAACAGGGCAGTCACCACCTGCCGCCTACCTCTAAGACCATGGGGAATGAGGCAAACAAAGGCAACCTAGAGCCTAGACACCACGTCTATGCTATCGATTACTACTCTAGTGTAAATCTCCACTAGAGCATCCGTCATGGGGATGAACTATGAACCCGCAAGCAAGTAAAGAATGGAACTTAAATAACCAAGAGACTCACCACCATAGATGAACACTTACTTAAGAAGAAGCATCCGTCGAGGTACAAGACCGGGGAAGAGCGCTGACAGGCTGACGCTTCCCTCGAGCTACCCTTCACTCTATCCCTATTCTATGAGTACTAAAGAGGTAGAGCTTCGCATTTGAGTTGAGGTATTCTTCTCCCCATGTGGTTGTTGAATGAGGGGCTCTCCTCCTCCTTATATAAGCGCTAGAGGGCGGCTCTAGGGGCTCCAAGGATGGAAACCTATCTTGGCGCCAAGGGCGATGCGCGGGAAGGCTTCTCGCCAAAGCTACGCGCGCGGGGGCTCTTCCTGAGGTTGGCCGAACCTTGGGTGCGTCCACCCTGGACGCCCTTTGGCACGGCATCTAGTGGGTTTATCCTCTGAATATTCCTTGGGGTGCCCCGGTGGATTGACTGGGTTTTGACTGTCATATAGGCCCTTTGTCCTTTGTGCTTTTACAGGGTTTGTTGGTCTATACCTCCTACACTAATACCCGAACGTGGGGGAATACAAGGGACAGACAGGCCTGTCACCACTTACCACCTTCCCTTCAGACCGTGGGGCACAGTCATATTCGAAGGCTCTCGTCATGCCCGAGCACCACGCTCGTGCATGAGAGGACTACCCTAGTTCTCCCGGGGAACATGGAACTAGACCAAACCTAAGGGTACAACGAACTGATGCCATAACTTAGATTGACTAGCCTATGCATGAACATTGTATAACGAATGATAAGATATGAACATGATATAAACACTGTAGAGATAGCATTTAGATCAAACTCCATACTTGTATAAATACCGAAAGTGTATACAAAGACCGTACCGAAGGCCGAAGGTTACATCCCACAATGGCCCAAGGACGACTTGGAATACTACTAAGAAAGCACTAGTTTAAGCTCCACAGCCTAAGGACTACAAGAATAGCTTGGAAAGGGAGGGAGGCTCTTGATGAATGTGTATGTGTTGTGAGTGCTCTCTACCCACTATTTATACTAGGCGAGGATGATTCCTGGCGCTTCTCAGATGGAAACTCCTCTTGGCGCGAAGGGGGAGAAGTGGGAAGCGTTGCCGCCAAAGATTGGCGCCAACCGAACCCGTCCAGGTTCGGCTGAACTAGGGGGCCGACTGAACCTAGAGGGAATATTCGACGCCCATTCTTCTCTGGTGGTTGACATGTGGGTCCTGGTTCCCTCTATGGTCGGTTTCCCCGTGGGTTGGCCCATGCATACTGATATGTGGGCCCCCTTTGTCTTTGTGCTCATGGAATTGAGTTTGCGTTACGCTTTCTGCATCGTTCGAGCATGTTTTCCCCTCTTTGTTGTCTTGTGTCCTGAAAAACACTTACTGCTACAATACTAGTGGACCTAGGTTATTTGTAAAGATATATCTTAGTAAGTGTATAGTTCATCCTTATAGAATGAGTATATTGACAGTCAGATTTGGCGTGTACGGACCGTCAACCACTCTATCGTAGCAGCGGGGGTTGGTGGCACCGAATGCAATAGTTTGACACGACTTACTTTTGTTATTTTTTGGAATTGTTTTCTAGGGGTGGTTGAGGACCCTCCTTGCAAACGTGTTCCACCACATCTACAAATAGGACTGGATGCCAAGCCAGCTTGTTTGAGCTCGCGAGCTGACAAGTCCCCATTCTAAACAAAGTTCATACTTCAAATCTGTGTAAGAGTATCTCCAACAAATTACCATTCTCCATCCCCAATAGCTAAAATTTTCCTTTTGGTAATAGATGGTGCTCCAGCAGATTACCAATCTCATCCCCATTACCAATATTTTTTTGATGATCACAAAAAACACCTTCCTCTCACCTAAATAGAGGGAAGGCCTCCGTCTACCCTACCCAACAGTATTTTGGCGTGATATTTTTTCCTGGTTGCGCACCAAACGCCGCTGCCGGACCTCTCACCGTTGACACAACCCTACCTGCTCCACCACCTCCTGTACCTGCCCCGTCACACTGCTGAGATGAATCCCGCCGGCACCCAGCGTCCTCCCAACATCGTGCCTCATCCAGTGCCGCCGCCTCCTCCTGCACTATCAAGGGCACGTCCCGCGTAGCCGCCTCATTGTGCGCCATTGGGGTAGGTGCATCATCCTGCGCTCTTGGGTCCAAAACGTTGTAGACGTTGCACCCACCATACACTAAATTGTCCATTATTTTCATATACAATCGATTGTACTCTAGCTATATTCTACGGATACCAATTGGTAAACTAGTGCAAGCAATGCTTATCGTGGAACCACCTCAACAACTATTGTTGCAGCTAAATTGGGCTAATGAAAAATTAGCGTCCACCCAACCCGAAAAATTTCTAAGTTTCATTGAGGGTGTGGTTTATTTTTGCTTTGTGTTCATAGAACCTACAAGTTAATTCAATAGTTGCATATGTGTGTTCAATATTTTTTTTCTCTGTGTTCTATATACCCTAGCAAGCGTTTAAGACACTTTTGTATCTTTGCTAGTATACCATATCTGTAGAATATATAGTGGTGGCGGATTCCTTGGCATAGACAGATCCGTAGATGGAGAGCCCCCCTGAGAAGCTACAACTGTGGAGAGCAGAGGTAGGCAGGTAGAGTCGCCGAGGGAGGGACGGAGGGAGTGGAGCGGCATGGGCATGGTCGCATGGCTTCAGTCCGAGGCCTCGGCGATGCGTCGTGTTGGAGCAGATGATGGGAGGGGAGGCGAGTCGGGGTGGGGGCATGCCTTACTTTTAGTTTGTTGAGCTGTTAGTCTTTATTGGGCAGTTTCTCGTGGGCTGCTCTGCGCTGGCAACTCCTTAGCTCGTTAGCTCATGAGTAGCTCAAACTCGCTCGTTATATTAACGAGCAAAACTGTCAGCTCGACTCGATAGGATAATAGAACGAGCTGAGCTGAGCTGAGGCTAGCCGAGCTGGAGTCGAGCCGAGTGAGCTAACGAGACACAAATATTTTTTTTGATAAAACAGGAGGGGTTATATATTAAAAACAAATAGAGGAGTTACAAAATTACAACAGAAAGAAAGAAAGGAAGAAAAACAAAGGAAATTACAAAAGGGTCTGTAATCACTCATGGATTTTTGGCAGGTACTCTTTTTGCTGTACGGATAACCATGGGAAATTCTTTGATGAAGACGGCTTTGGCTGCTGCTGTGGAAAACTCATGTTGATTGAAAATGACATCATTCCTAGTTGTCCATATGCTCTAGATCATCATAATGATAACCTCCATGAAGAAGAGTTCTAAAATCTGTTGTCGTAGTTGCTCAAGAGCTTGAAAGGAGTTCCACTGTAAAGATACATTCAGGTTGACAATATTCCAGCACTGTAGGGCAAAGGGGCATTGTAGAAACAGGTGTTCAATGGTTTCATTACTTGTATTTGTGCAAAAAATTAATACAGCTGTAGTCTGGTTTCATCAACATACCTCTTGTATTTAGTCTGACTTTGAGGATGAGCTATAAGAAAACTTTGTACTTCAGTTGGCAAGTGCTCTTCCATAGCCATCTGAAAGAAATATGGATGTCTCTATGTCCTTTCATGTATGTATAGGATCTTTAAGAAGAATAAGTATTATTTCTCCAAATGTATGACCAGGCATCATGTTGTGGATTGAGCTGATTGTTAAGTTGGATGATGACTAACCTTTCTGATAGTTGAATGTACTGTTGAAAAGCTTGATCTGACATTGGCAGATGAAAGAGGTTGTATAGATGTTCTTGCTCCATAGCTTGCATTAAGCTGATGTTCTTGTTTTTTTGCAAATGAATGCAATTGGGATATAGCATTTTTGGAACTGAGCCATCCCGTAGATCTTCCCAAAGCATAATAGACTGTCCATTGTGTGGATGTGGTGCTGCAATATGCCTTTGTATTGTGTGACAAATTTAACAATATCTCTTCTGTAAATAATGTTTTGTCTGCCTTTAGAAAGCTTTTGCGTAGTAGTGTTCATATGACAAAACCAATTCTGGTAATGTTTGTTGTAAAAGTAGAAAATATTTTTTTTGCCTGAGCTTGCAGTGGCCCAAATCTCCTGTGTAGTACTTGGCCACGAAAAGCTTTTGCCTATCTCTGTCCGGGTCTTCCGCAACTGACCAGTGGTTCGAGCTTGGTTGCATAGAATAGTCATCGTCGAAAACAAGTCAGGAGAGCTAAATTCAATCGGCCCATGCTCCATTTTCACTCCCCCGGCACTTCCCATTTTATTTAAGCTAAAAATAGTGAGCCACCACCCGCAATGCTCTGCTCCTTGCTCCGAACGGACGTTCATGGTGGGTCATGGCCTCAAAGGTCAAAGCACGCCATCAAAAGCCAACACTAGCTCTCATCCCATTCCTTCCATCCCCTGAGGTTGGATCATCGATCGGATCGCCGCCATGCATATCCCAGCGCCACCTCTTCTCTTCACCCTCACAGCCCTTGCCATCTTGCTTGCCCCCGCGGCCGCCGTCGGGGGCAAGGCCGCCACCGGTGGCGCCCCCGGCGACACCGTAGGGACGTACCTTGTGGTCGTCTGCCGAGCAAATGGACCCAAAGAGAACGGCGAGAAGCTGCGAGAATGGCACGCCTCGCTGCTCGCCTCCCTGCTGAACACCAGTGCCGGCGCGATCCTCGAAGAGGCGCGGTCTCCGGGGGGCGGCCAGCTCGTGTACTCATACCAGCATGTCGTGAGCGGGTTCGCCGCGCGGCTGACGAGGCAGCAGCTGGACGAGCTGCGCAGGCTCAACTGGTGCGTGGACGCGATCCCGGACATGGACTACCGGTTGAGGACGACGTACACGCCGGCGCTGCTCGGGGTGAGCACGCCCCAGACGGGCATGTGGGCCGTGGCGCGAAGCATGGGGGAGGGCGTCATCGTGGGCGTCCTCGACAATGGCGTCGACCCGCGCCACGTGTCCTACAGCGACGAGGGCATGCCGCCGCCGCCCGCCAAGTGGCGGGGCAGGTGCGAGTTCGGGGGCGCGCCGTGCAACAAGAAGCTGATCGGCGGGCGGTCGCAGACGGCAGGGGAGCACGGCACCCACACGTCCAGCACCGCCGTCGGCAACTTTGTCAGCGACGTCCAGGTGCTCAGGACGAGCGTGGGCACGGCCTCCGGCATGGCGCCGCGCGCACACCTGGCGTTGTACGAGGTGTGCTTCGAGGACACGTGCCCGTCCACCAAGCAACTCATCGCCATTGAGCAGGGCGCGTTCGTGGACGGCGTGGACGTAGTCTCCATCTCTGCCGGGGACGACACGCAGCAGCCGTTCTACAAGGACCTCACCGCCGTCGGGAGCTTCTCGGCCGTCATGTCGGGTGTCTTCGTAAGCACGAGCGCTGGAAACGCCGGTCCGGACTACGGGACCGTCACCAACTGCGCGCCTTGGGTGCTCACCGTGGCTGCGAGTACCATGACCCGGCGCGTCCTCTCCACGATCAGGCTTGGCAATGGGCTGGTGCTCCAAGGCGGGGCCGTCAAGAGGTACAGGGCCCTCAAGGCAGCACCGATCATCTACGTCTCCGGCATGTTCGAATCTGGCGCGCTGAAGGCCGTCGACGTCCGCGGGAAGGTCGTGTTCTGCGACCGTTCAGAGAGCGTCAGAATGCGCGGCGATATGGTCCGCGAAGCCGGCGGCGTGGGAATAGTCATGTTCAACGACGAGTTCGAGGGCGCCGCGACAATGGGGTGGGGGAACGTCTCCATCCCGTCGGCGCGCGTTAGCCAAGCCGACGGCGTGAAGATCATGGCATATCTCAACTCCACGTCCAACCCCACCGCGAGCCTCCATTTCTCGGGCGTTGGGCTGGACCCGTCATTTCCGCCGGCCATTGCCGAGTACTCCTCACGGGGCCCCTGCAACATGTCGAACCTCGGCGTGCTCAAGCCCGACATAACAGGCCCGGGCACAAACATCATCGCGGCCGTCCCGGGCGGCAACGCCAGAGCGCCCAGCCGCACCTTCGGCATGATGAGTGGCACGTCCATGGCCACGCCGCACCTCTCGGGGATCGCAGCCGTGCTGAAGAGAGCGCGTCCAGGGTGGTCACCCACTGCAATCAAGTCGGCAATGATGACAACAGCCGACGTGGCACACCCGGATGGCACGCCGATCGCCGACGAGGTCACCGGCCAGACAGCGAGACACTTCCTCATGGGCTCCGGGATAGTGAACCCCACCAAGGCACTTGACCCGGGCCTCATCTACGACCTCTCAATTCAAGACTACGTCCCATACGTCTGCGGCCTCGGGTACAACGACAGCTTCGTCAACGACATCATCGCACAGCCGTTGCAGAACGTGAGCTGCGCAAGGTCCGGCAAGATCGAGGGCAAGGACCTCAACTACCCATCGTTCCTGGTGACGCTCACGGCGGCAGCGCCGGTGGTCCAGGTCAAGCGCACGGTGACAAACGTCGGCGTGGCCGTGTCGGCCTACACGGCAGAGGTCGTGGCACCGCCATCCGTCGCCGTCGAGGTGGTGCCGCCGAGGCTGGACTTTGCCACTGTGAACCAGAAGATGGAGTACACTGTGAGGTTTAGCAGAGTTGCCAATCGTCCCGTCAACAGCACGGAAGATGGCAGCCTCCGGTGGGTTTCCGGCAAATACTCCGTTCGCAGCCCAATCGTGGTTCTTGACGGAACACAGAATTTGGTTTAGGATTAGCTACTGTATTTGGGTGCTCAATTAGCATCATTAAATGACAAAGGTATCTGTAATTCAATGCCTAAGAATTCAAAAAGATCATCTCCGCTGACTGAGCTCCCTCTTTGAGTCGGGTAGCAATCCCTTGGGTGAGTTACAATGCCATCAAACATAGGAGTATAGGGAAGAGAGGAGCAGTTTCCAGGTGATGGACCTCTTTGGCTGTTGAAGGCCGGAGATTACATTGTTCCACGAAATTTCACTTCTTTAATGTATCTGAACTACAAGAGGCGTGGAAAAACTATGAAGTTCATGGACATCTTTTACAGAAATATATATACGTCCAGATTCCAAATTACTGAATCCTGTTCAATTTATTAGGCTTGTACAGGCATGCTGTACCTTTATTGTGGTGATCATAAATATAATTTAGGAGCTACTAGTTTAGGACATCTTATGACTAGTTTATCTTGTGTTTGAAATCACAGTACTCATTGTACAAACTTTTGCTTCTTGCTGGTAAAACGCTAACTTCCTTTCAGAATTCACAACCGTAAATCAGTCAGTCTTCTCCCGGCCATCCAATCCAACGGAGTAGTAATGTGCAATGTAGTCTCGGACAAGTGTTTCCTTGTACAAAGGAGGGTTCTCCTCCGACAGAAGCTCCTTGATTGGACCATACATTCTTGTAGAAATTGGATGGAAATGAGTGCTGAAAAAGCATGCGATCGAAACTATCGGCCCAGCATTCTTCGCTACCACTCTGTGCTCCACACTACTGAACTTGTCATTGGAGATCAACTGAACTTGCACTACCAGAGAACCCGCCATCCATCCACCGTAATCGGTCGCGGATGGAAAGGACCCGGTACCAATGCTTCTACCAATGAAAGCATTGGTACCGGGTCCAACGGCCAATAATTCTGCGAGCTCATTGGTACCGAGTGGTGGCACCACCCGGTACCTATATGGCCACATTGGTACCGGTTGGTGTCACCACCCGGTACCAATGAGCCACGGGGCCTTTGGTACCGGTTGGTGTTACCAACCGGTACCAATGTGACCCCCTTTGGTACCGGATGGTGCCACCAACCGGTACCAAAGGGGCTCTGCGTATAAGTTCCCTTCTTCCTCCCCTAGCCCGAGCCATGGCTCATTTCTTCATCTTCCATTGAGCTCGGGTTGGGGGAGCTCATGCCCGATTTTTCCATAACTTTTGGAGATTTTGCAAACCAAGTCCGCTAGAAGGTTAGCAACTTCATCCTCTCTCTTTTGAAGTTTAGTATGGTCTATTTCATGTTCTATATTTTGAGTAATTTGTGTTTTGTGGAATGGATTGAAATAAGAGATTTTAGATTGAATCTTCATTTTTATTATGAATTTGTAATAGAGAATCACTATATAGTTAGTTGTTGCATGTGTAGAGATGATGCACAAATTTTTAGACATTGTTTAGATTTTTGGATTATTTGTAGAAACTTTAAATGATTTTCATATTTATGCTTATTATGATTTTTAGATATTATAAATGATATTCATATTTAGGGTTATTAGAATTTTTAGAGATTATAAATGAAATTCATATTTAGGCTTATTACGAAATTTAGAATTACATCTTTTTAGAGGCTTCAAATGACGTTGATATTTAGGGTTATTAGGATTTTTTGAGATTATAAATGATATTCTTATTTAGTTAGATTTTAAATTCAATTTTACTTCTCATGGTTGTCAATATCTTGAACTAAAACAATCCAACTCTTGGCATGCCTATGATGATATCAAATTTTACCTAGTTTTCTAGCTGGGTAACATATGATGACCTTGAGCTTGAGCTTGTATTGTATAGTTATGCTTCTCATGGTTGTCATCAAACCGTGGGATACATCCATGCCCAAGCAACGAATCGGTTGTGATGGTTGGGCTGGGTGTGTCCCACGGTTCCATGCCTACCATGAACCAATTTTTTTTTACCACCTGTAATGTTTCTTATGCTCCAAGTTCAAGGTCAAATGAAAGACAACATATCTGAGGCAAATATTTTTTTGAGATGAGCAAATATTAATCACTCCTTCAAATTTTTTTGAGATGAGCAAAAGTAAGACGTTGATGATTTTGGAATGTAGTTGTCGGCCATCGTGCCCTTGGTTTGTCGCAGGTTTTAGAAACCTCCCGATGCAGGGAAGGTGCTGTCGAAATTTTTAGAGATTATAAAAGATATTCTTGTTAAGGCTTACTATAAATGATGTTGATGTTTACGGTTATTAAGATTTTTAGAGATTATATATGATATTCTTATTTAGGTTTATTACAAACTTTAGAAATTCATATTGGGGGATGAATTTTTCATTGTATTTTGTGAATAGATGAATCGGCAATGGATGTACAACGCGGATAGATGCTCATCTAACTTCATTAATGGCGTTCATCAATTCCTCGACGCGGCAGAGGCTAATTCGACCTCGGGTTTTATATGCTGTCCATGCAAGGTCTGTGAGAATAAGAAGGATTATGAGTGGTTTCATGCCTAACTATATCTGTTGGACCAAACACGGCGAAGCGGGGATATTCTTTGAAGAAAGTGATGAAGAAGGTGACGACAACATCCCGGACTTTGCACAATACGGTGCCTTTGCAGATGATACAGCAATAGGCGAGGGTGAAGCAGTTGCAGAAGATGAGGATGATGACGCCTTAGGTGGCATGATCCGTGATGAAGAGAAAGACTGCGAAAGTGCGAAAGAGCGGGAGAAGATGAAGCGTTTGTTGGAGGACCACAAAACATTGTTGTACCCAGATTGCAAAGAGGACCAGAAAAAATTGGGTACCACACTGGAACTGTTGCAATGGAAGGCAACTAATGGCTTGTCTGACAAAAGTTTTGGAGAGATACTGAAAATGATAAAGAAGATGCTTCCAGAGGGCAACACATTGCCCGAAACAACATACGAAGCAAGAAAAATCGTTTGCCCTCTAGGACTGGAAGTACAAAAGATACACGCATGTCCCAATGATTGTATCCTTTATCGGGGCAAGTCGTACGAATCTTTGGACGCCTGTCTGGTTTGCAATTGTTCGCGGTATAAAATCAGGCGAGATGACCCTGGTGATGTTGAGGGAGAGCCCCCCAAGAAGAGAGTCCCTGCCAAGGTGATGTGGTATTTCCCTATAATACAACGTCTGAAGCGCTTGTTCAGAAACAAAGAGCATGCTAAATTGCTGCGGTGGCACAAAGAGGATCGGAGGGAAGACAATATGTTGAGACACCCCGCTGATAGGTCGCAATGGAGAAAAATCGACAGAGCGTTCCCAGACTTCGCAGAAGATGCAAGGAACATAAGATTTGGTTTGAGTACGGATGGCATGAATCCTTTCGGTGATATGAGCAGTAGCCACAGCACTTGGCCCGTGACTCTTTGTATGTACAACCTTCCTCCGTGGATGTGCACGAAGCGGAAGTTCATTATGATGCCAGTGCTAATCCAAGGGCCAAAGCAGCCTGGCAACGACATTGATGTGTATCTAAGGCCACTGATTGAGGAACTTTTGTTGTTGTGGGGCAAAGATGGTGTAAAGGCGTGGGATGAGCACAAGCAAGAGGAATTTAACCTACGAGCATTACTGTTTGTGACCATCAATGATTGGCCTGCACTTGGTAACCTGTCGGGACAGTCAAACAAGGGATACAAAGCATGCACACATTGCCTAGAACACACCGACTGCATTTACCTGAAACATTGTAGAAAGTGTGTGTATCTTGGCCATCGTCGATTCCTTTCTGAGAAACATCCGCTAAGAAAGAAAGGAAAGCATTTTGAGGCGGAAGGTCGTAGCAAACCAAGGCATCGGGATGAAAATATGTATTTGCTATGGTAAAAGATGTGAAGGTGGTCTTTGGGAAGGGACCTGGCAGCCAGCCAGCGGCAAGTGAAAATAGAAAGGCGCCCATATGGAAGAAAAAGTCAATATTCTGGAACCTACCATATTGGGAGGTCTTAGATGTCCGCCACGCAATTGATGTGATGCACCTGACGAAAAATCTTTGCGTAAACGTGCTAGGGTTCCTTGGTACTTACGGAAAGTCAAAAGATACGCTTGAAGCACGACAGGACCTGAAACGTATGAAACAACAAGATCCCCTACATCCTGAGAAAAGAGAGAAAGGGCGTTGGAACTTGCGTCCTGCTAGCTACACTCTAAGCAAGGAGGAGAAGACCAGCATGTTTGATTGCTTGAACAGTATTAAGGTCCCGTCCGGCTACTCATCGAATGTAAAGAGTCTAATAAATATGAAAGAGAAGAAATCCGTACACCTCAAGTCCCATGACTGCCATGTGCTGCTTACACAATTGCTTCCGGTGGCGCTGAGGGGAATTCTACCCGTTAATGTCCGAACAACTATTGTGAAGCTATGCGCCTTTCTCGATGCAATCGACCAGAAGGCAATCGATCCCACTAATCTAGCAAAGCTGCAGGATGATGTGGCCCAAAGCCTTCTCAGCCTTGAGATGATATTTCCTCCGTCTTTCTTTAATATTATGACGCATCTCCTGGTCTATGTTGTCAAAGAGATTGGTATTCTTGGTCCTGTATTCCTACACAATATGTATCCTTTTGAGAGGCTCATGGCTATTCTAAAAAAATATATTCGTAACCGTTCTCTTCCAGAAGGATGCATCGCCAAGGGATACAGAACAGAGAAGGTCATTGAGTTCTGTGTTGACTATATCCCCGAACTGAAACCGATTGGGCTACCTGAGTCACGCCATGAGGGGAGACTATTTGAAAAGGGCACGTTAGGAAGGAAACAAACAAGGTGTAGCGACTACGATTTATTCATGAAAGCCCATTACACTGTATTGCAGTCGTCAACCATGGTGGCTCCTTACATCGAGGAGCACAAGACTGTAATATGCTACCAAAATCCAAGAAAGTCTGACAAGTGGATTACACGCCATCACATAGAAACTTTCGCTGGTTGGTTGCGACAAAAGCTCATGGGTAACGAGACAATACATACACAGCTGGCGTATTTGGCAAGGGGACCATCATCCTCATTCTTGACGTTCCAAGGCTATGACATAAATGGGTATACATTTTACACGAGAGCCCAAGACGACAAAAGCACCAACCAAAATAGTGGTGTCTGTATAGATGCCTATGACAACAAAGGGAACAGGGACTCATATTATGGCCAGGTAGAGGAGATCTGGGAACTAGATTATGGATCTTTGAAAATACCACTTTTTCGGTGCAAATGAGTGAAACTTACAAGTGGAGGTGTTACTATAGACCGCTACGGCATGACAACTGTGGATCTCAACAAAATTGGGTATGTAGACGAACCATTCGTGCTCGCCAAGGATGTGCATCAAGTGTTTTATGTGAAGGACATGTCTACCAAACCCAAGACGGGGACTCTGCAAACAAACAACTCCGAACTTTATCCAAAACTGCACATAGTTCTCATGGGGAAAAGAAAAATCGTGGGTGTCGAGGACGTCACCGATGAAGATGATTATAATAGGTGTGACGAGGTGTCTCTGTTCAGTGTGGAGGTTGACACAAGCATCCTGTTGGCCAATGAAGATGCTCCTTATGCTCGCAACGATCATAATGAAGGCACTCTTGTAAAGAAAACATTTATTGCTGTTCAAGCATAATGTTGTACTTATGTTGAAGCGTTATGGTATGTAATGTAAAGGAGTTAATATATATTACTAAATAGTAATATGATTCTAGAAAAGTTTCTTATGCTTCTTGATTAACCAAATTTGATTTTGTCTTATGCTTCTTGATAAGTATTTACTTGTTTTGTTAAACTGACTTGTAATATATTGCGATTTATTTTGGTTAGTATCATGCCGAGACAGCGTCAGGCAGCTAGACGTGGTGGCTATGTTACTAATATGCCACCTACCATCCCGATTCGAGAGGCTCACAAGCCTGGATGGTCGACAACACAACAAGTTGATCATGTCCCAATTCCCACACCTCAGCAACTTCGCTACAATATGGTAATATAGATAATCCTCTGCAAGTTGCATTTGAATGTAATCACTATGTCACTGAGAATAGAAATTATTAATAATGCAGATCATTAATCCAATTACATGGCTAAAAGATGCAAACATCGATCAATCAAGTCCTTTGGTATTAAGAGAAAATATGACCGAAAATACTGGTAGGGTTGTGATCTCTGTTAGCATTCAACAAAATGCCACCCATGACCCAAATCCTGGTGACATCGTTGTTATCCACGTTCATTCTGGCGCGTGGCAGCAAGACCATGTGGCCTCGTGTGATGCTGTGAGGCAGGCATTAGCCCAAATAGAAAGTCAAACTGGCCACGTTTTCCCGGACTACAGCTACTTCAAGTTGAAAGCTCTCGAGACGGGTGAGCCAGACGTGACACAGATGCCTAAAAGAATTAGTCCTTCATATGAATCGATTTATGTAAGTTAGTTTTATTTTTAGTTGTGTAATTATATTAAAGTTTAACTATCTTTATCTGTAACAATATGTTTTATTAATCTTATTGTAGGATGACTACTACTGTGGATTCATGCATGCGTGTTCTGGTCTATGTGCAGTCCTTTATCAAGTCCTTGGAAACTTAGGGTATGCACACACGACGCCAGGGGCTTATCGAGTTAATGGTGGTTTCCAAGCTAATATAACCTTGAGTCATGCCAATGTTGCTGAGATCACAATTTATGGAGAGGTCTTGGATTCACGTTACAAGGCACAGGATAGTGCATACATATATGCACTTGATTATGTCGACAGGTTCCTAGGCATCGAGATTATCGATATAAACTATCCTTTCTATCTCATGAAGAAGCATGGCGTGCAGGGACCCTGATTATTGCTGTTCAAGCATAATGTTGTACTTATGTTGAAGCATGATGATGCTATGTAATTCTAATTATGTTGAAGCGTTATGATATGTAATGTAAAGGAGTTAATATATATTACTAAATAGTAATATGAATCTAGAATAGTAAAAGAGTTAATATATATTACTAATATCAAAGGAGTTAATATATATTACTAATACCAAATAAAATATATATAGAAATATGAATCTAGATTTACATTATTTCATATATCATTATAGTTGAATTTGGAATACTAAATAAAATAGTATATGTAAAAAGATAAATTATAAATACTAAATAGTATACTAAATAAAATATACTAAATAAATACTAAATATTAATAATTGATGTATACTAAATTTGGAATACTAAATAAAATAGTATATGTAATCCACTAACAAGTTAAATTTGGAATACTAAATAAAATATACTAAAAAGATAAATTATAAATACTAAATAGTATTTACTAAAAAGATAAAAAGAAAGAAAGATTATATACTAAAAAGATAGAAAAGAAGAAAGAATTATGCAAATAGTATATATATGAAAAAATAAATACTAAAAAGAAAAAAGAAAGAAAGAGTACTTTTTATTTGGCGGGAAATTGAATCGTGGGCCCTTTGGTACCGGGTTGGGACACCACCCGGTACCTTAGGGTTTTAGTTTGGCGCCCAAATTACCCTTCGGTACCGGGTGATGTCACCACCTGGTACCAAAGGCCCTTTGGTACCGGGTGGTGACATCACCCGGTACCGAAGGGGCCAGGGCATATATAGCGGCCGGAGCCCCGCCCCCCACACTTAGTCATTTTCTTTCGAGATCGCCGCCGCCGCCGCCCGCACTCGTCTTCTCCGGTCGACGCCGCCGCCCTTCCCCGACGCCGCCGCCCCTCGACGCCGCCGCCCTTCCCCGACGCCCTCCTCGACGCGCCGCCGCCCTTCCCCGACGCCGCCGCCGC
>CM014276.1:15933875-15948818 GCA_004135705.1 Alloteropsis semialata
AAAAGATAAACGGGCAACCGTAGTTCTTAGACAACAGCTACCGTTCCTCGGCAACGGCACCAAAAAGCTTGTTGACACTAGCGGTGGTAAACAGAAAGTCTGCAAGCGCATGGCTATCGAATCCACGGGGAATGTGAGGGCACTGTCTAATCGCTAAGGTTGACCGGATCGATCGAGTTTATATAAAGGCTGGGTAGATAGGATAACTTAGCACTAAGCTGGGAATATAGTGAAGAGAGTTCTCCTATGCTTGCTTTGGGCACCGCGGTATCCTAGGCCTCCAGGAAATTGCCAGCATACAGCTCTACACCGTACCCGAACGTGGAGGATTACAATGGAAGGACAGGGCTGTCACCACCAGCTGCCTACCTCTACTAATCCGTGGGGTTATGAGGCAAATGAGGGCAGATAAACACCTAAGCACCACACTTACGATAATATTGGCTATCCTAACCTTGATATCAGATATTAGAATACTTTACGAATAATGCAACGAACCCACAAGCAAAATAAAGAACTCAACTTTCTATAACTCACAATTAAATACTTAGCTAAATATCACGGATACTTACTAGGAAGCTCGCATCCGCCGAGGTACAGGTGGAGGGTCGCCGACACGCTGGGACTCCTGCAGACTCTCCCTGACTCTCTCCCTATTTCTACTCTAAGATATGAGGAGGGCTTCGCCTTGAATCTTCACTCTAGCTCAATGATCATCTTCAATGACCAGGGCGCAGCTATAAATTGCTTGTAGATGCGGTTGGGAGTGGACACGTGGAAGATGAGGACAAACGGACTTAGTCCCAGGTCGGGTGACGCGGGAAGGTCGGCCGAGGTTGGATCCACCGCCTTGAGTGGTGCACGACGTAGATGAACTCCTGGAGGCGGTGGGAACGCGCATGAGAAGGATGAGGCGGTTTGGCCTCTGGACCAGGTCGGCCGACCGAGCAGGGTTGGGTGACGTGGCGCCGGCACATCTCGGGTCCATCTTCGGCTGAGTGACTGTGTAGTGGGTCCTTATGGCGGTTCCAGGTGATAGAGTTGCATTTGAGTACGTTTAGTTTGCGAGGTAGGCCCTTCAATCCATGTGACCTTCCCTTGGACCACTACCATCTCTTGGATCCAACCGACATGGAATCAGTGGCTAGGATGATACCCAAATGTGCTTCTTTGCCCTAGAGGAAGGTGGGCCCCATTGGGCTGTGGGCTAGGCTCGGCCGATCGGGCTAGATCGGCCGATGGCCCTTTTGTGCCCGATTGCCCTCATCTTTTGCCAGCCACTACCTTGTAGGCCCTAGAGTCCTACCCAAGGTGACACCACTCCATTTGAGTATGTATACTTGTGGATGTGGCCCCTTTGATCTATGTGCTTCTCTTGAGGTCCTTCTCACCTATGGCTTGACCCAACCTTGGTGCATAGGCAAGGGTTGGTCTAAAGTGGCTTTCCTTGCATATTTCCAAAGATAGGCTCATTTGGCCTCGATTGGGCGTCGGCCGACCTAGGGGGTCGGGCGACGGCCCACCGAGCCTGTTTCACCTCAAATTTCACCTGTTGCCTCCTACATACACATAGTCACCAAAACTAGTTAAAAAGGTTAGATATAATCCCTATAGCTATGGTGAATGTATATTTGTATGTCAAAGTTGATGGTCTGAGATGTGCATTAATGACCGTCAACAGTGGATGAAGAAAAGATCAAAACTGTTTGTGAGTGGTTGCCTCCACAAAATGTGAGCCAAGTACAAAGCTTACTCAGACTTGCCGGTTTCTACCGTCGGTTTGTGAAAGATTTTAGTACCCTTGCTGCCCCATTCAACGAGTTGACAAAGAAGGAAGTTCCATTCCATTAGGGTGCAGCACAAGACAAGGCATTTGAAGAGCTGAAAATGAAATTGACGACAGCTCCACCCCTTGCACTTCCAGTTTTTGGTAACACTTTTGAAATTGAATGTGATGCAAGTGGTATAGAGATTGGAGGTGTACTCCAAAGGCACCCTTTGGTACCGGTTCTGGACCCGGTACCAAAGGCCGGCCCCCTTTAGTCACGGTGTCGCGGTACCGGTTCCAGAACCGGTACCTATGAGGGTTACGAACCGTGACCGATGGCGAGTTCTCCAGTAGTGATGTAAAAAGATAATCTAGTCAGTCTGAAACAATAACATGCCGAGGTTCTTCAATTTAAGCTTTGCTGGTCCCAGCATACCTGTAAGAGATCACCTATGTTGATGATGAACGCTCCAGGGGTCGGCGTAACATCGACCCACTAGTCGTCATGGAGGATCTGCAGGCCGCCTATTTCATCCTGCAGAAGTATGGTTAGGAAGCCAGAGTCGGAATGCCGGCTTGTCCCAATGGCGAGTTCAGGCTGAAGGCACGGAGGGTAATAGTGGGAAAGTATAATCTGTCCCTGGCTGCACTCAATATCTGTAAAATAGCTCGGTTTGAGCCCAAGAGCCTCGGAGAGTAGCTCGAACAATCTGTTTCCCAAATTCTTCACTTGTTTAGCGTATTCGAATAGCTCATCTCTGCAAATTATTATACTACTGTATAAGATCTACTATTGAGAGTGTTGTCGCAAAAATCAGGTCAACACACGAGAGCGCTAGAACGCGCAGCACGTAACACGATAAACCCACAGCTTCCCTGCGCCGACCGGTCAGACCGGTCAGGGGCACCGGTCAGACCGGTTCCCGCCGGGGAAGAAGGGGGTAAACCCTAAAAACGCCTCCCGGAAGGATCCGTCAGGGAGAACGCGATCAGGGGTGCCCTAGGGTCGGTAGGCCACCTAGGACACCTTCAAATATCGTGGAGACGCAGGAAGAACAGCAAGTAGGGTTGAAAAAGCTAGGGTTTGGAGATGCAAAAAGTAAAGGATAAAAGTAGTAAATTTGATAGATTCGATTGTTGTGTCTTCAATCGGCCGAATCCCCTTATATTTATAGGGAGGGTAGGTCTTGTCCCGCAAGGAAACCAAGTTACAACTCATTACAATCTCGGAATCCCAAAATAAGAGTCCTAGTTGGATTACAATAAGGGTAACCGGTCTGACCGGTTCCCCACACCGGTCAGACCGGTCTAGGTACCGAACTTCGCCCTTTTGCTTGTCTTGCTCCACCACCGACTCTTGCGATCCTTCAAGCCTTTAAGCACCGCAACATCCTGTCATTCCAGAGAACATGCCATCTCCGTGTCTTGCACCAAATCTTGCGGTCCTCCAGATCTTCCAGCACCTCAACAGTCGATCATTGCAGAGACTATGTCACTTATATCAAACTAGGACCAAATATTGTGGTGGTCCATGCACCAGCACCGCAACTTCCTAAGCCGGACCGGTCAGACCGGTCAGGCTAACTGGTCTGACCGGTCAGCCGTAGCCTGTGCCAATTTTGGTTGTCAACATATGCCCCCTATTTTTTGGTAAAGCTTGCGTACCATAAAACATATCAGCACCAAAATTGTCACCTAAAGACGATGTTTTAACAGAATTCATCTGCCATTATATTTGTCTAAGGGCGATATCCAAATATCGGCCATATGCCACTTCATGCCTCTTGCCAAACACTTGGATAGTACTTCTTCAAGTACCTCCCGTTCAGTGCTTTAGGCAAACGTCCACCTTGCAGCGTCTCCACCATATAGAAATTCCCTCCATTGATCTTGAATACTCGATATGGACCTTCCCAACTTGGAGACCACTTGCCGAATTTATTATCTTTAGTATCAAGTGGCAATATTGTCTTCCATACTGGATCACCAACTTGAAAAGTTTTCTCTTTAACCTTCTTGTTGTATGCTCTAGCAACTCGGATCTTGTCTTTCTCAATTTTCTTAAGAGCTTGTAAACGCTTATCGGTCACTTCATCAATGTTGTTCATCATCAAGTCATAATACTCGCCAACCGAAAGCTTATGTTTTTTGGCAAGTCTATAAGCGTCCAGATTTACCTCAACGGGCAAAACGGCCTCTTGTCCATAAACAAGCTCAAAAGGAGTGACTTTAGTAGCACCATGTCTAGATGCGATGAGCCCACAAAGCTTCAGAGAAGACTTCATGCCATCTTCGGGGATTCTCCTCTATTTTCTTCTTAATCAACTTAATCAAAGTCTTATTACTAAACTCGGCCTGACCATTGGCCTGACCATAGTATGGAGATGAATTGAGCAATTTGATCTTATACATATCGGCAAAAACTCGCACTTCTTTAGACATAAAAGAAGTACCTTGATCCGTAGTTAAAGTTTGTGGAATGTCGAATCTGTAAATAATATGCTCAGTAATAAACTCAATTACCTCCTTATGGGTCATATTCTTGAAAGGAACAGCTTCGGTCCATTTAGTGAAGTAATCCGTAGCAACCAACACGAAGCGGTGACCCTTTGAAGAAGAAGGATGTATCTCTCCAATAAAATCCAATCCCCATCCTCGGAAAGGCCATGGTTTAATAATAAGATGAAGTAATACAGCAGGTACCATCTGAATATTACCAAACTTCTGACATTCTTCACATCCTTTGTAGTAACGAAAACAATCGGCCATCATAGTAGGCCAATAGAAGGCAGCTCTTCTAAGTAACCACTTCATCTTAGGAGCCGATTGATGTGTTCCACAAATTCCTTCATGAACTTCACCCATGGCCACTTTAGCTTGATCGGCACCCAAGCATTTAAGCAGCAAATCATCGGCGGTATGACGATATAACTCATCGTCAACTAAAGTATATTTGAAAGCCAAATGTCGAATTCTCCTGTCTGTTCCAGAACTGGGATTCTTCAAATATTTAATAATGGGCGCTCTCCAATCATCCACTTCGGTCTTTTTATTTTGAGGATTTTCAGCAGCCGAATTTGAATCTGCAGACACCGCACCGGTCTGACCGGTTCCCAGATCGGTCTAACCGGTCTCTGTATGAGACGCTGGACCGGTCTGGGAATCGGTCTAACCGGTTCGGCTCTGCTCTGCAGCAAGCGTTAGAGCTTCTCCATTGGCAATAACAATCAACGGCCTTTTCTTATGAAAGTGTCTTTTCTAGACATTATAGCCTGATGCTTGCTGCGCCAAGGTATTAGCTCTAGGATTATCACATCTTGGAGCATGATAAATGGTGAATTCATCAAAATATGGTATAATATCAAGGCACTTGTCAAGATAAATATTCAATGAACTTTCCAAGCATTGACACACCTTAGATACTTGCTGCACAACCAATAATGAATCACCAAAAGCCTCAACATGCTTTACTCCCATGTCATGCAAAATTTCTAATCCAAATAATAAAGCTTCATATTCGGCTTGATTATTTGTGCACTCAATTTCTAATCGGCTAAGAGCTTCAAAAACAGCTCCATTAGGAGAAACAAGAACAATTCCAATTCCACATCCGTTCTTGCAAACCGATCCCTCAAAATGCAATTTTCATGGAATAAAAGTCATGTAATCAACTTCTAAATTATGCTCATTCTTAATTCGATGTTCAACAATAAAATCAGCTACAATTTGGCCTTTCATGGATTTCAGAGATTCACAAGCCAAATCATATTCAATAAGTGCATATGCCCACTTACCGATTCTTTCGCTCAAAATCGGTCTATGCAACATATACTTGATAACATCGGCTTGACATGCCACAATGCAAGTACTAGATAACAAATAATGTCTCAATTTTGTACAAGCATAATATAAAGATAAGCATAATTTCTCAATAGATTTGTACCTTGTCTCCGCATCCAAAAGCCGTCGACTCAAGTAGGTAATGATGTGCTCGTTGCCATTTGTTTCTTGAGTCAAAACAGCCCCAATAACATTATCTTCGGCCGAAATATAAAGCCTAAATGGCACCCCATTCTTAGGCGCTTTAAGTACAGGCGGTGAAGATAAATATTTCTTGATTTTCTCAAAGGCCTCTTGCTGCTTTGCCCCCCAAGTAAAATTGGCTTCATTCTTTAACCGAAGTATAGGAGTAAAAGCACTAACTTTCCCGGACAAGTTAGAAATAAATCTCCTCAAGTAATTAACTTTGCCCAAGAATTTCTGTAGATCATGCTTGCAAGTAGGCGCTTCAAGCTTATCAATAGCCTTTATTTTCTTAGGATATATCTCTATGCCCCTTTCATGAAACATGAAGCCCAAAAATCTTCCAGCCGATACACCAAATGCACATTTTCAATGGGTTCATCTTCAGACCATACCGACGCATTCTTTCAAAAGCAAGACGCAAATCAGCCAAGTGGGAATTTAATCCAATCGATTTGACAACAATATCATCAATATAGACTTCTAGGATAACACCAAGTAAGTCATGAAAAATTAAATTCATTGCTCTTTGATAAGTAGCGCCGGCATTCTTCAAACCAAAAGTCATCACAACCCATTCAAATAAACCAACAAAACCAGGACATTTAAAGGCCGTTTTGTACGTCTTCCTCGGCCATAAAGATTTGATTATATCCCGCATTGCCATCAAGAAAGCTAATAACCTTATGTCCAGAAGCATCATTAATAAGCATATCGGCTATAGGCATAGGATATTCATCTTTGGGAGTTGCTCTATTAAGATCTCTAAAATCAATGCACACTCTAATTTTATTTAAACCATTTTTCTCAACAGGCACAGTATTAGAGATCCATTCAGCATAACGACATGGCCGAATAAACTTAGCTTCAAGCAAACGATTAACCTCTTCTTTATGCGATCATAAAATAAAGGATTAAATCGTCTATTGCCTTGTTTATATGGCCTAAAACCAGGTTTAATTGGTAATCGATGTTCAACTAATTCACGACTTAAACCAGGCATCTCATGATACTCCCAAGCAAAGCAATCAGAATATTCTTTCAATAACTCGATTAATTCAACTTTATAATCAGCTTTCAAATTTTGATTTACAAAAGTCGGCCTTGGTACAGAACCATCACCTATGTCTATCTTTTCTAAAGGATCAGCCGACGTAAATTCTTGTCCTAACTTCTCTACTTCTTCAAAATCATTAATGGCTTCACATGCATCGTTCATGTTTGACCGATAATGCTCCACCCTTTCCTTTAGCCACTTCTCGCTTGTATCCATCTACTCTTCATTATCTGAATCAACCGATCTTTGAATCGGCCTTAGAGCAGCAGACACAAAGCCATCCTTAGTGCAAGCAAGGAACTCAAAGTCCGAAATATCAATTCCGGTCAAGCACTTGACATTATCATGAGTTCCCAAAATAGATGCATCGGCCATAGCAACACATGCCAAAGTATCCGCATGAACCACCTCAACTTCATCACCAACCCATTGAATTAAGCATTGATGCAAGGTAGAAGGCACACATTGATTTGCATGGATCCAATCGTGCCCCAAGATAACACTAAAGTTACCTTGCACCTCCGTGACGAAGAAAGCAATCGCCAGCGTCTTGCTCCCAATGGTAAGCTCCAATGATGCAACTCCCTTGGCGCTCATCGGTTCTCCTCCTCCAACGCCACTGATCATCATGCTCGTCTTGATTAGCTCGCTGTCCAAACCTCCCAACTTCTTGTACAAGGTGTACGGCATGAGGTTCACAATAGCACCACCATCAACGAGCATCCTAGAAATCGGCTTTCCCTTAATATGACCCTTCACATAAAGAGCTTTCAGGTGATTATCCGATTCTGAGGGCCTCTGAAACACGGCATTCTTGGGAGCAAAATCAACTTGAGCCACCCGTTCATCATCTCCGATAAAGCAATAATCGGCGTTCATGTAAATAACATTGACCTCCATTTCCGTCCTGCTAGGCGAAGGCTCAAAGTCAACAGCTTCATCATCATCACCCATCTGAAATCTGAAATTGCAGTGGGCGGAATCGAAATCTTAGCCGAAGAAGAAAACGCGTCGGCTACTAATCCCTCAGGCGACACCAATCTGACCGTTTCCTCCTGACCGGTCGGACCGGTTCTAGTTGTCGAAACTGGGGTGACCAGTCTGACCGGTCAGGGAAACCGGTCTGACCGGTTGTGGCTAGCTCAGTCAACTTTGCTGCAGACGGCTCGGCCTTTTTTGGTTCTTCAGCTTGAATATCTTGGGCACCAGAACCATCCTTGGAACTCTGACCAACTGGTGGAATCATCGGCTTAGCCTCATTGAACCACTCCTCCCTCTTCTTAGCCGATTCTTCCTCCCTTTGCTTCTGAGTGCGCAACCGCTGCAATCTCCTCTTCTGAGAATGAGTCAAACCAGGAGGACACCACTTTGGCTGCGTATACTGAGGCAAAGGAACCTTTTTCACGGCCGATGCGTCAATAACATTGGGTCCATCAGACATTGAAGGATTAACTGCCATGGAGCCAATTTGAATCACACTCTTCATAATTGGCTTCGGAATAACAAGGGCAGGCTCTTCCTTCTTCTGAACAGGGCGGTACTCCTGCCTAGCCGGCTCCTTTCCCGGCCTCCTCTGGACACCGGTCTTACCGGTCACGGCAACCGGTCTGACCGGTTCGTGCTGCTGGGGCACGAACACCGGCCTCTGCTAGGCACCGGTCTGACCGGTCAAGGGAACCGGTCTGACCGGTTTGTGCTGCTGTGGCACAAACACTTGTCTTGGTTGATTATTTGCAGGCCTAGGCTGTGGTGGATTCATCCTTGCATGCACAGGTGCCCCAGGCCGTGGTTGGTTTGGTGCAGGATAGTAAGGCACATATATAATACCATCCCTCCAAATAGATTGAAGAGGGGGAGGTTGATATGGCCTCCATGGCTTGGAAGGACCAGCACCATTGAATGAACTTGGACCCTGATTCCACTGTCCACTTGGTGCCTTCATCACACCAGAATTCTTTGGTAGCGAACTTGGTCTCTTTTTTGGTGGCCGATCTTGTTGAACGGCCGCGTTGTGCATGTGCATCGCCATGACTTGATCAAAGGTCGCCTTCGGCTTGAAAGTTCTCCCCTGATCTTTGTCCTGATTCGTCTTCCAAGTGTCAATCTCGGGACGTTTAGGTACAAAAGTTCGTACGGCAACCGGTCTGACCGGTCTCCCCTGGGCAGGGATAACCGGCCTTTGATCCCGCGCTTGAGAGCTTGATTCTCCCCTAACTTCAGAATTCTTTACTGTAATAGTCAAGATCTTCTTTCCATCAGGAGCTTGCTTAAGCACAACTTCTCTCCCAAGCACTTTGTCTTGTTCCATCACCTTCCTTGGTTCTCCAATCACAATGTTCTTGCCTCCTGTCATATCGGCATTGTTGGGACGAACCAACATCTTGGCATCCTGCAGATCCATGGTATTGACCACCATGCTGTTGACTGGAAACGGGCGCTTATCAATTTGCATCTCATTCAAAATCAATCGTCCATCATTTAAAGCCGATTGAATCTGTCGACGAAAGAAATTGCAATCATTAGTCGCATGAGAAAACGAATTATGAAATTTGCAATAAGCACACCGCTTTAACTCCTCAGGTGATGGGATATTAAAGGAACATTTGATATATCCATTCTTATGCAATTCATCAAAAATTTTATCGCATTTAGATACATCAAAAGTAAACTTCATCTCCTCCTGCCGATTCCTATGAGTCGGCTTAAGAGATGTGCAAGTAAAAGCTTTATTGGATGCTGGCCATACAAATTCAGCAGCCAACACCTCATGGGACTCTTCATCGGAGCTACTAGAATCACATTCTACATTATGCACATTAGCTCGATGAGTTCTATGGCTTTCTTTTAAGTCTTTGCTTCGGCTTTCAGCAGCCAAAGCTCTTTGATGCACTTGGTTTACACTAAAGAATTCAAAGCTCTCTAATTTCTCCTTGATGTGAGACCGTAAACCATTAAAAGCCAAATCAGCAAGATCCTTTTCAGCAATAGTAACACCAAAATAATGGTTTTTAGTATCACGAAAACATTTAATATAATCATTAACTGTTTCATCACGCGACTGTGTAACTGATGTGAGATGTGACAATTTAAGCTCATTACTGCCAGAAAAGAAGTGATCATGAAATTTTTTCTCTAACTGTTCCCATGAAGTAATAGAATGAGGAGCTAATGATGCAAACCATGAGAAAGTTGTACCAGTTAGAGACAAAGAAAATAAACGCACTTTTAACGCCTCACTAGAGCCAGAATCGCCTAGTTGTGCCATGTATTGACTTATATGCTCAAAAGTGCTTTTAGAATCCTTCCCATTAAACTTAACAAAATCAGGAAGTCTAAAACCAGTAGGGAAAGGAACTAAATCAAATCGAGGAACATAAGGCTTTTCATACAACCCAGCCTTATCCCTGACATCTACTCCCAAATTCTGTTTAAGAGCTGAAGCCAAATCAAGTTTGTACTTAGAAAATATTTTATCTAAATATTCTAATGAATTATCCTGAGAATTTGGCTGTTGAGTATTTTGTACGGGAGTAGAAGGCAAATTCCCCGTTTCTGATCCCCGGGACCGGTCTGACCGGATCCAGTGACCGGTCTGACCGGTTGGTGCGGCACAATCTGATTTGCCGCATCCGACCCTCCAGGGCCGGTCTGACCGGTCACGGCGACCGGTCTGACCGGTTGATGCTGGCCAGATTGATTGGCCGACATCATCTCTTGCATCTATTGGCCGTACCTTCCGAAAAGTTCGTAAGGTACTGGGCCTTGTAAAAATAAATTTTGAACTAATGGGGGTACATCATATCCATAGTTCGGATTTTGCGGGGTAAAACTTACAACTTCATTATTAACTCGGCCGTGATTAACCAAATTAGGTAAAGTTGCACGCTGTTGAGGTTCAGCAGGCCGAGTAATCATTGAATTAGATGGTGTAACAGATTGGCCTTCAAAATAATTCAACGGCATGCCATATGTAGGTTGCTCTACGGGCTTTGCTACCGATGTTTTAAAATCAGGCACTATAGGAATCTTAGGAATTAAAAGGTTAGGATCAGCGACAGGTGGTTCAGACAAGGGCTGTTTGCCTTCCGATTCTAAACGCTTTTTCATCATCCAATTAACTAAATTAACATTATTTTTGGCCAATTTATCCTCCATGTACTTAAGGAAAACTTCATGAGAGTTTTCATCGGATTGTACCTTAGGAGATGCCGCTGAAGATGTAGCAGATGGATCTACTTCCTTGATCTTGGAGATCTTGGAGACCTCACCCTTGCGGTCTTTCTTGAAGTGCGATAAGTAGTAGATGCGTTCTTCTTCCGCCTTCTTCTTCAGGTACTCTTCAAGTCCTTGGTGGTCTTCAGCAGAGAGTTCGTCATCCTTGATGGTGATGATGTTCTCCGGATCGAACTCAGTGTTGGCACCCATCTAGATAGAATTAGATTGATCGGCTGCACGAACCAAATCTCCAATTCCCTAGTGGAGTCGCCAAAAGTATTGTCGAGGTTGTACTCGGCAAATATTTGTCCGGCAGGCACCCCGCTTCGTGCGAAGATTGATCACGGTGATGAACAGAAAGACACGGGATTTTTATATTGGTTCGGGCCCTCGAGATCGAGTAATAACCCTATGTCCAGTTGCTGCTTGTATTATTTCGTCGAGTACAGATTACAATGCGTAACAAGTACCCTCGGGTGGATTGTGGAATACAAACTTGGATGTGGGATGTGAGATTGGATATTGGATACCCTCTACGGACAGGACCCCCGCTATTTATATCCAGGGAGACGTGCCTTACAAGACAAAACAGACCTAAACCTAGTAGGACTCTAACTATCTTCGGGCTTCCCTCCTGCGATCTGGTCGTCGTGTCTTGTTCGGAGTCTTGGTAACTTGGAGTCGGTAGTCGGTAATCCTTGTGATCGGGTACCCTGGTATTATGGCCTCAACAGTAGCCCCCGAGCTTATCTTGTTCAGAAAAGGTTGATCGTTCAATAGTCTTCGGGTCTTTTTGCTCTTCGGGTGATTTCTGGATATGAGAATACCTCGTCAATCATGAGAGCCAGAAAAGTTCCCGAACTCTTGAATGTGGAAACCTGCATCTGAATGATAAGGTCAAAAAAATATCAGCCATAATAATAAAAAAGAACTGTTCCGTCTTGAAAAGTGAAACGCCCTAGGAGTGATGTAACCGCTGCCCAGTGCATTTAAAACCCACTCCGCACATCTCCCGGAGCTTTAGCAGCGCACGCGATACGGCTCTGCTCTGGCTCCTCGATTCTCGCGCGAAGCGTCGCATCCCTGGGTCTTTAAGTATCAGATCTCCTGGATTGATCCATACTTGAACTTTCCATTCTAAGCCTTCTCCCTCCCCTCGCCATGCGAAAGAAAAAATTCAGCCACAAGTTCAAGCTTCCTCGCCTCCTCTTCAGAGACTCCCCTCGCAGCTCCGGCGAGCAACCGCCCGACAAGCCGGAGGACCCGCCGGCGACGACATCACCCGTCGTCCTCCTCAGGCTCCGCTCCTGGCTCTCCCCTGGCATGGGGATGAAGGAGTCGAGGTTGAGCCACCAGAGGATGAGGCTCCGGTGGTAGCGCCGCCATCTCCCGAGGCTGCTCCGTCGAGCATTGCCGCCGGGAAACGCCCTGCGTCTTCCTCCCAGGCCCCGGCGTCTCCTATCTCCCTCTCCTCCGACGACGAGCCAAAGCAAGGAGGGAGTGGAATCCGGCTGAAGCCAGAGGCGGCGCATGCAGGCGCATCTTCGTCTTCTGCTCCGATGGACACCAGCGGCGATGAGGAATTCGCCCGGCGCCTCTTCGTCTCCCTAAACCGCGACCTGATCGGGATTCCCAGGGACGGAGCGCTCGTGGATCTCGTCAGCGACTCTGAAGAAGAGAACGCGGTAGATGATGATCCACCGGAGACTACGCCATCGCCCTGATCAGCAGTTGATATTCATCAACCCAAGATCAGGGTGCTTTAGTATTTTGATTTCAGGATAGTTATCAATCCATTGTGTAATGTTCCCTCTTTTGGATTCAATGAAGAAATTTCACTTGATGGATGTAACTTGAATTTCTTGTGCTTTGAAATTTTATCTATGTCAATCTGTTTATGAAATTATTCATCCAGAAACAAACCATCCCGAATAAATATTTTCTCTCGAACAAATTGACGATCTTTAGTGCGTTCGGGAAATTTGACCCGAATCAGACGTGATCGGGGGATTTCCTCGCTTCACACTAAGTGTTCGGTCATTTAAAACTGATAGCTTCCCTTGTAAGCCAACAATCCTAAATGCATTGAATCTGACCTGCACATTTTTCGAAACGACGCATGCCGTAGAAAAAGGGAAGAATCTTTTTGACCCAACAGTCACTGCGAATTGCGCGGCTCAAGGGCAGGTTTTTCGGGGCTCGTGCTCCCCTGCCGAACCATAAAGCCCCCAAGCGCGGCCGCTTGAGACCTATTTGGGTCTTCGTCTTCCTTGTTCACATCCACAAAACATTCGCCATTCTCAACCTCTGTTCACCTGCTCCTCCAACCCTGCTAGCTCCCAATCGCCATGGCATCCACGCACCAATCGTCCTCCGGCACTGAGTCCACAGAGAACCAGAGCAGTGCCGCGGCCGGACGCGAACTCCGCAGTGGGAACACAATCCCGACCACGGATGAGTATTGGTCTAAATCAACCACGACGGACAAGCACTTGTAGAAGCTGGAGGATCTTGGATTACTCCCAAGCACCGAACTTTTCCCTCGCCGTCATGCCAAAGGTCAGATGTATCCAACCCCCGACACTCTCGAGATGGTGGTGTTCTTAGAGTTCTTCTATTGTGGATTCGGGGTTTTCCGTCTGATTTCTTCCACAGCGTCTGTGAGCATTACCAAATAGAGCTTGTGCACCTTAAGCCCGGCGCTTTGACAATGCTTAGCGTCTTTGCCTTTTTGTGCGAAGCCTGGTTAGGAATTAAGCCTTCACTGCTGCTGTGGAGGTATGTTTATAGCCCTTCATACTATAAGAATCAAATGATGCTCGGGTCCATCGGTTTCTCCTTGAGAAACTGGGAGATTTACATCCCCTTTCCAGTCAAAGATAGCTGGAAAGGATAAGAACGTCACTGGTTTTACATCACCCTTCCCCAAGCCTCACTGGCAAAAGGGAAGTACTTGATGCCAAATCTCAAGGACGAGGTCAAAGCCGTGCCAAGAATCACCCCGGACATGAAAAAGCACATTGACCGGATCTTGGAGCTCCGCAACGCTGGTTTGACGGCGGTTCACGTAGCGGAAATCTTCATTAGATGGAGATTCATTCCACTTATGACTCACGACCGCTATGCTTGGACATTCACGGGCGTCAATGACCCGAACAGGATGAAACCCGATGGTGAGCGTTCATTTTTCTGTTCAGTTGTTTTTCCGAGTTAGTTCGGTCATTTGAATTCATGACTCTTAACTAGCAGTTGTCCCAGAATCAGAAGTGGCCGAACGCCTGAATAAGATGTTCGGGGCTAGTCTCCCGGATTGGGAAGACGTCCCAGCTCCTTATAGCGCTGACAACCCTCCTCCAAAGGTAAACTGTCTCTCAGAAAAAATATTCTTTCTTGTATAATAATGATATAACACTCCTCTTTTCTCCCGACCAGGCCCCAACTATTGTTGATGCGCCCCCTCAGAGCGGTGCCATCAATGTTGAAGAGGAGGGAGAGCAGCCCGTTGATCAAGGCACCGGGGCCCCGATCAACGAACCACCCGAACCATCACCTGGTTTGGAGAAAGAGATCCCGAGCAGCCCCCAGGCGATTACCCCCCGAACTCGGAAACGCTCTCGCAGTGTAGAGGGGACAGTTCCAGATTCGGAAGTTTCTGGATCGCCTGGGCCTGTCAATCTGCAGCCCAGTCGTGATCAGCCTCATCCTGTTGCCCAGGTACCAAGCATGATCGTATTCGGGCGTTTATTCGCAGCTTTTGATCGCATAACCAAAGCTAAACATGATCGGGAGATTTCTCGACAGGAAATTCGTCCGACCAGACAATTATCAAAGCTGATTCCTGGTGTCAAAAGATTTAAAGTCAACATCCCGACGGCCAAGT
>CM014276.1:15956820-16081753 GCA_004135705.1 Alloteropsis semialata
CTCGAACACGGGCAGCAGCTGGCGGCGGACGTCCATCACCACGCGCTGCAGTAGTGGCGCCGCCGTCTCAGCCGATGAGACCTTTGTCGGCGGCGACCAGGAGGCAGGGCGAGCGGGACGGCGGCGAGTGGGAGGGGCGAGGGGGAGGTCGGGCAAGTGGGACGGCGGCGAGATGAAGGGCGGCGAGGGGGACGGCGACGCCAGCGAGCGGAACGGCGGCTAGCGAGACCGACGGAGCAAAACTATAGCTCAGCCGATGAGACCTTCGTCGGCGGCGACCAGGAGGCAGGGCGAGCGGGACGGCGGCGAGTGGGAGGGGCGAGGGGGAGGTCGGGCAAGTGGGACGGCGGCGAGATGAAGGGCGGCGAGGGGGACGGCGACGAGCGAGCGGAACGGCGGAGACCGACGGAGAAAAGTGCGAACAGATTGATTTTGAAGGAAGACAGTCCGTGAGCGTGGAAACAGGATTAGATGGATCCTTGGACGGGCGGGCACGGACCGGGCCAGGTAGGGTCAGGCCCATTCCCCTGGTATTATGGCCTCAACAAGTATGTTGACGCAGAAATCAGGTCAACAACGAGAGCGATAGAACGCGCAGCACGTAACATGATAAACCCGCAGCTTCCCTGCGTCGACCGGCCAGACCGGTCAGGGGCATTGGTCAGACCGGTTCCCACTGGGGAAGAAGGGGGTAAACCCTAAAAACGCCTCCCGGAAGGATCCATCAGGGAGAACGCGATCAGGGGTGCCCTAGGGTCGGCAGGCCACCTAGGACGCCTTCAAACGTCGCGGAGACGCAGGAAGAACAGCAAGTAAGGTTGGAAAAGCTAGGGTTTGGAGATGCAAAAAGTAAAGGATAAAAGTAGTAAATTTGATAGATTCGATTGTTGTGTGTTCAATCGGCCGAATCCCCTTATATTTATAGGGAGGGTAGGTCTTGTCCCGCAAGGAAACCAAGTTACAACTCGTTACAATCTCGAAATCCCAAAATAAGAGTCCTAGTCGGATTTTTTTTTTTTTTTTTTTTTTTTTTTTTTTTTTTTTTTTTTTTTTTTTTTTTTTTTTTTTTTTTTTTTTTTTTTTTTTTTTTTTTTTTAAACAATAAGGGTAACCAGGTCTGACCGGTTCCCCACACCGGTCAGACCGGTCTGGGTACCGAACTTCGCCCTTTTGCTTGTCTTGCTCCACCACCGACTCTTGCGATCCTTCAAGCCTTTAAGCACCGCAACATCCTGTTATTCCAAAGAGCATGCCATCTTCCGTGTCTTGCACCAAATCTTGCGGTCCTCCAGATCTTCCAGCACCGCAACAGTCGATCATTGCAGAGACTATGTCACTTATATCTAACTAGGACCAAATATTACGGTGGTCCATGCACCAGCACCGCAACTTCCTAAGCCGGACCGGTCAGACCGGTCAGGCTAACCGGTCTGACCGGTCAGCCGTAACCTGCGCCAATTTTGGTTGTCAACAGAGAGCAAGCCTAACTAATTAAAGAGCTAGATTGAGTCCACCTTATGAACACAAGAAATAGACAGATTGTTTATATATGGTAGGAAGAGGCTTCTGAAGATTGTGATGACATTCTTTTCAGAACATCTCTGTGTTGTTCATGGGTTCAGTGTTGTAATTGTCACTTTTTAGATAAGGAAAAAAGGTTCTGGCCTCTTACATCACTTACTTCATAAGGCCATAGCTGCTTATTACTTCATGGGTGTTGTAATTGCGATCGTTTTCATAAGAGGTCAGAACTTCAGACTGATAAGAGAACACTATATCTGATCACTAGAGATTACAAGGACAGGTACTCCCAAACTCAATCAACAAATCACAGGCTGTATATGATCGCCAAATCATGAAACGATCTAATCATGCTTGTTTAATTAATTCTAGATCCTAACAATATTCTAAGCTAGTTGATTGACAAATCGTAACCCTGTCTTGACTGGTCACTACGCACTAGTACTGATTACTGAGACTACCGACCAAGATTCAATATTGGAGTGAGGTATATGGTATAGCACGCTCACGGGCAGCTGTCCGGCAGCTCGTCGGAGGCCGGTGGGTCGGGCGCCATGCGCAGGTAGAGCGTGTCGCGCCAGTTGGCCACAGGCGACTGGTACAGGTCGAAGTTGCAGTGGTACTTGACTGCCTTCCCGGGCTCCCGCGAGTACAGCCGCGCCTTGTCGCTGCCCTCCCCGCCGTCCGCCTCGTGGAACGCCCGCACCGCCGCCACGGCTGCCACCAGCGCCTCCTCGGGCACACCGTGTTGGGGGATTGGCCTGTCAAGGAAACACCTTCACCCGGTTACCTTGTTTCAGGTTTAAGGAAATTACCTTCGCATCTCATCCCAGAAAGGAAATTACCTTCGCCGATTGCGGACAAGAGTCCATCGTACTCGTGTGCGAAGATGGTCTGTGAGCTTTGCACGCCTGTCCGGTCTCTCTCTCTCTCTCTCCTTCGCTGGAAGACTGGGCACCGAGAGGTGATCAGGAGCCCTTGGTGCTGGTTGGCGCTGAGAATAGATGCAAAGGCATTATGAACCGAACTGTTGCCTTCGCTCTCCCAGTCGGATTTCAGGCAGGTGCGAAGGTAACTGACGGATATCACTTGCATTTGCTTGGTTCATCTTGTTACACAGGACGACGTGCTCGAGTGGTGGCGTGGCATATTCTAAGCTAGTTGATTGACAAATCGTAACCCTGTCTTGACTGGTCACTGCACACTAGTACTGATTACTGAGACTACCGACCAAGATTCAATATTGGAGTGAGGTATATGGTATAACATGCTCACGGGCTGCTGTCCGGCAGCTCGTCGGAGGCCGGCGGGTCGGGCGCCATGCGCAGGTAGAGCGTGTCGCGCCAGTTGGCCACAGGCGACTGGTACAGGTCGAAGTTGCAGTGGTACATGACTACCTTCCCGGGCTACCGCGAGTACAGCCGCGCCATGTCGTTGCCCTCCCCGCCGTCCGCCTCGTGGAACGCCCGCACCGCCGCCACGGCTGCCACCAGCGCCTCCTCGGGCACGCTGTGTTGGGGGATTGGCCTGTCAAGGAAACACCTTCACCCGGTTACCTTGTTTCAGGCTTAAGGAAATTACCTTCGCATCTCATCCCTGAAAGGAAATTACCTTCGCCGATTGCGGACAAGAGTCCATCGTACTCGTGTGCGAAGATGGTCTGTGAGCTTCGCACGCCTGTCCGGTCTCTCTCTCTCTCCTTCGCTAGGAGACTAGGCACCGAGAAGCGATCAGGAGCCCTTGGTGCTGGTTGGCGCCGAGAATAGATGCGAAGGCATTATGAACCGAACTGTTGCCTTCCCTCTCCCAGTCGGATTTTAGGCAGGTGCGAAGGGAACTGACGGATATCACTTGCATTTGCTTGGTTCATCTTGTTACACAGGACGACGTGCTCGAGTGGTGGCGTGGCAGTTTCTCCTCCCTAAACGAGAGAAGGCCCGGTTGAAGGCACGTCGGGTGGAGAAGGCGACAGAGGTCACTAGAGGCACGGTGGAGGCAACGTGGGCCAAGTCCAAACCGAGTCAAAGACGGAGTTGCTGGTCCACGCATTCATATTGAGACGTGTAAATGTACCCTTATGCCCTTGGAAACCGTAGGTTGTATAGTCTAGGGGATGATGCCTGATTTCCAGGGGTATAAGGGGAATGTAAAATGTGCCTCTTGACCTCCCTATAAAAGGGGACCCCTCACCAACGTGTAAAGGGCTGATTCCCAAGAACACTGTTGATAAGTAATTTACTGTTGCTTGTCTCTGTTCTCTGTCTTGGCTGTTGTTTGGGTTCATTGGCTTCAGCTATATCCCAACAACTGGCGCCCACTGTTTGTGCTGTGCACGAAGACAACCCACGAACACCACCATGCCACCAAGAAGAACAATAAAACCACCAATCAACACCACTGAAAACACATCCCCAGCCGGCGAAGCCGATCCCCAAGCCACAATTCCACCAAATATCCTATTACCCGTAACCGAAGCCGTCAATGAAGACACGGAAGTAGATGAAGACACTCTCACCACCGAAGAAAAGCTATGCAGGGTCGAGGACAGGCTTCGCCTTTGCCGTCTGGAGCAGCAAAGAGAGCTTGAAGCTGCTCAGCTTGAACTGCAGCAGCAAATGTAGGAGGAAGAGGAAGAACAGCAACACCAGCTGCTGCAGGTGAAGAAGCAGGTGGAGGAGCTGAGACAAGCGAAGCAAAGAAGATTGAACTCCATTGGTTCTAGAGCTGCGAAGCTCCGAGAAGAACTTGAGAAAGCTAAGAAACAAGTTGCTCAACTCCAAGCTGAACTCAACGACCCAATTGCCTTCGCCAGCGCAGGGACAAACCACATTTCCACATCAGAAACAGGTTTCCAAGTGCTGCATACACGTCCCATTGATCGTACTTGCCCTCTCTCAGAAAGTCTTCAATTGGCAAGATAGCCGACTTCATACAAGCCTATCTCTCTACCAAGATACAATGGCCTCACCGACCCCAAGCAATTTCTCATGAGCTATGAAGTTGCAATAGCTTCGGCAGGGAGAGATGATGTGGAGCTGGCAAAGTCTTTCATCATCGTCTGCGATGGCATCGCAATGAACTGGTACACCAAGCTTCCAGGATTATCTATCACCAGCTGGTATGATCTGAAAAGAGAGTTGATCAAGAAATTCAGCATAATGGGAGACCAAGCATTATCATATGCAGAGCTAACATTACATCAACAGCCGAAGGAGTCTTTGGAGGACTACTTTCGCAGGTTTGTGGGACTCAGATCTCAGGCTCCTCATATCCCTGACGAAGCCGCCAAATTTGTAGCTATACAGGGGCTTCGGCCAGGTCCTTTCGCCCAACATATTGCAAGGGAAACACCAGCAACCCTTGGAGATCTCTATGAAGAGTTCAAAAAATACTGTCGATCCGACAATGACAACCGAATGCGAATTGCCAGAGAAGCCGTCCTGAAAAACCAATATGATTCCCAAAACAAGCAGCATCACTACAGCCAAAACCACTACCAAAACTACCCATCCCAAACCATCATGAACGTGGAGAGCCCACCTTCGCTTCCACAGAACAAACCCACTTACCCAGAAAACCAATACCAGAGCCAAAGAAACGAACCTACCCAAAGAGGTGGAAGAGCCGGCAGAGGCCGAGGAAGAGGAAGAGGTCCACCTTCAGGACCAGAGCTGTTTTGTCAATACCATGGCAAAAATCATACCCATGGCACAGAGCAGTGTCGAGACATCACAAGAACCATCGACAAGCTGAAAGCAGACAAAATTCAAGCAACCCAAACGAAGCCATCTTCGGCTTTGCACCCAAACACCCAAACCCAACCACAAACCCAAGCTATCCAACCTTACCGCCCAGTCTATCCCTCCCTAACCTCAAATTTTGTGCATCCCACAACTGCGATGGCGACTCAATTTTCACCTTCGCCGCAAACATTCCAGCATTACTACCCACAAGCCATGTACCCACAATTCTACCCTCAAAACTAGCAGCCTATCCCAAACAAAGACATCAAGGTGGAGAAATTACCACCACCACCCCCACCACCTCAAAAACAGCAAGATCACAACCCAGCAAACCCGTTGCCCAGTTATGGCCTCATCATGCCTATAACTGGAGGATCCTCACTTGCCTTCGAGACAAAGAAGCAGAGAAAGAGTTAATTTTGCCAGGTCAACAACATTTCAGTTGACGGTCCATACAAGAAATTGGAATGGTCTCACATGCCAATTACCTTCACTGAAGAAGATCTCAAACTCCACAATTTTCCACACAATGACGCAATGTCCATCGAAGCCAATATTGCCGGCTGGAGAATTGGGAAAGTGCTGGTGGATACAGGCAGCTCAACGGATATCATCTTGGCAAAAACTCTCAGATCGATGACCAACATCAACCCAGATAACTTGGAGCCATCTGACACACCTTTGGTTGGCTTCGGGGGGAAGCGCACCGCAACATTGGGGAAAAGCACATTGCCAGTATCCTTTGGCGACACATCAAATGCAAGAACAGAGTTCATTACCTTCGACGTCGTTGACATGTTCTTCGACTACAATGTTATCTTCGGCAGGGGAGTTATAAATGCCTTCGACATCATCATAAGGCAAGCTTCCTTATGCATGAAAATGCCAGCTCTCAAAGGGGTCATCACCGTCTATGGTGACCAAACAGAGGCAAGAAGAATTGAGTATGCCAACACCCCAGGACAGCGAAAGGTTCATGTCCTCAAAGAAAGTGATCCCATTTACCTAGAGGAGAAGCCAATTGCTGACAAAAGCAGCCGCAGTATGCAAGGTGCTGCAGAAACAAAAGAAGTGCAACTGCAACCTGATGTCTTCGACAGAAAAGTTATAATCGGCTCAGATCTTGAGCCAGACGAAGAAGAAAGACTCATCGAGTTCTTGAGAAACAATAAAGATGTCTTCGCTTGGTCAAGCAAAGATTTGCCAGGAGTTGACAGAAGCATAATTGAACACAAACTCGCAATTAGCCCTGACATGAGGCCGAAGAAGCAAAAACTGAGGAAAATGTCCGAAGAAAAAGGGAGCGCCGTCAAGGCTGAGGTGCAAAGGCTGCTTGATGCAAAAGTTATACGCAAAGTTCAATATCCCAAGTGGTTAGCAAACACTGTGCCTGTGAAAAAGAAAAATGGCAAGTGGAGAATGTGCATCGATTTCACCGATCTCAATAAGGCATGTCCCAAGGATGATTTCCTCTCCCAAGAATTGATAAAATCATTGATCAAGCTGCTGCAAGTGAGATGATGTCTCTGCTAGATTGCTTCTCTGGTTATCATCAAATATGGATGAAGAAAGAAGATGAAGAAAAAACCAGCTTCATAACACCAGTCGGCACCTTTTGCTTCATCAGAATGCCCGAGGGGCTTCGCAATGCTGGTACCACTTTCTGTCGCATGTCAAGCACTGTATTCAAAGAGGAACTCTTCAAAACTATTCTGGCATATGTTGATGACATCTTGGTCAAGAGTGTGAAAAGGCAAGGTCACATCTCAGATCTGGCAGTTGCCTTCGCAAGAATGAGACAGGCTGGACTCAAACTTAACCCAGAGAAATGTGTCTTCAAAGTAACCAAGGGGAAGATACTCGGCTGTCTCGTTTCAGCAAATGAGATCGAAGCCAACCCTGATAAGATCAATGCAATACTCAACATGGAAGAGCCCAAATGCATTAGAGATGTACAGAAACTCTCTGGCAGAATCGCAGCACTAAACAGATTTATTGCAAAGGCAGCTGAGCGCAGTTTACCCTTCTTCGCAACTCTCAGAAATGCATCAAAGTTTGAATGGGGAGAAGAGCAGTCAAAGGCATTCTATGAATTAAGACAATATCTGATGCAGCTCACGAAGCTGACAACACCCGACCCGAAGGCACCTTTACTCCTATACATTGCAGTTTCGCAATCAGCTGTCAGTGCTGCACTCATTGTGGAGAAGCTGGTTGAAGGCAGAAATATACAGCAGCCGGTATATTATGTTTCTGAGGCACTAGCAGGGTCGAAGCTGTTCTACACTGAGATTGAGAAAATGATCTATGCCGTGGTAATGGCATCCAGAAAGCTAAGGCATTATTTTGAAGGGCACACCATCAAAGTACTTACAGATCAACCCCTAAAAGAGTTATTGAGCAACAAAGAAGCCTCGGTAAGAATACGCAAATGGGCTGCAGAGCTATCTGAATATGTGGTCAACTTCGAGCGAAGAACAGCAGTCAAATCGCAAGTCTTGGCTAATTTCATAGTCGAGTGGACATCGCCTTCGGCACAAACTCTGACCAGAGAAGAAAGCTGGCTAGTACACAGTGACGGCGCTTGCTTGGGGGGACAAAGGAGCTGGCATCGCAGCGATTGTGCAATCGCCTTCGGGCGTTAAGATGAGATATGCAGCGAACCTAGAGTTCTGCAAAAATAGCGACAGAAGTACGAACAATGTTGCTGAATATGAAGCCGTCTTATTGGGGCTCAGAAAGGCGAAGGCGCTAGGGGCTCAGCGCTTCGTTGTAAAAACTGACTCGAAGGTGGTAGCAGACCACATTGAAAAAAGCGTTGCAAAGCAACCCGAGCTGATCAAATACCTAAATACAGTCCGATCAATGGAGAAAAAGTTCAAAGGCTTCACAATAGAATACATTCCAAGGGCAAAAAACGAAGAAGCTGATGCACCGGCCAAGGCAGCAGCAAAGGGGGACAAGTTGCCACCCGATGTTTTCTTCCAGACACTGACAGTGCCTTCGATTAAAGAACTCGATGAGCAACCACACTTTATCAATTCAATAAATTCAGAAGATTGGCGGTCTTCCATAATGGCATATCTCAGGGGATACTACGAACCAATTGACGAAGACGACCTCAAAACCATGCAGCAGAGAGCAAGAGCATACCAAATCATTGACAACACCTTGTACAAGAAAGGAGTCGTAGCTCCTTGGCTTCGCTGCATTTCCATCAGCGAAGGCAGAGAGATAATTCAAGAGATACACAGTGGTCTATGCGGAGCTCACTTTGGAGCGAGGGCAATTGTTGGGAAGGCAATGAGACAAGGGTTTTATTGGCCTTCAATCATCAATGACGCAACAAATACAGTCAAGACTTGCGACGAATGTCAAAAATGTGCAGCAACCAGAAAATCACCTTCGGAGCCGTCACAACTGATAACTCCAACCTGGCCATTGCAGAGATGGGGCATCGATCTGGTGGGTCCCCTTCCCACGGCTCAAGGAAACCTCAAATATGCAATAGTTGCAGTGGAATATTTCACCAAGTGGATTGAGGCAAGGCCACTAGCAAATATCACAGTGAAGACAGTTATCAAATTCTTTTGGTAGCAAATTGTATGCAGATTTGGAGTCCCAAGGGAAATTACAGTGGATAATGGGAAACAGTTTGACTGTGACGAGTTCAGACAGTACTGCATGTCCATTGGGACGAAGGCAAGATTTGCATCAGTATACCACCCACTGTCCAATGGCGCAGTAGAAAGAGCTAATGGCATCATTTTCACTGCCATCAGAAAATGCCTTGCAAATTGCAAGAAAAAAGGCAAATGGGTAGAAGAAATGCCGAAGGTAATCTGGGCTCACAACACATCTACCTCAAGAGCAACTCAGTTCACTCCATTTAAACTGCTTTACGGCGAAGAAGCAGTATGTCCGGAGGAGATTCTTCATCAGGGGCTCCGCACTCAACAGAAAGCACCCGAAGATAGTGAAGCCATAGACAAAGACCTCACAGAAATATACAGGCTGCAAGCAGCGAAGAACATTTCCAAGTACCAGGAAGAAACCAGGCAATGGCGAGACAAGAAAGTAGTAAGAAAAGACATAAAGATAGGCGATTGGGTGCTAAGGAAGAACCCAAATATGCCTTCGGGAAAGCTGCAGAACAAATGGGAAGGTCCGTTCCTAGTCGTCAAGAGTAACAGACCAGGATCATTTCACCTGGGGGATGGAGAAGGCAATGAGCTGCCGCATTCATGGAATGCGGATAGCCTTCGAAGGTACTACCTGTGAACATAATGTAATAATTGACTTCGTATTCTATAAACAAAGTCAATTAGTAGAGTAGATATTTCCTTTTCAAAAAGGCCCGTACTCTTTTCCTCACAGGGGAACCCTTACCAAAGGGGTGAGGTTTTTAACGAGGCGGTGCCAACTGTAACTCGTCTGAAATATATAAATGAGCTATTCCCCAAAAAAGTTGCATCGAAAGCAACTGGCTTCGACCAAGTCGCTGGTATTCGATAAACCCAATAGAACTAAGTTGTCCCTACCAAAGGTAAGGCCAATTCAGATCTAAATTGCTTGCTCTAAGGAGTAAAAGGGGCTTCGGCTTAAGATTGTCTTCATATACAAAAAATGCTTACTCCAAAGGAGTAAAAGGGGCTTCGGCTCAGATAGATTTCACATACAAAACTTCTTACTAAAGGGGCTTCGGCAAACACCGAACCTCATACGACAATGCTCACCCTAGAAGGAGTAAAAGGGGCTTCTGTTCAAACTACTCTCAAAAAACAAAAACACCAATTGGAGCATGAACTCCAAAGAGCAGACCCGGAGACAATTCCCCGTCTAAACGCCATGGATTGCCATTTGAGCACGTCGAACAAAAAACACAAACTCGCTTCGAGGGGAGGAGGCGTTTCTCTCAGAAACGAAGGCAAACCGAGTTTGATATTTCTTATTCAAATGTCATACACGCGAATGGTTTATTCACATCATGAACATATTCACTTTCGCATGAATAAACACAAACTCGCTTCGGGGGGAGGAGGCGTTTCTCTCAAAAGCGAAGACAAAACAAGTTTATATTCATTCATGCGAAGACATAATTACATCACGAGTTTCATACATTTATACCAAGCATTCTCAAAATATTTCAAACACATATCCATAAAAGTGCTCGCCAGATCTCCTAAAACGAGGAGCGTTGTAAATGCAAGCAAAGCCCTTGACATCAGGACCAACGTCCAACGGCTCCATCTTTGGAACGCCCAGGGAAACAGCTTCGGCATTTCTCTTCGCAGCAAGCTCAACTCGATCAGAGCCGTGAGCAACAAACGCTGTGAAAAAATCAAAAACACTGAACTCCGTGTGACGATAAAACTCGTGACAATACTCCAAAAAATCGTGATGGCACGAGTTCGGATAAAGACATTGAAACTCCTTCCATGCGAAGCCAAAAATACAAAGCGGCCCGTCACGCATAGCCAGTGGAGTGAGCGCAAGCATTTCATTGCCCTGAATATACACAAATGTACAAGTTCAAAAGAACTGCCCGCTCAATAAAATCCTAACTCTTGCTCCAATTCAAAAGGTCCTTAGACCTGTGGATCAACCCCTGGGGCCCCTTGATCACCCTGCCCTTGCGAAGAAGAAGCACCGGCTTCGCCGGAAGCAGAACCAGTCGCAGCAGAACTTGTTCCGACACAGGCTTCGGCAGCTTCTTTGGCAGCGGCTTCCCTTGCGGCGGCTTCGGCTTCAGCTTTTTGCTTCTTCAGTTCCTTTGACTGAGAATACAAAAGCTATCAAACAAAACAATTCCAAATCAAAAATAAAAAAATGAATCAAAAATGACAATGACGGAAGCTATAAAAATACCTTCACAAGTCGGTCGCGGACAAGATTCTGAGTTGCTTGACGGCCACTGGCAACCTAGAAATACCATAAGAAAAGCGCCTTCGCGAGGAGCAGTTGCTGTGGAAAATAATCAGTGTCGGCAGGATCTCTGGGAGCCAGATAAGGATAACCTTTCCGAACCAAGGCATTATAATGATCACAGCCATTGTCTGAGAGAACCTTGAGCAGGTTACATGAGCAAAGATTGACAGCGAAGTCACTGAGAGTTTCCACGACACTTGGAAGCGAAGCAAATTCATTGTCAATCCAATTAAAGAGCTTGTCCAAGCTATACTCTTTATTGGGGAAGGCAGCGGGCTCTGCACCAAACTGTCGCAAGGCCTCCTTGTATAAGCGATACAATTTTAAGCCTCACTCCCAGGCAACATCAACCACACTTTCATTCTCCTTGCGAAGGTTATTGTTTGATGTGCGCAGCGACAAGACCTCACGCTCAAAGTTTTCACTGCGAGACCGATATGTATCAATATCGCCCGAAAGCTTCTCCTTGGCTGCATTTAGTGTGTTCACCTCACCCTTTAGAACGGAAATCAAATCAGTATCTTCAACAATTTTCTTGTGAAGGCCCTCTACGGTGCCATCCTTATCAACAATCTTAGCCTCCAAGGCAGCAACCTTCTCCTTAAGGGAATCGGCTTCGCCAGCTCTAGCTTCCAAAGCTGCGACTTTGTCCTTCAATGACTTGTTCTCGATGATAATAGACTCCCGGTCCTGGCGAAACAGATTCTTTTCATTTTCAAGATCCTGCTTAATTCTATCAATAGTTGCTTGGATCTGGAGAAGCTCTGCCTTTTCCCTTCGTAATTTCTCTAGCTCTGCACGCTCAGCAGCAACCAAGTTGAGGTTGGGAACTTGAGCTGCCAACTCATTGATAGCTACAACAACCTATGGTAGAAAATAGTTCAGCATTACGAAACAAACAAAACGAAGCTAAGGTCAAAAACAAAATCACAGACGAAGGCAATAAGGTCATACCTTCATTCCTGAAGCCAAAATAGTGGAACTTATGCTTTCGGGATCGAGTGTCTGAACAAGTCGTTGATATTCTGCAAGGAAAAAATAATGATAACACTGTTATCTTCGCAAAATAGCCAAAGAAAAAAACCAGCTATAATCCCAAATAAAAAACACCTTCCAAATCAAAGTCTCGAAGATGCCCACCTTCGCGCACGCGAGACGGCCCATCTCCCTCGCCACCTAATAAACAGGTCTCAATTGCATTAGCATCAAACAGCAGAGCAAGCAACGTCGCTAAAGGAAAAAATGAAAAAACATCATTAGTACCTTCGGGAAAAGGAATACTTCCACCCATATCAACATCCATAAAAGATTGAGAAGCAGCAGCCCTTTCAGCGGCTTCGGAAGTCTCAGCTTCGGCAACCTCCTTTCCCTTAGCCTGGGCATCAACGTCAACTGTCCCGGCAGCATGGGCCAGAACCTCCAAAGAGTCTCGAACAGGAGGGGAAGAAGCCAAAGCCGACGACGGAGGGCTAACCGCCAGAATGTTCACTGGAGCTTCGGCTCTGGGCTCTTCAAAGCTAGCCTCGGCATGAACCTCCTCTGGCACATTCTCCATAATGGGAGCATCCCGAACAGGAGTCTCCTCAAATATGCTAATATCAATGCCATCATCAAATGGATTCGGAACCCGTACATCCTCGGCTGCTTCAACAACGCCTTCACAAGTAATATTGACATCAATCATGGGATTCCGCGCCAAGTAGTCTCCTAGCAAAGGAAGACTCGTGCCTTGAAAATAATTTCCAAAGAGAGTAACCTCACCTAAGAAAATATCATCTCCGCTCCGGGGAGCTGAGCTCATAAAGCCGGTGACTGGCGAAGCCGGCCGCTGCACGGGAGCCGAAGCCGCTGGGGCTGGCCGAGGAGGGCGAGGTGGAAGACCACCCCGCGAAGCCGAAGAGGTGACTCTGGTAGTCGGGGCGACGATGGACACAGGGATGGCAGCAATCGGTGCGTCTTGTCAACGGCGCTTCTCAGCAGACTCATGAGAGCTGCTACTGCCACGCTTGGCCGGCACGGAGGAGGAAGTTGTCTTCACAACAGTTTTTCTACCACGGCCTCTGCGACCAGACCGACCACCACCACGTGGGCGCGAAGAAGCAGATTCATCTTCATCCTGCTCCTTCGCCTTAGCCTTCCCTCTTTTTTCCTTCTCTTTCTTCTCCTTCTTCTTCTCCCTAGCAGGACGGGAACCTCTCGAGCACCATAAGAAATCTTCAATTCCTCAAAAACTCTATTGAGTCTAACATGAACATAGTTGTCTTCATTTATATGATGCTCCTTTGAGGTGTATGGACCAAGAATATCTGTAGCCCGTCGCTCCACTGTGGCAACGAACTCCGCCGCAGACATGCCTTCGGGTAGCTTCACTCCAAAGTGAGGAAAAGCAACCTTAGTACGTTCACCAAAGGCCTTCCACTCAGCTTTGTAAGGCTCCCAGTCAGCGGACAAGAAATAAACCCCAGCAGCCAGATCGGCCGCAACTCCTTCTTCAATAAGGTCACGGCTGCAAAACGTCTGCGAAGCCGCCCGAAACGCCTTCCAGCACTCCGTGAAACCAGTGCTCTCCGCGTTAAAAACTGGATAGGAAACAAACTTGAGCCAATCGATCTGGCTGTGGAGAGGATAAGAGACTGATCTCGTACCATCCTCCAGAACAGTTTCCTCCGAAGGTACCCTCATGTAAAACCAATATTTCTGCCAGTCTTTTGTCCATTTGTTCCTCTGAGCGAATGTAGTTTCCACCTTCGCAAAATGAGAACCCCGACAGTGCCCAGTAAATGTTACACATCCAAAATCTGGAGTGAACAGCTCGCCTTCAACTTCAGATGATTTACTCTGATTATGCCCTTCATATAGCCGAAGGAAGCCATCAATTGTAACCGCCGAGTCATGTGTCTTTACCGACCAGAAGAAGCGAAGGAGATGGCTGATGGCATTGGGCGTTAGATGATGCAGTTGCAGGCCATAAGGTGCAATCATCTTCACAATTATATTATCAATCGGCATCTTAAGGCCAGCAATGAAGAAATCCGTGAAGACTACAGCTTCGTCTTCGCGAGGGCTAGGGGTAGTTTCAGTACCAGGAGAACGACCCCAACCCTCAGGAAAATATCCTTTTTCTTCATAAAATTTAATATCATTTCTGCCGACCTTGGATTTGCCAAACACAAGTGTCTTCGCCCTCTTGCTGGGATCTACAAGTTCATCCACATCGGCCTCCACATCATCCAGATTTTCCTCTTCATCACCAGATGTCTCCTCCACAGTCGGAGTTTCATCCTCTATGTGCTGTGCAAATTGATCAGCTTCGACGTCATCCATTCCACGACGAGGAGAAACTCCCGCCCTTTGGGCATCTGGGCTGCCTTCGCCAGCCATGTCAATAAGTACAGCAGTTTGCTTAATGCGCGTCGCTGCAAAAATAACAACAAGTTTCAGTACCTAAACGAAGGAAACCAGAAACAATAATAATCAAAAAATAGAGAGAGAACCTTACTTATACAAGAGGGTATTGCGAGGAGAAGCCAACACGAACGCGAAAGCGTTTATCAGGCTATGATCGGAGCAGGCGAAGAAGATTCAGCAGCAGAAAGCGATTGATAACGAAAGCGAAGAAAACTAAAAGGAGGGACCCTTCAGTCCTATTTATAGGTCAGTAAAAAAGTGACCGTTACCGCGGCGCGGAAATCAAAAAGGCCAAAAAAATCTAAAAATAGTACAAATAAAAATAAATAATAAAGTGAAAAATCAGAAAAAATAAGGGATGCGAAGCCAAATCCGGAGTGAAGACAATGACTCGGGACTTATTCCAACGGGAGGAGGCGTTTCTCTGGAACAGGCAAAGGCAATCCCGAATTATCGAGGACATCGGCCTGTTGGAGAAAGCCCTCGTCCGCGAGGGGCTACTGTTGGGGGATTGGCCTGTCAAGGAAACGCCTTCACCCGGTTACCTTGTTTCAGGTTCAAGGAAATTACCTTCGCATCTCATCCCTGAAAGGAAATTACCTTCGCCGATTGCGGACAGGAGTCCATCGTACTCGTGTGCGAAGACGGTCTGTGAGCTTCGCACGCCTGTCCGGTCTCTCTCTCTCTCTCCTTCGCTAGGAGACTGGGCACCGAGAGGCGATCAGGAGCCCTCAGTGCTGGTTGGCGCCGAGAATAGATGCGAAGGCATTATGAACCGAACTGTTGCCTTCGCTCTCCCAGTCGGATTTTAGGCAGGTGCGAAGGTAACTGACAGATATCACTTGCATTTGCTTGGTTCATCTTGTTACACAGGACGACGTGCTCGAGTGGTGGCGCGGCAGTTTCTCCTCCCTAAACGAGAGAAGGCATTGCCCGGTTGAAGGCACGTCGGGTGGAGAAGGCGACAGAGGTCACTGGAGGCACGGTGGAGGCATCGTGGACCAAGTCCAAACCGAGTCAAAGACGGAGTTGCTGGTCCACACATTCATATTGAGACGTGTAAATGTACCCTTATGCCTTTGGAAACCGTAGGTTGTATAGTCTAGGGGATGATGCCTGATTTTCAGGGGTATAAGGGGAATGTAAAATATGCCTCTTGACCTCCCTATAAATGGGGACCCCTCACCAACGTGTAAAGAGCTGATTTCCAAGAACACTGTTAATAAGTAATTTACTGTTGCTTGTCTCTGTTCTCTGTCTTGGCTGTTGTTTGGGTTCGTTGGCTTCGGCTATATCCCAACACGCCGTGGCCCGTCACCTGGAAGAATCCCCACTCCGACGCGGCCTGACCGACGGCGTGCACGACGGCCGCGCGGTCGCCGCCGAGGTCGATCACCGGGACGGTTGCCAATGAGGGAGGTTCTTGAGCCTGGAGCTACTCCTCAGGGCAGAGAAGGCGGAAGATGCGTGGGACATGCGTTGCGCCTGAAGCGACGAGGCCGCGGACGCCGGCGAGGGTCGCGTCCAATGCGCGGAGCTCGGCGGTCCGATCGTAGGTGTGGGCGACGGGCATGGTGACGTAGTCGAGGTGTGTCTTACTCCTTAGGCCAAGCTCAACGCTCCACCCTATGTGGTAGCTCCATCTTCCACGTTTGCATTTTTTGTCCATGTCATAAGAATGATAGCCTCGCAGTTCGGAAGTGCTCCCTGCAGATGCACCCATAGCTCCATCTGACAAAAACAGGAAGCCACCAGTGAAGCATGTGTTGGGGCAAACAAGATGACCTGCTCCATCACTTTTACCTTCTGGTAAAGTAAAAGTAGACGACGACGTTTTTTATCAGTAGGAAAGCTTGCGTTGGGAGGTTGTAGCTCTGCTGGTACTTGGAACAACGTGGCCTATACCTTTTGGCTGGGGCATATGCTTTTTGGTTCCGCGTTGGGCTTGCCCTTAGTGTGAAGCCTGAGACCACGCGAGTGTCTTTGGCATGGGCTTATCTGCTCTCGCCTGTAGAGCTTTTTTTTCTCTTTTGCTATTGGGTGGGCAGATTATCTTCGTCGTTTGTCCTTTATTTCCCCTTGCTTTTTTGATTCAGTGTGGACACTATCGTCAGCCATGAGGTAACCTTGCCAGCTTTTATTTTTGTGCCATGCGTTGCTGCTAGAGGAGCGAAAACAAATTATAAATCTGATAAAATTAAAAAATAATATTTATTACAGTCATCAAATAAAAGTGACAGAACGTGTCTAGTGCCATATTTATACAATTCAAATGAATAATTATAAGAATGGTTTGGATATTATCAGTATTTCAAATAATTCAATCAAGCAGCTAGTTCACTCCAAAAGAAAAAAAAAGTAACAAGAAATGTCTTACAAATTGTTGGCTTTATAAGCTAAGTGATATCAAGAAAAATACTGAAAGTAATCACAAAACCAAATATGATCCTTTTTATGGTTAACGCGATATAATCTCAATGATCAACTAGAATTTTGCTTGTCCAAAAATTAATGGTCATTGCATATTTGATCCAACTATCAAGATTTTCTTAGTCACTATCAAGAACAGGTAGCCGTTTACCTTTGGTAAGCCATCAAATTGACAACGAGGGTTGAGAAAGGTCCAAGCACACTTCAACGCAATAGGCAACTAGTTATCATTTTTGTTAGGGCAACTCCAGCAATACAATCTAAAGAATATCTCTACTTTTTTAGAGGCTTGATTGTTCATCCCAACTCCAGCAATACCTTCTAAACAATCTTTTACTTTTTTTTTGCCCACATGTTAGATGTTACTTTAGTATAGATAGCCCCCTAGAGACCCCCCTAGGCTTGGGTGGTGTGGGAGGGGATTTAGAGTGCTCCCCATTTTAATTAGGAGCCGTAGTAGAGGGTCTGCTAGAATATGTTTTTTTGACCTCCTACCTCTAAACTTGGAGCAAGGGCTTATTTAGAGGTCCTATTGGAGTTGCTCTTATTACTAGAACTAGAGAGATGACCCGCGCATTTGCGCGGCTAGTATATATAATTTAAATATATATCTAAATCTATTTTTGCATCTTTATTGTTTTTTCTAAGCCTATTTTTTTCTTGCCGGTGTCCTCTTGTTACACACTAATCCAAGACAAAATAATTTAGGCATTGTCATAATTTTCTTTAAGACTACAATTATCTTTCTTTCTCAATCTCTTATGTATACTCTATATGTACATCTTTATTTATTTTTATTTTGAATAAATAACTTTGATTGGACTTATTTTTAGTTAATGGTAAAAATTGGCAGTTTTATCAGCTAAAAAGAATTTCATATTTATATTTGTATAGTGACAATGATGGGATAGCTAATGACTGGACTAATTTCACAGTAAAGAAAAACGTATATACTTTTTAGATAAAGCATGAGTATTTTGGTTAATTCTTTCTTTAAGTAAGCAAATATTTTATTTTATTTTATTTTTCAATAGTATTGAGGTATTTAAGGTTAATTTTAATGTAATAACATTAGTGGATGTTTTTCAAAAAGATAAAGATATAAGGATATTTTAGGCTAATTTTTATGTAATTACAATTGTGGATAATTTTTAAATAGTTATATGGGTATTTTAGGCTAATTTTTACATAACGGTATTTGTAATTTTTTTCCTCCGATTAATGTGGGAACTTCTGTGTCTTAAGAGTGAACGTAGCTTTTCTAATGACATTGGCGGATAATTTTTAAAAATATATATGGACATTTTAGGCTATTTTTATTTAATGGCAGTGGTGGTAATTTTTAAATAGTTAAGAGGGTATTTTCGGCTAAATTTTACGTAATGGCAGCGGTGGGTAATTTTAATTTTTCTTATTTTCTCCGATTAACGTGAAAATTTCTAGGCCTTGAGAGCGAACGTGGAGACTCTGTTTGTTGGCCAAATACTAAGATAATAATAGATCCGCACCCGTTGTGTCATGGCAGTAGCTACCTTCAAAACCGGGCATGTGCATTGCAAGTTGACCAAGGGTTTGGTGCAAATCATAAACTTGAACTTATCAATTTCTACCTCCACTTGGAATGTAAACCTAACTAAAGCATGGAATCGGAATCTCCTTTCAACCAAAATCCCAGTCCTAGTACAATAGGGAAAGAAGAGGCAACAAAACTAGAAGTACATATGATTGAATTTCGTCCTCTTACCCTCGTCATTACGATGCGCAATTCCTGCTGTGGCCCACCGTAAATCTTCGCATCGACGGCTCTAGTCTTTGCTACCAGATAATGCTGCCATGTCTCTTGAGTGTTTGTCATCTTGGAAAGATGGAAACCAACATTATACCCATGGTTGTAACTGGCAACTAGGGGTGGGCCAAATCCATTAGTAGAGTTTATCCGAATAAAAACAAATTTGAAGAAAAAACCAATGTCGATTTGTGCCGCATCTCTTCGTTATGAATCCTGGGGAATTTTTTGGGCAGGCAGCGGGTCCATGTCGCCCGTTAGCCCGTTAACCGTTGGATCTGGCGAACTCGCATTTTTGGCCGTCCGATGCGGGTCGTCGTGGGTCTGTTGCCCGTTACCCCACAAAACCGATGGCCTGTGAAACCTCAGAAACCCGCTCATGCCTACGGGGCACTCGCAAATTCCCCCGAACTCGCCTCTCCGCCTGCTCTGCCGCCCACCGTCCTCTGCCCCTCCGACTGCCACGCCGCCCAAGCCTCTCTACGCAGCTCGGCCTGCAAGTGGGGCAGCATGGCCTACCGCCCTCCACGGATTGCCTGCTGCACCAACCACGGACGTCGCCTACATGGCCCCGAGCCCAATGGCCATTGCCACCCAGGCCTCCTACTGCACAAATCACAATCGTGCCTTATCCCCTCGGCCTCTACGCCGTCCATTGCTTCATCCTCACAGCCGTGACCGTCGCCGCCTCTCTCCTGCAAGCCGCGGCCATGGGGCGAGCGCGGCCCCTGCAACGACGATGTGGTGGCAAGCACAGTCCCCACGGCGATGAGTGACGGTAGCATAGAGGCAATTGTGGGGAATGCGCAGGTGAGGAGGTTATGTTCCTCGGCCATCTCGACGCTTCGCGTAGCGTCTTTTCCCTTGCGAGTTCTCGGGTTATGGACGACCGCCAGTGGCAGCGCGACCGTGTCCTTCTGCCTCGCTTTCACTGTCGCCACTGGTGACAAAAGGAGGTTCATCAGAGGTACTCTCTCCTTCCTGTCCTCCCTTCCTCTCTTCTTTCTTCTCCCCACAGCATCCATATTAGCTACTGGCCAGGAGTCCCTGACGACGCTGCACTCTGGGTAGTGCCACAGAAGTATTGTCTACATGGTCAAAATCCTCTATTTAGCTTAGGCTAAGCAAAATCCTCTATTTGCGTTGTGATGACAATCAAAATTGACAGGGAGCTAATTTGACAGGGAAACCGATGGAACCGGATTCTAAAACCGGTGAGACCGATTTTATTCTTTTGTAGTCGGTCTGGCAATAGAATTCGGTGGCACCAGATTTGTGTCACACCCCAAAATTTCATATTTTGGGATGTGAATAGATTACACTAAATAATCTAAAGGATTTGAGAATTTGTAAAATTTTCCAACTTTTATATTATATTACAGGGAGTTTAGTATAAGAAAATATTGTTGTTCTCGAATAAATTAAATCAACATAGGCTTTAAGAGTGGTTGTTGAGTTCTTGTTGTGGTGTGTCGTCAATGTTTAGCACTCCAAGTCCTCTGAGACATCAAATAGATTCCCCTGATAATTTTGCAGATTTCTCTGGAATCTATTCCTATTTTCCTAGAGCTGAACCTTTTCACAAGCTCCAAATATTCTATTTGATCTTACATGTCCAAATCTATCTCTGACATTTTTCTCGAAATCCTTGGATGTTTTCGGATATTTTTCCAGGTGTAAACAACTTATCTAGACTTCTCTAGATTTATTTTTTAAACTGAGAATTTATTCCTAGAAATCATAAAACCCCATCTATTCTAATGGGCTGAGGCCATCCCTAAATCAATCCGACCAAGTTTAAATTTCTCCCCCAAACTTTCTCATGGTTGGAATTAACCCCTCCGGCCCGACCCATGTCAGCTCTCCTGACCAGGCACAGCGCAGCGCCGCCGACGAGGCCTTCCTCGATGTGCGTGCCTCACTAGGATTCTGCTGCGCCCTATAAAGCCCGCAGTCTGAGCTCCTTTGGGGAACCTATCGCGGCGCCACCGCCCATCGCCTCGCGGCGCCACCGCCCATTGAGCTCGCAGGAAGCTGCCGCTGCTTGAGAAGAAGGTGAGCACCCCGCTCTCTGATTCTCGTCGTCCGATGCCACCAAAAGCTTCTTGGGGTCGAGCCCCAACCCCAACGTCTCTTTCCGATGTCCAACTGCCACCGCAGGTCCCTATCCATGGTGAAGCTTGAGCGCCGCCAAGTTTGGCCGACGATTCCGGCCGCCCCGGTAGACGCAGGAGCGAGCTGTCGTCTCCAATAGCTTCGTTTGGTCATCGGATTATGTCATCTCCGTACAGCTTCTCCGTCCCATTATGTTATCGATTGGTCATCGGATGAGCCCCTCGCTGGAACCTCAGACCCGCCGGCGTCCATCTAATTCATCTCTCCACCCTGGGTGAGCAGCTCTCTACGTTTTTTCCCTCGTCCTTTTCTTTTGTTTTTCAAACATCTGAGTCTCCTTCGTAGCCCAAAACGCCGTTAAACTCCATCGCCTTCTACTGCAGGAGCATGTCGATCACTACTCCAAGGTCGAGTCGCTGCCCATCTGCCCCGTCTCTGGCCTTTCTTCGCCCCTTTTCGATGGTGTCGTCATCCGCTGGTGGAAGCCGTGTCCTCCCAAGACCCGCGTTGCCGAGCCACACCTCCGCCCAACTTCCCCGGTACTCCCTGTCGCCTCTGTGTCACCGGAACAGCGCCGCCCTATGAAGCTCCAAGCTGCCGCCGTCTACATCTTCTCCGACCTGCTGTCCTCATCCCCGGCCGATCCATCCTCGGTGAGCACCTTGGCACCTTCCAGTGATCTCTTTCCATTTGCGTCTTAGCCATGCGTGTTCACAATGGATGCACACAATGTGCGCTGCCTTTCGAGCCGAACTACCTCGTTGCCGGCAAGCTGAAAGAGATCGATGCTCGTGATAGCCTTAGAGGCGGAGGGGGTGAATTAGGCTTTCTAAAAACTTAGCCTATCACATGCCTTCTAATTGCACAATATGAAACTAAGACAAGCTATCTAGATGTGCAACTAAGGTTTTCTTCTAGTGTTTGCACCCACCCAAGAAGTTTTGCAACCTAGAGCCAATCCTATCAAGATACTACTCTAGAAAGGTAAAGGCACACAAATTGCAAGTATGAAATGCGAAAGCTTAAAGGGTTAGAGAGATGCAAACTTGACACAAAGATTTATCCTGGGGTTCAGCTTACGCCTACTCCACGTTGGAGCTCCACAAAGGATCTGCTCCTAGTCGTCAAGTCTTCTTTCCGGTCAAGGCCTTGAGCTCGCCACAAAGGCTCCCCAAAAGGGACGATGAGAAATTCACCAAGACCTTGCTCTCATCAACCTACTCTCCCGGAGATCCTGATGCCACCTCCACTACTGAGCTTCTCCACCAAGGAAGAGGTCTCCTCATCCCCCGCACAATGTCGTCGTCGCCCCTCCACACCAAGCCGGAGGGTCGAAGACTTGCCGGCGAGTCACCAAGACTCCTAGGGGCCGGCACACCAAGATTACAAGTGTTGGTTCACTCTAGAACCAAGCACAAGGCTCAACACCTTGCAACTCACTCACTAGGGCTATCCTAGCTCTCTCACTCACTATGGATGATCTATGTAGAATATATGGTGGCTTGGATGTCTTGTAGGTGTAGATGAACTTCTCTGGACTCGAGAAAGTCCAAATGGCCGAATGGGGTAGGTATTTATAGCCCAAGGGGCTCAACTAGCCGTTGCTCAAAAGCTGAACAAAAACTGTGAACGCTGTATGTTCCGCCATGTGCTTTTTCCCATCGGCGGATAATACGCCGTGTGCTTTTTCCAACGGTCGGATTCCTTTTCCAACGGCTACCTACACACACCGTATGCTTCTGCACTTGTACGCCGATGACCGGCGGATCATATGCCATGCCTTTTCATCCACCTTCTTGACATCGTCCCTGTGTAACTTGTACGCTGTTAGTCCGCCAAGGGTCGGCGTATGATACGCCGTGTAGGGTATTGCTCACCCCAACTTGAACTTGCCCATGCCTTTAACGCCGTATCATCCACCCTTCATGCACACAGTGACACCGGATTATACACCGATGCTGTTCTTCAGAATTCTTCGGGCGCCGTATGCTTCCAATATGTATGACGGGCATCGCCGTATCATACGCCGTGTAGAATCTTCTTGTTCTGCTTGATCAGCTTCTACATGCTGTATACTTCTAGTTTGTACGCCGTGCCTCGGTGTTTAATACGCCGTGTACAAACTCTGCGGGCTTATCCAATTCAATCAACTCAAGCCCTTTCCATGATTTCTCATGCCAATACAATGTCATGAATACTCAAGAATAAGACTATCTCTGGTTTTTGGCTATGCTTTAATATCATTCTTGGGACGTAATTTTTTATGTAAATCACTTAATAAACTTATTAGTCCCAATGACTATGTTGTCATTCAATCACCAAAATCACAATATAAATGGCACATCGGGCCATTTTCCTTACAATCTCCCCCTTTTTGGTGATTGATGACAACACAATCAAATCAAGTATGAAACATGCGAAAATTGACCAAGTTGAGGCACTTACACTTGCTTGAATGCTTACCACTCTTCTCATTGGATTAGGGAGCCAACTTCCTTACAATCTCTCCAGTATAATTTGAAGTAGCATCATGGGTGTGGCCTCGCCCTAAGTCCAACATCTCCCTTCATGACTTCATGTATCTTCCCCCTTTCTCATGGCTTCTCCCCCTATCTCACAGGGTCTTGTACATTAAGCTTGTTTTGATCCAAACTTCTCCCCTTTTGGAATCAAATCACCTAAAATGACCTATCAAAATCATAATAGCTCATAGAGCGAATTAGTAGCCTAGGGAGTTAGTCAAATATCACTTGAAAGAATATGCCAAATGAGGACCATGAGTGATACTTGACCAAAGGGAAATGTATGAGCACATAGCCTATGAACATAGATATGAAGATCATAAACTCGATAGGACATGGCTCAATATGCATGAAAGCACCAAAATTTCTATAATCATATATATAGAGTCGTAAGATCACATTGCGAGTGAAGCACATTCTCTATGTATGATATTGCACAATATAAGGAGACAATAAGTATAAGCATGATAAACAAGTTAGTCTCCAAAATCACAATCCATAGGCTAAACTCCCCCTAAATGTGTGCATTTAGTGTTTGAATCACTATGAAAGTTATGCACATTGTTTTGAACAACAAATGAGAAGTTAAGCCTATAGCTTGTGGTCATGGTACTTAATTCATACCTTGTGAAGCTCATGTACCATGAAAGTAACCAAGTGTAGAAAACCTACACAAACTTTGCAAACCATGTAAGTTGCTCATGGGTTAGAGTGCATGGCACAAGCAACTTACCATAAGATAAATACACTAGATATTGCAAGAGATACCACATGAAAGCAAGAGATATGAAAGGTAGCACATGCAAATCTAGTAAGGTAAATAGGCAAAGAATTTGAATTGTAATACCATTACCTCATTTACCTTTGTGTGGGGGATTTGGGCAAATGATGTCCAATCTTGCAAGCTTGGCTACTTGATGTGATCTTTCTCCTCTTCTTGTGAGCCAAGCCTCCAAATCCCCCGAAGCCAATCTTGGGCTTCAAGTATCCTTTGGAACCCAAACCTTTTGGGGCCCCTTCATGTTGGTGATGACTTTCTTGGGCACCCAAATGGGTCGGTTCCATCCCCACTCCTTCATCTTGGGCTTCCCAACTGAGCTAGCAATAATCTTGCCATTAGCATTCCTTTTAAGGACATAGGTGTTGGCTTTTACCTTGTTCTTGCGGTTGAGATTGGTATAGATGAGGGAGCTCTTGATGGTGGTTTTGGCCTTCTTCTTCTCACTCTTGGGCGTCACCTTGACAATTGGGCATTGATAGAACTTGTGGCCCTCTTCATAGCACTTGAAACAAGTCACGGTTGCTCCCTTCTCAAGCTTGTTCATCATGTCATCACGGTTATCTTGAGAAGGTTGGACATTGCTCCCAATGCTCTTGCCCTTCAAGTTTGCCAAGCTTTGCCTAAGACTCTCTATTTCTTACTTGAGCTCTTCATTCTCCTTGGCAATGAGATCATCTAGTCTTTCTACAACAATTTTCTCAAAGCATTTCTCATTGCAAGGGGTGAGCAAGATTCATCAATTAAATCAATGCAAGAAGTAGAGGCATCAATCTTGGAGATAGGAATATCACAAGGAATAGATTGCTCCAAGTTCAACTAAGTGTACTTAGATTGATTGTTAAGGCTCTTAATTTTGAGTTCTTCATGCTCCTTTCTTAGCTATTGGTATTTTTCTAATAATTTATCAAAATTAGAAGCAAGGAGTTCATTAAGATCATTGAGAGCCTTATTATCTTTGGTTAATTTCTCTTGTTGTTGTTCATGAATCAAGGTGAGAAGCTTAGCGAGGGATTCATCATCGGAGTCAGAATCGGAATCGGAGTGTCGGGGTTCTCTACCGCCGGAAAGTAATATTTCTACGATCGCGTGTTAGGGCACCGAATGGTGGCTCAAGAGACATAGGAGATTATACTGGTTCGGGCCTCCGGAGAGTAACACCCTACGTGTTCTCAAGTCCAAGTCTATAGTAGGGGATACAAACTAGTCGGGAGAGGGGAACGACCCCAGTTCCCTGTGTGCTGGTGTGGAGCGAGTGTGTGTGTGTGCTGTTGTTCGGTTGACCGACCGTCTGTTCGTCCCCCCCATCGGTCTCCCTTTGTCCCCTTTTATAGTCTCAAGGGGAAAAGGAAATGGGGAGGTAAAAAGAGAGAATTACAAGAGGAATTACTACGCCGAGGTCTTCAATTTCATCTTACGCCCCGAGCCGTACATGGAGTAGGTGTTGATGGGGTGGGCGCTCCGTTTGACCCGGGATCGTACATACCCGGGTGGTTGGAGTATGGGGCTTCTCGGGTACGTCTCCGAGTAGCTTTCGGGTCATGATTGACTTGTACTGTGCCTTCTTGGACTCCAGGTGTCCTCCTCGGGCTCCAGGTGTCCTCCTCGGGCTCCAGGTGTCCCTTCCTGGGTGTGCATGTGTCCTTCCCCAGGACTGTAGTGTTCCTGTTCGGATGAGACGGGTGCTCCTGTGGCTGCCGTGGCGAAGGACAACGCCCATCCCATTCTGATATAGCCAGTACCAAGCGGGTACGGCCAGGGATGGGCAAAAGCGAGATGGAGCCGAGTGGTTCAGTCGGGCGAGTCGTAGACTCCTCGGAGGCAGAGACTCCCCGGGCGAATCGGAGAGTCCTCGGAGGCGGAGACTCCCCGGGTGAATCAGGGTCTCCTCGGAGGCGGAGACCTCCTGGGCGAATCGGGGACTGTTCAGACATGGAAGACCTGCTTGATCTGGGTCTTCAGATTTTGTTCTCGAAGGGTTGATCTGTGTCGTGTCATAGATTAGGGGGCCTGATCAGTTACCCCTGATCTAGACCCTCGTCAGTAGCCCCCGAGCCTGGGGGGAGTTTGAGATTCGCGCCCAGGTTCAGTTGCGGTGAGAGAGTGGTGAGTCGTGATTCTTTCGGTGGGGGCGCGCGAGCGCACCCGCCGGGTGTAGCCCCCGAGCCTTGAGAAGAGCAGATGCTCTTGTCAAGGGTTTGAGCCCGAGTAGTTTGCCTTGGAGGTTGTCGGGGTCATGAAGGGTTCGGAGCTTGTCGGGGGTGCGCCTTGTTGGGCCGGGCCACTACTCGACCGTTGGCGGGCCGAGCGTGGAGGCACCGGCCTGATTTCCGCCGCGTGGGGGGTGGGCGCGTCTTTTGAGGAAGTCAGATGAAACGACGGGCGCACGTCGCAGTAGCGCGGATGGTGGGCCCGTGCATTTAATGCCGCCGCGCCGCTCCGCCACTCCGCCCTTTTTATAGCCTCGCGCCGCAGCCGCCTTGGGTTTATTTCACCCCGAGCCTTTCGCCTTCCGTCGCGCGTTTCGTCTTCCTTGCCGTTGCTGCGCTAGACCCCTCGCATCCTCCGCCGCCGCCGTGCTCGCACTTTTCCGAGGGGCAGGAGAGCGAATCCCTCACCCAGCCCGCATCTTCCTCCTTGGTGGCCTCGCGATGTCGACCTGGGAACGCTCAAGGGTGACGCTCCGGTAGCTGGAGGGACTGGCGAGGGAGGGGATGCTTCAGCCATTGACGGAGGCCGAAGAGTGGAAGAGACTGGGTGTAGAGGACTCTCCCCGGCCACCGACCGGGTACATCGTCTCCTTCGTCGCCTTCCACGAGCGTGGGTTTTCCGTCCCCGCGGGGAGATTCATCCGGGCCGTGCTGAATGAGTACGGGCTGGAGCTCCATCACATCAACCCCAACGGGGTCCAGCAGATGGCGGCGTTCATGGCGCTGTGCGAGGGATACCTAGGGATAGAGGCCCATTGGGATCTCTTCAGGTATTTCTTCAAGTTCGTGCTGCACACCGCCGAGGGTGGAGCCCCCGCGACGATCGGGTGCGCCGTTCTGAAGATGAAGCAGGGGAGGTCGGGCGGCTACATCTCGGGCTCCTTCGTGAGCTCGAACAAGGGTTGGCACCCCGGGTGGTTCGACCTCAAGAACGACACCCAGAACCCCCTTCCGGAGTACACCGGACGGTGGTTCGAGAAAGCGCCCGACGAGTGGTCGTACGGGCCCGAGAAGAGGCTCTAGGAGAAACTCCTCAAGGGCACCTGGAAAGCCCTCAGCCAACTCCGGGACGAGAACGTGTCCCTGGCGGAGGTCATCGGTGGGTACCTCTCGAGAGGTATTGTGCCGCTGAGGCGACGAGTCCTCCAAATGTGGCAGATGACCCCGGACAAGGCCCCCTTCGTGGGGACAGTGACGGCGGATCCCCTGCCCTCGGAGGCCGAGGTACGCCGCCGGGTGTCGGCAGCGGTGGGGAGGTCTCACCTCAAGTACCCGCCGCCGGATCTTCTTGAGATGCTCCCGAACGCCAACACCAAGGCCATCGTAAGGATCCTTTCGCCTGTCTTAAGTTTGATCCTGAGTTCTATTTTGCCCTCTAACCCCGAGTTCTTTTAGGTGAAGGGCGACGACCTCACCTACTCCCCGGCACCACTTCCCGAGGACAGGGCGGCGAACCGAGCTGCCGCCGAGATGGCCAAGAAGAGGAAGGAGCGCCGGGAGAAGTGGAAGAAGCGCGTGTTGGCCAAGAGAGAGAGGAACGCCGACCGGGCCAGGAGGAGGGGGAAGGGCTACAGAGTCTCCGAGGATGAGAACCCTGAGTCGGAGCCCGCCGAAGAGGACTCGTCCGAGGAGGATGACGAGGAAGAAGAAGTCGGGGGCGCGCCTCCGGCGAAGTCCAGAGCCATCGCTGCGGTGACCGCCTCGTCCTCGGCACAGAAGCCGAGGTCCAGCGGGAGAGGGAGGTCGCCGCAGCCGGACGCGGGGAAGAGTGGAGGTTCCCGGTCGGGCCAGCCTCACCGGCCCGCCGGGGACAGCCAGCACGGGCGGCGCGACCGCACGCCTCCGGCCACCCGTCACGCGTCTGAGGAGCGGGTGGACCCCCGCCGGGACGCGGCCTCCTCTCGTCGGGATAGGAGCCGCGACCCGTCTGAACGCGCCCACGCGGGGGGTTCGTCGTCGGGGGCGTCGCGTTCCCCCAGGAGGTCCCTGCCGCGGGACGACAGGCGGCCGCCGCCAGCCCCTCAGGCGGCGAGGGCGCAGAGTGGAGGGCGGGACGTGCCCGCATCTCCCGCGGAGGCAAATCCTGCCGGGAGCAGCGTCTCGCCCGTGCCTCCCGCGGTGGAGGCACGGGTTCCTTCTGCCCCGGCGAGGGCCATGGTGGGGCAGCCAGATTCCTCCCAGGTCGAGGGAGGAAGCCCAACTGGCCAGGCGGCGCCCCACTCGGGCAGGGGTGCCGAAGTTGCGCAGGCGGTCCCCGCCCCGGCGGCGCTCGCGGGGTCCAAGAGGCCCTCGTCCCCGCGGGACCCCATGCCGACTAGCGCCAAGCGGACTCGAACCGTCTCATCGAGGTGAGCAATGCTCTACCCTTTTCGAGTGGTTTTTATTTTTGTGGTTGCTTTTTTCCTTAGCCGGGCTCCTCGGCCTTTGATGCACCAGTCGGGCTAACAAGCCACTCGAGGCGGCGCCGCAGAAGAAGCTGCGCCCGGTGACGCAGACGCCGAGGCCGGCGGTTGAATAGGCCGAGGAGGCGACTCGGAGGGAGACACCCTCCCTTGAAGAGGAGGTGCCTCAAGGAAGCGGTGGCAGCCCAGGAGGTGCGCTCCCCGAGGGCCTGGTCGTCGCGCAAGCTGTCCCCTCAGAGGCGGACGTCGCGGCGTACCAGGCCGAGCTGGAGCAGCAGCTGGCGGGGCTGGTCCCCCCAGCCCCTCAGGAGGTGGCGAGTCACCCCGGGGCAGGGGAGGTTGCCCTGTTTGGTGACGCGGTTCTAGCCGATGCCGAGGAGATTGTCGCCGCGTCGGATGGTCGGGTGGCCGCTTCTGCCTCGGAGATAGCGGCCGATCCCGAGGAGGCGGAGACGGGGACGTCCGGGGCCCTTCCAAGTGCCGCCATCGTACCGGCGGCGACTGCTGCAGCCTCCTCCGAGGGGGTCCCGCCGGAGGTCGTCGTGCTCGTAGACTCGCCGGAGGACAGCCCCCGGAGGGTCGATGGCCATCCCACCGGGGAGCCAGGCTTGGAGCCCCCGAGGCCACTGAGCCCCTTGAGGGGGGTCCCGGACTCCTTCAGGGACACCCCGGGGATGATGACGATGGACCGCAACTTCCAGGCCCTCGTATCCCTCGAGGACGATCCGAACCGGCCATGCGAGGGTCGGCTGAAGTGGTTCGACCGTTAGAACCCGGGGAGCCCCATCTTTGATCTCAACGATAAATCGGAGATGGATCAGTGTCGGCTTCTCACGGAGGGCCTTCACGACATGAAGGAGATCTTCAATGCAATGATCATCAAGCCTGCCCAGGTAAGCTTTCGGGTTTCTCGTTCCCTTTTCTGATCTTAAGATGGCGCCCCTTTGGGGAGTGTCTCATTGCTTTGCCTCCGCCTTTACGCAGGAAATCATGAAGCGTAGCTCGGATAAATCCTGATTCCTCCGTCGGGAAGCTAGGCTGTGGCATGCCGTCCAGCAGCTGAAGACGGAGAAGGAGCAGCTTGAGGCTCAGCTGACCGAGGCCCGGCAGGCTGGTGCAGCGGCACTTGCCCATGCCGAGGAGGAGAGGGTTGCCCTCGAGGCGAAGGCGGCCGAGGCCGAGAAGACGGTGGCGGCGGCGCTGGCGGCTACTGATGCCGCTGGTCGGGAAAGGGAGGCCGCTGGTCGGGAAAGGGAGAGAAAGGACCTGAAGGCGAAGGTGACAGATCTCCAGAAGGACCTCCAGCATGCCAGCATCAACCTCAAGATGGCCAACAACCAGCTGGTCGACCTGGCCGGGAAGTTGAAGGCCGCGGCAGATGAGGGAGCCCGCCTCAGGGAAGTCGCCCAGAAACGGGAGGAGGAGGTCGTCGGTGAGTTGTCTTTCCGTGTACTTTTGGCGGACCATTCCTTTTTCCATTTCCCGAGTGGTCCCGGGTTGCTTAACTCCGCATTCCGGCACAGCCCTCCGAACTCAGAAGGTTGACCTGGATTTATCCGAGCTGGCGTCGGAGAAGAGCGAGGCTGCCAAGGCCTTTGCTGTGAACAGGAGCTGGTGCAGGTTGCCCGCGAACTGAGGGTGGAGATGGCGAGTAAGCATCGTGCTTCCCTTTATCCTTCTTCTTGCTTTCCTTACTTGGTGATAGCTCAGCCGAGGTGATTTCTCCAGGGGTGGTCGAGGATCTCCGGAAGTCGGGGAAGGCGACCGAGCGAGCTCAAAAGGCCCTCGAGGAGAAGACCGGAGTTCACGATGCTCTGGTTCAAGACGTCGAACGCTTGCTGGGGGAGCTCAGCGTCGATGCCGGTTTGTCCCCGATGGAGCGCATCGCCCTCGTTCTGGGGAGAACTCGGGAGCAGGCCTCGGAGCTGACTCGGAGCGTAGTGCGGAAGATCATCGCCATCTTTCTTTTGCACTACCCGAGCATGGAGCGGGACTGCCTACGAGGTGGATGGGCCCCCGGCTATGAAGACCAGGAGTACGACGCCATCGAAGCCGAGTCCTCCTCGTTTGCCGACGAGATGGTTGCTGTCGCCTTGAAGGATCTCGGGCTGTAAAAAAGTAGGGGACTTTAGCCATTCGTGCGATGTAATGAACTTAACTCCCCTTTGAAGGGCATTTCCTTGCTAAAGACTTGCTGTCCCTAAAAAAGCTCGTGTTTTTATCTGTTTCCTGTCATTTCCATCTTCCGTGTGCTTTTAGGGTCATCGGTCGAGATGGTAGGGCGCCGGAGCCCACTAGTTGGACTCTGTTCCGTAGCCGCCGGGGCGTAGGGACTCGAGAGTTTGGCCCAACTAAGTCGCACAGTGGCATTGCTTAGACTCGCAGCCCCCGAGCAGTTCCGGAAGGTCGAACAATGACAGGCAGCAGCTAGGTACGTCAAAAGTAACAACTTAATCGAGGCAGTTCCCTTATCGTTCTTGGGAAAAAAGAGGATCAGTCCGGGGGCTGGGATTTTGCCTGCAAGTGTAGCACCATAGCCGCGGGGGCGTGGGCACTCGGAGCTTGGATAGGCGCAATCGCAGAACCGCTCGAGCTGACCTTTCTTTTTCCGCAAGCGCAAAGGTATACCGGTGATCGCGCGCGGGAGCAATCATTCGTCAGAATTTTGCGAAAAAAGGAGGGGCACCGGGCCCCGGGTGGAGCCCCCGAGTGGTGGGCGACCCTGCACAGGGAAGGGGTTGCCCACTGCTCAGTTTGAAGAGCTCGAGGGGTGCGCCTCGGAAAACGACCACACGCGATAAAGTACTCGGGATGGAGCAGCACTTTATTCATTATCGTAAGCGAAAAGTACAGGTACTTTTAAGGGTAAAAGCGACGTAGCTGCTCTATGTTCCAAGCATTTGTGAGGACTCGGCCATCGGCATCCTTGAGCTTGAAAATCCCCGGGCGGAGGACTTGGTCGACGATGTAAGGGCCTTCCCATGGCGGTGATAGCTTGTGGCGGCCGCGGTTACTCTGGACTCGTCGGAGGACGAGCTCGCCAACTTGAAACGCTCGGCTTCTGATGTTGCGATCGTGATAGCGCCGCAGAGCTTGTTGGTACTTGGCCGAGTGGAGCAGGGCGATGCTGCGTGCTTCATCCAGCTGGTCAATGGCGTCCTCCAAGGAGACATGAACTGGGTGACGGCGGCCCAATCCACTCGGATATTGTTGGTGTCGCAGAAGTTGAGGAACTTCTTGCCCATGAACTGGGTGCCGTTGTCGGTGATGATCGCATTTGGGACTCCAAAGCGATAGATGATGTCGGTGAAGAATTGGACGGCTTCCTCAGAGCGGACCCTTCTGATAGGTCTTGCCTCAATCCACTTGGAGAACTTGTCGATGGCGACGAGGAGATGCGTGAAGCCCCCGGGCGCCTTCTTCAGTGGCCCGACTAGATCCAATCCCCACATGGCAAAGGGCCAGGTGATGGGGATGGTCTGTAGTGCTTGCACCGGGAGGTGAGTTTGTCGTGCGTAAAATTGTCATCCCTCGCAACTGCGCACGATGTCCTTGGCGTTGGCGACCACGGTCGGCCAGTAGAATCCTTGTCGGAAAGCTTTCCCGACAAGAGTTTTTGGAGCGGCGTGGTGTCTGCATGCACCTGCATGTATGTCCCTTAGTAATTCTTTCCCCTCGTCGACCGGGATGCATCGCATTAGGACGCCGAAAGTGCCTCGCCTGTAGAGCTCCCCCTCGATGAGCGTGAACGTCTTGGCCCAGCGAGCGATCCATCGAGCCTCAGTCTTGTCGGGAGGGAGCTTGCCTTGCACTATCCATTCGAGAAGCAGGAATCTCCAATCCGGATCTTCAAGGTTGGGCCCTGGTACCTCGTCGACTTCCATTACCTCTATTGGTTCTTGCTCTGGGGGTTCTGGTGGCTTGTTGTCTAGTCGGACAGATGGGGCGTACTGGTCCTTGGCGAACACACCATGGGGGACTGGCTTTCGGTTGGAGGCCACCTTTGCGAGGGTGTCGGCCGCCTCATTGTACCGCCACTGGATGTGCTTGAGCTCGAGGCCGAGGAACTTGTCTTCCAGCTCGCGGACCGCCTGGCAGTAGGCAGCCATCTTGGGGCTGACGCAGCTTGATTCTTTCATCACCTGGTCGACGACCAACTCCGAATCACCCCGGATCTCAAGTCGCCGAATTCCTAGCTTGAGGGCGATACGGAGTCCGTTGATGAGGGCCTCGTACTCTGCGGCATTGTTGGAGGCCGAGAAGTGTAGTCAGACCATGTACTTCATACGCACGCCCAAGGGCGAGACGAAGACAAGGCCGACACCAGCTCCCTCTTTCATAAGCGACCCGTCGAAGTACATGACCCATGTTTTGTGCTCAACAGAGGTCGGGGGAGTTTGGGCCTCAGTCCACTCGGCGACGAAGTCGACCAACGCCTGCGACTTGATGGCGTCCCGCGAGGCGTAGGTGATGTTCTTCCACATCAGCTCGAGCGCCCACTTGGCTATCCTCCCCTCGGCCTCGGGGCTTTGGATCACCTCGCCAAGTGGATACTTCGACACCACCTTGATGGGGTGGGCGTCAAAGTAATGTCGGAGCTTTCGCTTGGTGATGAGGACCGTGTAGACCAGCTTCTGGATCTGGGGGTACCGTACCTTGGTGACGGACAGGACTTCACTGATGAAGTAGACCGGGCGCTGTATCTTCTGGATCTTTCCGGGCTCATTGCGCTCGACGACAAGGGCGGTGCTTACCACGTGGGTGGTTGCTGAGATGTAGAGCAGCATGGGCTCTCCTTCTGCCGGGGCGGTCAAGATCGGTGGACTTTTTAGCGATGCCTTGAGCGAGTCGAGGGCTTCCTGAGCCTCGGCGTTCCAGGTGAAGTGGTCCGACTTCTTCAGCAGGCGGTACAAGGGCAAGCTCCGTTCCCCGAGTCGGGCGATGAAACGGCTGAGCACGGCCAAGCATCTCGTGACGCGCTGGACCCCCTTCATGTTCTGGATAGGCCCCATGTCGGTGATGGCGGAAATCTTCTCGGAATTGGCCTCGATGCCTCGTTCCGATATGACAAAGCCTAGGAGCATGCCTCTCGGGACCCCGAAAACGCACTTCTTGGGGTTGAGCTTTACCTTGTTTAGCCGGCGCTTTTCAAAGACTGCCGCGAGGTCTGGGACCAAGTCGCCGATGCGCTTGGATTTCACCACAATGTCGTCTACGTACGCTTTGACCAGTCGGCCGATGAGGTCGCCAAAGACGCGACGCATGCATCTTTGGAACGTGGCGCCCGCGTTTTTCAGCCCGAACGGCATAGACGAATAGTAGAAGGTGCCGAAAGGTGTGATGAAAGACGTAGCGAGCTGGTCGGCCAAGCTCATTGCGATCTGATGGTAACCGGAGTACGCATCGAGAAAGCACAGGGTTTCGCACCCAGCGGTGGAGTCGACCACCTGATCTATGCGAGGAAGAGGGAAGGAGTCTTTTGGACATGCCTTATTAAGGCCGGTATAGTCAACGCACATCCTCCATTTCCCATTCTTCTTTTTTACAAGGACAGGGATTGCTAACCACTCGGGGTGGTACACTTCCCTAATGAAGCCTGCGCGAAGGAGCTTTTTGAGCTCTTCGTCGATGGCTCTGCACTTGTCCTTGTCGTATCGTCGAAGCCTCTGTTTGACCGGTCGTGAGCCAGGCTTGATGTCTAGTTTGTGCTCGGCGACCTCCCTTGGAATCCCCGGCATGTCCGAGGGCTTCCATGCAAACACATCAAGGTTTTCTCAGAGGAAGTCGACGAGCGCGCTTTCCTATTTAGGATCGAGCGCCGTCTTGACACGGAGGGTGCGACCATCGTTGGCCACGGCAACCTCCTTGACATCCTTGGCCGGCTCAAAGGAGCACGCGGCACGCTTGGACGACTCGGGGATATCCAAGTCCCTAGGGGAAGGCTCAGCGGCAAGCTTCTCAGACCGGATGAGTGCCTCCACGAACTGGAAGCACTCGGTATCGCATGCGTACGCGTGTTCAAATGAAGTCCCCACCTGATGACGCCCTGGGGCTCGGGGATCTTCAACTTGAGATACGTGTAGTTCGGGACGGCCATGAACTTGGCGTATGTCGGCCTCCCAAGGATGGCGTGGTACGTCCCGGGAAATCCCACCACTTCGAAAGTGAGGGTCTCCCTCCGGAAGTTGCGCGGAGTCCCGAAAGTGACGGGGAGGTCGATCTGTCCAAGGGGCATTGCGTCCGCGCCTGGGACGACCCCGTGGAAGGGCGCCGTGGACGGGCGCAGGCGAGATCACGGGATCCCCATCTCATCCAACGTCTCGGCGTAGAGGATGTTGAGGCCGCTTCCTCCGTCCATCAGCACCTTGTGGACGCGCTTTGTTCCGAAGAGAGGGGCGACAACGAGCGGGTACCTTCCCGGTTGCGGGACATGGTCGGGGTGATCGGAGCGATCAAAAGTGATCGGGGCCTCCGACCACCTAAGGTAGGAGGGCACCACGGGCTCTACCTTGCAGACCTCTCTTCTGATCAGCTTCTCGTCGCGCCTTGAAGGGTAGGCTGCCGATCCCCAACGATCATTAAGACTGCGCCGTCCTCCTTGGGGTATCCATCGACGTCGTCGTTCAAGCCCCCGGCCCCGTCCTTGGCCATCTCGTGGGGTCTCTTCCTCAGAGTTCCAGCGAGGAAACTCTTCACGAGTTTGCAATCCTTCAAGGCGTGCTTGATGGGGCCCTCATGGTTGGTGCATGGTGCCTCGAGGAGCTTCTCGAAGTGATCCCTTGGCGCGCTCCCTTTGGGCTTGGTGGGCTTTTGCTCAGCTGCCGCCACCACGTCGGCATCGCACCGCCACTTGTCCTTCTTCTTCTTCTTGTCGGGCTGAGCGGAGGCGCCTTCGTCGGCGTCCCCCGACTGCTTGCCCTTGCCCTGAGACCGATCGAGGGTTGCGGCGACAGCGTCTTCCCCATCGGCGTAATCGGTGGCGATGTCGAGGAGCTCCCGGATGGTTCGTGGCTTCTTGCGCCCTAGTTCGTGAATATGGGTCGCGCAGGTGGTTCCGAACCGGAACGCCGAGATGACGTCGGTGTCGGCGGTGTTCGGCAGCTCGGTGCAACGCTTGGAGAAGCACTTGATGTAGTCGCGCAGGCTTTCGTCCCTCCTTTGGAGGCAGTTGCGCAGATCCCAGGGGTTCCCAAGACGGGTGTAGGTCCCCTGGAAGTTGCCGATGAACGCATCGCGCAGCTGCGCCCAGCTGTCGATCCTGCCGTCGGGGAGGTGCTCCAACCATGTTCGCGCCGAGTCGGCGAGGTAGAGGGGGAGGCTCTTGATGATGAAGTAGTCGTCCTGTGCTCCGCCCGCATGGCATGCTAGCCGGTAGTCCTCTAGCCAGACCCTGGGGTTGGTATCCCCATCGTACTTGGGCACCGTCGTAGGCGCTCGGAAGCGCGGAGGGACGCGGGCGCCGAGGACACGAGGCCCAAAGGCACGCGGCCCCCTAGGATCAGGAGACACACTACTGCTCCGGTATTCACCGCTGTCGTAACGGCCTCCGCGCCGCCTACTGTAGGCTCGGCGCGGGCGGTGCTCTTGGTGCTCGTCTCGCCGTCGAGCGTCTCTGTCTGCCGAGGCCCCGTGATGATGTACCGACTGCTCCAGGGCATGCTCCCTGGGAGCCCGCTGGCGTGACGCGGAGCTTTCCGCTTGCTGAACCGCTGCGGTTTCCAGGAGCGCGCGGAGTTGTTGATGGAACCTTCGGTCTTCGGGGGCCGCCGGCTCGGGATGCTCGCGGAGTAGGACAGCAGCCGCCGCCAGGTTCTGAGATGCTCCTTTGAAGACCGACGCGTCGTTGGGGTTGTTGCCGTCGTTGACGATGTGCTGTTGCACGTCCCGTGCGCGCGCACGAGCGGCCCCTCCATCCGCGTTCCTTCCGAGCTCGTGGTGGAGTTGCCGACGCTCGGCCTCGAGTTGACGCCGCGCCTCGTCGAGCTTCTGCAGCCTGACCCGCCGGGCATCGCCCACGGGGCCATTCCGGGGCGATGTTTGGCGAGGGTCGTCCCTGGTCGAGCTACTGGCCGTTTGCACATCCCCGTTGGGGGTGTGGCACACGAAGCATTCCCGGGAGGGGTCGTAGGTCGTCGGTGGAGTCCGCCTCGCCTGTGGGTCCAGGTTCTACTTGTTCGTCGCGCCCTTGCCGGTAGGCGCGGTGCGGGGGTCGGACTCCGTCGGTGCTGGGGCGATCACCGGATCGCGTGGCAGGCCCGGCTGCCCCTCTGGGTACATGGTGTTGTAGCAGTCGATGAACTCGTCCCAGGGGAGCTGCTCCTCCCCTCCAGCTTGGAGGGCGAGGTTGGTGATCAAGTAGGAAATGTTGCGGAAACGCTCTTGGGTCGGGCTCCGCCCCAGAGCGACCACCAAATCCTCACCAAGCAGGTCGAAGACGTAGGCAGTGGCACCTGCGGCGGTACGGAGAGGTTCGGATCCCTTGTCGTGGATCGTGTCGCGGCCGTCGTCGTGGGCGTGCTCGGGGCGCACCAAGGTGGCCCCGATGAGGGGCCCCTCCAACTTGCTGAAGACGAAGTCGAAGGAGCCGAAACGCAGGTGAGCGCCTAGCGCCAACGGGGCGCCGCCGTGGGCCATCCAGACCCTGGTGAAGTGATGCGACACGCGAAATCCCCCTACCTGGCGCGCCAACTGTCGGGGTTCTCTACCGCCGGCAAGTAATATTTCTACGATCGCGTGTCAGGGCACCGGATGGTGGCTCAAGAGACACAGGAGATTATACTGGTTCGGGCCTCTGGAGAGTAACACCCTACGTCCAGTGAGAGCCGGTGCTTCTCGAGTCCAAGTCTGTAGTAGGGGATACAAACTAGTCGGGAGAGGGGAACGACCCCAGGTCCCTGTGTGCTGGTGTGGAGCGAGTGTGTGTGTGTGCTGTTGTTCGGTTGACCGACCGTCTGTTCGTCCCCCCCATCGGTCTCCCTTTGTCCCCTTTTATAGTCTCAAGGGGAAAAGGAAATGGGGAGGTAAAAAGAGAGAATTACAAGAGGAATTACTATGCCAAGGTATTCAATTTCATCTTACGCCCCGAGCCGTACGTGGAGTAGGTGTTGATGGGGTGGGCGCTCCGTTTGACCCGGGATCGTACATACCCGGGTGGTTGGAGTATGGGGCTTCTCGGGTACGTCTCCGAGTAGCTTTCGGGTCGTGATTGACTTGTACTGTGCCTTCTTGGACTCCAGGTGTCCTCCTCGGGCTCCAGGTGTCCTCCTCGGGCTCCAGGTGGCCCCTCCTGGGTGTGCATGTGTCCTTCCCCAGGACTGTAGTGTTCCTGCTCGGATGAGACGGGTGCTCCTGTGGCTACCGTGGCGAAGGACAACGCCCATCCCATTCTGACATAGCCAGTACCAAGCGGGTACGGCCAGGGATGGGCAAAAGCGAGATGGAGCCGAGTGGTTCAGTCGGGCGAGTCGGAGACTCCTCGGTGTCGGGGGTAGACCCCCAGGGGTACCCAAAAGGCGGATTGGCCCAACCAGCAAGGGACGGCCCAATCCGAGTGCAACTGGATCGGTTTGTCGGACTGGGTGGCCCACCAGTCGGAAGGCCCACCAGTCGGGCGAACCGGATGGGCGCGACGACGCGCGCGGCAAGGAAAGCACACGGCGTATCCCGCAAGAAGCTCGGAGATCAGGATAAACTAGCCGAAATTATAGGGAAAGATATCTGTAATCGTTATAGGATCGAATCCTTGTATTTCGGGTAGGTTACGATCTCTGGCCGACTTGTAACTCAAGGCAGCCGGACTATATAAGGCGCCTTGAGACCCCCCTCCAGAACACGAACTTCAACCTAGGACAGAACCCAACTACGGAGATCCTTCAGGAACTTCATACACAGCAATACAATCGCCGCCAACACAGGACGTAGGGTGTTACGTCATCTCGACGGCCCGAACCTGTTCAATCCTTGCGTCTTGTGTTACCATCGACTTCTGATCCTCGATCTGTCCCTCAACAAATCAACCACGTAGGCTACCCTGTGTGGACTGCCGGGTCCAAACATCCGACAGTTGGCGCGCCAGGTAGGGGCTGATCGACGAGATCAATCTGCAAGCTCGATGGCATTCACTTCCGCCGTCATCATGCCGGCGACCATGAAGATTTCCATCGCTGAGGGGGCCATGTTCTTCTTCGGATCCATGGTCTTCACCGCTGGGCCCGAGGGAGAACTCTCCTTCACTCGTGACGCCACCCCGGAGGAGACAGCGCCACGACTCGACGCTACGCCAGACGGGATCGTCACCATCACCACTCCGTCGCCAACCATCGCCAACAACTCGGCGACCGCGACGGCCGGCATCGTTCTCCCGCCATCCGGGGGGAACACGCCTTCTCCTACCCCACCGACTGCTTCGTCCACTCCGCCTCGACCACCCAGGGTGCAGGAGACGCCCGAAGACCGAAGGCGCCGATGGGCTGCATGCCAACGCCAGTTTGAGGCGGACATGGATCACGCCATCGCCTCCATCGGTGAATGCATTGAGCTCACCGAATCCGCTCGTCAGGGCATCGCCTCGCCGGCACGGTTCCCGCTGGGACTCAGGAACAGCGGGGCCGTCTACCAGCGAGCACTCGGCGAACGCATGAACGCCGACTACTCTCCAGATGCGATCAGGGAGGTCGATCTCAATACGGCCACCCAGATCGGATCTACTCCGGACGTTGCAGCGGCACAACACCCTCACCATCAAGATACGCCGACTCCGCCCGAACCAACTCCAGCTTTCCCGCGGGTGACACGTGTCCTCCCTCCGAATAAGAGGATCACGCCCGCCAAGCGGGAGACGTTCGTCTCCGACGTATCCGCCGACGAACCAACGGTCCAGGGCGAGGATCAAGCACGCCGTGATGCCAGGATCGGGCGTAACGGTGAAAGGCAACGACGCCGCGACGAGCGGCGAGAACGCCGAAACCCCAGGATCACACGCAATCTCCAAGACGACTTCATCCAAGAGGTCGGCGGCGTAGGGGTCTACGCCACTCCGTCGGCCAACCTTGCCGCCGCGCACCAAGAGCTAGAGGGGATCCCAGAAACCCCTGAGCTCAACCGGATCAAGGTCAGGCTGACCGCAGCCGCGGGCATGATCGCCCAGAGGGCTCCTGCTTCCTCATCTCACCACTCCAGGTCGGCCAGTCGCCGAGATGCCGATCGCGGCGTGGTCGAGCAACCCGATCTCCGCGAACAACTCCGCAACCGCGATCTCCGAAGGAATCTTGACGACCGTTATCGGCGGAGGGACGAGGAAGAACTCCGACGGCGCGCCGAGTACAACCGTGAACACGGCCCTCCGGGGCTGGATCGCGAAGCACGCCAACGCCGAGAGCTCGAGGCCGCTGAGGTCGCACGCCGCCGGGAATTCGATCGCAAGTACGGGGCTCCACTCGGACAGGACAAGCCACCCCGAGCTAACACCCCGGAAGACTACTCCGCCGACTCAGGACACGCAGACACCGGGAACCTCAACGACTGTGACGGCTTCCCGGCATTCACTGCCCGAGTAAGATCCATCAGAATGCCTGCCAACTTCAAACCTACAGGCATAGAGAAGTATGACGGGAAGGCGGACCCGACGCTGTGGCTCCGGACGTACAGCATCGCCATCCGCGCGGTGAACGGCGACCACGACGCCATGTGCGCCTACTTCCCCGTCGCCATGACCAAGGTAGGGCTAACCTGGCTCCACAGCCTTGAGCCCGACTCCATCGACAGCTGGGCAACCCTCTGCGACAAGTTCAAAAGCTACTTCCAGGGGAGCTCCATCCGACCAGGCACCGCCTGGGACCTGGGCAAGGTCAAGCAGAACCGGGGGGAGAGCCTCCGTGACTACACCGACCGGTACATGGAGAACCGGAACTTAGTTCCCGGCTGCTCCGAGTCCGAGATCATCAGCTACTTCCTTGACGGCCTCGCCGACTCCGCCGTCTTCGAGCGCCTCTGTGAAGACCTGCCAAAGACCTCCGGCGAGTTCTTTGGCCGGGTGAACAAGATGGCCAACGCCAAGGAGGCTGTCCGTCTCCACTACGGCAAGAAAAGCTCTCGGGACGACGATCGTCCCCCTCGCCGAGAAGACCGCCCGAAGAAGGAGGATACGCGCCGTTCCCGACCTGAACCAAGCAGGAGGGATGACCGAAAGCGCTCAAGAGACTACACCGTCGCCGCCATGGACCGTAGTGGCCCTCGCCCACGATCCAACTTCAGCGCCGACTTCGAGAAGATGCTCCAAGGACCCTGTCCCATCCACAAACAGTCCAAGCATCGTATGATCGACTGCATGGGGCGCGCCGACGCCTACAAGAAAAAGGAGGGGAAGCTGCCGCCATGAGATGACGACAAAGGCGACAAGGGAAAAGGGGCTCCCGAGAACCCTGCTTTCCCGAACGTCGACAGGCAGGTGAACTTCATCCTCGGAGGACCGCCGCCCGTAGATGACAAGCGCCGGGAAAAAGTACGTGACCGGGAGATATTCTCCTGCTACACATCGCCGATCCAACCACTCCGCTGGTCCGAGCAGCCGATCACCTTCTCCAGGGAGGATCAGTGGTTCCAGGTCTCCGACGTGGGCGAGTACCCGCTGGTACTCAGCCCGATTGTGCACAATGCCCGCCTCACCAAAGTACTCATCGACGGTGGGAGCGGGCTCAACATCATCTTCGCCCAGACGCTGAGGGACATGGGCATCGGCCTCGACGCCCTGAGTCCTTCTCTCCACCCATTCTACGGGCTGATCCCGGGGAAAGGCTCCAAACCACTCGGGCAGATCGCTTTGCCCGTCACCTTCGGCGATCAGGACAACTTCAGGACCGAGTACCTGAACTTCCAGGTCGCCGACTTCACCACCGCCTACCACGCCATATTGGGGAGACCAGCGCTCGCCAAGTTCATGGCGATCCCCAACTACACGTATCTGCTGATGAAGATGCCAGCACCAAACGGCGTCCTCTCCATCCGCAGCGACGTGCATCTCTCCAAGGGCTGCGACAAAGAAGGGCTCCACCTCTGCACCGGCATCGAACGCAGCGTGCTCCAAATGGAGGTGATCCACGAAGCAAGAACCTTCCAAGGAGACCCGGGCTCCGTCCCCGAGTCCTCCAAGCGGAGGGCCGCGCCGACCACAATGCAGCCGGCTGAAGAAGTGCGCGCCATCTCGCTTGGGCTCTCCGACTCCTCCAAGACCGCCCTGATCGGATCAGGGCTCGACCCCAAATAGGAAAGCGCGCTCGTCACCTTCCTCCGGGACAACGCCGACATATTCGCATGGACTCCATCAGATATGCCAGGCGTTCCGAGGGAGGTGGTCGAGCACTCCTTGACGGTTGACGCGAACGCCAAGCCAGTTCGCCAAAAGCTCCGACGCTTCGCGCAGGATCGCAAGGAGGCCATTAGGGCAGAGATTACAAGGCTGTTAGCCGCCGGGTTCATTAGAGAAGTCTTTTATCCTGACTGGCTTGCTAACCCAGTCCTTGTAAGAAAAAAGAATAATGAATGGAGAATGTGTGTTGATTACACGGATCTCAACAGGCACTGCCCTAAGGACCCCTTCGTCCTACCCCGCATCGACCAAGTCGTTGACTCCACCGCCGGATGCGTACTCCTATGCTTCCTTGATTGTTACTCCGGCTACCACCAGATCGCCCTGAAAGAAGAAGACCAGGAGAAGACATCCTTCATAACTCCGATCGGCGCCTACTGCTACACCAAGATGACGTTCGGCCTCCGCAATGCCGGAGCCACCTACCAGAGGGCCATTAATTTGACCCTAGGCACTCAGATCGGCCGCAACGCCGAGGCCTACGTCGACGACATAGTCATCAAGACAAAGATCGAAGCCGAGTTCATCGCCGACCTCTCCGAAACGTTTAACAATCTCCGCAGGCACAACTGGAGGCTGAACCCGACTAAGTGCGTCTTCGGTGTACCCAAAGGGAAACTACTCGGCTTCATCGTCAGCAACAGAGGCATTCAAGCCAACCCAGAGAAGATAGACATCATCCGGAGGCTCTACAAGCAGAAACACCTCCCGGCCCAAGCTCTGCGCACTATTCCGCCCTCTTGGCCATTCGCCTGTTGGGGGTTGGACATGGTGGGACCATTCAGAGCAGCCCCGGGAGGTTACACGCACATCCTCGTCGCCATTGATAAATTCTCCAAATGGATAGAGTACAAGGCCATCGTCGGAACTCCAACATCAAAGCAGGCAGCCGCCTTCGTCGAAGAAATCACACACCGGTTCGGAGTCCCTAACAAGATCATCACCGACTTGGGGACACAGTTCACCGGATCCGCCTTCTGGGACTTTTGCGAGAACAGCTGTATCGGAGTATACTACGCCTCCGTCGCCCATCCCAGATGCAACGGACAGGTGGAACGAGCCAACGCCATGATACTCCAAGGATTAAAAGCAAGGGTCTTCGACCCATTGAAGAAATTCGTCGGACGGTGGCACCAGGAGCTACCACAAGTCATTTGGGGACTCAGGACTCAGCCGAGTCGAGCAACAGGACATACTCCGTTCTTCCTCGTCTACGGCTCCGAGGCCATTCTCCCCACCGACATTGCTTTTGGATCTCCGCGCATCGATAACTACGACGAAGGTGAAGCTGAGGCAGCTCACGAGGTGGACCTGGTCTCCATCGAAGAACACCGAGTTAACGCGCTCATACAGCACGCGCGCTACCAGCAACAACTCCGACGCTATCACGACAAGAACGTCCAGGAAAGGGACTTCAACATTGGCGACCTCGTCTTACGCCGAGTGCAATCCACTGCAGGGGTTCACAAACTCTCCGCCCCATGGGAAGGCCCGTTCATCGTGACTCAGGTCATATGTCTGGGTACTTTTCGTCTCCAATACGAGGATGGCACCGAGGTCCCACACCCGTGGAACATAGAGCATTTACGCCGATTCTACCCATGAAAAGCTATGTATCACAGTGTTCAATAATATTATATGCTTTTTTCATATACTTGTCCTCCTCATAAAACCTCTCGGAATCACTCCGTTCCCGAGTAGCTCTTAACTAAATGCTGCGTAACCGGGCCCGGAACGACGCCTAAGCCTTCTACACGTGCACGGGATCTGCTCTCGACGTTATGAACTTAGGATAAGTGAGGCAAAGGGAAAAGCACATTCCAGCCAAAGGCTACTCGGGAAACAATAAAATATGAAACAAAGTACCCAACACTTTTGCTTTACTTGTTTTTGACTACTTGTATATACAAAGGTTTACACTACTCTGTACAGAATACAAGACTCTACTCAAACTTGAGAGCCTCGCCGACTTTCTCGGCGATCGGGCGAGTCTCCGCCATCGCCGCATCCACCTGCTCCACCGTGGCGTCCGCCGCCACACCGTCTGCGACCGGCGCAAGGTCAATCCGCGGGTACAGTGTCCGAACACGCGCTAAGGCGTCGTTCGCGCACACGACCGCCGACTCCTTGATCAACTCGGCGATGCGGGTTGGCGCGGCTTGAAGACGCGGGACCAAAGCAGTCGGCTCTCCCTCCTCCGGGGCCACGGAGTCCAGCAGGTCCCTCGCCGCCTCATTGACCTCCGTCAAGGCCAGATGCGCCGATGAGAGATCTTGCTCCAAGCCTGTTATGATTTGAGAGTTATTCTGGATTGTATACATGGCTTAGAGCATCGTCATGTCCGCACCTTTCCGGAAGTCCTGCTCCTGCTTCAATTTGCCCGCCATCACCTCCTCCGACTGCTGCAGAGTTGCGTTCGCAAAGCGCAGCTCCTTCAGCTCGGTGATGTGGCGTGCCCTCTCCATCTCTTTCTCTGGAAAGGCAAGGGAGTACTTGGTCAGGATGAGGATAACACGGTACGGATCTATCGTTCAAGCAACTACTCGGAAATCACAAGGAGAAGGTCCTTACCATGAAGAGTATGCCGGTGCTCCACGATGGCGTCATTTAAGCTCTTCTTGGCAGCGTCGTGTTGACGCGTGACCCGCTGGAGCTCCGCCTCCGCCTTTGCCGCACGAAGGAGCGCCGACTCCGCGTCCTGAGCCTGCGCAAGGCTCGACTGCCGGAGCGTGGCCAGTTTCTACAAACACTCCGAGAAGACGAACGACTCAGAAAACCAACAAAGAGAAAGAAAAGATGAACAAGACAGGGGAGGAAGCTAACCGCTGCAAGGCGCTGCGCGTGATCGACAGCAATTTGAAGCTCGGCAATCACCGAGCCCTCTTTCTCCGCCGTAGCATCCACCCCAGGGACAGTGATAGTCCCTGAGGTGTCCGACTCCTTCGGCGGGTCCTCCTCCTGGACTTCCTCCCGGGTAGCATCACCGGCGCCGACGGGCGACTGGATCACCGTGTCCGCGACAGGATCTCCAGCAACGATCGGAGTGATCGCCGCATCATCGGCCGCCGGCACCTCCTCCACCACTTCTGGGTCAGGCCTGACTGGAACTTCCACAGTCTGCGCCGCGCCCGGATCACCCGCCGAATCCGTCACCTTGGGCGAGGCACCCGAGGTTGATTGACCTGCAAGTGCGGCGGGTGGAGCACTCGGACCTCGCTGAGCTTCAGTCGAGGGCGCCCTCCCACTCGCCGCCTCTCCGTCCAGATCGGAGGCATTGCTGCAAAAAGCACTCGGAAGTTAGTACAAGAACACGGATAACAAGAAGAGACGCGAAGACCAACTACTTACCGAGTACCCTTCACAATCGCAACCCGAGGCCAAATGACGGGGAGCTTGGGGCGTCGCTGGGCCGATGCTGCCACGAGGATCGGCCTAGTCCCCAAGTCAGAGACTGGCCTTGCGTCCGCCGAGGCTTGCACGAGCGTCTCCGCCACCATGCGCCGCCTCTCCTCTACGGAAACGCCCATGGCCCGGGCGTGCTCCTGCTCTTGGAACACCGCGTCGGGCACGGCCTCATCCTTCTCCTCCTCCTCCGTGACGACCGGCGAAGAACGCACCGGCTCGTCAACGTCGGCCTCCGAACCCGCAGACGGCCTCTGAGCCGGCTGCGCGTCCGGCTTCTTCACCACCTTCGCCGACACCTTCTTCGTACGCCTCCGCTTGGGAGGCGGCGGCGCCGCACCCGCCACCGCGTCCCGGACGGAGGGCGCTTCATCTGACAGTGTGGCCGAGTCGTCGGCCGCCCCGTCGTCAACCTCCACCGCCCGCTTGGAAACGCCGCCCCCACGGCTGTTCCTCTTCGCCACTGCCGCCCGGCGTTTCCGCGGACGGTCCTCCACCACATCCTCATCAGAGGGACTCAGGGAGCCCTCCGTGTCACTCGGCGCCCATATGCGGGGTGCAGGGAGTTGAACTGGCCCCTCTGTCCGAGTGCCTCCTTGAGCAGCCGGAGGCGTGTCCTCGAGAATTACCTTCCTCGGGAAGTCCTCCGGAAGCGGGGCAGCAGAGAAGAATTCGAAGCATCGATCCTGCGCAAGAAAAGGCGCAAAATCAGAACGGCCAACGGACGCAAACAGAAGTTACGTTAAGAGAAAACACTCAAAAGGACTCGGAAAAGAAACTTACCGGTGGTGGAGGCCTCTTCAAAGAAAAAGGGCGCGGCTGGCCCTTCTCCGACACACGGCCGAGGAAGAACCCGCCGACCCGCTCCTTCATCTCCTCCTTCCCCACGGTACGGTTAGCAGCCCGAGTGGGGTCGTCTCGCCCCGAGTACTCGTAACCCGGGTGCTTCCGCTCCTGGATGGGTTGGACCAGCCGCCTGCTGAAGTTGCAGGCGATGCCGATCGCCGTCAGGCCTTGAGCCTTCAACTCCTTGATCAACTCAAGGAGCTCGTCGACCTGATCCATCTCCTGGGCGTCGGGGAGCTCATTCCAGCAGTCTTGTACTTTCGGCCGCTCGCCGGTGTGGTAGGGGATCGATGGCTCGTGGTTCCCGACGTAGAACCACTCGGCCTTCCACCCCTTGTTCGAAGTGTTGAGGGCGATGTCGAAGTAGTCGTCCTTCCGCCCTTGACGAAGCATGAAGCCGGCTCCTCCGACCACCACCATCTTCTCCTCACTTGGCTGAGGTTTCAGCCAGTACAAGTACCTCCACAAGTTGAAGTGAGGAGAAATACCTAAGTACGCCTCACAGAGGTGGATGAAGACCGAGATGGCCATGATCGAGTTGGGGTTGAGGTTGATCGCCTCAATCCCGTAGTAGTGCAGCAGCCCACGGAAGAATGCTCCCGTGGGCAAACCAAGCCCCGCCTCGAAGAATGGCTTGAAGAGGACCAGCTCGCCGGAGTTCTCCGACGGGAATACTTCCCCCGCGCTCGGCCGCCATTCCGCCACGGCCTGAGGCGGGAGGACATTCCGCTCCACCATCTCCTCCAGCACCTCCGAGGTCACCTTCCCCCGCGTCCAAGCGAGGACAGGGGAAGGGATCTTGTCGGACTTCGGGACAGCGCCGGTAGCAAACTTCTTCCTCCCCGCCATGGATCTTACGGCAGGGGTCTTGGAACGCATCAGCGAGGCTACGCTCCCCGTGGTGGCTGAGATCGCGCAAAGGGCTTGCGAGCGAGGGGAGCTTTGGTGGCGGCGGATGAAGAGCGAAGAACGGGGAGAACGGATCTGGAAATGGAAAGGTTTCTCCTCCGGGTTTAATCCTCGCCTTTTATAGCGCGCCTTGATGCCCGAAATTACCGCGAGATTGCGCGATTAGCGGGGGCGGGCGAAACGGCACAAAGAGCCGTTGGGCGCTTCACCTTCCGTTACACGCCGGGTGTCAACGGTAAAAAATAACTCCAGAGCACTCGACCAAGACAAAGCAGTCGGCGTGCCGCTAAGGCTCGAACAGCTCCCACGCTCGGGGGCTGGCGCCACAATCAAGCCAGTGTGCCTCTTGGGCTCGATTGGCCCCGAACCACTCGGGAGCCAACACTGCAAACCTGGTGGTGTGCCGCTAAGGCTCGAACAGCTCCCACGCTCGGGGGCTGGCGCCACGATCAAGCCAGTGTGCCTCTCGGGCTCGATTGGCCCCGAACCACTCGGGAGCCAACACTGCAAACCAAGTTGGCGTGCCGCTAAGGCTCGGACAGCTCCCACGCTCGGGGGCTGGCGCCACGATCAAGTCAGTGTGCCTCTCGGGCTCGATTGGCCCCGAACCACTCGGGAGCCAACACTGCAAACCTAGTGGTGTGCCGCGAAGGCTCGAACAGCTCTCACGCTCGGGGGCTGGCGCCACGATTAAGCAATGCAATTCTTTTTGCAGGAAATACAGTTACAACGGAGTCGGACTTGCGCCGGTTACAAACATCAAACACAATAACCGCCAAGATGACGGCCTGGGGCACTCGTCCCTGCGCCTAGTGCTACATCCGGAGCAAGCTTGGTTCACATGAGCTCCTCGCAAGCTCTCTTGTAGCACCACTGCAGCCGTCGACGGGACAGCACCGGTGGAGGGTCGATGGCGGATGCCTTCGGCTACCCCTGGCTCTACAAAGCATTTCACCCCACATGGCCCTCGTCACATGGGAATGCGGGGGTGATCAGGGGAGCACTCACGCACCGATCAACGCCTCAGATCACTCGCAAGCACTCTTCTAGCACCATGCCATGATGATTCCAAGAACTTTCCCCGGTGGATGAACCCAACAATGAGCCTCCGGCATATTGACTACAAGGCTCCTATATCTACTTGCTCTTGGGTAGCAGCTCAGGCTCCCCGACGGGTATTTATAGCCCCTGGTCGCCGGAGGACGGAAGACTTACTCCACGATGATGAGCGCGGGCTTCACGCCACGCGTCTCTACTCCGGCCTGAAGCGATCAGGTTGCCCTTATCTCCTTTGGCTCCACTCGACCACGGGATCGCCCTGTGCAATCACGGGAGCACTATTCCTGACGTCGCCTTGCCTGCCTCTTCTTGGCGTACCTGACAAAGAGGGAATCCTCCAGGACTCGAACCTGTGCTCCAAGATAAGTTTCAATTAATTAACTTTATTAATTCCGTAAGCTTTAAAACAAGTTGCTAAAGTACTCAGGGAGCACACGCCTTAATCCGTGAAACCTCTGCTCTTCCGTACGCCTACCCTCCTACGTGTGCACGCGGCCCAGCTCCCTGCGTTATGGACTACGGCTATCGGGGACCAGGTGCATAAACGTAACAAGCTAACTACCCGAGGAAATTAAAAGACTTCAAAGCAGGAAGTGGAGTTCGTTAATATTTATATTGCCGAATTCTTTCTCCTCGAATTTTTACTTTGTTGCAGGGTATAGACGACCACTCGGCGTGCTCAGCCCTCACGCTCGGGGGCTGGCGCCGGGACGACCACTCGGCGTGCTCAGCCCTCACGCTCGGGGGCTGGCGCCGGGACGACCACTCGGCGTGCTCAGCCCTCACGCTCGGGGGCTGGCGCCGGGATGACTACTCGGCGTGTCTCGCAGGACTCCGCTGGCCCTCACGCTCGGGGGCTGGACGCCGAAATTAACGCCGGATGATCTAGCTAGATGCTCCTTGACTAACCCTTGGACCGATTCCTACGGAATCGCTTCAAGGCTCGGGGGCTACGGCCAACGGACGCACCTCGCGGCGCATCCGTTGATTGTCTGACGACCTCAGAAGAAGGCTATTAACCCTTGGACCGATTCCTTCGGAATCGCTTCAAGGCTCGGAGGCTACGGCCAACGGACGCACCTCGCGGCGCATCCGTTGCAGACGGCACTTTTCTCTCCAGTATCACGCGGTTTCGCTTCCAACTGCAGCAGGCTCGACGCTCATCGGACAGCACGACCTCGCCGACTTGTCTCTCAACCACGTACTACTCGGGGGCTTGTCGGGGGTAGACCCCCAGGGGTACCCAGAAGGCGGATTGGCCCAACCAGCAAGGGACGGCCCAATCCGAGTGCAACTGGATCGGTTTGTCGGACTGGGAGGCCCACCAGTCGGAAGGCCCACCAGTCGGGCGAACCGGATGGGCGCGACAACGCGCGCGGCAAGGAAAGCACACGGCGTATCCCGCAAGAAGCTCGGAGATCAAGATAAACTAGCCGGAATTATAGGGAAAGATATCTGTAATCGTTATAGGATCGAATCCTTGTATTTCGGGTAGGTTACGATCTCTGGCCAACTTGTAACTCAAGGCAGCCGGACTATATAAGGCGCCTTGAGACCCCCCTCCAAAAACACGGAAAACCATACGCAACATCATACAACCCTAGGACAGAACCCAACTACGGAGATCCTTCAGGAACTTCATACACAGCAATACAATCGCCGCCAACACAGGACGTAGGGTGTTACGTCATCTCGACGGCCCGAACCTGTTCAATCCTTGCGTCTTGTGTTACCATCGACTTCTGATCCTCGATCTGTCCCTCAACAAATCAACCACGTAGGCTACCCTGTGTGGACTGCCGGGTCCAAACATCCAACACTCGGAGGCGGAGACTCCCCGACCGAATCGGAGACTCCTCGGAGGCGGAGACTCCCCGGGCGAATCGGAGACTCCTCGGAGGCGGAGACTCCCCGGGCGAATCAGGGTCTCCTCGGAGGCGGAGACCTCCCGGGCGAATCGGGGACTGTTCGGACATGGAAGACCTGCTTGATCTAGGTCTTTAGATTTTGTTCTCGAAGGGTTGATCGGTGTCGTGTCGTAGATTAGGGGGCCTGATCGGTTACCCCTGATCTAGACCCTCGTCACGGAGTCATCACTTACATCGTTTTCCATACCTTTGGCCATGAGGCATAAGTGTGATGAGGGAGATGAGCTCTTGTCATTGAGTGTATCATCACTCATCCATTCTTCGAATGTGGTGAAGGCTTTATGCTTGGGCTCCTTCTTCTTTTTCTCCTTCCTCTTCTTCTCATACTTGATCTTCTTGATCATCATGTGTTGATGATGCCTCCCATCCTTGATGTGGACCATGTACCCCATCGAGTTGATCTTCTCCATGCTCTTGACCAACTTCTTAACTTGTCTTTGGTGCTCGGGGGACATCTCTTCACCATCACTATCACTTGAGAAGGCTTCTTCTTCCTCTTCACTTGAGCTCTCCTCCTTCTTCTTGCTCTTTTTCTTCTCTTGGTTGCTCGCAAGAGCAATGCTTCGAGTAGGTGAAGAAGATCTTGGCTTTGGCTTGATTCCATTTCTTAGCTTGAAAGCCATCATTTTGTTGAGGACTTGATTTGGTATGCACTTGGTGAGATCTTTCTCAAAGAGAATAGCTATCACCACATCATAGTCCGGCTTGCGAAGGTTATGTAGGATCAACCGAATGATGCCCATGTCGTCAATGTCGTTGACACCTAAAGAATTTATCTCATTCACAAGCATGGTTAGACGTGAGTACATTGTTTGTACATCCCTTCATGGTTCTCAAGAATAGTTTTCCACAACTCACAAGTATTTTTGCATGAGAATACACGATTGAAAATATCATCACTAAGTGAAGATAATAAAATGCTCCTAGCAGTAGAATCATGTTGCATTTCACCTTTGGAGTTACTTTTTCTCCCTTCGTTAGTCACATGCTAAACATCAAGCCCCTTTGCTTGAAGGAAAGCTTCCATGAGAACTTTCCATCTTTGAAACCCCGTGCCATCGAAACGTGGAGGCATTCCTTAGAGATCCATCCTCTCCCCAAGGAGCTAACTCACTAGGCGGTGAAGCCTAACCGATCCAAATGAGCCGATTTCACAAATTGCCAATTGAATGGGCGTTTCTTGTGAAAGAAGTGAGTCCCGGCTTTGATACCACTTGAAAGAGATCGATGCTCGTGATAGCCTAAGAGGAGGAGGGGGTGAATTAGGCTTTCTAAAAACTTAGCCTATCACATGCCTTCTAATTGCTCAATATGAAACTAAGACAAACTATCTAGATGTGCAACTAAGGTTTTCTTCTAGTGTTTGAACCCACCCAAGGAGTTTTGCAACCTAGAGCCAATCCTATCAAGATACTACTCTAGAAAGGTATAGGCACACAAATTGCAAGTATGAAATGCGGAAGCTTAAAGGGTTAGAGCGATGCAAACTTGACACGAAGATTTATCCTGTGGTTCGGCTTACGCCTACTCCATGTTGGAGCTCCACAAAGGATGTGCTCCCGGTCGCCATGTCTTCTTTCTGGTCAAGGCCTTGAGCTCGCCACAAAGGCTCCCCAAGAGGGATGATCAGCAAGTCACCAAGACCTTGCTCTCATCAACCTACTCTCCTGGAGATCTCGACGCCGCCTCCACTACGGAGCTTCTCCACCAAGAAAGGGGTCTCCTCTTCCCCCGCACAATGTCATCGTCGCCTCTCCACACCAAGCGGGAGGGTCAAAGACTTGCCGGCGAGTCACCAAGACTCCTAGGGGCCGGCACACCAAGATTACAAGTGTTGGTTCACTCTAGAACCATGCACAAGGCTCAACACGTTGCAACTCACTCACTAGGGCTATCCTAGCTCTCTCACTCACTATGGATGATCTATGTAGCATATATGGTGGCTTGGATGTCTTGTAGGTGTAGATGAACTTCTCTGGACTCCAGCAACTCTAGATGGCCGAATGGGATGGGTATTTATAGCCCAAGGGGCTCAACTAGCCGTTGCCCAAAAGCTGCACAAAAACCGTGAACGCCGTATGTTCCGCCGTGTGCTTTTTCCCATCGGCGGATAATATGCCGTGTGCTTTTTCCAATGGTCGGATTCCTTTTTCAACGGCTACCTGCACACGCCGTATGCTTCTGAACTTGTTCACCGATGATCGGCGGATCATACGCCGTGCCTTCTCATCCACCTTCTCTTGACATCGTCCCAGTGTAACTTGTACGCCGTTAGTCCGCCGAGGGTCGGCGTATGATACGCCGTGTAGGGTATTGCTCACCCCAACTTGAACTTGCCCATGGCTTTAATGCCGTATCATTCGCACTTCATGGGCACAGTGACACCGGATCATACGCCGATACTGTTCTTCGGAATTCTTCGGGCGTCGTATGCTTCCAATATGTACGCCGTGCATCGCCGTATCATACGCCGTGTAGAATCTTCTTATTCTGCTTGATCAGCTTCTACACGCCGTTGGTTTGTACGCCATGCCTCGGTGTTTAATACGCCGTGTACAAACTCTGCGGGCTTATCCAATTCAATCAACTCAAACCCTTTCCATGATTTCCATGCCAATACCATGTCATGAATACTCAAGAATATGACTATGTTTTTGGCTATGTTTTAATATCATTCTTGGGACGTAATTTCCTATATAAACTCTGCGGGCTTATCTCTGGTTTTTGGCTATGCTTTAATATCATTCTTGGGACGTAATTTTCTATGTAAATCACTTAACAAACTTGTTAGTCCCAATGACTATGTTCCCATTCAATCACCAAAATCACAATATAAATGGCACATCGGGCCATTTTCCTTACACAAGCCGGTGAAGGCAACCGCGCCATGCTCCAACTCTGCCACGGCCATGGGATCCTGCCGAGCCAGCCACCGTCCATCACCACCAAGCTAGGCACCGAGTAGCTTGACTGCATGATAAGCCACATGCATGGTCTTGCACAAATGTAAGACAAGCAATATGTGTTAGCCTCCTATGCGGAACCGTAGCAAAGAAGCCACCCGTCCAAGCCCATGCAAGGCAAGCAACGGTGCTAGCTAGCTCTAGTACAGACGCAAATTAGTCATACCCATGCAAGTGATGACATGATGATTACATCACGCACTAGTTGCCATGTGTGACACACGGCAAACACTTTGCCGTGTGCTTTATGCGCTTTGCTGGCAAATATGTCGAATCACGTAGTGATGCTTACGTCACGAGCGATATCTTTATTTTCCATATCTTTTTATCCACCAGCTAGCAGGCACAGTTCACAAGGAAACAGCCGCTCGAAATCATCACACCTATCCTACAGACCCTTTCAATCAATCTATACGTGGTTAGCTATGCAATGTCATTAGTTTAATCAATTTACTTTTCTTTGGTTCAATTATCACGCTAGCCTATATATTATATATATATATATATATATATATATATATATATATATATATATATCCTTTCAGATCCAAGCCTAGTAATGTTTTGATAGTTGACTATTAATTCTTTGCAAATTAGCATCTACTTAGTAATACAATTCATGTTGCTGCAATGATAGCCAGGATATTAATTACTGGTCCATTTCAATGTCATTGTACTACAACTTAATTTTGCATTATTAAACGATGTATAAGCTTGTAGAGTTAATATGTTAATTTATCATTTTTTCTTTTAAGCCTTTGATCATCTGCTACTTATCAGTAGACTACACGAGAAATAATATGTTGACCACTACAGATTATTAGTTGTATTACTTAATGGCTAACATTATGTTGTCTCAATGGTGTAGCATTTAATTATTCTATATCGTTGCATTATTTCATAATTGAGAGCCATTAAAGTAATATATTAATCTGCAAGTAGCATGTTTATGCCTAGGACTGAAAGTGCATCTATGACCCCTTCTGGTTTTGGTTGATTAATGACAACACACTTGAGTATCTAATATTTGCAATGAGACATGTACACAGGTGATAGGTGAAACAATAAAGAACATATGGAGAAATGTGGTACTCAAAAAGGAAATGAAAAGCATGGATGAAGCTTACATGAAGATTATTTTTTGTTCTCTTGAAATTGAGTTTAGGAAAACCGTACTATCAAGAGAGATGCTGAAAAACTAGTTTGGTGTTGACAAGGTGCTCAAAAATGAACTAGCTTAACGATGAGAGACACCTGGCACTTGCACTTCACTTGGAAATTATTTGAGAGTGCTTTACCTGGAAAGTTTCAGAGTTTCCGAAGAATTGTTCAGAGTCTCCGATGATTGGTGTCTGGAGATTGGTGTTCTCCGGAATGTTCGAAAACTTTGAAGATTTTTGCGGAGACTTCAGAACTTAACAGATCTAACGGCTAGTTTTGACTGAAGGGGTATTTATACCCCTCCTGCCCCCTCCTTTCATCTCTCTCTGACCTAATTCGAACTGAAGCTTCGTTTGAGCATTCTAAGCCCCTCTCTACTCCCTCCTTGCATCCAAGTGAGATCTTGTGAAAGATTGAGTGAGGGATTGAGTGAAGGTCAAGAGATTTTGCTCGTGAGCTGATTCCCCATCCATTGAGCACCTTGTTCGTCATCAAGCCGGTGATTCTAGCATTTGTTACTCTTGGAGCTTCAAGCTCCTAGACAGCTAGGCATCGCCCAAGAGCAACCAAGCCGCTGTGGTCGTCTTGGTAAGTTTGTATTACCCCTGCAGATTGAGCAAGTTCTCCATTTGACCTTCGGGTTGGTGGAGAAGAGGAAAGTGGTTTGGTGGATAAACCCGCCCTTCGTGGGCTCCTCAACGGAGAGTAGGTTCCAGGTGTGGAACTGAATTTCGGTAAACAAATCCCTGTGTCTCCTTGTGATTATTGCTTGTTCTTGTGCTACTTGTTGCTACTTGTGTTAAATTCTAGGGTTTGGTCCCGATCTATCTTCTGAGAAGGTTTTTGCTACAAGTGACACCTGAATTGAGTTGTATTTACCCCAAGGTTGTATGGTAATTTGGCGATTTGATTTCTATTGAGGATTGACCTGTCATAGTTCAATTCAGCATTATCTTCGGACTCTCCGGAGAAATCTTTGGAGCCTCCTGACATTTTCGAAGTCTCCGGACATTTCTTCAGAGTCTCCGCATTTTCTGTGACTGACAGCTGTTTTGAGTGAAAATTTTCAGTTTCAACTATTCACCCCCTCTAGTTGACATTCTAGGTCCTTTCAAGGACTTTTCTCGAGCAAAATAATTAGGATATTTTCTGTATTCATCTTTGGTACTTTGGAAATCTAGGAATATCGTGACCTTCGTCAGCCTATCTACCTTTCTTAAATAATCTCACGTGTTGCCCATAAATCCAAGTCTATGGCTTTTCATATCTATGTCCATGAATGTTACGATAGTTGTCTTTACGTCCTTAGGATCGTTCTCAGCGTTTCTTGAGCCCTCGTGGCCTTACCATTGAGCCTCATCATTTCGTGTGTTATTTTAATGCTTTGTATTTAATTGGTGTATTGTTTCTTGGTTGTGCTTATTGTCTGTGTTGACGCGGAAAATCGGCAGTCGTATCTCCCGCGTGCAGCACACGATGACCGGGGAGAGTCTGCTTCGCTCCAGTGCCAGCCCACACTCCAGTTCAGGTTCGCAGCGTGCCAGTCAATTTGACCTGAAATTGACAAGGAGATAAAATAGTTAAATTACTCTTTGATTGTGCCGGCTCTATTTCAGACGATGGAGTAACGTCGAATTTTAGCCAAGACCCAATCAGACACGTGTCGGCCGATGCCGATCGGACCTCAGAATCGGACTTCACTGATGACGTCAATCGGACCGGGTGATCGGACCTCAATCAGACAACAGATCGGACCTCAGAATCGGACCAATCAGGATCGGACCTTGATTGATATTACAAACTAGCCTTTACGTAATAAAATAAAGCATAAAATAAGGCCAATATGTAAAGTAATGGATCAGCTATATCTTTAAACAAGATATTAAATAAGCAAAGTTTAAGCCGATACATTGTCCACCTTGTCTAATTGCCAGTTTGACTTATCTTATCGGACGATCTAACCACCAATCGGACTATAGCCTTTGCAGAGAAATCTAGCTCCGACGTAGGGAATCTAGATTTCTCCAACTATGATCAGATCGGATAGCTAGATAATCAGATTCGACTCATCAACCTGTCAATTAAACAAGATGCTCGCACAGGTGTTGATCAGACTAAGCAAATAAGCAGGATAAAACATTAACAGATTCGTTCTGATTCTAAGATATGCTATCAAATAATTAAGCAAGATCCAGCTCCGACGTAGGGAATCTACACCATACTTAACATTCAAATAGCAATAAGGCATAATCAAAGCTTCCTTTAATTAATCAAGATGAATCTAGCTCCGACGTAGGGAATCTAGATCAAGCATGATAATCAAAGATTAATCTAATCATATTGTAAAGATCCAGCTCCGACGTAGGGAATCTACACCAGTACAATACTCAAAGAACAACTAGATTAAGCCATAATGAAGGATCGGACATAGAACGATGCTGTAAGATAAATATTGCTTAAATCGGACCAAGACCAATGCTCAAAGTCATTGAAGAAGTAGAATTGATTCACATGGCGTAGATCTAAACCAATCTAGCAACTCCAACGAACCGCAAAGACTACCTTTAGTAACCAAGATTATTCTAGCTCCGACGTAGGGAATCTAGACTAATCTTGATACCTAGCTCCGACGTAGGGAATCTAGGCTTAAAGTATAGTCCGATAAACGATAATCTATTGAATAATCAATATTGATCTAGCTCCAACGTAGGGAATCTATATCAATCTTGATTATCCAGAGATAAATCGGTTGAACAATATAAACGAGAAAGGGCGATGCGCCTCAATTCAAAGCCTATACTAGTTCGATAAATTGACTAACTTACTGGTAAGCCGGAGATCAGAACTGATGCAGCCCGTCCACCAATGAGCTTCGTCGGTAACTACTACTAAGGGTTTTGGTGTGAAGCCGGGTTGTATTGATTGTGTGAATAATATTTACAATGGACGAGGGCTCATATTTATACCCTGATCATGGAGAGTCCTGATCGGACCAGACTAACTAAATAAGGTAAACTAAACTTAAAATACAACGGGACTCTCATACGCCTTCTGAAAAGGAAATAGTCCCCGCATTTGATACACTCCCCTTCCTTGGCCGACGCGTTCTTCCTCTCGCACTCGTTGTCAGATCGGACTCCTGCTTCACATCGGACTCCTTTTCTATCGCCTCCGGCTTTGACCAGTCAATGGGTCCACTGCACAGTCTCAACCTTTCCTCGTCACCATCTGACTCAGTATGTTAGGTGCGAAAATCCGGTGTCAACACATGCCCCCCAATTTTGGAATAAAATATCATTTTGTTCCAAAATTCATATCTGTCATCATAACTCCTTCACCGATTTTCGTGCCGAAGCCTTCTATCTCTGCAGAGCTTATCTTCTCCTTCCTCTCTCCCAAGTGATAGCATCCCTGACAATGAATAGTTATACAAGCATCTACCTCACGGGTATCCACGCGTCTGTTGACCCAGACGAAACGACTCTTCAACGCAGCTCCTCAAAAGACGCTCCTCCTTCAATTACAGCAGCTCTGAATCAATGCCACATTTTCACGAGAATACTGCTCCTCATCTGGACGGTTTCCACGAGCATCCCTTGGATTCCATTTTCTTTTAATGTTCTCATCGACCACCGGCTATAAATACCTGCCTCGGGCCTTCTTCTTCCACCATCCCTTAGCCATGGCGCAGCTAACACCCATGATAGAGCACAAACTTCTTCTGTTTGATATAGGATCCAACTCCTCTCTCCTCTTCTGCTAGAAGAATTCTCGTGAAGAAGTATAGGTCACTCCCCCCCTTTTCTGATCCTGCAGTGAATCCAGGTGGAACTTCTGCTAGAAGAATCCTCGTGAGGTTCCTCCACAATTCACCGTAGGAAAGGTTTTTCAAAAGGGGTTAATAGAGTGACCTTTACAAGCTGGGGCAAAGCCACCGGTCCGCCGGCGCGCTCTTCAAGGGACTGCATCTAGAGCGGATTTCTTCGACTCAAAGAAGAAGATATCTCCTCAAACTTGCGCTTCCTTTTGCCCCACTTTTTCTGACCCTGTTCTGGCCATGATGAACAAAGTGCATCAGCGCCTATTAGATCCTTTTATCTTCTGAAACCCTTCTGTATGAGAAATATATGAATATATATGCACCCCTTTTCAACATTCTGCCCCACCATCGAGTGGCTTGATGATGTAATATATTTTCTCTGTTCATATATAACCTTAAGACGATGCATATCACACCGGCTTTTATTTTTGTCCTTGAGGCGATTTTTCATCGGCTTTCAAGCCTGACGCATAGCATCGGCTTTATGAATTTACCCAAATACTAGGGTAATACTTCTTCAAATATTTCCCATTTAATGCTTTAGGAAACATTTCTCCTTCAAGTGTCTGTAGAATATAAGCATTTCCAGGAACACATCGGACGACTCGATAAGGTCCTTCCCAATTTGGTGACCATTTACCGTACTTGGGATCCTTAGAACCAATTGGCAGAATAACTTTCCAGACAAGATCGCCCTCTTTGAATTCTTTCCCTTTAACTTTCTTATCATAATGCCTCGCGACTCTGAGTTTGTTAGCCTCAATATTTTCAAGAGCGCGTAGCCGACGGACAGCCAGGTCATCGGACTCACTATTCATGAGATCCATGTATTCGCCGGCCTTTAGTTTATCCTGAAGCTCGATTCGCCTCGATCCAGTACGTATCTCCCATGGAAGAACGGCTTCATGTCCATAAACTAATTCATACGGAGAAACCTTGATCGATCCATGACAAGCCATCCGATATGCCCATAGAGCTTCAGGAAGCACAATATGCCATTTCCTTGGATATTCTTCAATCTTTCTATCAATCAACTTGATCAAACTTTTATTGGAAGCTTCAGCTTGACCATTGGCTTGTGCATAATACGGCGATGAATTAAGAAGCTTAATACCCATATCAGCAGCAAAATTTTTGAATTCGTCTGATGTAAACATCGTACCTTGATCTGTTGTAATTGTCTGTGGAATCCCAAATCGGTATATGATGTGTTCTCTAACGAATTCAATAACATTCTGTGTCTTCACCTCCCTTAAAGGAATAGCTTCAACCCACTTGGTGAAATAATCCGTTGCTGCTAATATGAATTTGTGTCCCTTACTTGAATGTGGAAAAACTTGGCCGATCAAATCAATTCCCCATCCTCTAAACGGCCATGGTTTGATAACAGGGTTCATGGCCGATGCTGGAGCTCTCTGAATATTTCCATATCTTTGACATTCTTGGCATCCTTTATAATATTCAAAGCAGTCTTCTAAAATCGTCGGCCAATAATACCTATTTTTTCTTATCATCCATTTCATCTTAAACGCCGATTGATGAGCCCCACAAACTCCTTCATGAATTTCTCCCATCAAAACCTTGGCTTCCTCAGATCCGATGCATCTTAACAGGACTCCATCAATCGAGCGAAAATAAAGCACTCCTTCAACCAAGACATGCCTGATTGATTTATAGCGTATCTTTCTAGAAGTCTTGACAGAAGGATCCTTCAGATATTCAATGATTTCTCTCCTCCAATCCCCTTCTGGTATCTCTTGCACCATCACATCGGACGTAGGCCGATAGCCAGACGCTTTTTGCGCCAGCCGATTTGCTTCTTCGTTATGATGTCTCGGAATATGATTAAGAGTTACCAAAGCGAATTGACTAATAAAATTTCGGCATTTCTCGAAATAAGATAACAGAGCATCCATCTTGCAATCATATTTGCCGAGTAACTGATTGATAATCAACAAAGAATCTCCAAATACTTCAACAAACTGAGCACTGATTTCTTTAAGAATTTGGAGACCTTTCATCAATGCTTCATATTCCGCCTGATTATTTGTACACTTCTCAATTGGAAAAGCAAATTCAAACCTTGCCCCCGAGGCGAAATAATAACCAGACCGATTCCACAACCATCATTGCAAGAAGAACCATCAAAGAATATAGTCCATGGAACCGCGTCAACCACATCAGTCCTTTTCATCAGACCAGATATATCAAGCTCCATAGTGCCTTGCTCAACAGTGTCGCTGTCAGGTCCACAATGATCAGCAACCAGATCAGCCATTATTTGTCCTATTACCGCTTTGGCCGATTCGTATTTGAGATCAAACTCTGTCAGAGCAAAAACCCATTTGCCAATTCTTCCTTTCATGATTGGCATCGATAGCATATACTTGATCACATCCTCTTTACAGATCACAGTGCACTCGGCCGATAATAGATAATGCCTTAACTTTGTACAGGAAAAATACAAACAAAGGCAAAGCTTCTCCACATATGAGTACCGAGTCTCAGGATCTAGCAATCTTCGGCTCAAATAGAATATAACTCGCTCTTTCCCATCAACCTCTTGAATCAAAACAGAGCCGATTGCATGATCAAAAGCCGATAAATAAAGCTTGTACGGCTTACCCTTCTGTGGTGAAATAAGAACTGGCGGATATGCCAAATATTGCTTGATTTCATCCAAGGCCTTTTGATGTTTAGGCTCCCAAACCAATTCTTCTTCATTTTTCAGCTTCAAAAGAGGAGTAAACGCCTCCAATCGGACCGACAGATTTGATATAAACCTCCTCAGAAAATTAATCTTTCCAATCAAACTCTGCAACTCCTTCTTATTTACTGGAGGTTCAATATCATCAATCGCCTTGCGGTTCCGATCATTCACCTCAATTCCTCTCTCATGCACCAAGAAACCGAGAAATTGGCCGGCCGATACACCAAAAGCACACTTGAGCGGATTCATCTTCAATCCATGTTGCCTTGTACATTCTAGCGTTTCCTTCAGATCGGCCAAATGTTCTCGATAACCTTTTGATTTGACTACCACGTCATCAATGTAAATCTCGACTATTCTGCCGATCAACCTATGAAAAATATAATTCATAGCACGTTGATAAGTAGCACCGGCATTTTTCAAACCAAAAGTCATAACAACCCACTCATATAAACCGATAGCACCTGGACACTGGAATGCAGTTTTGTGAATATCTTCTTCTGCCATAAAAATCTGATTATAACCAGCATTACCATCCAGGAAACTCATCACTTTATGGCCTGATGCTGCATCAACAAGCATATCGGCCACCGGCATCGGATACTCATCCTTCGGGGTTGCCTTGTTCAAGTTCCTGTAATCGATGCAAACACGTAGCTTTCCATTCTTTTTGTAAACAGGAACTATATTTGATACCCACTCAGCATATCGACATGGCCTGATGAACTTAGCTTCAAATAGCTTTGTTATTTCGGCCTTAATTGGTTCGTGCATCTCAGTCTTGAACCTTCTCGGATGCTGCTTGTGTGGTCGATACCCTGGCTTGATAGGTAGCCGATGTTCAACAATATCACGGCTTAATCCTGGCATTTCATAATATTCCCAAGCAAAACAATCAGAATATTCTTTTAAAAGCTTTATTAACTCTTGTTTATACTCGGGATCCAACTTAGCACTGATATACGTCGGCCTTGGTCTATCACCAGATCCTATATCTATTTCTTCTAATTCATCGGCCGACGTAAATCCAAATCCTAATTTACCGAACTCACTTTGGTCTTCAAGATCTTCTATGTAATCATCCATTTAAAATAATGTCTCAGAGCCGACTGCTTGGATCGGCTTTAGTCCTTGATCGGACACCTTGAGGAAATCACCATCCCATGCTTTTCCTGACAGGCATTCAACACCTTCAAATTCCCAGATCGTTGACTCAGCTGTAGCAATGCTAACCGAATCATCAGCTGGGACGATCTCCACTTTATTGCCTTGCCATTGAATCAAACATTGATGCATTGTGGATGGGATGCAGCAATTGGCATGGATCCAATCACGTCCGAGGAGCATGCTGTAAGAACCTTGGCCATCAATCACGAAGAAAGTAGTCGGCAATGTCTTGCTGCCGATGGTCAACTCCACATGGATTGCCCCCCGAGGCTCTGAAACATTACCGCCAAAGTCCTTAAGCGTCATGTTTGTCTTGATCAAATCATCAATCCCTTTCCCTAACTTACGGAATGTGGAATAGGGCATGAGATTGACAGCAGCTCCTCCATCAACGAGCATCTTGGTCATCGGCTTCCCATCAACGTATCCTTTGATGTACAGAGGCTTCAGGTGCCGATATCCATTTGCATTTGGTTTTTCAAAGACCGCCTTCTCTGAATCAAGGACCAAGCATGCAGCGGCTTCTTCCAGCTCATAATCGACCTCATGGTCGTCCTGTCCATCAGGAGCAGCAAAATCAGAAGGCAACATCAAAACCAAATTTATTGCGGCCGATGTGCTTGCTTCATCATCATTGGCCATTTTGACGCGCCACTTCTTCTCTTTTGCTAATTCCTGTTCCCGAATCTGCTCATTGTAGCGCAACCTCTGAACACGTCTCTTTTTAGATTTAGAAATCCCTGATGGGCACCACTGTCCAGGCCTCATTGGGGGTTCTTCGGTCCGATTATGAACTGGAGGCTTTTCTTCCATTTTTTCACGGCCATGAGCATCAGCCCGGCCTTCATCATTTTTGTGGCCATGAGTATTAACCCGGCCTTCATATCTTTGATGACGATCATCTATTCTGACGCCAATCCGTTCATGAACTGATCGTCGACCTCTCTTGGAAGCTCTGTACTCTTCATATTGGAAACTGCATTCAGGACAATCCGCTTTTGATGGTAATCTGAGCTTTTCATTCCAGCAGTATACAAAGAAAGGGCATCCCCAATGATCATCATCCTGCTGATATTGGTCATAAGCTTGATGTCTATCTGCATACCAGTCGGACCTATATCCATAATGATCGCCAACTCTATCATCAATCCAACGCCTGCCATCGGACCTGTCATCAAATCGGCGTCGGCCATCGGACCTGTCATCAAATCGGCGTCGACCATCGGACCTATCATCGCGTCGGTGCTGATCATACTCTTCGTCGAGTCGCCTCTCCTGATACTCGCGCCTCCGACGTCGTCGTTCTTCGCGTTCCTCCCAGGCTCGAGCCGCTGCTTGCTGCCTCTTGTACTTGTTGATCAGCATCTGGGAAGTCACACGCGGCCGATATCCTCCAGGAGTATTGGATTCACGCCCAAATGCCTGATGATTCCTGCGCAATTCTTCAACAGTAACTTGAACTGCAGGATCAACGGCACCAGAGTCCTTGGCGTGGTCCGATGTGAGCACCTTGAACTTCCCCTTTTCACTAGCATCAACCATGTTAACAGAAAAGGAGAAATCAGCAAAGTTATTTGGAAAAGGGTGACCATCAATCTTCATGGCCTTCTTATTGTCTTCAAATTTAATCTTGCCAGACTCAATGGCCAATTGGATCTCCCTTCTGAACACTTTGCATTCATTGGTCTCATGAGAAGTTGAGTTGTGCCACTTGCAATATTTACGCTTTTTCAACTCATCGGCCGACGGAATAGAATGATTTGGAGAAAGCTGGATGAGCTTCTCACTGAGCAGCAAATCAAAGATCTTGTCGGCCTTTGTTATATCAAAACCAAACTTTTCAGGATTCTGCTTGATCCATGGTAGTGACACTGGCTTCTTGGATTTGGTCCATTCAGCTATATTGACGTCAGCCTCCTCTTCAGACTCAGAGAGATAAGATACTTGCTTTGAAAACTTCATGCGCTTCATCTCCTGATATCGGACCTCATGAGCTGACACCTTCTGAACCAGCTGCCCCAATGTCTCAAACTCCTGAGCAGAAAATTTTTCTTTAATCGGTGCGAGCAAACCTTGGAATGCAAGCTCGGCCAACTGCATGTCAGACAGCTTCAAACTATAGCATCGATTCCTGGTATCACGGAACCGTTGAATGTACTCCTTAACGGTCTCATCATTCCTTTGCCTAATAGCGATCAAATCAGAGATTTTCATTTCATTGAGACCAGAAAAGAAGTATTTATGGAATTGCTTTTCCATGTCCGACCATCCCGTTACTGATCCTGCTGGCAACGACGTAAACCAGGTAAACGCCGGCCCCGACAGCGACAGAGGGAAGAATCTGAGCCTTAATCCCTCTTCAGAAGCAGCCTCACCACACTGAGCTAAGAATCGGCTCACATGTTCAATGGTGGTTATATCATCTTGCCCGGAAAACTTGGAGAAATCCGGCACTCTATAACGCGGAGGAAGTGGCACTGCATCAAAGTAGGATGGGTACGGGTGCCGATACAACCTCGCCTCATCTTTAGGCTTTAAGCCGAACTGGTTCTGGATCACCTCGGCTATCTTTTGTGACCAATCGGACTGTTGATTTCCATGTGGCAATCCATCAGCTACGTCCATCACATAGTTATTGTAATCGCTGACCATACGCTGATGTGCAGGGACCTCTGTGCGCAGTCTTGCGGCTGCAGGTTGTTTTTCTCCCTCATTCAGAGTCCTGGCATACTTTTCACCATGCGGGCCGACAATGGTTCCATCGGCCATCAACAGAAAACCATTGGCTAGTTCAACGGGAGGTGGTGGAGCAGCCGGATTCTGTGGAGCAACAGTCATTGTGTTATCTGTAACTTCTTTGCCTCTTCTTGATCCTGATGCTCCTGGAGAATCTGCTATGTATACTGGACCTTTCAAGCAAACAGCATCATCCACCGCCTTCCTGATGAGGTTGTCCAGAGAATTCACCAAAATGCCTGATTGGTCGATCAATGCATGATGAACAGCTTGGTGAATCATTTCTGTCATGTTGATCTGGTGCTCTCGAGCTTCAGTCGTCTTCTTGATCACCTCTGGATCCGGGAGTGGAGCTTTGAGAATAGGGCCTGAACGATTACGTCCAAACTGACCAAGACATAGTCTCTCAAACGCATCAATCTGGGCCTGAACTGCTTCCAACTGAGCTTTGGACAGATCGGCCTTTGTAACTGCAATGGTCATCTCAGGCGTCTTGTTCTTGTCGTTCTTGGCCTTCTCAGCAGCTTCTTGTTCAGCATCAGACGACGACATCTTGGATTTTGTCTCTCGTGTCCCACTGGGCGTGCCAAAAATGTGTTGACGCGGAAAATCGGCAGTCGTATCTCCCGCGTGCAGCACACGATGACCGGGGAGAGTCTGCTTCGCTCCAGTGCCAGTCTACACTCCAGTTCAGGTTCGCAGCGTGCCAGTCAATTTGACCTGAAATTGACAAGGAGATAAAACAGTTAAATTGCTTTTTGATTGTGCCGGCTCTATTTCAGACGATGGAGTAACGTCGAATTTTAGCCAAGACCCAATCAGACACGTGTCGGCCGATGCCGATCGGACCTCAGAATCGGACTTCACTGATGACGTCAATCGGACCGGGTGATCGGACCTCAATCAGACAACAGATCGGACCTCAGAATCGGACCAATCAGGATCGGACCTTGATTGATATTACAAACTAGCCTTTACGTAATAAAATAAAGCATAAAATAAGGCCAATATGTAAAGTAATGGATCAGCTATATCTTTAAACAAGATATTAAATAAGCAAAGTTTAAGCCGATACATTGTCCACCTTGTCTAATTGCCAGTTTGACTTATCTTATCGGACGATCTAACCACCAATCGGACTATAGCCTTTGCAGAGAAATCTAGCTCCGACGTAGGGAATCTAGATTTCTCCAACTATGATCAGATCGGATAGCTAGATAATCAGATTCGACTCATCAACCTGTCAATTAAACAAGATGCTCGCACAGGTGTTGATCAGACTAAGCAAATAAGCAGGATAAAACATTAACAGATTCGTTCTGATTCTAAGATATGCTATCAAATAATTAAGCAAGATCCAGCTTCGACGTAGGGAATCTACACCATACTTAACATTCAAATAGCAATAAGGCATAATCAAAGCTTCCTTTAATTAATCAAGATGAATCTAGCTCCGACGTAGGGAATCTAGATCAAGCATGATAATCAAAGATTAATCTAATCATATTGTAAAGATCCAGCTCCGACGTAGGGAATCTACACCAGTACAATACTCAAAGAACAACTAGATTAAGCCATAATGAAGGATCGGACATAGAACGATGCTGTAAGATAAATATTGCTTAAATCGGACCAAGACCAATGCTCAAAGTCGTTGAAGAAGTAGAATTGATTCACATGGCGTAGATCTAAACCAATCTAGCAACTCCAACGAACCGCAAAGACTATCTTTAGTAACCAAGATTATTCTAGCTCCGACGTAGGGAATCTAGACTAATCTTGATACCTAGCTCCGACGTAGGGAATCTAGGCTTAAAGTATAGTCCGATAAACGATAATCTATTGAATAATCAATATTGATCTAGCTCCGACGTAGGGAATCTATATCAATCTTGATTATCCAGAGATAAATCGGTTGAACAATATAAACGAGAAAGGGCGATGCGCCTCAATTCAAAGCCTATATTAGTTCGATAAATTGACTAACTTACTGGTAAGCCGGAGATCAGAACTGATGCAGCCCGTCCACCAATGAGCTTCGTCGGTAACTACTACTAAGGGTTTTGGCGTGAAGCCGGGTTGTATTGATTGTGTGAATAATATTTACAATGGACGAGGGCTCATATTTATACCCTGGTCATGGAGAGTCCTGATCGGACCAGACTAACTAAATAAGGTAAACTAAACTTAAAATACAACGGGACTCTCATACGCCTTCTGAAAAGGAAATAGTCCCCGCATTTGATACACTCCCCTTCCTTGGCCGACGCGTTCTTCCTCTCGCACTCGTTGTCAGATCGGACTCCTGCTTCACATCGGACTCCTTTTCTATCGCCTCCGGCTTTGACCAGTCAATGGGTCCACTGCACAGTCTCAACCTCTCCTCGTCACCATCTGACTCAGTATGTTAGGTGCGAAAATCCGGTGTCAACAACTGGTTTGTAGTAGGGGGTACAAATAGGGCGAGAGAGGGACTAGCTCCCAAGTATCTGGTGCGTGAGTCGAGCTCGGTGCGGTGACCGGCTGGAGGAAGAAGAAGACCGAGGGAGAGTACTCCTCGGGAAAGAAAAGAGGCTCCCTGCCTCTCGTAGGAGGCCCAGGAGAGAGGAGGAAAAGAGTCCATCTGCCTCGCGCAGGAGGCCTGGCCTCCCCTTTTATAGTTCAAGGGGAGCCAGTAAAGAATGAGAGAAAGAGTACAGTCAAAGGGTAAGACGGGCAAAAGGGAGGAGTGCCTGCCCATGCTGTGGGGCCCGTCGTCCTTCCGAGTGCTGTAGCCATGTGCTGCTGGTGTCAGTTGCGTCAGAGAGTGGTTGGCACAGTGTAGCAGCTTGACTCCGGGTGCTTCGGTCTTCTCGGAGGTTGCTTCGTTGCGAAGAAGCGGACCAGTCGGAGACGGAGATCTTGTCGGGCGAATCGGAGTCTCGTCGGGCGAGGACGCAGCTTGTCGGGCGAGACGTGGTTCTTGTCGGGCGAAGGAGCAGCTTGCCGGGCGAAGGTGCGCAGCTCATCGGGCGTGCATGCAGCTCATCGGGCGAATCGCGGATCCTGTCGGGCGAAGCAAGAAAGTAGTCGGGTGATATCCGAAACCAGTCGAGTGGTGCATGCAAAAGCACTCGGACGTGCTTGCATGCAAAAGCACTCGGACGTGCTTGCATGCAAAAGTACTCGGACGTGCTTGCATGCAAAAGCACTCGGGCTTGCATGTATGCAAAAGCACTCAGGCTTGCATGCAAAAGCACTCGGGCTTGCATGCTGGGTAGTATGCTATTTGCATTTTGGCCGTTTTCCTTCACAAAAATAAATGGTATGCATTTAGGCCAGCGAACCACTCGGAGGTGCCTTGCCTGATGACGTCGTGGTTTCGATTTTTAATCGCTGTCATTGGATACCCCTAATATTGGTATCCGACAGTAGCCCCCGAGCCTGGGAGCGAGTCGCAGACTCGGTCGCGGGCTGAATTTATCGTGATGTCGAGAAAGCTGTGGAGTTTCGGGTGGGGGCGCGCGAGCGCACCCGCCGGGTGTAGCCCCCGAGCCTAGGGGCGAGTGGTACACTCGCTCGCAGGATTATGGCATTTGCGTAGTGATTCGTTGCGAATTACGCGACCGCGCTGCTGGTCTCTGTTAGCAATTTCGACCCCGTGTGTGTGTCCCGAGACCGGGGTCCGGATGGGGATTCGTTTTGTTTTTATACATTTTTCCCCTCATGCTTCCCGTGCGATAGGAAGGAGGGTAAGAGACGTATCGCGCTTTGCCACGCAGGCCGAAGCACGACTCTCGTTGAGCTACAAACGGGTAGGTTCGAGTGAAGCCACGGCATCCCGCTCGACGGGTTCCGATCGGACCAGCTGGTGGCCAGCTTCAGATTCCTGGTGGCGAGATCATCTAGTTACCAAGCCCGTTCGACCGGACTTGGCGGCTCTTTGCCTTTCCGTTCGGGGGAAAAACCATGACCATTCTTGCCATCAAGACTCGAACGCAGTTCAGGATGCCCATGACGCTCGTGCGCCCGGGTACTGGCCGCTGGGACCCATCCGTCACTGCCCCTCGCTCGACAAGATGACCGGGGGTGGCTGTCGAACCCTTCGACGGGCCAGCCTTCGAACCCCCGTTGGAATCACCTGTCAGGTCGACTGTCGGAGTCGTCCGTCCCGATGCCCAGCCCCCGAGCGCAGGGCTGCGAGGGGTCGTTTGGGCCGGCGGGAGCCGCTTAGTTTAGAGAGTTCGAAAAGCGCGTTTCGGAAATCGATCGCGTGCGTATGCTTGACCCTGCGTGCCGAGGTCGGGCGAGACAAAAGGTGCCGTTTCCTGCATGTAGGAGTTGCAGCAAGCTTACCGGGACTTGTCATGCCGAGCTGCAAAAAACAGCGTAATGCAAAAACGTTGCGTAAAGCGGGGAGTCGGGATTTATTCGTTATTAACGAAAAGTCGTGTACGCCCTGCCTTTATTAGGCTACGTATTTCCTCGGGTAGTCGGCTTATCACGTTTAAGCTCCTAGTCCCACTGACCTCTGCTCGCAGAGAGGACGGCTTACCGCGGACTACACTGCTCAGCGGGGAGGCTTAGGTGTAGGCGGCGCGCAGGACGAGGTTTCACGGACGAGGCCTATGCTACCCGAGTACTTTAGCGACACCCAAAAGAGGCATGCGGGACTGTAAAAGGAAATGCATGGAAATACGAAGGATCGTAGTAAAACTTAGCCGTTTTAGCGTCTCATCGTTGGCGCCGAGTCGAGCGAGCCGTCTGAGTCGGGGCAGCACACTCCTTTGGAGTCGAGGTCGGGTCGGTCGGAGTCGAGGTCGGGGCGCGCGCACTCCTTTGGAGTCGAGGTCGGGCGGCGCAGTCCTTCGGAGGCGCGGCCGAGTCGTTTGGAGTCGAGGTTGGGCGGCGGTCGGTGGAGCGGGCGCTGGTCGGGGCGGCGCAGTCCTTCGGAGGCGCGGCCGAGTCGTTCGGGGTCGTTCGGAGTCGAGGTCGGGGCGGCGCACTCCTTTGGAGACGCGGTCGGGTCGTTTAGAGTCGAGGTCGGGCGGCGGTCGGTGGAGCGGGCGCTGGTCGGGACGGCGCACTCGTTCAGAGGCGCGGCCGAGTCGTTTGGAGTCGAGGTCGGGGCGCGCGCACTCCTTTCTGTCGTTGTGTCGTGCGCTCGTTCGGGGGCGTGCCTCGCCATGGCGGCCCTGCGCGAGATCATGAAAACAAAAAGCTGGTACAGGTTAGTTGAGGTCATTTGCGGACTTTGGGCACGGTCGTCCTGCCGCGGTGTTCCTCGCGAGGGTTGCCCACTGCTGCTGCGTCGCGGGTGCGCGACTCCGTGGTGTTGACGCCGCCGTTGGCGGGATTACGGTCGCCGTCGGTGCCGCCGGGGCCGTCGGCGCCGTTGGCGGGGTCGCGGTTGCCGTTGGCGAGGTCATCGCACTTGCTCGGGGCCGCCGTTGTCGGAGTCTGTCGGGGCCGCCACAGCTCGGCCGTTGCTCCTGCTCGGGGCCGTCGTTGGCGGAGTTGGTCGGGGCCGCTGCAGCTTGGTCGGTGCGTCTGCTCGGGGCCGTCGTTGTCGGAGTTGCGGCCGCCGTCGAAGTTGTCGAGCGAAGACCTTGTCGAGCGAGTCGTAAAACTTCTCGAGGGTGACTGAGTTGCTGCTGCCTGCTCCGCCCCACTCTGGTTGGCCGGACATGCATGCAGGCCTTCGGGATAAAATGCTACTGTCTGCTCCTGTGCTGTGCTGATTCGAGAGAGAAAACAGAGAGACGCGACACATTTGGAAAAAGCGTGCATGCGTTGGTTAAAAAGGATATCCTTGCATGCGCATGCAAACGCATGCATGCATCTGCATGCAGAATAGTACTAGGTGTGCCCGGTAGGCAGAGCCCCCGAGCCTTGTTCGGTTCATCCAGAAGGCCAGGAGCATTGTTGCCGCCATCAGTGTTGTTGTGGTCATTGGGGTCGCCGCCGTCGTCGTCGCCGCGGTTGACGGCGTTGTGGTCGTCGTCGCGGCCGTCGATGTCGCCGCCGTCGTCGTCGCCGCGGTTGACGGCGTTGTAGTCGTCGTCGCGGCCGTCGGTGCCGCCGCCGCCGTCGTCGTCGTCGTCGTCGTCACGGTTGGCCACCTGAGACCCGTAAGGAGAAAGACGTGACGCGCAAATGCCCCACGGTGGGCGCCAACTGTCGGGGTTCTTTACCGCCGGCAAATAATAAAATCGTGGAGCGCGCGTCGGGCCTCGGGTGGTAGTGCAAAAAGACACGGGGGTTTATACTGGTTCGGGCCACCCATGGGGTGTAATACCCTACGTCCAGTTCGTGCTGCTCGTGTTGTTTGCACTGGTTTGTAGTAGGGGGTACAAATAGGGCGAGAGAGGGACTAGCTCCCAAGTCTCTGGTGCGTGAGTCGAGCTCGGTGCGGTGACCGGCTGGAGGAAGAAGAAGACCGAGGGAGAGTACTCCTCGGGAAAGAAAAGAGGCTCCCTGCCTCCCGTAGGAGGCCCAGGAGAGAGGAGGAAAAGAGTCCATCTGCCTCGCGCAGGAGGCCTGGCCTCCCCTTTTATAGTTCAAGGGGAGCCAGTAAAGAATGAGAGAAAGAGTACAGTCAAAGGGTAAGACGGGCAAAAGGGAGGAGTGCCTGCCCATGCTGTGGGGCCCGTCGTCCTTCCGAGTGCTGTAGCCATGTCCTGCTGGTGTCAGTTGCGTCAGAGAGTGGTTGGCACAGTGTAGCAGCTTGACTCCGGGTGCTTCGGTCTTCTCGGAGGTTGCTTCGTTGCGAAGGAGCGGACCAGTCGGAGACGGAGATCTTGTCGGGCGAATCGGAGTCTCGTCGGGCGAGGACGCAGCTTGTCGGGCGAGACGTGGTTCTTGTCGGGCGAAGGAGCAGCTTGCCGGGCGAAGGTGCGCAGCTCATCGGGCGAATCGCGGATCCTGTCGGGCGAAGCAAGAAAGTAATCGGGTGATATCCGAAACCAGTCGAGTGGTGCATGCAAAAGCACTCGGACGTGCTTGCATGCAAAAGCACTCGGACGTGCTTGCATGCAAAAGTACTCGGACGTGCTTGCATGCAAAAGCACTCGGGCTTGCATGTATGCAAAAGCACTCAGGCTTGCATGCAAAAGCACTCGGGCTTGCATGCTGGGTAGTATGCTATTTGCATTTTGGCCGTTTTCCTTCACAAAAATAAATGGTATGCATTTAGGCCAGCGAACCACTCGGAGGTGCCTTGCCTGATGACGTCGTGGTTTCGATTTTTAATCGCTGTCATTGGATACCCCTAATATTGGTATCCGACAAGTAATCTTTTTGCTTTCTCCACGACCACCACCCTGACCACGGCCTCCACCACGGCCACCTCTCCTTCCTCCACGAGGCGCACGCGAAGGCGGTGCAAAAGCGCCTTCGTCGGTGACCTTTGCCTTCCCTTTCCTTTTCACTTTTCCCTTCCCTTTTTCCTTTGTAGGAACAGGGACTTCTCGATCAGAGTAAGGAATCTTCAGTTCCTCAAAAACTCTGGTGATTCTAACGCCACCAACAATATCTTCACAGCTTCGGTGCTCCTTTGTATGATAAGGGCCAAGAATATCAACGGCCCGCTTCTCCACAGACGCAACGAATTCTTGTGTCGACATGCCTTCGGGGATCTTAGCCCCATACTGGGGAAATGCAACTTTGGCATGATTCCCAAAAGGTTTCCAATCAACCTTGTAGGGCTCCTAATCAGCCGACAAGAAGTTAATATCAACAACAAGGCCCTCCTCTACAAGATCACGACTCCAGATTATCCGCGAAGCCGTTCGAAAAGCCTGCCAGCATTTCTTAAATCCAGCACTCTCAATATCAAACACTGGACAAGAAATGAAGTCAAGTGGCTTAATCTTGCCGTGAAGAGGGAAAGTCAAAGTTTTAGTCCAATCTATGGAAATAATCTCCTCTGAAGGCACTTTCACATAAAGCCAATATTTCTGCCAATCTTTATTCCACTTGTTCCTCTGAGCAAAGGAAACTTCCACCTTCACAAAATTTGACCCTCAGCGACGTCCAGTAAAAGTGACATAACCAAAGTCTGGAGTGAATAATTCACCTTCAACCTCAGTAGACTTGATCTGATTGTGTCCCTCGTACAGCTGAAGAAAGCCATCGACAGTGACCGGCGACTCATGAGTCTTCACAGCCCAGAAAAAATGAATAAGATGTGTGATGGCGTTATGCGTATCTTGACACCAGCGGTGGCAAATAGAAAGTCCGCAAGCGCACGGCTGTCGAAGTAGCTTTCACCCGTGAGTAAACCAGGTATCAAATCCACGGGGAACGTAAAGGCACTGTCTAATCACTAAAGTTGGCTGGATCGATCGAGTTCTAATAAAGGCTGGGTAGAGAGGATAACTTAGCACTAAGGCTGTGAATATAACGAAGAGAGTTCTCCTATGCTTGCTTTGGGCACCGGGGTATCCAAGACCTCTAGAAAATTGCCGGCAAACAGCTCTACGCCATACCCGAACGTGGAGGATTACAAAGGACGGACAGGGCTGTCACCACCTGCCACCTACCTCTACTAATCCGTGGGGCTACGAGGCAAACGAGGGCAGATATACACCTAAGCACCACGCCTAAGATAATATTAGCTATCCTAACCTTGATTAGAGATTAGAATACTTTACAAATAAAGCAACAAACCCACAAGCACAATAGAGAACTCAGCTTTCTATAACTCAGACTTAAATACTAGTTGAATCCTGGATACTTACTAAGTAGCTTGCATCCGTCGAGGTACAGGTGGAGGGTCGCCGACATGCCGGGACTCCTCCAGACTCTCCCTCACTCTCTCCCTATTTCTACTCTGAACTTGAGGAGGGCTTCGCCTTGGATCTTCACTTCACCTCGATGATGATTAGCCCTGCCCCGAGTCCATGTATTTATAGCTTGGAGAGGCGGTTGTGAGTCGGTACGAGGAGGCTGAGATGGTTCGGAGGTGGGCCCAGGTCGGCCGACCTAGGGGGGTCGGCCGACCCTAGGATCCACCGTCCTAGGTCGTGCACGGTGCAGATCTTCTCCTGGAGGCGGTTGGCAGGTACGCGTCAAAGGGTGACCAGTTCAGGCTCGCGCCCAGGTCGGCTGACCTAGGGGGGTAGGTCGGCCGACCTGGAGTTGCCGCCTCTCGGGCCCATCTTCCTCTGGGTGGCTAACATGTGGGCCCTGAGGTCGATTCCAGGCGGGTACGCTTGACATGAGTGCATTTGATTTCAGGTGTGGCCCCTTCAATCCATGGGTGGTTCATCTCATGCCTTTGATGCAAACCGATGTTGATTCAATGGTTATGATGATCTCCAGGTGTGCTTCTCCTGCATGGGAAAGTTTGGACTCATTTGGGCCTAGGCTCAGGTCGACCGACCTGGTGGGGTTGGGCGACCTGGCCCTGGACCCACTTTGGTCCTTCTTTTGCCACTTTATCCCTGCAAGCACATATGCACCAAAACTCGTGGAATCCATAGTTAATAACCCTATGTCTATTTGTTTTATCATTCTTTGATATCTATGTTGGCGATAAGATTTTATCATTAAGAGCCACCAACAAGCTCCCCCACACTTATCCTTTACTCGTCCTCGAGTAAAGACTAAGATTCATCACAGAAATAATTATAAACAAACATATAGGTTATTCCCAAACATTCAGGCTTAGTGGAATTATATTGAGTGGCTAACATGTCTTCTTGGGTTATTGCAGAAAGGAACAACCTCTTTTATGAATTGATACACGTTGCTTCCAAGTACCTAGGTTTTCAGAATTTTGCAAAGAAAACCAATGTCTTGCTCCTCAAAGAGTTTCTCTCTAGATATTGATGGTGGTTGGACAACACTCATACTCTCCAAGATGAAACTTTGTATGTGGAACTCTCAAGATACATACCTTATTTCACTTATGTTGTCATTCCAAGAGTTGGACCCAAGTCAGAGACAAGTCATGTAATCAAGTCAAGATGTGCAAGTGTATGATATGAAGTGGAAATGAAATGGTACTCCTTTGTCATCGCTTCCTTCCCTTTTTCTTTTCTTTTTGGATATGGGCTATTGCACTTTTCTATCTCTTCTCTTTTTTTTCACTCAATGCTTTTTTTAGCATGAGTCTCTTTCTTTTTTTCTATGCATATAGCCCATATCTTCTTTTCATCTTGATTTTGGGAAGAAGGCCATTTTAGGAGTATTTATTCATGAATATGAAACAAAGGCATGTTTTGCTTTACCCTCAGTGTAAGGGTTTAGCTTTTTATGGTGGAGTGTACGTGATCTTGACTTTAAAAACATGAAGAGTGTCTAATAAGGGTCACAAGACTTGGAACTACTCAAAGCTCAAAGGAAATGCTTGATTATAATTGTAAGTGGTTGTCTCTCAAACCCATGAGGAGCATAGCAAGGTTAAAAGTTTTAAAACTTTTCATAAATTCCAAGTACTTGAATAAGTAAGAGCATCCTTCATAATAAAGCCATATCTCAAATTGCAATAACTTAGATGACATGAGTTCCTAAATGAAGATATCCACAAGCCAAAAGGTATAGGGAATAAAATATATGTAAGTTAATAACATTTTCCATGTGATGGGAAGATATGAAGGGTTAATTTTATTTAAGTTCTGAATTCTAGGATCTTATTCTGTAGAGATTCAACTGAAACAGAGTTTAAGAGGATTAAACCAGCGTGCAGGGAAAAACGGAGGCCAGGGGGACCCAGGACAGGTCGGCCGACTTGGTGGGGTCGGGCGACCTAAGGGCAACCCCTCTGGTCTAGCTCTTTTGCGTGCTGCTCTGTTTCATTCTGTTCTGTTCTGTTTTGCGTTGCATCATTCTGTTTTCCGTCAATCCTGTGGCGAGGAACTCCCCCACACTTGTACCTTTATTCAAAAACAAGTGGAAACAAGAAACACAACCCTAATACACTAAACATTTTATTTTATTCATCATAGCATAGGCACATTACAGATGAAATAAAGGAATGAAATAAATGAAGGAATTAAAACTAATGTGCCTATCCTATTCTAAAGCCAGGGTGCCTAAGGTGCATTATAGAGGTTTTCATTCCCTACGGCTTTAGCAAAGCGTTTGAGCTTCACGACTGTTGATCTATGCAACATATCAAAGTCGTCTTGAAGGTTCAAACGCTCAAGTCGCTCTTCAGCGAACCTCTTCTCCAACTTGGCATAGTCGCGACCGAGTTGGTTAATCAACTCTAGCAACTCTGTATTGGAGGGAGCCATGGGGCCTTTTCTTCATCACTTCCATAGTGACCCCCTGGCCTGGCGAATTGGAGGAGGCTTGATATGCCTCTTGATCTTGCCGGTGGGTGAGGACTCCACCGACTCCTTCAACTCCTTTCTCTCCTCAGGTGTGAGGGGAGGGAACAGCCCCTTTCCATAGCAGTCTCCAGGTTTCCTTTCCCCGAAGACTCGGAATCATGGCTCCGGGGTGCTAGCGGGAGAGTAGATGGACACGTCGGACGTATAATGATACGCCATGACATCCTCCCACTTGTTCTTGACGACCTCCTTCAGCTTCTCCCCTGGTTGAAGAGTAGGGAGTCCATCCCCCTTGGTGGGAGTGGCCGCCGGCGTCTTCTTTGGGGTGAGCTGCCCCATTGTTGGCCTTCTGTACGGGCTTGATGCCCGTGCCTCTGTTGACGCTCGTTATACGTACACTTTTAGTGCTATTTAGGTGGTGGTTTTAGACTAATTCATATACTAACCTGCCACTTGGCACTTGAAATAACCCCATTTTCATATATGTGTTGTGTTTTGGAGCATATTGTGTTTTTGCAGGAAAACGGCCCAATTTGGGGCATTTATATTCAAAGCCCAAAACTAACTACGAGCTCAAAGGAATTGAGCCTAGCGGAGGGAGCCCAACCAATGGACCATATGGGTTTTCATAGCCCAACTCATGGTCGTAGGTGTCCACATTCAATGAATCTTGGGTATGAGAGACTTAAGCATGAAGGAATTGAAGATTTGGAAAGTTATCCACGAGATCAAGGCAACCTCAGAGATATTCGCGTAGCCCAGGACAACATGATACTTTGGTGCAGATTTGGAGATGTAAATGGACTCTAATGAAAAAATAATAAATACCAAAGTTGTAGCCATCGTCGAGATCTTCAATTTGGATATATAGAAAGCATAATTTAGAATATGGAGCTAGGAGATATGGCCCCTGAAATGCATGTTGTGCAGAGAAGTCCGGAATTAGACAGATTATCTTCCGGCGCTGTTTTGGGGATCTTAACTTCATTTTCAAGGAAACTCATGAGTACCAAAGTTGGAGATAATTTTGTGCTACAAAATTAGAATCTGAGTTTGTCTTATTGGTAGTCTAGGCATGGGAGATATGATGTCGGGAAGGCAGAGCTGTGAATAAGAAAAATCTGGACGAGTCAAATCTTATGGAAATCAAGTTTGCTTAACTTCCAAGCAAGGATCTCGTGGAAGGGAAGGTGGAGCATGCCCCAAGGCTCTCCTAGGATATAAATACAACCCCCTAGGCACCCTCAAGAGGAGGAAATTCAGATCCATCCACCACAAGGCTCTCCTAGGGTATAAATACAACTTCCTACACACCGAAGGAAGCCGACGGCCGCCGCAAGTCCTCGAGGTTGCCTAGGAGATGGCTTAGGCCATGCCCTAGCCGCCATGGTTCGCCCTACGTGGTGAATCCATGGCAGAGTTCCGGAGCCATCCCTTGAACTCATCAAGGCATATGTACATTCGATGGTGATATCAATCTACTTATCTTGTTTACTTTGATCTTCTAAGATGCATGCTTTCTCTCATATGTCTAGCTAGCATATGTTCTTAGTAGGAATAGATCTAATCGTGGTGATTAGTCTATGCCCTGCAGATACATCTTAGTAGTGCATAGGAAGTTGGCATGATTATCCTCGTGTGGTGACAGCATGCGGGAGGGAAAAGGTCGAACGATTGCGTAATGTTGAGTAAGATCGACGGCGAGTACCATGGGAGTTGTTGCGCGGCCACTAAGGAGGAGGAGCTTCGACTAAAGAGCACTTGGTGGGCGTTTGAGGTAAAGCTTTGGGAAACCTTAGGCGTTGACGCTGGCGCCCATGGGAAAGTTCTTAGAGATGACTCTTTATCTTTGTACGAGATTAGATTGTTTATCGCTTTGGCCAGAGTTGCAACTAGAAGACGGTAGGCTTGTGCTGCCATTGGTCGTGTTACCTCATGTCGTGGAGTTGTTATCCATTCATTACATTCATCAACTTTACACACATGTTTAACCTCGTATGCAATCTATGCTTCATGATAGGATTAGATCCGTTCGGCTAGATAGAAAACCCTAGGTAGTTCTTTGTCGATCCACGGATTGATAAACCTTGGGGGAATACTCTAAGGGAAAAGCTACCAATGATCCGTGTGTTTGCGGTTCACAATTGGCGCGTCTAAGGACCGTCAACAGCCTTGCGCTTCTGGGACCTTCTCAAGGAGTGGGATCGTGCCGCCGAGCGGGGCGCCGAGGGGCCACCAGGGCCGGTCGCCCGACCTAATGGGTCGGCCGACCCCCTGGTGCGGCCTCTCATGTCCTCCTCTGGTGGGAGGCTGGCTAGTGGCGGTACCACCACGGCCATGGCTGACTCCAAGTTAATTGGCACTAATTGGTTCGCTGGAGTGGGTTCTCCCTCAAGATCAAAGTTTGATCCAGAGGTAGGATGGCTCTTTCCGGCCATTCTTGTGGATTTGGAAGGTTTGTCACAGAGGTTTCAGAATAGGGGTGATGAAGAGCTCAGATGAGAAGGGAGAAGAGGATAGGTGAAATTTTAAAGAAGGAACAGCCCTCTTCTCGGATCAATCAGAGGTTGAATAGCTCGTCCACCGCGGAACGGCTTCAGAGACGTTGGAATGGAACGTTTGCCGAGGATAGGGCTGATCAGGCTCAGGGAGCCATCGGCCGACATAATGTGTCATGCCCACTATGCCCCAAAGTGTGTGCAAATGGGTTCTAGGGACTAAGGGCATTATTGTGAAGGATATTTATAGATTGGAATTGTCCATGATCAAATTGATCACATCAAATTCCTCTTCTATTTTATCAGGTTCAAGGAAAACTTTTAAACGCTGACCATTTACCTTGAAGAGTTTACCTTCATCATCTTGGAGTGTGATAGCCCCGTGCGATGAAGTCTCCACCACGATGAATGGTCCTTCCCATTTGCTTTGAATATTTCCGTGCCCAAATAGCCTCACCTTGGAATTAAAGAGTAGTACCTTATCCCTGGGGTAGAACTCCTTCATCTTGATCCTCTTGTCGTGCCGTCTCTTGGTTCTTTCTTTGTAGATTCTGGCACTGTGGTACGCTTTGTCTCTCCACTCTTCTAACTCTGATAGCTGCATTCTCCTCATCTGCTGGGCTGCTAGAAAGTCCATATTCCATTTTCTTATAGCCCAGTTTGCCCGATGCTCGAGCTCAACCGGTAAATGGCAAGTCTTGCCATAGACTAGTTGATATGGAGACATCCCAATTGACGTTTTGTATGCCGTTCGGTAAGCCCATAGAGCATCTGGTAGCTTGCTCTTCCATCCTTTTTCCATTTCTATCACGGTCTTCTGCAGAATGATCTTGATCTGCTTATTTGATGTTTCTGCTTGACCGCTTGTCTGGGGGTGGTATGGTGTAGCTATATTGTGCCTTGCCCCCAGTTCTGTCAGAAACTTTTGGAAGGTCTTGTCGATGAAATGTGACCCTCCATCACTGATTACCATCCTGGGGGTTCCAAAATGTGGAACGATGATCTCATGGAACATCTTTCGCGCGTGTTTGGAATCAGCGGCTGGACATGGCATTGCTTCAACCCACTTCGAGACGTAGTCCACTGCCACCAGGATGTACTCACTGTCATATGATTTGACAAGGGTCCCATGAAATCAATGCCCCGCACATCAAACAACTCAACTTGTAAATTGTTGGTGAGTGGCATTACATCTCTTGATGTGATCCCTCCGTGCTTTTGGCATTGCTGGCATCGTCGAATGAATTCCTTTGTATCCTCATACATTGTGGGCCAATAGAATCCACTCTGCCAGATCTTTGACCTTGTTCTAAATGCCCTATAGTGACCTCCATAGGAGGCTGCATGGCACTGCTCAATGATCTTTCTTGCTTCATTTGTGGGTACACATCATCTGAGCATGCCATCTGAACATACCCTATACAGGTATGGTTCATTCCATAGATGGAGTCTACTTTCGTAGATAAGTCTTCTCTTGTTTTCCCCTGGCGGTACATATCCTGCAATCATAAAATTCACAATATTTGTGTACTAGGGGTCGGAGGCTGTCGGCAGGGCCCAGCATCATCGAGCTGAAGTGAAGATCCAAGGCGAAACCCTCCTCATATCTAGAGTAGAAATAGGGAGAGAGTGAGGGAGAGTCTGGAGGAGTCCTGGCATGTCGGCGACCCTCCACTTGTACCTCGACGGATGCAAGCTACTCAGTAAGTATCTGGGATTCAACTAGTACTTAAGTCTGAGTTATAGAAAGCTGAGTTCTCTATTGTGCTTGTGGGTTCGTTGCTTTATTCGTAAAGTATTCTAATCTTTGATCAAGGTTAGGATAGCTGATATTATCCTAGGCGTGGTGTTTAGGTGTATATCTGCCCTTATTTGCCTCGTAGCCCCACGGATTAGAAGAGGTAGGCGGCAGGTGGTGACAGCCTTGTCCGTCCTTTGTAATCCTCCATGTTCGGGTACGGCGTAGAGCTGTTTGCCGGTAATTTCCTAGAGGTCTAGGATACCCCGGTGCCGAAAGCAAGCATAGAAGAATTCCCTTCACTATATTCACAGCCTTAGTGCTAAGTTATCTTCTCTACCCAGCCTTTATATACACTCGTTCGATCCGGTCAACTTTAGTAATTAGACCGTGCCTTTACGTTCCCCATGGGTTCGATACCTGGTTTACTCACGGGTGAAAGCTACTTCGACAGCTGTGCGCTTGCGGACTTTCTGTTTGCCACTGCTGGTGTCAACAACCTCCTACTAAAGAAGATGGACGACAACGCCAAGGTGAAGGAGCCTGTCTTCAACGCCGTCAACATGGCAGACTCGCAACTTGGTTGCGAGATCTTTGGGAATGAGGACCACTCGAGGAACGACCCCTGAGACCCGTGAGCACGTGGCATACATGAACAACAACAACAGCGGATATCCTCCTCAAGGAGGTCATGGGTGGACCCAGTTGCGCCCACAATATCTAGGAGGTAAATATAACTCTAGCTTTAATTCCAACCAACCCTCCTTGAAAGATATTGTTTTCAGACAAGTTAAAATTACAGAAAACCTCGCTAAAAAGCTTGCCTCTAATGAGAAAACTAGCTGAGTTTCAATAAAATGATTGAAACTCAATTGGCTCAGTTGGCCGCTGCTTGTCATGTTTCTGACGAGGGATGATCCCGGGGCAACCCGAGACTACCTTTGAGCAAGTAAACTTGGTGAGTGCAAGGGGTGGTAAGACCACTTGCACTTCACCCAATCCTAATACTATGGGGAAACGACTGTTTTTTAACACATGTTATATAGTTTTTTCTATAGTTTTTGTGCACTCATGATAAAGGGCAAGAAAAATATATAAAGAGTCTAATTCATTGAAAATTATATGCTTTTTACCTTGTCCTACTCTAAGTCATATAAGTGCATTGTGAAAGTCTCAGATCTAGAAAGCATGTGTAGATTTAGTTATGATTTAATCTTTGCTCTAGTTGTTTTAAAGAAAATAAATCACCAGAAAGTATATATATCTCAGAAAAATCTGAAGATTTCATAGTAGATTTCTCTTGTAAATAGTTACCTTAAGTAAAAAGTTCAACTTCAGAAAGTACTTGTATATTTATTTATGTTTTTCTGTTTGCTGCCACTAAGTGACGGTTAAAATAAATAGAAAAATGAATAAAATATTGGTGGTCCTAGAAAATATGTTTTAGTGTGAAGAACTCAAAAATACTCTCACTATAATTTTTGTTATTATAAAATTTTTTCTATAATTTAGTCCCTAAAATATGCAAGAAAAGGGCTTAGAAATAATTAAATAATATTATTGCTGAAAACTTAATCCTAAATAATTAATTTTTACTACATAAATGTTTGAGTTGCTACACCATAAGCATTGTGTTACACTTGTTTATGCATCCATGAATCTCATACATATGCATTGTCATATAGATAATTAGCTAGCTGACGGAACGTACGAGTTAGTCCCGGAACATGAAGAAGGACAACAAGAAAGTGAGTTGAACGTGATTGAGGCAAATCAAGTCCCGAACCAAGGTTTGGAAGAGCCCAAGGCTAACATAGAGCAAGAAGGCAAGCCTCGGAGCATGACTTAACTTTTAAATTATGCAACTATGTGTTTACCTATGTTTGTGCATTTAAGTTTAAAGGAGTTGATTTGAAACCTTAGATGCATGAACCTAATGCCTATGTTCTGGAATACTAGTATGGTAGGTCGATAGTTGCCATGCTAAATAAGGACATGGTAAAAGTCAAGTGATTTCTTGTCACTCGTGAGATATAGATGTTGATTGATTTACTTATGTTGGAATCATAAGGAACTGGTGGACTGGTTTTAAACGATAAGACGGGGTGTTTGATCATCCCGTCTACCGAGTTGAATTTGGCTACGGTCGTAACTTGTCGGTACTGTTGGTCAAGTTTTTGATTGTACTAAACGCATGCCAAGAATATGGTAATCGGTAAGCCAAATACCAGATTGAACCGGGGTGTGGTCTTTATCCCTGCTCTCTCTGGAAGGATTCCATTGTGTACACATGTGGTTACATGTGCTGCCTCAGCATGGCGATCGTGTAGGCCTTGTATCCAAGGGGAGTGGGCCCTGGCTACGAACCGGGGATCGAGGGGAACCGTTGAAATGTGTGGGCTCAGAATGGGACGCTCAGATCGTTTGTTTAGGTCCACCTTGCAAGGTTAAGAAATTCGATTCAAAATCGTATGTTTCTCACAACTATTGAGACTGCTTGACCTCTGTGCTGCATTGAGTAAGAAGAGGAATATGGATCAATGTTAATACTTATGTTGGATAATTGTTTGCTCCACATGATTGTTTAGATAGATGCTTACCTAGAATGGTTAATCAATTAGAACTTTGAGCTAAAATATTGAAAGTAAGGATCCACTTGTTGCTCTTTGGCAAAACAAACCCAGCAGCCAAAAAGCCTTGCATGTCTAGGAGTCGGTGAAGTAGATATCACCCGACAAATAAGCCTTGCTGAGTATTAATATACTGTGTTACTATCGTCGAATATTTTCAGGTAATACACTTGAGGATATGGTTGCTAGCTTGACTTGGTCGTGCCAGCTTCCTCGGGTTGGACGGTTGAGTGGGACACGTCCTCGGCAGGCGAGGATCATGATGTTTAACATCATGGAAGGCTTCTCCGTGATGTTGTGTATCATCATTTAGACCATCGTTTTCTTTTTCCACTGCACTTGAACTCTGAACTACTTTACTTTTACGTCATGAACTCAGTTTGTAATAATAATAACCTCTGGTGGGACCTTCTAGTGTAAAATTTGTAGATCATTGTAATCTCTGAACTCATCTTCATGCGAGTCCGTGCATGCTAGTTTCGATCGAGGTATTCAGTGGTTGCATCGGGCTTGACCTAACAGACTGTCAAGATAGTCTGTTTTAAGTGTTCGGGAACTCAGGCTGCCTCAACGGTGATGGTTAGCACACTAAAGCCGGGTTAATTTGAGCGATTCTGCCATAAGGCCGTCGAGATGACGTAATACCCTATGTCCTGTGTTGGATATTATGTGTATTGAATTAGATGGTCAAGGTATTCGGGTTGGTTCTAGGTTTTGGAGGGGGTCCCAGGCCGCCTTATATAGTCTGATTTCCTTGGGTTACAAGTCGGTTGGGGATCGTATCCTACCCGGATTACAAGGATTTGATTCTGTAACGATTATAGAGATCTTTCCCTAAATATCTGGCTAGTTTGTCCTGATCAGCGAGTTTCATGCGGATCACGATATCTTGTTTCGTGTTCCTCGCGTCAAATCTCCACGCTGAGCCGCCTGATTGGTGGGGCTAGGCTAGAAATACTCGGGCGGAGCCGCCTCCTACTGGATGGGCCGGTCCGTCTTCTGGTAAACCCCGTGCTGGGCCACCCCCTGCTTGTTGGGATAATCCGGGTTCTCATGGTACCCACGGATCTATCTCCCATAGTGTGGAAGGGCCCGGGTTGGAATCTTTGATGGGATTAGGAGATTTGGTGGTTCGGTGCTACTGGTTGGTGCCACTGCTTCCTGGGAGATGGTAGCAGAGAGTGAGCGGAAAGAAAGATTATTGAGCAAACAGATGGGCGCTTGTAGAGACCGGGTACACAACAGATGGATGTGACCTGATTTGATTTGCAGCAATTAGGAGGTGACTTTTGCATTGCTGCTTGTAGAGATAATTGGAGGGAGATGACTTGTTAAAAATACAGAATACTTGATTAACTTGTTAGTTACGGAATTTGAAAAAATAGCCATTAAAAGTTTGGCAAATTCATTGCATAAATATTGATCGCATACAGCTAGTGCTTGAAAGTTGTCCTAGAGTCGGTGATCTGTTTGGTCCTTGAAATAAAAATCAATGTTTAGGCCGGATTTGGATGTGCATCCTGCCTGTGATTAAAACTATGTGCGCCTAAAAAATAGTCTTTTTAGCTAGGCGTACCTACGAATAGTTTTTATAGTGAAAGAAACTTGTGTTCCAACTATCCGGATGTGAGCATCAATCAAGTCTATCATCATGGCCCGTGGACAATGAGATCCAGGATAGCGTAACCACATTGCATAAACGAAGGCTTTGCGATTTGCATATATTTGAAGCATATATACCAATTGAGCTTGATACAGTAGATTCTTTTCCCATATCCTTCAACATCCACCATTGCATGTATGAGAGTGGTGGTGCTTCTCTGTTTCAATGGTGTCGTGCTTGCATGCGCACTTCGCTAATACTTAATACTTAAGGTAGGACAGTGATCTCATATATATAATACCATGTTATTATTCTGGTTAATATATGTGGTATATGTGCCATGAAAATGCCTATCGACACGATGGCATGATATTTTTTTAACCTTTTCATTAACATCTTTTCTTATCTTTTATTTTTCTAAGGATATTACATGTGCGTGCTGCATGTGCATCTATGCTAGTAAATGTAATAGGATACAAAGAATAAGTTTTTTTTTATTTTGAACGAACAGCACACGACGTGTGCGTTTCATTGATATAGCAGAAAAATACAAGACTATGTCCCTGGAAGGTCATAATCAGGCAAAACAAAAAGAAAACTAAAAAAACTAATAACTGGCGGGTCGGATTGGGACATCGACACCGCACCACTCAGACAACCTCAAAGGTCGGGTTGGGAAGGGGACACCACCAAGCACTCCACGTCGCCATCCCTCGAGTACCAAAAGCGCACTACCATCACCAGGGCAAGGTTCACAGAAGATAAGCCATTGTCACCGCCAGCGCCGTCGTTACCAACGATGTCCCACACCGAGCTAGCCACTGTCATACAGGGTTAGCCGCCATGGTCCGCTGCAAGCTGTGTAGCTACCATGCCATCGAGTCTGCTTGCGTCTCCTCACGAAGTTGCCCTACACCGAACCAACACCCGCCGAGCAGGGCTGGCCGCCGTAGGTCGCTGCAAGCCGCCAAAACGATACCTGAATAGCTGCCTTTGGTCATCCATCTGTCACATCTCGACCACCGAGATCTGATAGTACCCTTTGGGATCCTCGCACCCAATCGTCTCATCGAAGAGGGAAAAATGTCGCACGGAGTCTCCGACAACCAAAAGAAGGCCACCACCGCACAATCACTCCGGCGAGGCACCTCTGCCGGCCACCTCCTACCACGCCGGCCTCCGCCAACTTCGTGGTCACCTCTGGCACACGGTCCGCCCAAACCGTCACCCTCAAACGCCAAACAGAGGTCCTGCCCTCTCATGACCGCAGCAGTGTCCACTTCTTAGCCGCCTTCCGCCACCGCGAACACCCATCCTTCGAGTCCACCACTAGGTGTCCACCCACTCTACCACTTGACCCCGTTCACCAAGGATGGAATCTAGCACCGACACGACCAACGCTATGCGTGGCCGATCGCCGCCAAACCAACCAGTGAAGTCATCGACGCACTGCAAAGAACGACGGCGTCTTCAGGAAGAACACGACGCAAAGATGCGTCGTCGCCGCCTGCCCGAGTTGGGCAAGGTTTTCACCCGGAGAACCCACCATCGAAGCAAGGAGGGTGCCTTGACAACGTCCTCAGCAGGAATACGGCGCTCAAGGCGTCGTCGTTGTCGGCTCAGCATGCCGCCGTGCAGGATTTCTCCCGGCACCCTCCTGCCCGCAGTCGCCGCGAGCTCACTGCCAACCATGGCCACAACCACCAGCCAACCTTGCCTCCAGGGTTGCCTGAAGCCGCCACTGCCCACCACGGGCCTCACCTCATCGCTACCGCACCCCTCACGTGCCGCACCCATCACTGCCGCCGCGCTGCGCCCAGGTGCCTCTGCTGGACCGCTGCTCGTCGCCGTGCCGCTGTCGCCGGAGCAGCTCATCGCCTTGGATGGCCGGAAGCCGCCAGCCGCGCCTCCACGGCGCCGCCAGCAGGCCCCCGCGCAGGCCGCCGCCAACTGCACCTCCATGGCGCCGCCGGCGATGCCACACGCAAGCCACCCCCGACCGCAGCACCATGCCGCCGCCGGTCCCGCACGGCCGCCGCCTACGCGTCCCGAGCAGCTCTACTCGTCCCCAGCACCTCCCTGCGGCTTCCACTCCCTGCCCGCCGTCGTGGCGCGACACAACCTTCTCGTCGAGGTGAAGCCCGTTCCGCCGCGCCGGGCGACGGATCCGACGTCGGGGCTCCCAGATCCGGCCGCGGCAGGCCCGGATCCGGCCTCCCCGGCCCGTCGTGCGCCATGGCCGCCGCCCGGAGCAACCCGCTCCGATCCGGGCGGACGCAGCCAAGACAGGGCGAAGGGCCCCGCCGCCACCTTCCTAGGGGCCGCGCGGACTTCCCGCGGCACCCTCCGGTGACGGCGAGGTGGAGGGGAGGGGGAAGAGAGCGGCGGCGGCGAGGTGGCCGGGCTGCCGCCCGTGTCGCCCGAGCGGGGTGGGCGACGCGGGGGCCGGAATGTAGCAAAAGGAACTATCAAAGAATAAGTTTAGCGTATACTAAATAAACTGAAGTAATAAACGCCAATTTGGCATATATAATTTTGGGGAAAACTGAAAGTACTGTTATACCAAAACCAACGGCTGTGGCAAAGACGACGAGGCCGGAGTGCGCTAGTACGCGCGCCTCCGCTGCAGCTGCAGCGCCACCGACTCACGTACCAGCACCGAGGGCCTGCGCCGCTGCCGCCATGCATCTAGACGGCTCAGCCTTGCCGTGAAGGGGTCAGGGGAGGCCCAGGGGGCACGGCGCCGCCATCGGCTGGCGCAGCGTCATCGCCGAGGTGCGCCCCTTCTGCGGATCCCGTTGCCACTGTTTATGCGCTGCCACGGGGATTGATCAAGGCGTCGATCGGATTGAAGCCAGGATGGAGCGAGGGGGGCAGGCTTGGATTAGAATTTTTTCCCGAAGTGTCTAACATTTATATAGATTTGTTCAAAGGAATAGAAGAGGGGGGACCCTTTTCTCTCGTGAAACAACATTTATATATTTTTCAAGAGCCTTTGATGAGGTTAACTTTGTTCCTATAATCAAATATGCACTCCCTCTAGTTACGCCACCCAAGCAGACAAGTTATCAGTACTTAGTATTTCAATACTAACATTTGTCGAACCACAAGTGAATTTTCTATCTTTCACTATGTGCTTATTAGAATTTTAGATGCAAACAGCCATGCATATGCAGCTCAGTGGACACAAATTGATTCTATATATGACTCCACCTACCAAAATAAATCAAAATCCTGCTATAGTAGTACTTTTGGTGGTCTTATGTGTGCGGCAGACGTCTCGCCTATGTAGGGATAGATTTCGATGTTTTAACATCCGAATTATCCGTGTTCATATTTGACTATAAGGAAAATAGACCTAGTGTTAGGTCATTTGTGATTTTGGTGATTGTATAACAACATAACTATTGGGACTAATAAAGTTTGTCAAGTGTATATTTGAAGGTATTTTAGGTCACAAGGATGGAATTCAAACCATGGTATTCAAACCATGTAATCCAAGTCATGGAATTCAAGTTACAGGAGAAAAATAGACTTAGAATATTTATAAGATATCCAAGATATGATATTGACAAGCTTGAGAAGAACCCGTGAACAAATGAAGCAAAACACAAAGAATCAGGAGCACCGCAACGGTCGGTGACCACATGATCTCAGCGGGAAATTCAAATAGAAGCACAACAAGTTGTGGTCTGAGAGGAGTAGCAGCACCGCAACAATTGTGCTAAGGCAGAAGTTGAAAATAGCTACTGGATTGACAGACTATTGCGGTCATCGCCAGGAATGAAGGACCGCAATGGTCGGTCGTGGCCAAGAAGATGAAGATCGGCTCTGGTTTGACAGACTATTGCGGTGGTCTAATATTGACACGCACGTAACAGTCGGTGGTCGCAGTGGACCCACTATCAGACCCACAATGGTTATGTGTACGGTGGAGACAAGATGTTGCGGTGGTGCACCAAGAGGGCACTGCAATAGTCGGTCCTATGCAGAAAAGTACCAACGGCTACATAATGGCTAGTTCTTTATGTTGGGGCTATAAATACCCCTCCACCCAGCCATTTGAAGGCTTTAGAGCTTGGGAAAGCTAGTGGGTGTTGAAGTTCACCAATTCATATGCTCTATCCACCAAAATGCTTAAGAGAAGATTAGACAATTAGCAACAAGGTTTAGGCTTTAGTGCTAGTTTAGGCCACTTAGCGCTTCGCTTTAGGCTTTAGTCTAGAGTTTAGTGAGGTTTACATACCTCTTTGCTATCGGTGCTTGCACGCACCAAGTGTTGTAAATCCGGGGCGTTGTAGTCTTGCGAGACCCTCCGGCAAAGCTTTGTGGAGAGGCAGATGGTTGTGCAAAAGAGGAGAGGCCATTGGCGGATTGCCAAAGCTCTAACATAGTGAAGACGGCGGAGTTCACCGGCGAGAGGCCAAGCTGAGACCCACTCGTGTTGTGGGTGGTCCCGTTGGCTATCACGAAGTTTCCTGCCACCGGAGCATTGCCCTAAGGAAGGGGCATTTCCTAAGAAGGGGCTCCAATGAGAAATAGGGGGAAGTTAGCTAACTTCCCGATACCTCGGTAAAAAATCGTCGTGCCGAGAGTTTGCATTCTCTACCATTTACACTTTCGCATTTACATTGTGTCCTTACATTCCGCATTTACCTTTTCTAGAATTGCCTTGTGTAATTGATAGGATTCGAACCTAGGGTGCAAAACTCTTTTATGATAGAGATAGCAACACATAGAAAAATCTAGTGCACATCTAGATAGAAATTGACATATGTTTTTATATGTGCTTGGAGCCTTAGTTTTTAGGACACCTAATTCACCCTCTTTTAGGGTGTCACGGTACCTGCATTGATTAAAATGTTAATATGGATATCTGTATATTCGTATCCGATTTTAATACCGATGTTAAATAGAAAATATCCAAATTTATTTTTTGTTTTTTCTCTATCCGAATCCATATTTGTATTCAAATAAAATGTGAAAACAAATAAAATATTAAATATTACCCGAATGCGAATAAAAAAATATAGACTAAAAAAACCATCTACCCGAATGCGAATCCATATTCGAACTATTCGTTTTATATTTATATTCGACAAAAATAGATGAGATTCGCATTCATATTCATATCAATCAAGATTCGCATTTGTATCCGTATTCGAATGAAAATATAGTAAAAAGTGATATCTGAATTTGATTTCATTTGTATCCGATCTAAATCCATCCCACGCTATAGACGTGTGAAACTTGTGAACCCCGTCGCCGTCGTCGATTTTAACCTCGGAGCTGCCTACGCGTCAGGATGCCGTAACCGAGCCGGCCAAACAACCAATTTGACCTTCACATAAAACTTCGTGCTGGGCCGCCAATTACAGTAGCCAATCGGCATTTGCGTAGAACATATCAATTAGCAATGATCCGTCCATGGAAAACTCGGACGCCGATAGGCTCACGTCCATAGTTCCAATCATCAACGCTGTAATGGCCCTAATGCTAATTAATAGACTAAGCATGCATCATATGCACCATAAAAGTTCATTTGCACTTTTGTATGGCGGACGGTCTCCCCCTTGGGGGCGGACCGTCTCCCTTTGCCACGTAGGCATGGTCAACCCGATCAAGTCAGCCCCTCGCCACGTCACCCGCGGATGGTCCGCGCCACACGGGTGGACGGTCCGCCACCTCCTCGCGCATGCGTGTCGCGGGCGCAGAGCTTTTGCGCCACGCGTCCTCTCAGACCCACTCGTCAGCCCGCACCCCTTCTCCTCTCTGGGCCGACAGCAAGCCCCTTCTCCCTCCTTCCACTCACCCAAGAACTCTCTCTCTCTCTCTAACCCCTTCCATGTAGAAGATCCACCACCATTGAAGCCGTCGACCTCGCCGTAGCCTCGCCGGAGCTTCGCCGGAGACGCGCTTCACCACCACGACCTCGTCCTCATTCTCGGAGTTGGATCTAGGAGCTTCTCCAAGCTTCTTCATCTCCATTTTCATCTTCTTCACTAAGCTCAAGCCAAGCCCGAGCTCAAGCTTCCCCAAGAATAGTAGTCTTGATGGAATAAAGTGTGAAACCCGTAGTCATTGGCTGTCCTAGGAGTGCCAATGTAATTTTCTCTCCTCTTTCTCCTAGCCACATCAGTCATACCACCTAGAAGGAAGTTTTCTCCTTTTCTTGGAGCAACCGGCTTTCTAATTTCAGGCATAGCCGTCTCATCATCTTCCTCTTCTTCTTCCTCTTCCTCACCAGCAACACCTTCCTCTTCTCCTTCATTACCAGCACCTCCATCACCCTCTTCTTCTTCTTCGCTGCTCACAACAGCTCTTTCCTTCCCTTGACGACGCACAACCCGATAATTTTCATCACTAGCCTCATCATCATCACTTGATGTATCCATAGCTTCTTCATGAACATCTTCAATGCCTAGGAGGATCATCATCAAAAAATCCTCCCGAACCAGAACCACCTTGTTCATCGGCCATGTCCTTTGATCTCCTCTGGTAAAATATAATCTCCTGGTCAAAAAGGATTGTGAACACATATATTAGGACACAGGAATGATTTGGAGATAAAAAGAATTACAAGATTGGAATTTAAGGTCAGATGGCCACAGCTCTGTCCAGAACCGGTGAAACTGGTTTTGTACAGAGCACAAAGAGCATGTCTAGGTCATGGGTAAAAGATGGATTTGAAAGATATGATCAACAGAACTTAAAATTCATGTCCACAAAATATATTCCTTGACCAACAGACCTAGCACATGGTAGTTCACAGAATATTCTAGCTGAGCAAGATGAATGGCCAAAAGTGTGGGAACAGCAGATTATATCCATGAGAAAAAGTCCTACAAACTTGATAGAAAGTTACACGTTGAGAATGGATTAAGTAGGGTCGGCCTGCCCAAACCGGTGAAACCGGTTCTATGAACCGGTGAAACCGGTTCCTGGGGGCAGAACCCTAAATCGCCCATGTTCAAAATGTAGCCCACCAAATCCAAAACCATTCAAGGGGTAGCTTCCTGGGCATACTAGGACATTCCTCAAAGGGTTTCAACAGATATGCAATGAGGAGATAGATCGGGCGATGGGAACATTTGGTACCTCGGAATACCTAGGCCGCATGAGCTTTTGAATCCAAAGCGGTTTCCACTCCGGTGAAACCAACCTCCAGCACCAAAGTCTTCACAAGAATCAAAGGGGGGGCGAGCTTCTTCTTCTTGGGGGCCTTCAAATCGCCATGGGGAAGCAAGGTTCGGCCATGGGGGCGTTGGGAGAGAGAGAGGGTCGGCCTGGGTGAAAGGTGGAGTGAATGAGTGGTGAAGGGGTAAGTTTTCCCGTGGTAAAGAGATAAGGTGTGTGGCCCCGGCCAAAACCGGTGGAACCGGTTTGCCAAACCGGTGAAACTGGTTTTTGCCAGAAAACCAGAAAAGTTGATTTGATCTCCTTTCCACTTGAATCCTGATTAGATGAGATAGATAACCTTAGGATTGAATCAGGAACTAGATTTAGCATTGATAGATTGAGATTTTCCAACATTCAACAAATCTCCTTGATTCTTCCAAGGGAGTTGGGAAAGATAAAGAATTTTATGGACTAGAGGAAAATCTCACCATTTGTGACTAGTCATCAATCAATCAAGGGCAACAATAGTCACAAACAGATTGATTAGGTCACAAAGACCAAGAACCAAATATTTTTCAAAAACACACAAGTCCTATCATGCTAGTTGAATTTTTCAAACTCTATCCTATGTCACACAAGCATGCAACTAAATCAAGTCAACAACCATATTAGAATGTTTAGCATATTCCTTTAACCGTTTTTATGGAACATTTGACAGTCAATTTTCAAGAAAGAATTTACTAAACATCCAATAGGTACAAAGAACGTGACTTAAGAGAGTTACATGCAAGAATGCACACACTAGCTTGGATTATGAGGCGTAGATGCTCAATGTAAAGACATGGGTTAAAGACACATACCTTGGCCTCTAGCTAATCCTTTCTTCACATTGGTGAAGATTCATATCAAAAAGCTTGTGCATTGTCAATATAATCCGAATGCCTTTTCTCTTTATATTTTTCCCTTTTTGTGCATCATAGAAGAGAAATGCATTAAATAGCACAAGACCTATTTTCATTATTTAGTGACCTTTGAATTGGAGAGGCATAATGGATCACTAAAAGATGAAACTCCACAATATAGGTTAAATTTCTTTTTCTTGATGCACATGTGTATATGGATGGAAGGGCAAGCTCATATGCATCAATCTTGTCACAAAGCCAAGCAAAGGGGTTTAATCTATATTATGGCAAGCAGCTATTTATTGAGAATAATTCATTGCCCAAGTAAGAAATAGATACAATTTTACCATTTTGGACAAAAGGCATAGCTTGCTTCAAAGAGAGACAAACTCTCACAAATGATACTACAAGATCACTAAAAGCAATTGTTAGTCTCAAAGACACAAATTGTAAGATAAACTCCCCCTCAATAGGTGCATCAAGTGTTTGAATCACTTGTCACATGCACTTGTTCAATTTAATGGATTTGAGGAATTTATTTCACAATTTGGTCCCGGCACATAAATAAATTGCATTTATTGAAATGATGCCAAGAAAACTTACTACCACAAAGATGGCATATGAATCTGTATGCCATTGAAGTGCTGAAAGAATTCTTACAATATTCCACTTTAGATGAATGCGGATAGTTAAACCTCTGCCGGAAATTCTGGTACTCCCTTCCGGAACTTCTGGTGCGAATCCGAGGCTACCGGACCTTCGCATCGGAAGATCTGGAGTCAATCGGAGATTAAGTGTACACTGGACCAAACCGGTGAAACCGGTTTGCCAAACCGGTTAAACCGGTTTTTCCTGGCAGCTTCCATATCAGTGGAAATGTAGCTTTATAAGATCCAAGAAATTCTTTCTTCATTGATTTCTTATGTTCCTGCACTTCAAAGTAATATGCTCTACTAGAGAGCCATTAAAAGCATCTTGTGGCATACGGGGAACAAATAGTGGAGATAAGAGACTTAGATATCCAAGCATCCATAACCAAAGATGATATGCTTGTTTTCACAAAGAAGAATANTGATGCACTGCCTCAGGCAGAACCGGTTTTACCGGTTCCTGTAACCGGTTAAACTGGTTTTGCACAGGCAGCTCCACCTTCTACAAAGGACATGCATCAATCAGGTGTCCAACTACCTTACATTTATAGCAAGCCCTCTTCTTGGATCCTCTTTGCTTCTTTCCCTTGCTTTTAAGCTTGGTAGGGCACATGGATGCGTAATGCCCATGTTTGAGCATTCGAAGCATTGTATGTGATCAAGTCCCTTTTTCCTCATTTCTTGAGTCTTGTTCTTGTTGACTTGCTTGTCATGCTTAGGGATTAAACCAGTGGCCATTGATCCCTTCTCAAGTTTATTCATCATGTTTTCACGGTTATCTTGAGAAGGTTGCACTTGGCCCTTTCCCTTAAGCTTGACCAAGTTATTCTTGATCTTTTCTCTCTCTTGCTTCATATCTTCCAATTCTTTAGCAAGAAGATCATCACAAGACTCTACAAAAACATGCTCACCACAAGATTTGGTTGCTTGGGAGCAACACGGTTTTTCACATAATAAAGTAGAATTGATGTGAGAGCATGTGCATGTGTGTGTATGAGGTTCAAGATACTTTACCGATGTAATCATGACCTCATTAGATGTTTCTAGCAAAGCATACGAATCAACAAGCATCTCATGGGAATATTCAAGTTCCTTGTGAGTGCCTTGCAATTTCATATGCTCACTAGTGAGCTTCTCGAGTTGAGCACTAAGCATTTGTTTTTCTTGTTCTAAGGATGCTACACAAGTAGATAAATCAGTAGCACAAGCATAATCCTTTAACAAGATTTCATACTTACTGATTAAGGAGGCATGTGATGATTTGAGAGCCTCTAGTTCTTTGGTCAAAGAACTTAGTCTCTCATCAATTTGACCATTGCCCTTCTTGGTCTTCTTCTGCTTCTTCTTCTTGGCCATCAAGCACATTATGCTTTCATCACTGGAGGATGAACATGTTGACGTGGAGGCTTTGCTTGAGTCATCGCTTGTGCCTTGAGCAGAGCTGCACATGGACTCTCTGGCAGAACCGGTAAAACCGGGGTTGCAAACCGGTAAAACCGGTTCCTGCACAGGAACCATGTTTTGCTCATTGTTGCTCTCTTGCTCCATAGATGAGGTCACCTGAGACTCACAAGATATTGTTAATGTAGATGAGCATTTCTCAGGTGACTCCATGACTTCTTGCTCCTCATCATCACTTTCAAAATCTTCGAAAATCTCCGTGATGAGAGACCAAATGAGATGGGCATCTTTACAAATTTTCCTTTTGCTAGAGATGATGTCCCATATATCTTCACAAACAGATCTTCGCAAAAAGTCAGTAACACAAGCATTGAGTTGCGAGCATGCTAACTCCTCTTGAGTGAGTTTTGACAAACCAACGTTGTCATAATCAAATTTAGGAGGTAGGATGCTAGCAACTAAAATATGTTCAATTACAGGATCTACATTTCTAAGAGCATTATGAACATTACCATACCAAGAAGCATAGTTTGAGCCATCAAGCTCAAGTGGCTCAAAAAGTACCTCAATCGACATCTTTTCTTCACGGCGGTTAAGCTGGGATGTGAAGCCAAGCTTTGATACCAATTGAAAGGACCTTGATGTCGACTAGAGGGGGGTGAATAGGCGAGTCTGCAAATTACAAAAACTAATTCCAACTGTCAGCACCAAAACCGATATTACCGGTTTCCCAAACCGGTAAAACCGGTTCCTGCACAGATTGCACTAACAAGTATATTTCCCCTCTACGAATTCTAGTACAAACCACAAATGGTGTGAAGCTTCTAGGGATATTTCCAAGTGTTCCAATGAAGCTCCTGCACACAGCTCAACACACCAAAGTAGATCGTAGCGGAAGCACAAGTAATATGCTAGAAATGACAAAATGAGGAAAGAGCTCAAACCAAGAGACAAAGAGATTTTTCTCCCGAAGTTCGTATTCACTGCTGCACCAAGCCACCACCAAGGCACAGTGAATCCTACTCTCCGTTGAGAAAGCTTATACGACCACCCAAGGTCAAGCTATCTCCTCCTTCCACTAAGTGACCTCTTCCCTTGCGGAGGCGAGGTGAAACCTTGACAAACGATCCCGTGGCTCACCACACACTTCGGTAGCTCACCGGGCAACACCTAGCCGTCTAGGAGGAAGAACCTCCAAGAGTAACAAATGCTTCAACGATTGCTTGACGAAACCACAAGTGCTCAAGGGATTGGATTGCTCTCTAATGCTCACACACAAGTCACTCTCTCAACCCAACTCAAGAATCTCACAAGGATTGCTCAAATCTCACAAAGAGGGGTTGGGGAGAGCTCTGCTGGCTTCTAGAAAGTGTTAAAGTCGAGCTGAGCCAGCAACCCCTCAAAGAGGAGCTCATGGGTATAAATACCCATCCCTCCAAAAACTAGCCGTTTTTCTGTCAGAGAAAACCGGTTCCACCGGTTGCCAAAACCGGTTTCACCGGATTTCAAACCAACTAGCCGTTAGACGCTCAGGCCACATAAACCGGTTTCACCGGTTCCCAAAATCGGCTCCACCGATTTTGCCAGGGAACCCACACTAAGTTAGAAACTCTCAAGGTTAGACTCACATGGGTTCACTTGAGCACTTTTGGAGATTGTCATTCAACCAATGTTGCATCCCTCTTGATAGTACGGCATACCTATACTCAAGACATAAGATAAATCATAATTCAACCACTTGAGCTTGTAGGTCAATGATCATGCCAATACTTGATCAATCACTTCTTTGAGGGCTTCTCAACATTGTATCTTCAACTGAGCATATCCACCTTGAGCTAGTGACTTAGGATTTTCCATAACTTATATTTGAATTCACTTTAATCCTTAGGTCACTCTCTTTATCAATCATAACATATATATGCATTGCATTGTTTCTTTTGATGAGACTTGGATATGATACTTCGAACACACCCCGGACACTAGATACTTCACCTTAGCAATTTGCACCTTAGCTTGCTTAGTCCCTCGCTCTAGTCATCTCGATTTGCTTCTTCATCACTTACCCTTGTATCATCAAGTCGACTTTGCTTTGCCTTTGAGTGAACTCCATTTGAAAGATTCTTCAAATGCTTGTTCTTGATTGATAAAGAATATCCCATGAATTGCAAGCTTCCAATTAAGACCAATATATAACATATATGCTCATGTCATTTTTATCATACACACATGAAGCCTTGCAATATCCAATCTTATGTATTCTTCTTCTTTTCTTAGCTGATCCATAAATCTCTATCTTCATTATAGTGATAATGTCTCATGTCTTGTCCAAAGAGCATCCATGACATGAGACCAATAATGTTCCAAACAATCTTCATTGAAATTAACATCCCAATATTTAATTACAGTCCATCTTAAGCAATTAGAGACCACATATCATGCATAGACTAATGTCTCCATCACAAGCATCAAAGACTTGCCACAAATCAATCTAGAAATCATGGGATCATACTTGCTTGCTTTGATTAACCACAAATATATCATGAGCATATTGATTGTAAATGAATTATAAGAGTAGATCCCTGCTCATGCACTTAAACAAACAAGTTAGTCCTTTAATCGCTTTGTCACTCAATTCACCAAAATCCACTTGAGGGCCTAGATGCACTTTCACTTATGCCCAAAAACTTGTCCCGAATCGGTTCTTTTTCACCATAATGGTCCGCATTTGACCCCCGGACTATCCGCGGGACGGTCCACCGTTATGGTCGGACAGTCCGCCATCTGGGCGCGGACGGTCCACCACTGCTCGTCCAGCACCCATATACTTTGGCTTGTTTGATCTACACTTATGTTATATACCTAGCTTATTTAGAGATGCTTTATACATGTTATGCATTGTTTATCATACCATTTCATACATCATGACAATCATTCATGGCATGTTTATTTAACAAGCATCATTGCATTCGTGTAGAGGATGAAGCACCGGAGGTTGAGGAGGCGGAGCCCGAGCTGGAGGCCTTCCCCGACGACATCCCCGCCGAGCCTCAAGGCAGGCACCTTACTAAGCATATCTCTCCCTATTTTGGATCAAATTGTGTTATGAGTCTTGATTGTGCATGAGTTAAGTTATATATTATGCTTGAGTAGAAACCCAATTGATGCATGATCCTCCTTAATTAGGTTCAATCCTTTCTAGTTGAGTATGCTTGCTAGGTGTCCCGTTTACTTTGCTTAGCTATGCTTAGCCTCGGTTGAAGTCAAAAGGTGGCAAGGTGACCACCCTTGCGAGCTATAGGGTGCTTGACAACAATTACTACTAGTTAGTGGTGAATGAGTAAAAGATGAGCAACTATGAGAATGATGATCGAGGCTTGAGCAAGTATGGTGACTTGCTTGAGTTGTATAGGGATGTATCATTGTAGCCGAGTTTCTTGAGCACTATCCGTACAAACCACATACTTCGATCGGGAATGGAAACTAAGTAGCATAAGTCACACCTTGCTTTGGGCAGATTCGGCGCGGGTGGTGATGGTGTGTAGTCAGTGGTTCCATTGCACTTGTCTCTCCCGGCCGTTCGATCATTGTCGGTTGTGGATATGTGAAAGGTAGAGACTTGAGCTGACGCTTACTCTAGACATAGGGTATGGTGGAAAGCCTTGTTCCGTGTGGTTCCAGTTGTACACCCCTGCAGGGTATTAATCTATTGCAATAGCCGCGCTCTCGGTCATGAGCACGCTTTTGAGGTTGGAATCTCAATGTAGATACCGAAAATGAGTTCAGGGAAGATTGGGCTTATGTCACTTGATCATTTATTTATTTATGCAAATGTATTGGTGAATGATCTAGAGTAGTTTAGTTGCCATGTCTTTTGCTTATTATAACTTCATCAAAAAGTAGAGGCTTTTATGCAAAATTAATTATCTAACCCTCCCTTGCTACTTATCCATATGCATATTCCTTGGAGTCGGGTACATATACCCTATGTGGATAAGTCCTGTGGAGTACCCTTTGTACTCACGGTGCTACCGATAAGTTGATGCAGGTGATGAGCAGCCGAAGGCCGTGTTTGGCTTCTTCTACCCTGCGGACGGAGGCGCGGGTAGGGAGTGATGGCCGGTGGCTTAGCGGAGAGGCACTATCGGCATATAGTGTGGACTCTCTTATGATGCTTTTGGTTATCGTATGAGTGCGATGTAGACTTTCCGCTGTTAAAACTCTGAACTTGGTTATGTAATAACTTGAACCTCTTTATGTATGTGAGCTATGTGTGGAATGTTGTATTGTGATGATGTTTTACTATATTGTGCTTGTGAGGTGTGTATAAATCCAGTGCTTGCTCATGACACATCTCAAGAACTACCGAGATTAGACTCCTTTAATTGAGTTGGCCAATGGACGATGCTCGATTAAATAGGTTTAATTTGGTCGGTTCCTCACAAACGCCTTGTCGTCTCTGCCATTATTGATAGTAGCAGGAGGAGCGAGGTCAATTCAAAACAGGACTAAACAATAGAGATCACTTGCTGCGTCGGTTCAAACTAATTCACATTGCTCTTGTATAGTAATCGTATTACCCACCAGCCCATCAATATGGAACGAACTGCACACACACGGCACACGCACTCCCGACGGCGGTAACCCGAGCTGAAAATGACGCCAAAAAAAATCGTGAACCGAAGCTGTATAAAATGTGAGCACAGACGATACGGAATTTCCATCCAGGCCAGTATCCTTTGCAACAGAAGAAGCCAAGCACCATCTCATACTAGTGATTAGCGCACGCCCATACGCGCGGTGTGAAGCACGCATTGTGTTGTATGATTAACATTATTTAGTTTTTTTATTAAGCATCAGAAATGGGTAGAGTATTAGTAATATTAGATAACCACATATTTATATACAACATATAATATTTTCGAGCAGCGCAGCGAGTCCCGGGTGTCGTCATTGAGCCGCAGGAGGGAGTAGGGACGGTCATGACGTAGTATCCACAAGAAGAGCACACAACAAATTGATCTGCGGGTAAACCAAATCGATCTGAACGCATCAAATCGAGGGATGTGACAAGCTCGAAAACATAGATGGGCAGGTGAAGGATGAGGGACACATCTATATCTATCAGGATGGGAAGGGCATATATTTGTCAGGGCATTCGAGGGGTATTGGGAGTGTTCTAGCCTATAGACGAGCGACGCGTGGGCACATCGATGGGTGGGGCATAAGAGCAAGGAGCAGCCACCGGATGACATGTGAGGACAGAGGCTTTCAGCCAATGGGACACCGACACCAAGCCTTTGGGAGCGCGGGTTGATTCAATGAAAACGCGGATGTCTAAATAAGCGAACGTTGATTACATGAAAACTTGGGGATCTAAATATAAAATGGCTAGCCTTGGGAGTGCGAGTTGATTCCATGAAAACGCAGAGGTCTAAATAAGCGCGGGTTGATTAAATGAAAACTCAGGGTTCTAAATATAAAATGGTTGGGCCACATGTTGTATCACTGGATGTTGGATGGCCATCGGACGAATGAAATGTTAAACTAGAGGGTCTAGATAAACGCACGTTGATTACATGAAAACTCAGAGATCTAAATATAAAATACAGAGGTCTAAATAAGTGTAGGTTGATTATATTTTAACTCAGGGTTCTAAATGTAAAATGATCAGGCCATGTGCTATATCACTGGACGTTCGATGGCCATTGGATGAACGAAATGTTAAACTCGGGGTTCTAGATAAACGCAGGTTGATTACTTGAAAACTCGAGGGTCTAAATGTAAAATAGCTAGGCTACATGTTGTATCATTTGTCGTTGGATGATCATCAGACGGACCAACGAAAATGTTAAACTGAGGGGTCTAGATAAACGTAGGTTGATTACGTGAAAACTCAAGGGTGTAAATATAAAAAAAATTCACAGAAAGGAAATAAAGTGGAGCAGCTAGCACCATCGATTAAACATCGAATGTAGTAAATTTTACCTACGTGGCCTATCTAGCCGGCGGCCGAGGGCGCGTCGTTTCATGCGTTTCATAATTTGGACCGACGAAAATGTCAGGAGCAAGGACGAACAGCAGCGCTGCAGCCAGCTTGACGATTCTGCTCAGCATGGGAGCCACAGCCGTCCTTGTGGCAGCGCGGCCAGCTCCAAACGCGCCACCTGTCGCAGCCAACGGCACGTGCCAGTCTAGGGTGGAGCCGTTCGGGTAAAGTGCGAGGAACACACCGTAAGACCTAGTTCATCGGAGTAGCTCTAAACCTCTAAGCAGTGGTCCAGGTCTTCCTTGCCCATGAGCCACAGGCTTCGGCAATCAAGAACATGGTCCACCAGGCTCAAAGTGAGTGCTAATAATCCGAAAAGATAATAAGCATCTTTGTAAGACGACCCATCACATTTGTTCTTAATTTATTCGCTAAATCCACCCACACCGAATCAGTGATCCGAGGAGGGACGATCGCCAAGTACGACTACGGCAATGCCGCGGACAACACGGAGCACTACGGGCATGCAACGCCGCCGGTCTACGACTTCTTGGCGATCCCCGACGACTTCTTGCTCTTCCTCAGCTATGGTGGCAGGAACAGCCTCTCGGACATGAAGGACGTGAGCCACCTGGTCCAGGCGCTCAAGTCGCACGACGGCGACAAGCTCATGGTTCAATACCTGGACGACTACGCGCACGTCGACTTCATCATGGCCAGCAACGCCCGGAAGAGGGTGTACGCGCCTCTCATGGCTTTTTTCAAGCTCCAGCAGAAATGACGCGTGCCATTGTTGCTATAGTGTTTGGTTGAGTTGTGGCATTCAAAAAAGTAGCTGTGGGTTGTAAAAAAGCTGTTGTGAAGTGTGGGCTATGAAAAAGTCGAAAGCCACTTGGTTGATCAACTGTGGCTTTTGATAAAACTGTTAAGCAGACACCACGTGTTATCCACAGCTCTCCTCATTCAACTATCACCTTCTCTCACTAATGTGCGGACCTCGTTTGTCGATCCCTTCTTCTTCTTCTAACTGGCCAACTCGTGAAGGAGGGTTGGGCTTGCGCCGGCCACGACGGAGCTCACGCCCGTGCACCAGCCGCGGTGGATCTCACACGCGTGTGGCCGCAGCGGAGCTCGCGCCCACATGCCAACAGCGGCGGATCTCGCGCCTGCGCTCCTGGCGTGGCGAGCTCGGGATGGGTGTTTGTCTCCTACCTGAGAAGAGGCAAAGGCGAAAAGGCCTGCCTCGGTGGTAGGGGAGAGGTGGCCGCCACAGTGTGAGAAGATGACGAGGGAGCTGCAGTGAGCAGGGAGACGAAAAGAAGAAACAAACAAACCGGTACGCAACGTAAGCAGTGGTAGTGAGTAATTTTCGCGAAAATTATTGGGAAATGGCTTACCGAAACACCTCCACTCGTCACAGATAGAGATGTAGCCCTAAGGTTACCCTCGTTCGTCATTGTGAGCAAGCAGGTTACCTTCGGGTCGTATTGCTTCTGTGACCAAAGAGAAGAAAGCAAGCGAGGAGGTCTGAAGGCAAGGACAAGCTACGAGGGGAGAACAAAGGAGGTGTTTACCTTCGTCTGCCATTTCATCAGAGTTAGATGCCGAAGCTAAACCTGCGAAGAAGCCAAGCAAGCTTGGAAGAGGATTCGAGTGGATTTCGAAGGCACCGGCAGGACTCTGGCACGGAACGAAGGAAGAAGAGACCAAGTCTTACATGGGACCTCCTTTGTATATTTACCCATATGCCCCCGTGACTGTTGTGTCACAAAATTAAGGGTATTATGCCTGAATTCTTGAGGGTAGTTTAGGTATAGAAAGATATCTTTTGGGCTCCCTATAAAAGGGGGCCGTCACTACGTGTAAGGGTGAGATTGATCGAATGTACAGTGAACTCGTGAATGCCATTTCACCAACTAGCTTCATTCTTCTTTTCTTCTATTGTTGGTGAAGAGCTTCGGCTCCGTATCAGAACAGTTGGCGCCCAACGCTTAAGCGAGCACAAAGAGAACCCATGATGCCACCAAAGAGACAAGCAAGGAAGCCAATAGAAGATGACAACCAAGTCAACTCAGACAACCAAATCACCACATTTATCCAGCACACCGCAGACCTAGAAACTGAGAGAGTAACCCAAGATGAAGATACCGAAGAAACCGCCACACCAACTCAAAAGAAATTACGTAGAATTGAAGAGAGGCTGCGTCAAAGAAATATAGCAAAACAAAAAGAACTCGAAGCCACCCCAGAGAGAGGTGCAGCATGAAATGGAGCAAGAACAAGAAGAACAGAAACAAGAGCTAAACCAGATACAACAACAGTTAATAGAACTGAGACAAGCGAAGCAAAGAAGACTTAACATTACAAATGAGAGAACCTCCCACCATCGCCAAGAGCTTGAAAGAGAGCTCGAAAGAGCAAGGAAGCATGTTGAACCGCTTTAGGCAGAGCTTAACAAAGCTCCTACCTTCACTCAAAATAAAGTCCCAGGCTCATACCATGTCCCAACCTCCGGCTCAGGCCAGCAAATACTGCACACCCGAGCAATAGATTATCCATGCCCATTATCAGAAACACTTCAATTGGCAAGATGGCTGCCTTTGTACAAACCAATTGCTTTACCAAGATATAACGACTTCACATATCCTAAGCAGTTTCTAATGAGTTACAAAGCTGCCATGGCCTCCACAGGAGGAGATGATATAGTGCTTGCAAAATCATTCATTGTCATGTGTGATAGAGCAGCCATGAGCTGGTACATGAAGCTGCTTGGTTTATCCATTAACAACTGGCATGAACTGAAAAAGGAAGTAATCAAAAAAACTTCAGCGTCATGGGGGACCAGACATTATCGTATGCAGAAATGACAGTGCATCAGCAACCAAAGGAGTCCTTGAAAGAATACTTTCGAAGATTTGTAACATTGAGATCCCAAGAACCACATATCCCAAATGAAGCTATCAAATTTGCTGCAAAACAAGGGCTTCGGCCAGGCCCATTTTCCCAACATATAGCAACAGAACCACCAATAACACATGGAGATCTATATGAAGATTTCAGAAAATATTTCAGATCAGACAATGACAATAAAATGAGGTTAGCAAAAGAAGCCATTCTCAAAAATCAACCCGAGGCCCAGTACAAGCAAAATCAATATAAGGCAACACATTATCAACGCTATCCATCATAGTACATCATGAATGTTGAGAATCCACCTTCATTCCAAGAAAATGTTTGGAACCAAGGGGTGAACCAAGCCAAAGAGGCGGCAGAACAAACCAAGGCAGAAGCAGAGGAAGAGGTTCACCTTTGGGACAAGAATTATTCTATCAATACCAAGGCAAGAATCATACACATGGCACCGAGCAGTGCAGAGACATAAAGAGAACAATAGAGAAGATTTGACAAGATACGAGCCTCTCAAACAAAGCCAACACCATCCACAAACAATACCCAAGCATCCCAACCCTATTGCCCAGTCTTCCCATCTCTGAATTCCAATGTCGTGCACCCATCAACCATGGCGGCACAATATGCACCTCCACCACAAACTTACCAACATTATTTCCCACAAAACCTATACCCACAGCTATACAATCAAATACCACACCCACATACTTCCCAAAATATAAAAGTAGAAGAGTTGCCACCACCACCCCCAAAAGCCACAAACACAAGAATCAAACACACCTAACCCACTCCCAAGTTATGGTCATATCAAACCCATAACAGGAGGTTCCTCCATTACCTTCGAAACCAAAAAACAAAAAAAGAATTACTTTCAGCAAGTGAACAACATCTCTGTTGAGGACCCTTACAAAAATTCGAGTGGTCACACATACCATTTACCTTCACTGAGGAAGACCTCAAACTACACAACTTCCCACATAATGACTCAATGGCAATTGAAGCCAATGTAGCTAGATGATAATTGGGGAAGTCCTGATGGATATAGGCAGCTCGACTGACATAATCCTTGCAAAAACTGTGAGATCGATGACAAACATAAACCCAGACAACCTTGAGCCGTCAAACGCACCACTTGTTGGCTTTGGGGGAAAGAACAAAGACCCTGGAAAAGATAACATTGCCAGTGTTATTTGCCAATACCACCAATGCATGAACTAAGTACATCACCTTCGATGTAGTAGATATAATCTTTGACTACAATGTCATTTTTGGAAGAGGAGTGATAAATACCTTCGAAATCACCATAAGACAAGCCTTCTTATGCTTGAAAATGCACGCTCTAAAGGGAGTCATCACTGTCTTCAACGATCAGAGGGAGGCCAGGAACATAGAAAGAGCAGTTTCGTCGGGACAGTGAAACGTGCACATGCTCGAGGGAAAGGAACCATTATATCCAGAGGAGGCCCCTAGTCCTGGCAAGGATAGAAGAAAAGTGACGGAAGCCACTGAAACGAAGCAAGTACAACTACAATCAGATGTATTTGACAGGCTAGTTACCATTGGTTCCGATCTAGAGCCAGAAGAAGAAGAAATACTCATAGAATTTCTTCGAAATAACAAAGATGTCTTCGTTTGGTCAAGCAAAGATTTGTCAGGGTAGACATAAACATAATTGAACATAAGCTATCCATCAGCCCATCGGTAAGACCGAAGAAGCAAAAACTAAAGAAAATATCAGAGGGAAAGTAAATGCAGTGAAGGCGGAGGTACAACGATTGCTGGACGCTAATGTTATTCGAGAAGTCAAATATCCAAAGTGGTTAGTAAATACAGTCCTAGTATAGAAGAAGAACATAAAGTGGAGAATGTGCATTGAGTTCACAGATCTAAACAAAACATGTCCTAAAGATGATTTCCCACTCCCAGGATTTGATAAAATAGTTGACCAAGCTGCTGCAAGTGAAATGATGGGATTGCTTCTCTGGCTATCACCAAATACGGATGAAAAAGGAAGATGAGGAGAAAACAAGTTTCATAACACCAGTAGGCACTTACTGTTTCATCAGAATGCCTGAGGGGCTTTGTAATGCAGGCACCACCTTCTGCCGGATGTCAAGAATTGTCTTCAAAGAAGAATTGTTTGACACTATATTGGTTGGTTCATTGTGGTGATCTTGGGGGGACAAAGGAGCTGGAATTGCAGCGGTTGTAACATCACATTCGGGAGAAAAAATAAGATATGCAGCGAACCTACAGTTCTGCAATAGCAATGACAGAAGCACAAAAAATATTGCAATCATTAGTAGCATGCGAGAAAAAATTATGTAACTTGCAATATGCCCGTCTTTTAAGCTCTTCAGGTGAAGGAATAGTATGAGACATTTTAATGTTTTCAGTCTTTAATAATTCATCAAAAATATGATCACACTTGGAAACATCAAAAGTAAATCGCACTTCTTCTTGCCGATTCTTTTGAATTGGCTTAAAAGATGGACATGTGTAAGATTTATTCTTAGAAGGCCACAAAATTTCAGTAGCATACACATTTTCCTCATCGCCCAAACTACTAGAATCATAATTAACAACATAAACATTGGAACGATGAGTCTTATATGTATCCTTAGCATTTTTCAATCGGTTTTCAGTGGCTAAAGCCCTTACTTGTACTTGATTAACCGAAAAGTGATCAAAGCTTTCTATCTTCTCTATAATAAAGGATCTTAAACCATTAAAAGCAACATCAGCAAGATCCCGTTCGGAAAGTGACAAATTAAAGCATCGGTTCCTAGTCTCCTTGAATCGTTTAAAGTAATCTAAAACAGATTCATCTCTTTGTTGCTTAACCGATGTTAAATCTATCAATTTTAATTGAGTACTCCCACTATAAAAGTAATCATGAAATTTTTACTCTAATTGATTCCACGAATTAATTGAGCTAGGAGTTAATGAAGAAAACAAAAAAAACGGTTTCAGTTAAAGATAAAGAAAATAAGCGAACTTTCAAAGCATCCCACTACCGAAAGAGGGGCTATAGCGGGTGGTGCTGACTGCTGCACAGCTGGAGTTACAAAACCGATGCCACCGGTTTCGCCAGGGTTGGCGAAACGTGTGCTGGCGGCGGTGTCTATACTGGGTAAAAATTAGTCGGCATATCATACTGTGGATTTTCAGAGGCTTGCTCTGGTGTAACTACTTCATCACGTTTAGAAGCATAAATGGTATATTATTTTTGCTCTGGCATATTCTCATGTTGCATAAATGGTATATTATTTGCATAATAAGATTTATCTACCATCCTATCTTTTTCAATTTTATCCATCCTGTCCAAGTGCTTACTACTTCATCGGTAAGCACAGCGCTAAACTTATCATCACGTTTAGAAGCAGAAGTTTCAGGTGGGTGTACAGTTACCGGAGGTATTTCTTCCACCTTCTTGTCCTTCAAAGTGAATGCCGACGTCATGAATTTATGAGTTCTTGTCACTTTGCCCTGGCGATCCACTCCCAGTCCCATCATGAATTGATTCTTCACGTATTCTTGGACTGCTTCAAGCCTTTGACGCTCCTCTTCGCCAAGCTCCTCCACGGAGGGCGTAACGATATTGTCTTTGTCCAGATCTGAAATAGAGCCCATCTGGCTAGGGTTTGATAGATCATTTATTGAAACCAAGATCTCCAAGTTCCCTAACGGAGTCGCCAAAAATGTGTTGACGCTTTTTACGGTCAATACATTGAGAATTGCGCTAGCTCGTGTGGGTCCGTAACGGATCGATCACCTGCAGATCTCCAAGAATTCCACCGATTTCAGGAATCCGGTGCCACCGGATTTCTATGGTTTGCTGCGAAGACCTACGAATGCCGGCCCGAGAGGGAACCCGTCAGGTCTGGCATGCCTAGGGTTGCTTTGAGGTCGGCAGGCAACTCAGAACGTCGTCAACGCCGTAGAGACGAAGTACGAACAGCAATGGAGGTTGGAAAAGTTAGAGTTTGAAGATGACAAAAAGTAAAGGTATTTGTTTTTGATTGATTGGATAAACCCTCAATCGGCCATGGCCCTTTATATTTATAGGATGGGGAGGTCTTGCCCAACAAGAAAAGCCCTATTACAACTCGGACCCACAAAAGAGTCCAAACCTACTAGGACTAGGGGAAAACCGGTGCCATTCTGTTGCCAAACCGGCTACAGAGTAAACCCGGTTCCTCCGATTTCAGAATCCGGCGTCACTGGTTCTTACTGCCTAACTGGCCTTGTGCCAATTTTGATCGTCAATAGTAACATTGGCAGATGACTTAGCCGCTGCAGCTTCCGCTTCAACCATTCTCCGCGCCTCAATAGTCCGGAGCTCCTTCTCCTGTGAGCGCACAAGCTGTCAAGTAAAACAAAAGAAAATATAATGTCTACAATCAGATAGAAACAAACAACAACAAAACAAACAAAGATTACATTCGCCAAGCGATCATGGGCAAGACGATGTGTGACTTCTCGTCCTGTTGCAACCCAGAAATTTTGGCAAAATACTATCTTTGTTGCACGAATGGCTTCGTTAAAAACACTCTTATCAAGGGGATCCTGCGCCTTAGGGAAACAAAATTCCTTCTTCAAGAATGCCTTATAATGTTTGCAGCCTTGATCAGCCAACACCTTGAAGGAGTTGCAAGCGCAAACTGTGGCGGCATAATCACCAACCGAAGACATTATGCCAGGGAGAAATTTGAACTGCTCATCTAGCCAATCAAACAGCTTCTCCAGGCCATACTCGCGGCTGGGAAAGGCCATAGGTTTGGCAACATAAGCATTTAATGTGGACTCATAAGCCCGAAACAGCTTGAGGCCCCTTTCCCAAACCTGTTCCAGGGTATCCTGTTTATCTTGCCGAAGCTTCTTGACAGTGGCATGAAGGCGATTGGCTTCATCTTGGAGGCTATTCTTCAAATCGGTGGTAGTCAAAAGATCAGTCCTGTACTTCGCAACCTCCGCAGTAAATTTCCTCTTTTCGCCTTCCATGCTCTTGACCTAATTCTTAAGAGTGGAAACAACCTCGGCATCACCGGCTGGTTGCGCAAGTTCTCAATAATATCATCCTTTTCTGCAACCTTGCCTTCGAGAGCAACGGCCTTATCCTTAAGGGAAGAAACCTCACTATCCAACGACAGGCACTCTTCATGAAACTGCTCCCTCTCTTGCTCAATTAAACCTTTTAATTTGTCAAAAGTCTCTTTCTGAGAAAGCCACTCCTTCCACAAAGATTCAAGCTCTTTTCTCTCTTCAGGTACATCCCCAATTCTCGAAAGAAGGCGGGAGAAGAGCTCTCAACATGCAATCAAAGACTTCGGGCGTGTTTGGCACAGATCCACTCCAGGAAACCCAGCTCCGCTCCAACAACTCCAAGTTTCCTCAGCTCCACTTCACCAACTCTAGGAAAACATAGAGCTGTTGTACATGTTTAACAAATTAGCTAACTCCAGCTCCACGAAAGGGATGCTTTGCGAGGAATAGTCTGTTTTGCCCCTTCTTTGTTTTTGTCGCTGCTACAGTAGTTTTGATGCTGCTACAGTATTTTCTCTCGATATGCTACAGTATTTTTGGATGTGCTACGGTAATTTCGGATGTGCTACAGTGTTCTGGATGTGCTACAGTAGTTTCTTCTATGATTGTTCCAAAATGAAAGAAGAAGAAAGTGAAGTCAAATACCTCTCCTGCTTACAATTTAAAAAATAAACTTTGTCGACTAGTTCCAAGCAAGAGAAACTCTAGTGGCCAGCTGATCACGAAATACATCCATAGTCGGTGTGTTGTTTGCTGATGCTGACCCATCGGACGCCGATGAAGAAACATCATATTTGTTGTATCTTTCCAGTATTGTTGGAGTGAAAGTAGGATCACGATCAAAACGAGCAAAATATTCGTCCTCACCTCCATGCTCCCAAATGAAATTATGCAGGACCATGGTTGCCACTATAAGCATTTTTTGCTTGTACATAGGATAGGGTAGCATATTGTACATAATTTGCCATTTCATTTTCAATAATCCAAATGACCTCTCAATGATATTCCGAATGGACCAGTGAAAATGCGATTGAACCTTTCCATTGGATTCTTAGGTTCGGTACCTCTATGCCATTCAGGCAAATGGTACCTTTCACCCTTGTACGGAACGAGGTAACCAAGGCGATTAGGATATCCAGCGTCCACAACATAGTAATTGCCTAGACACTGATAAAAAACAAGTTAGTACATGGTTCACACATAGATAAAAAAAAACAAGTTACATGGTTAGCTACTTGTGGAGGATGTGGGAAGAATGCTTCGTCCATTTTGATTGCATTGTATAGAACACTTGCGCCATGCATAGACCCCGGCTGTCCCGTGGAAACATACGTGAAGTGCAAGTCAAAGTCACATACTGCTAGAACATTTTGAGTAGCTACAACGGTTTTGCCAATATATATCACTAGTTCCTCATGTGAGAGAGAGACTCGAATATGAGTGCCATCAAGTGCACCAAAGCAATCTTTAAAGTGAGGATAAGCACGTCTGTCATCTCTTATTCTCTTGTGGGTAGTGGGAAAGTTCGGATTTTTTGGCCTAATGAAATCTCGCGCCATTGCCATCAAAGCACTAAGGACCTCACCAAATTTTCTACTAATGGTTTCTCCTGAGTGCTTTAATCTATTCTAAACTCTTCGATTTGACTCATTGCCACTACAGGTGTATAGGAATTTGATTTGGATGAGTTTCAAGACTTAGTGGTGGCATAGTCGCCCCCATCGACTATTGCGGTGGTGACCTGAGTGGTCACTGCAATAGTCGGTGCCCTCTGGCCGAGATGGCCGGGGCACTGTGCCCCACCGACTATTGCGGTGCTCAGATGAGCACCGCCACAATAATCAGTCCGACATGGCCAGGGATCCAAACCACTCTAGTTTGACGGACTATTACGGTGGTGCATTGGTTTTCACCCACCCCAATAGTCGGTCCGCCTCACTGGTCACCTGAAATTGGGGCAACGTCTAGTTTTCTTGCTTGGGGGTGTTTGGATCCAGCAGGGCTAAAAATTAGCCGTCACATCGGATGTTTTCATGGTAATTAAGAGTATTAAACATAGACTAATTGCAAACTAATTGCACAGATGGAGGCTAATTCACGAGACGAATCTATTAAGCCTAATTAGTCCATGATTTGACAATGTGGTGCTACAGTAACCATTTGCTAATGATGGATTAATTAGGCTTAATAGATTCGTCTCGCGAATTAGCCCATGACTTCTGTGATCAGTTTTATTATTAGCTCATATTTAGTCCTCCTAATTAGCATGCGAACATCCGATGTGACAAAGGCTAAACTTTAGCCCAAGGATCCAAACCACCCTTGGCCTATAAAAACTTCATGTGTTCGGTCATTTCAGCTCTCATGCTACCAGAGAAAGTTCATTGTGATATTTGAGAGCTAAGAGCAAGCAAAACACTAGTAGTGATTATGAAGTTCTTGATTTTGAAGTTTAAGGACATCATTAGTGCTTAGTGAATAGCAAGTGTGCATCCACCCATTCTCTTGGTCTTGTGCAGGTCAACTAAGGTTCTTGCTTGTTACTCTTGGTGATAGGCATCAACTAGATGACTTGGTTGTGGTGTTCTTGGTGATCTCTCAAGAAGGCATCTTGTAAGAGGCCCATGAAGGTGTACATTAGTCTCGGGCCAAAACCATGTTGAGATTAATGCTCTGGACCAATGACTACTTCTCCAGTAGTGCAAGAGTATGCGTGTGTGAAATTGGGGCCAACGTCTAACTTGCTTGCTTGACCTATAAATACTTCATGTGTTCGATCATTTCAGCTCCCTTGCCACCTGAGAAATTTCATTGTGATATTTGATAGCTAAGAGCAAGGAAAGCACTATTAATGATTGCGGAGTTATTGATTTCAAAGATTAAAGACATCATTAGGACTCAGTGAGTAGCAAATGTGCATCCACCCATTCTCTTGGTCTTGTGCACGTAAAGTAAGGTTCTTGCTTGTTACTCTTGGTGATGGGCATCAACTAGACGACTTGCTGGTGGTGTTCTTGGTGATCTCTCAAGTAGGCGTCTTGTGAGAGGCCCAAGAAGGTATACATGGCTTCAGAGTCCATCGTTCCGGAGGGGACAAGCGACATCCACTAGACATTTCTTAGAATTGTAGTGCTAGACAAAGATTAAAACTAGGTTGCAAAACTCTTTTTACCGTCTAGATAGTCACACTAACTAGGGATAGGCACATAGGATGATTAGACTTGATTAGGTGTTTAATTCCACAAAAAAATTGTTAGAAGCCTAATTCACCCTCCTCTTAGGCATCTTGATCCTTTCAAGGGTGTCAGTCCCCACATGGTATGTAATCTGATGCTGCATTTCTTACTATCATTTCAGATTACTGGGTCAATAAAATTTTGAATAGTTTCTTTTTGAAAAAATGTTTCACAAGAGATTTTCTTCAACTATATGACCAAAAAGCAAAGGCATGAATCATACAAAAATCTGACAAGACAAAGCAAGAAAATTCCCACAATACAAGCAAGACCTAAATAAAACACAAAAAGAATATCTGGAAAAACAAACAATAGAAGGCAAAGGTGAGCATGAATGTGGGCAGACAAATAAAACATCACCATGAGGGTTTTCCTTTTCACCAGCCGTAATTTCAGACATGAAGCGATCAAGCTGAAAAAACAAAGGCATTTGGGACGGCACACAGGATGCCAACACCTCACGTCTCATATCTGTATTTACAACTGTAATGGATAACAAATGCAGTTACATTTTTTATGACTTAAACCTAAGCTACTTTGTGGTGTCCAAGATTTACTTCAGTTCTGCAAACACCATGAGTTATGGATTTACATTATCAGCAGACAAACATCACAGCATTTTGCCAAAAAAAAAATAAAAAAATATAAAAAACTGCAAATTTATAGAAGACAGTATCAAATATGCAACTTTCTGAAAGAATAATTGCAAGCCTGGTGTCCTTTTTCAAACCTTTTGGATCTCTGCTCAAAGTAAGAAATCACAGTTCAGTTGAGGTCAACCATATCACTTAGTCAGTGACGTCTTTTTTGGTAAAGCGAATATCCAACAAGAGCAGACAGTAATATAGTCCACAAAACCTGCATTAGGAAAGCAACTGGATCAAAAGTTGAACCATGACTTTGCTTGCATAACGTTAAATTTACCCAACCTATCATTTCACCAATGGGTTAAATGTAAAAGTACCAAACCCCAAGTCTAAAAATATAGAAAATTACCATATTTATTGCATTCCATCGCTCAAGCTTCCTTATCCTGGATTGCATATCATCAAGAACACTATCTGTAGAAGAAATTTCTCGCATAGGTGAAGATGAATCTGAACTGAAGCTCCCTCCCTGTATTATAATAATATCAGTATATGAGAATTAAGTTGACAAAAGAAGCCATAATTTTTAATAAGTCAGTTGGTGAAGAGCTAAATAGTCCTTATACATTTTATACAATACGGGGAGAAAAAGAATTGAGTTATCTGTTATTTTTCAGTTGTTGTGATAAATAGCCTTGTAGATTTTAGAGGCCCAGATGAGTATGCCCATTACCTGTTAATATAAAGTAACGAGGAGAAATAAAATTGAGTTGTCTGCTATCTTCTCAGCTGGGACTATGGTTTCAACTTCCAACAACTGGCAGGAACTACCTGATTCCTGGTCAAACCAGCTTGTGGGATACTAAATTAAGGCAACATTTTATCTGTAATTTATAACAGAATTTTTTTTCTCGAGTACGCAAGAGAACTGAGCATCATTGTATTAATAGTAGAAGAAAGGATCTTACATAGACCCAGAAACACCCTCGCACCCCACAACCAGACACCCCGGGTGCCCCGGTTAAAACAACAAGCCTAATTACCCAAAAAGGAACTGCAAGACCTGACCCAAAAACTCTACTCTAAGTGACCTCCTCTGCTGTGAGGAGGGAGAGTCCCTTAGCTCCCGCTATTCTCCAAAGGTGAGCGTCATCTATGGCTGATATCAGGGCTGTCTCCAAATTAGGGCAGCCCCATTGAATATTATATCGTTGCGCTGTTTCCAGATAGACCAGGCTCCTAGCATTATGATGGAGTTAAGGCCCTTCCTGATCTCATGAGTCACCAAGCTCTGAATTCTCTCCCACCATCTGTCCCAGGAAGCTTCATTAGGAGTTGGAGCCAGAGCGGCTAAGCCAACCATCTGCAATAACTGAAACCAGAACTGCATAGCAAACACAAAGTGGACCAGTAAGTGTTAATATTTTCCTCCTCTTGGTCACACATCACACAGTGCTACAGATGGGGGAGTCCTCGTCGAGCCAGTCTGTCCGCAGTCCAGCAACGGTCATGAGCAACCAGCCACATAAAGAAGCAGCACTTGGGGAGTGCCCAGGTTTTCCAAATGCGCTCATACGGTGCAAAACTGGTGGGCCCCTGGAAGAGTGCATCATAGGCTGATTTTGCATTATAATCTCCTGTGGAAGATAGCCTCCAAATGTGCCTATCAGGGGTATCATCCAGTTGCACAGCTGCCAGCATAAGTCCAACTTCCAGGTATTCCCAAAGAGCCTCTACAGAGATTTCTCCCTGAATATCCTGTTATAACAGAATTATGATGATGATTTTTTCATGATTCCAGCTAAGACATGTTCCAAGGATAATCAAACCGTGCAACTTCCAGCAAACTGGTGGGGTGCAGAAAACCAGCCAATTATATACCTTAGAATGGGGAATTCGGGGGTTTTCTCGACCTGCATGAGAAGGTCTTCTTAGCAAAATGCCCCGGGGCAGTCTTAACCCCTGTCGAGTTTTATGATTCCAGCTAGGATTGCAGACGGGGCGGGTTCTTCTACGAGCCTGCAAACCCGCCCCGCAAAATCATCGAATGTGGCACATGCGATCCAGCTGCAAAGTTTTGGTGGGCCAAAGTTGGCTTAGCCTGACAAGCCCGCGGATAAGTGAACAAACCCACAAAGACCCACAGCTTCTCTTCCATTGGCTTGTGTCGCAAGTCTAGCGAAACCTAGCACCGGCCGCGCCGTCAACATCCCTGCCGCAGGTAGTTCATCCGCACAACGATAGCTCTTCCCGCACCGCAGCAGTCCTGTTATAATTTTCACGAAGCAATTCTTCTCATCGCAGAATTAGCATTCGAATAAGCAGGAATGCACGTTTGATCAGAAACAGGGATACAGCACGCGCTGGCAGGCTTTGGGCATGGCGCGCCAGCAGTACTAGCCGCTGCCGAAACTAACAAGCTTGGTCCTCCACCACCCTGGGTCCCTTCTTCAGCCTCACCTTGTCGCCGTATAGGCCTCCCCATTTGCTACACTCAGCTGAGATTAAGGATAGGTACGGCGGCAATGGCCAATGGCGGCACAAGCTCTCCCCGATCGGTGGTGAGCCGATCAAGATGGATAGAAGAGGGTATCGATTACTCTACGGATCAAAGGTGCAGTGCACACCTCACATGGTATATCAGATACAAATGATAAGTGAAGCGGCAGTAGTGGCAAACAAGCCAGCACCGCATGCATATCAGTGAGAAAGATATCGAATTGAACCGCTAAAGCCTAAAGAGCAGCTAGCTTTGATAGTTTGCGGGCCTTGGGGGTTTTCATGCTTCTACCACCAAGTCCGCCTGCGATAATTATTGAGTTGCATGCTCCAACTATTCAACCCAAAAGTTTAAGCTGATGTGGAAAGGTGGGCAATTCACTTATATACTCCAACACTCCCCCTCACGTGCAGGCTCTCTTAGGCCGCATACATGGAAATTGGAGTGGGCTGCAATTATTTTATTTAATCGCGCCAGCCAGGATTCGAACTCGAGACCTTTGGCTTTGATACCATATTGAGTTACATGCTTCAACCAATTCAACCCAAAAGTTTAAGCTGATGAGGAAAGGTGGGCAATTCACTTATACTCCAACAATAATAGCAAGCAGCAAATTTGCATCTGCGGACAGCCACTAACCCGCTCAATTACTTTGCGGCAAGCTTAGTGGGCATGTGGCTGCCCTCAACCCCCGCCTGCATGTCTAATTCCAGCTAAGACATGTTCCAAGGAATCAAACTGTGCAACTTCCAGCAAACTGGTGGGGTGCAGAAAACCAGCCAATTATATACCTTAGATGTGAACCTTCCAGCAGCAATAATTAGATAGAATGCTACATGATCTTAAACAACAAAAAGATGCTCTATAATCTAGGCTAAACCACATGACCAAAATATTATCAGTGGGTAACATATTTAAAAGCACCAAAATGAAGTATATTTATATAACAAATGGGTATACTATGAAAATATATTTCATAATAAATCTACTGATACTTATTTAGTGGATTCAATTTGATATTCTGCTCTATAAACTTGGTCAAAATAAACCTAGGATAAAACTAGAATTGCATTTTTACTATGACTGAGTAACATTTCCAACAGGAAAACAGCTTCCCTGTTTTTTTTTTCTCGAATACGCAAAACAGCTTCTCTTCGACTTATTTTTCTTGCCTGTTTGTTTCTTGGGCAGCTTATGGGATTATGTTAATCTCTATGTTATGGTCAGTATTCAGTATCAAAGGAGGCGTCGCAGGGAGTAACTCAGCAGGAGTCATCAAGATTCAGTAGTCGCGGCAATTAGACAGTTCTGACAGAAGTCTTGACAGTAGCTCCAGAGGTGCATTAGCACCATAGATATAAGGAGTGCATTAGCATCCATCAGCATATTCCATAGGATATGCTCTATGTATTAGCGTCGTCTAAGTGTCTTAGTGTCGTCTGGCTATAGCATATTCACTAGAATATGCTTGTATATCTTAGAGTAGGTGTTTTCCCTGGATTCTCTGGAATATATCCTTTGGGACTATATGTACTCATGGATGCCCCTTGGGCTAGTTGAGAGAGTAATGAGAATCGGGGGAGTGATCATCTCCTCGCCAAGGTGGATCGGGGGAGTGATCGTCTCTACGTCCTCCACGCAGAGATGGAGCAGCCTTGAGGTAGTGCTGGCCACTACGTCCAGTTCGAGGGAGCTGGGGGAGTAGGCAGCTCTTCATCAGCGAGCGTGCTTGCCCTAGTACCCGAGTCTCCGCCGGCTCCGACAAGCCCACCAACACCGGTGAGTACTCCACCAGCCCTGGCGAGTACTCCACCGGCTTCGACGAGTACTCCGCTGGCTCCGGCGAGCACTTCACCACCAACGTCGCCGGCCAAGCCTCGCTCTCCTATGCCGGCACCTCCTCCGAGCGCGGCTTCACCAACTTCGGTCCATGACAAGCAGCGTGTGTCAAGACTTGTACCGCACAAGTTGAAGGAGAGGTTGTACATGGCGTACGACGACGGCGAGCCTCGGTCCTCCGCTAAGGCGGAGGGAGATGTGGCCTGGTGCGCCGTGGTGCAGCTTGGAGGAAGGAAATGTCAACACCAACAAGCAACTGGACGACCTCCCGACTAGTTCACTCGGAGGGTCAAACATCAAGGACTTCACTCATGGATCGTGATGGTTCAGCTACCACGCAAGACTTAGGGAGAGATTGACAGACAAGTCTTGACGGTAGCTCTGGGGGTGCATTAGCACCACAGATATAAGGAGTGCATTAGCATCCATCAGCATATTCCATAGGATATGCTCTATGTATTAGCATCGTCTAAGTGTCTTAGTGTCGTCTGGCTATAGCATATTCACTAGAATATGCGTATGCTTGTATCTTAGAGTAGGTGTTTTCCCTGGATTCCCTGGAATATGCCCTTTGGGCCTATATGTACTCATGGATGCCCCTTGAGCTAATTGAGAGAGTAATGAGAATCCTTTTGGGCCAACAAGTTCTTTGTTCAGTTTGAGATTGAGTCAGTTAAGTCAGTTAGAGATTGAGTCAGTTAAGGAGTTAGAGATATTTTAGTTGGTTTGTTAGTTTGTAATCCCAGCTATATATGCTTTTGCCGCACCGATAGTAAAGTCGAGCCTGGAACCAATCTAAACTCTCACCTCTGTTCTCTCGTCTCACCCTCACTCTGAACGTCGCCAACTTGGCGACAATCCTACCACCACAGGCAGGAAACCAGCAGCGCAGCCGCCAGCAACTTCGCATACCTATCCTATACGATCACTTCCCCATGGACTGACACTCTGTGTATAGATTATATAATATGGACAATAATCTGAGATTATTCTTCAGATTATAAGCTAGTATTATCTAGAGGGTAAACAAACAGGTGGTGGTGGTAGTATAATCCCACGAGTTTGAGAGCTCCAACATAACTTCTCTTTTCTAATGCTGTTCTTTGTTTGTTAATTGAAACAACATTGTAGCTGAATCCAAACAAACAAGTATTCTCAGTCACAAGCTGTTGCACCAATACTATTACTGCACTCATGAATAGCTTATCAAGAAAGGTTCCTAGTATGGTGTGCAAAAAATGTACATACATAGAAATCTACAGGAAACGTACCTGTGACTGGATGAACTCAACTAGTTCCTGCAGCCTTGCAGCTTGTTGATTGTGAATACCAACAGTTACATTATCATCAGCTGGTAAGCTCTCCAAAATAATTTGAAGATAGCTCTGCATAGCAGCAAGGTACCATGAAATGGAATAAATACAAAAAATAAGTTACATATGGATTGACTGAGGACTCCTAACCAAACCTTTGTTGTGTACAAACCATCCAAGCTGAGTGCAGAACCAGCAGAGGAAACTGTGTCTTTATTTGTCCCTTTAATTTGAAGATATGGAGTCGCCACGCCTTGTAGATGGTCAACTTCTATTAAAATCTTTGAGAGTGAAAAATGCATCAGAATATACTGGTACTTAAATCAATGTAATTTGAACAGATACACTGATCTGCTTCCATCATAACATTACACAATAATGCTACATAGAATAACAGATATGATGAGCATTGCTTTAGGTGAGTATGTAAAGCTACTCATGAAGCAGTTTAAAACCACAAAATGCGAGAAAGGTTCCAGATTTATATGTTCATCCATAATGCTTGAGGTATAACAACTGTAGTACAGTGTTGAAGTATAAGTTTAACTGCCTGCATTTTTCTATCAGCTTAAGCTTTTGGGTTGAACTATAGCCACAAAGTTCCCGGGTCGACCGGGTCGTGGAATGGGGTCAAGGATCGACACTTTATAAAATCATGGTACGAAAGGGGTATACCTCTCTAGGGTGAAATTCGCAACATGGTACGTGAACCATAGACTACCGGGTCAATGATCCAGGGACGATGTTCAGATCGACAGGCCAAAGACATCAAAACCAAGGAAAAGAGTAAAGAGAAAATGAAAAAAAAAGAGGACTAGATGGGCTGCTATTTAGTGGGCTATACAGCCCACCTCCACCTTGCTTTAGCCTGCATGTCACGCAGCAGGTCACCAGCAACAGCCGTTTCTTCCTCTCTCTCGCTATCTCTCTCCTCAAGCCGCCGCCGCGACACCGTGCCGCCATCCTTCGATGTCCACACCGATCCCCATCCAATCCTCTATTGCAGCACCTCCTCCGCGCAAAGTCCTTGCTTGATCTCTGCTGTAGCATCCTCCTCGCCTCCTGTACCACCTCTCCTTAGTCCCTGGTGATCTCAAGACCCTAGCACAGGAGCTCATGAACCCTTGCGGTATGGGTCAACGAACCGTCCAGAATTGGGACATTGACCGGTGACGTCCCTGACCCTCGAATTGGGACGACGTCCCTGGTACGCGGAACGCAGCTTTGACCCCAACCCTTGTGACTATGGGTTGAATTGGTTGGTCCATTAATTTGTAGAGGTGTCACTTAGGTCCCCAAACTCCGAAAGTGCATTTTTGGGTCCATGAACTTTTAAAGTTGTGTCATTTAGGTCCATACCTCTCCACTTAGGTACCTAGTGCTGACATGGCATGCTAACTGGACATCCCCTCTCTCATTCCTCTCTAGCATGGATGGGATGAAGCAGGTCGCTCTCCCGCATTTCGCGAGCATGTCGTGAGCGCCGTTCGTGGCAGCCCGTAAGTTGCAAGCTCCGTCTGTCGCCAACTGTGAGTCCCGACATCATGCCGCAGAAGCCGAATGCCCTTGTATAACCTTGGCACGTGCAGCTGCCGCCGTTGAGAACATGCGCCACCACCGCTGACTGGATCATGGACATAGCTCCAGTGCCGTCGCCCGACTCATAGCAACTGCTGCCGTCAAGGCCTCAAGGTACCGTGGCTGGAGAGCATCTCCAAGTACTATTGAGGTAGTCACGGTGCTCGAGGATGACAGCATCTCCAAGTCCCACAAAGTGTAGCTCGTCGACGTGGTGACCCTCCCGGCGAGGAGGTGCTAGTTGACGAAGAGCAGAGCATCTGGGTCGATCCCTGGCTGGCCATTTGAATTTGGTGTCGCGGATCGATGTCCTTATCGAGTTTGTCCTAGTAGAAGGACGCGTGCAACATCTTGTTGTTGAGGTCGCAATGCTTGAAACCGGCTTATCGGTTGAGCAGCCGGTTGAGGTGGCTTTCATGGCGGTGGAGAGGTCGTTGGTGGACACTGTCTTGACCAGCTGCTGCACGGCGTTGTTCACCTCGAAGAAGATGCAGTGACCGCGCACACATGCCGTGGTCGGAGCAAAGGTCGATGAGGTCATCGGCGACATTGTAGTTGTTCATCTGCCTGTGCTGGAGCTCCGTCCAGTACAACTTGAGCTTGTTCCGAAATAGGCAAACACCGCCCAATTGAGGTTCTTGGTGAAGTTCACAAAGTCCTCTTTGTCCAAGTTGGTGTGCATGATGCACACGCTTAGCCGGAAGCCGTTGGGACTCTTGCCGCACATGCACCTCCACGGCGGCCTCGTTCACGATGCCTCCGTCGGCGTCCTCACCTTCACCACGACGTCCCGCTTGGCCTCCCGTCGTCGCCTGTCACCTTCACCACGACGTCTCATCTCGTCTGGGTTCAACACGTAGACCATGACGCGCGTGGTCGGCTTAGCCTCAACGCGGACATGCCGCCGACCTTGTAGGCTCGTACCAGCACTAGTCAGTCGCCATGACTTGGCCTCCATTGAGCCACTCTGACTGTTTACGGCGACAGCTACTACGTAGAATCGTAGATGTTTGGCGGCGCGCTTTCAGTTAGATGTCGGAGAAGTCGATGTTGCCGTGCAGCTAAGCTGGGCAAGGAGGTCGATGGGTTCAAGCCGGTGTTGTGCCATGTGGCCATGCCGACCGCTGAGGACCTCCAGCACAGGTTCAACGCCCTCTCACCAAAGCTCCCCGCTGGCTCCGGGCTCGCGCCTTCTCATGCATGCTCGGACGCGCAGCAAAGCGGGGTGAGGGTTGGAAGGTGGCACTAGGGCGTTTAGCAGCAAAGAAGGAAGAGGGATTGAGGCAGCCCTGACGAAGCTTGCGGCGCTCATGACGTGCTCGACAAAATGCCTGAGAGTGACGTGGAGGAAAATGAGAGAGGAGATGCCCACTCAGCGTGCCATGTCAGCGGTAGACGCCAACATGGAGGAGAATGGACCTAGATGACAACTTAAAAAGTTTACGGACCCAAAAATGCACTTTCGGAGTTTGGGAACCTAAGTGACACCCCTCTACAAGTTAATGGACCCATGATGCATTTAACTCTAAGAATAATATTCATCTATAGTATGGGTGCTTACACTTCTCTTTCATTAGTGCAGCCTTTGTTTCCCGCATAGCTATATAAATATTACAGGTCCATATAAAAGCTACAATTGACATAACCAAACACCATATATCAAGAAGTTTAAGCTGTAAATATTTTCAAAATAATGAATAATGAACTTAAGGGTTAATATGTAATTATACTTAGACAAATATTTCCTCTTAAAGAGAGCATTTGTAATAATAAAGGAAATCTAGAAATGTGCCATCAATATTTTACTATTGCTATGTCATTTAATCTTTAATCATGTATAGCACAATAATAACGTGGAAGGGTAATTAATCAATTGTACAAGCAATGTCATAAGGCACAATTGCGCTTCAGTTGGCAGATTTTTTACTAGAACAAAAACGATAAAGCTTTTAGTCCCATTTGTGATAAGCTAGTATGCAGATTTTTCTCCCAAGGAAAAAGGCAGATTTTTTACTAGAACAAAGACGATAAGCCTTTTGTCCCATTTGTGATAGGCTAGTACGCAGATTTTTCTCCCAAAGAAATAGGCAGGTTTTTTACTAGAACAAAAACGATAAACCCTTTAGTCCCATTTGTGATAGGCTAGTATGCAGATTTTTCTCCCAAAGAAATAAGAACTACAGTTCGTAAAGAAGATAACAACCTTTCCATCTTGGTAAATCACGGCAGAAGCTTCAATATATGCAACGGCTTGGTAACTACAAAACAGGAACAAAAAGAATAAAATACATCGTAGTAGTCGAAGGAACTTATATGAGACTCAAATAATTTAGGAAATATCTAGATGGCTTTTAGCATATCAACCGAAAAATTAGTAGAATACAATCCCAAATTTTTGTGTTATATAGCTCTTCTAGTAATATCACAGTTCACCATAGGTCATAAGTTCCCCCCGCATCATTAATTGAACATCTATACTGTTTTTTGGCAATAATACTACCATCATGACACATCTAAAATAGCGGCAATAGTACTACCATCATGACAATTCATTAATCGGTAACATGTTGTCCTTCTGTTTATACATCGTGTGTGTGTGTGTGTGTGTGTGTGGGTGGGTGGGTGGGTGTGTGGGTCTATGTTGACTCTCTATCTTCTCCTATTAATACAAAGATACGCAGCTTTCCTGCGTGTTCGAGAAAAAAATAAAGTAGCGGCATATAATAAAATGGCAACTAAATCCAACATGACATACATTAGTTAACCACTCGACATCTTCTGTGCGGTGCTGGCCAGCGCTGTGCCGCGCGTGTGTTGTATGAGTCATCTGGGACTCTTTTCCTACTTAATATTATATAATGCACACTTCTCCTGATGTTTACTTAAGGCTTCTCCTGTGCATTATAATGCACACTTCTCCTGTGCATACGAGTCATCTAGGACGCAAATCAAGATTTTGATGTATACAACTGTTGCACCAAGCAATGTGAAAAGTAGATAACATCAAACAATCCACCACTTACCCAAGCTTAAGAAGCCCTGCGACAGTGCTGGCGCTGATATCAAAATCAACCTTTGGCTGGATAATAAAATTTCCTTCCCTTATAGGCTACCATATATTGAAGGGAACAGAAGGACAACATGTTACCATTTCATGTCAAAGAAACATAATGAAATAGGATGATAAGTCTGCAAACCTCTCGTATTAACAAAGCAAATCTTCCCTCACAAATTCTGACCCGGATACACTCGCCTTCTGTGAGCTGCCCATTTGATGGTACACCAGGAAGCCTTAAGTAAACATCAGTAAAGTTCTGGACAGAACTGCAGACTTTATTAGCATCTAGTACCTTCAGTACGTCTTGGTAGGACACCTAAGAAAGGGAGCAAAAACTTATCAGCACCCAAAATATGGAATGTGCAGTGTTCCCCAGGCGGCTGCCTAGGTTCTAGGTGAGAAGATCCCACCCCGCCAATCTATCCATCCTAGGCAGCTATTAGGTACATGGCAGTCGCCTACTCATATCAAATCACCTATTAGTTACAAGGCATCAATCTGCCTCCCAACTATCACCTATTGCCCAGGGGTCAACAGTGGAAATGTGGAAATATAAAGTTGTATGTTTACCTGCTTTTTACTTTTTAACACAAAAAGCGAACTTTCAGGAGAGAGCACTGGATCAAAATCATTCTGAATCTTAAGCTGCCGAACAAGTTCAGAAGGAACAATGCATAAGTACACCTCACTTAATGCATAATAAGAACAAAACAATGGACAATAATACAAGGGAAAATAATCAAATAGATCAACAATTATGTTTTTGTACCAACATGAGCATGGACAAGATGCGGTTCAATGTATTGCTGAAACAGTGGAAACACTGTAGTCATGATTTCAGTCTGGGAAATAGAAAAACCAGCACGATTCTTGTCTCTCTGTATTCTTGTGATAAGGTGTGAATGGACTCCACCAACCTAGTGCAAGGGAATATGTTAATATCCAAAAACATAATTATGATGAAGTAGAAAAACCATGGAACCAGCCTAGAAGTCATTGAAGATTTAAAAGAAAGATCTTACAACTGCAATCCACAAATCCAGCAATTTCCTTATAGCAGGATGTAAAGTATATACACCTTCAAAGATTACCTGGTATCCAATGGTAAGTCAAGAAAAGATCACTACTTATCCATGGGATCTAAGCATTGCAGAATGTAATAAATACCAAAAGAGTGCAGATAAAATATTCAGAAGACAATGCTATAAAATTCAACCATATTCTACTCCACATCCATTTAAATACAAATGTCCATTTTCAATCAGACTTTCATTTCATCAATCTATCTATCAAGCATACCATAAAATAATCAGATAATCATTCAGACAGAGATATGGAATTGCATATTCAGAAGATACTACAATATACCCAAGTATTTAATTCTCCAGAGATGAATACTCTACACTTCCAGTATGATTATTGACAATTTTCAAAAAGAGTATGGCCTAAGAATAGAAAATTAGCCCCTTTGAAACATAGCAAAATGTAATCAGTTGAGGGTTAGATGGATATATACTTTACCACTCCACTTTCCTCAGAGACTTGAAGCTCCTTGAACCCCTTTCTGCGGAAATTTTCAAAGTCGAAGCAAGGAACTTCCGCCTTATGACTATTTCTGATTTCCATAATGTTCTGTTACAATAATAGGGGCCGCCTTATGAATATAATATACCATAAGCATTGTAACTAGGGGCAACCTAAAATTATAAAGGCCTAAAACTATATTATGGCTTGTAGATTAATAGAGAAACTAAGATGAGGCAGCACCTTTTGAGGTTCATACATATTTAAAGAACCACCGAAATGTGAAAGTGAAATGACTACTTTGGGCTGTGTTTGGCATTGATTTCTGTTGGTGTATATATGGCCCATGTAGTAAGGCCCATCTAGAGGCCCATGTACATCTACTATATTACCCACCCTTCTAGGGTTTAGAGGAATACAGAGAATATTCCAATCTAGCATGGTATCAGTTAGCCTCTCTCTCTCTCCCTCTCCTGCAGCAGCCGCCTGTAGCGCCGCCGCCGCCCTGTAGCACCGCCGCCGCCGGCTGGGGCTGCCATGGCTGGCCGCCGGCCTCCGGCGCCGCCCACCTCCTCTTTCCCTCCCCCCTTCTCCTCTTCTCCAGCCCCGCAGCAGCCTCCGCAGCTGCAGCTCCTCCCCCACGGGCC
>CM014276.1:16082753-16109649 GCA_004135705.1 Alloteropsis semialata
ATTCTTTCTTCTGTCCACCCACCACCTCCCTCCTGTCCTCCTCTATCATGGTAGGCAATGGTTTTTGTCTTCCAGTCACCTCTGTGAGCACTGCTTCTGGTTCCTTTCATCTTCTCAATGTTCTAGTTGCCCCACAGATGGTTCATAATCTCCTTTCCATTCGTCAATTTACCGCTAACAATTCGTGTTCTGTCGAATTTGACTCTTCTGGTCTTACTGTGAAGGATTCGGTTTCTCGGCGTCCACTCCTCCGATGTGACAGCACGGGGCCCCTTTACACCCTTCGCATTCCTCCCTCCGCTGTTCCACCTTCGACTTCCACTTCGTCAGCTGCTTTCGCCATCACCTCTTCTTCCACTACTTGGCACCGCCGGCTTGGTCATCCCGGCCGCGACGTTTTGGCTCAGCTCAGTCGTAGTGCAGATCTTCCTTGTATTACGACTTCTGATGAGCACCTCTGTCATGCGTGCCAGTTAGGTCGTCATGTTAGGCTTCCTTTTTCTTCTTCTTCTTCGCATACGAGCCATGCGTTTGATCTTGTTCACTGTGACCTGTGGACGTCTCCTGTACTAAGCATTTCTGGCTATAAGTACTATCTGGTGGTTGTTGATGATTTCTCACTACTCCTGGACTTTTCCTCTGCGTGCTAAGTCCGAGACGTTACCCACTCTCCTCAACTTCTTTGCCTGGGTCTCCACCAGTTCGGCCTCACCATTAAGGCCGTCCAGTGTGACAACGGTCGTGAGTTCGATAACACCACCTCCCGTGCCTTCTCTCTCGGGGTGTTCATCTGCGCATGTCTTGTCCGTATACCTCTCCTCAGAACGGCAAGGCTGAGCGGATGATTCGTACCACGAACGATGTCATGCGCACTCTTCTTCTCTAGGCCTCCCTCCCTCTCCGGTTCTGGGCTGAGGGACTCCACACCGTCACCTACTTACTCAACCGCCTGCCTTCCACTGCTTCCTACGCTCCCACCCCACCCCACGCTCTTTTCGGTACTCCACCTCGCTACGATCACCTCCATGTCTTCGGGTGCGCTTGCTATCCCAACACCACCGCCACTTCTTCTCATAAGCTAGCACCCCATTCGACTCGTTGTGTGTTTCTTGGCTACTCCCCTGACCACAAGGGGTACCGCTGCTTCGATCTCACCTCTCGTCGTGTCCTCATCTCCCGACACGTTGTGTTCGTCGAGTCGGATTTCCCCTTCTCCACCTCCCCTACACCTTCTTCCGACCCTGAGTTGGATTCTCTGATTTCGACTGACCCAGTGGTTCAGCAACCTGTACCTGTTTCTCCTTTTCCAGCAGGTTTTCCCGGTGCGCTGACACCGCTCCCGGTGATCTCCACCGCGCCACGCGCGGCCCCGACACCTTCGGTCGCGTCACGCGCGGCCCAGGAGACTACCGCTGCGCCACGCGCGGCACCGGTGCCCCTGCCTGCGCCAAGCGCGGCCATGGGCGCGCCCCTGCAGGTCTACCGGCGCCGTTCGGTGCCGGCACCGGAGCCGGAACCGGAGCCGGCGCCCCGTTCTCCCCTGCAGGTCTACCGGCGCCGTTCGGTGCCGGCACCGGAGCCGGCGCCCCGTCCTCTGTCCCCGACTCCACCGGAGCCGTCACCACCGCCGTCGGTCCACTCTCGGGCCCTCTCTCGTCTGGACCCGGCGGTCTACCACCCGCCTGTCATCCATCGGGATCCTGGCCACATTCATCCCATGGTGACACGGCGGGCGGCGGACGTTCTCCGACCAGCGGCTCTCTCCGCCACCGAGTCTGAGCCGGGGGTCTCTCCGGTACCCTCCTCCGTCCGTGAGGCTCTGGCTGATCCTCACTGGCGTCGGGCGATGAAGAAGGAGTACACAGCCCTTCTTGCCAACCAGACGTGGGACCTCGTGCCGCGTCTGTCTGGTGGCAATGTGGTCACGGGCAAGTGGATCTGGACGCATAAGCGTCGTGCTGATGGCTCATTGGATCGCTACAAGGCTCGCTGGGTTCTCCGGGGATTCACGCAGCGGCCTGGTGTGGATTATGATGAGACATTCAGTCCAGTGGTGAAGCCTGCTACAGTGCGTATGGTTCTCTCCATTGCTTTCTCTCGCTCCTGGCCCGTGCATCAGCTGGATGTGAAGAATGCCTTTCTCCATGGCACTTTGTCAGAGACAGTATACTGCAGCCAGCCAGCGGGATTTGTGGATTCCAGTCGTCCGGACCTGGTCTGCCGCCTCAACAAGTCCCTCTATGGTCTGAAGCAGGCTCCTCGGGCTTGGTACTCTCGGTTTGCCACGTTTTTGCTCTCGTTGGGGTTCACAGAGTGCAAGTCAGACACCTCTCTGTTTGTCTACCGCCGGGGCTCTGAGACTGCATATCTGCTCCTATATGTTGATGACATCATTCTCACTGCTTCCAGTCAGGACTTGCTTCAGCGCATCATCGAGTCACTGCAGCAGGAGCTCGCCATGATGGATCTGGGTGTGCTCCACCACTTCTTGGGTGTCACTGTTGAGCCTCGTCCATCTGGTCTCTTTCTTCACCAGCGGCAGTATGCACTTGATATTTTGGAGCGGGCCGAGATGACTGACTGCAAGCTGTGTTCCACTCCGGTTGACACTCAGGCCAAGCTATCTGCTGATATGGGTGATCCTGTTGCTGACCCGACTGCCTACCGGAGTCTTGCCGGTACCTTGCAGTACCTCATCTTCACCAGGCCACACATCGCATATGCTGTTCAGCAGGTCTGTCTCCATATGCATGATCCCCGGGAGTCACATCTCACGGCTCTGAAGCGTCTCTTTCGCTACATCCGTGGCACTGTTGACTACGGTCTGCTCCTTCACCGGTCTCCTGCCACTGAGCTCGTCATCTACACCGACGCTGACTGGGTTGGCTGTCCTGACACTCGGCGCTCCACTTCAGGCTACGCGGTCTTCCTCGGCGGCAACCTTGTCTCCTGGTCGTCCAAGCGACAGCCGGTTGTCTCCCGCTCCAGTGCCGAGACGGAGTACCGGGCTGCTGCTAACGGCGTGGCTGAGGCGTCCTGGCTACGACAGCTCTTGGCGGAGCTTAACAACCCGCTCGTCAAGAGCACTCTCGTCTACTGCGACAACGTCAGCGCCGTGTACCTCTCCACCAACCCAGTTCAGTATCAGCGGACGAAGCACGTGGAGATCGACCTGCACTTCGTTCGCGACCGGGTGGCTATTGGCGATGTTCGGGTTCTCCACGTCCCGACCATCTCCCAGTTCGCTGACATATTCACCAAGGGTCTCCCCTCCTCGACCTTCTCGGAGTTTCGCTCTAGTCTCAACATAGCCGGTGGCTAGTTGTGACTGCGAGGGGGTGTGTGTACTTCTTTGTGTACTTCTTTTCCTGTCCAGTCCTGAACTCCGCTGCGCCGGTAGTTCAGACTGCTGGGGGGTGTTGGTGTATATATGTGGCCCTTATGGCCCATGTAGTTAGGCCCATCTAGAGGCCCATGTACAGCTACTATATTACCCACCATTCTAGGGTTTGGAGGAATCAATTGAGGATTATTCTCTCCAATAAATAGGATTTGGGGATTCACCTAATATATATTTTAAAAATTATAAAATAGCATTTTAGCACTTCAATTATTAAGTATAGTCTAAGCTTAGGCCTATAAGACAAACTAGAAGGCCACAGAATATCCCATTAAGGACTTTACCCAATGAAAAGGCCCAGCATAAGCTGCGGAGTAGCTACAGTTTGTGCATAGCAGAACAACAGTTAAAGCACTTCTCTACTGCTACACGTCTATTGTTGTCTTCTGCCCTTTTTTTCACCTCTCCTGATTTGCGCGCATGACCATCCTCTCTCCATCACACCAAGAGATTCTTTCTGAAAGTATCCAAGAGACAGATGGTTCGGATTTCTCGAAACCATTTTATCTGTGCTTGGATCGGACTTAGCTCACTTTGTGGAGCTACCCTCGGTTGGGGCTAGTGGAGGGGTGTTCGTTGCTTGGAGATATGGTCTTGGACCTGCTGCTGCTGTTCGAGTGGACAATTACTGTGTCTCAGTTCAGTCTAGTCCAACGAAGGAGCCAGCCTGGTGGCTCACTTGCGTGTATGGACCGCAAGGAGATGAAAACAAGGTGATATTCCTACGAGAACTGCGAGATGCAAGGGGGGCTGCTTGTCAGGGCCCTTGGTTAATAATGGGAGATTTCAATCTGATTGTGAATGCTGAAGACAAAAATAATGACAATCTGAACCGAGCTATGATGGGCAGGTTCCGCTGCCTAATCTGACCTTCAGCGGCATGATGTGCCTCTCCATGGCTGAACTAATCTGACCTTCAGCGGCATGATGTGCCTCTCCATGGCTGAAAATTTACTTGGTCGAACAAGCAGGAATTGCCTACGCTGGTCAGGTTGGATAGAGTGTTGTGTTCTACTGATTGGGATCACTACTTTCCAAACAACCTGCTGCAATGAGCTGCCACAGATGGCTCTGACCACTGTCCTCTCCTGCTCAGTCTTAATGTTGTCAAACCTGGGAAGGCCAGATTCCATTTTGAAACTTTCTGGACCAAATTAGATGGATTTCATGAAGCAGTGGAAGTGGCCTGGACATCAGCACCAGTCACCGCATGCCCCTTTGACACCTTGGTCAAGAAATTCTGCGCTATGGTCAAAGGCCTTCAGAGCTGGAGCCACAAAAAGGTCGGCCATGAGAATTCCCAGCTTGATCTTGCCAGGGAAGTGCTTCACCAACTGGAAATTGCACAAGATGTAAGTTCCCTATCCAATAAGGAAACCTGGCTGCGCAACCAACTTAAGAGGCACTCTCTGGCCCTTTCATCCCTACAGCGCACTATTGCACGTAGTCGCTCTCGTATCAGTTGGCTATCCGAAGGTGATGCCAACACGGCCCTATTCCATTTATGTGCTAGGCATCACAAGAAGAGTTCTATAAGCAGGCTTACTTCTGATGAGGGGATGGTACTCAGAAGCCATGAAGAAAAGGAGAAGAATATCCTGGAATTCTACGGCAGGCTGGGAGAATCTCCTGATCGGGAAGTTACTGTCAATTTGGAAGAGCTGGACATTCCACAATTTGATCTGTCTGAACGGGAAACACCATTCTCAGCAGAGGAAGGCTGGAGGACAATTTGTATGCTCCCTCCAGACAAGGCCCTAGGGCTAGACGGATTCACTGGCAGTTTCTATAAGGCATGCTGGCATTTCATCAAAATAGATGTAATGTCAGCAGTTTCAGCCATTTGGGGCAGAGAATTTAGAAATTTTGAAGTATTGAATTCGGCCAACATCACACGTCTGCCCAAAAAAGAGGAAGCCATGCATATCATTGATTTCAGACCAATCAGTCTGGTCCATTCTTTTGCTAAACTCATCACAAAGATCCCACTTAGATAAAATGGTTTCTCCCAACCAAAGTGCCCTCATAAAGGGCCAGTTAATACAGGACAATTTCATGTTAGTACAGGAAACAGCTCGCTACCTTCATCAACAGAAGCAAGCTCGGATTTTGCTAAAATTGGATGTAACAAAGGCCTTTGACACCGTCTCGTGGCCTTTCTTTATGGAAGTTGTGAGTAATTTGGGGGCTTGGTAGATTTGGTGCGATATCATAAGTAGCTTGCTTGCTTCCTCTTCCACACAAGTGCTTCTCGATGGCATTCCCAGAGAGAAAATTTCAAATCAATGAGGACAGAGGCAAGGGGACCCGCTGTCCCCAGTGTTATTCATCTTGGTCATGGATGTCCTAAGCCACATGGTGAAAAAGGCCTTAGATGAGAATACTTTACAGCTGCTTGCTAGAAGGGCATTACAACATCGCATTTCCATCTGTTAAGAGTATATTTGGTAGGGTAGGATATGTAATCCTGGACTGCCATATGTACAGGGGAGGTGCCTTACCCCCCAAGTCTTGTATCCATATATATTCGCCCTAGAGGCTCAATGGAATCATCCCACACATTATACACAATCTTATACCATCTATGCTGATGATGTGGTTATTTTTCTGAGGCCTTCTGTGGCTGACATAAATTACCTTGGATATGTTGCAGCTATTTGGAACTGCCTCTGAACTCAAAACCAATGTCCAGAAAAACAGTGTGCTGTCCATACAATGTTTGGAGGAAGACAGAGAAACAATGCAGGCACATATTCCTTGTCAGTTGCTGGATTTTCCTTGTAAATACCTCGGTGTACCCCTGTCCTTGCATAATCTAACCAAGGCTCAAATCCAACCAATAATTGACAGAATAGCAGACCAACTTCCTGGTTGGAAGGCTGATCTGTTAACAAGGTCAGGGAGGAGAATCCTTGTCCAATTTGTGCTCACCTCCATGTTAATTTTGGCTATGGCTTTGGACCTGCCGCCCTGGGCCCTTCAAGCCATTGACAAGATCAGAAGAGGTTTCTTGCGGAAAGGAAGGATGCAAGGGGACCATTGTTTGGTAGCCTGACCCAAGGTAACAAGACCACCTGAATTGGGAGCACTTGGTATATCTAATCTGCACCAATTGGGTTGGGCCCTCAGAGTGAGATGGCGTTGGCTACTCACAAAAAAAAAAAAAAAAAAAAAAAAAAAGCCCTTGCGCATTTTTCCCCATCCAAGTCCACCATTCAGTAAAATCCTTCTTCGTTGTATCCTTTATCTCAGAAGTGGGAAATAGAATGAATACATTGTTCTGCACTGAAAGGTGGCTCCATGGGCAGAGCCTTGATAAGCTAGTGCCACATCTTTTTTGGCTCAGTATCCAACCGAGCAAGGAAAAGAACTGAGCATGAGGCTCTGACTGATATGCAATGGATCACCGACATAAGCAGGGCTCTCACGCTAGCTGTATTGACTAAATATCTTGGACTTTGTCATTTACTCTAAGAGGTAGTACTGCAGCCGGATGTGGAAGACTCCCATATCTTTTTTTTTTCTCGAACACGCAAGAGAGCTGCGTATCTTTATATTAAGAGAGAAAAAGCGGTCCAATTACAATAAAACCATTCCACACCTTGGACCATAGTGAGGAATGATCTGATCTAGAAAAGATTACTACATCAACACTTTCTTTTAGGACCAGACCACACACACCCTCAACAACTAGACCGGCACTACCTGTCTCTCAAGGCACAAGGCGGAAAGCCTCTTAGCCCCTGAGAGTTGCCAAAGGTGTGATTCCTCCTTAAAGGTGTGCAAGGCCACCTGCAGGTTTGGAGAAGCCCCCTCAAAAACACAAATATTCCTATGTTTCCATAGGATCCATGCTCCCAGGATGCACAAAGAGTTAAAGCCTTTCCGATGCTGTTTCTGAATTTTCCTCTCAGCCTTCTTCCACCAATCAGCGAACACCACACTCCTTGTGGGTGTCAATCGCTCCAAATTCAGAGGTTTCAAAATGGCGAACCAAAATTGCCTAGCAAAGACACAGGAAGTTAGGATGTGCTGAATGTTTTCTTCTTCCTGATCACAAAGAGGGCAGCGATCAGGATGTGGGAGGCCTCTTTTTTGCAGGCGATCTGCAGTCCAGCAGTGATTCCTAATAGCCAACCACATAAACGTTTTGCATTTCCCAGGAACCCATGTCTTCCACACTTTCTTCCAAGGTTCAAAGGTGATGGCCCCGACAAAAAAATTCTTATAGGCTGATCTAGTGGAAAAAATTCCTGAAGCTTTCAAACCTCCACCGATGGGTGTCTTCTGTGTCAATCAAGTTAACAGCAGCCAACATGTCCCAAAGTTCAAGGTATTCTGCTAATCCCCTCCATCCGAGTGCTCCTTGTATATCTGTAACACAAGCATCCTCCTGCAGTGCCTCAAATACTGATTTCTTGTTTCTGATTCGCAGGGGTACACAGCTGACAACATTTGGGACCAGATCTTCAAGACGGCTGCCATGTAACCAGCGATCAGTCCAAAAACAAGTAGTCCTACCAGTACCCACTGTAGATTCAATAGCTACAGCAAACATAGCCATTGCATTGGGGTAAACTGGGATGTGTAGGCCAGTCCAGGGCCGAGCAGCTCCTTGTCTTCTCCAGCCAAAGCCATCTCATTTGCAACGCCCAACCCATGATCTCAAGATTGTAGATGCCCAACCCCCCAAGACTCCCATATCTGGCAATTCTCAACATCAGGAAGATACTCAGCAAAGTCAGCATATGAGGCAATTTTTATTGGCGCCATTCAGTTTCAACCATGGGAAAGGATCTGTAAAATCTAGGCTCCTGGCAAACGTAAGTCCTTCATGTGGCTGGTCGCCTTCAACAAGTATTGGACAGCTGATCATCTTGCCAAGAAAGGATTGCCACATCCTGAAGAATGTCCTTTATGTGAGAAGGTGAGCAACAGGAGTCGATGGTCAGGTTAGGAAGGGGCTCAACTCCATTATAATTTTAGTGGCCTGGTCTATTTGGAATCACCGGAATCGATATATTATTGATGGTCTGCACCCTAATCTGAATGTAGTGATTGCCTCCATTATGGAAGAGATACACATGTGGCCTCTGGCTGGGCTCGAGGAATTGCTCACCTCCTCGCCCTGCTGCCATATGGTTAGATTTAGAAGATCCTTTCAGGGTCAAGGATGGGTCCAGGCCTGGGTCCGGTTTAGAAAAGAATAAGTGCTGTAAAAAAAATGGGAGAATTCTTTCTCCATGTTTTCTCCCAAAAACCTGTGTACTGGTGACTGGGTTCTACACCCGCTTTTCTTCTTAATATATTGATATGCAGCTCTCCTGCTTGTTCGAGATAAAAAAAAACCCAGACATGTCGTGTACGAGCCGACACTGCAATACATGTCAACACAGCAAGATTTTTTTGGACACGAACACTACATATCAAAGTCAATCCTCTATAATATTTGATATGAAAAGATGATAATGAGCATTAGAGGAAACATTGACGAGTTATAAGACCACATGCAACAAAAGCCATCCTACAAATGTAAGCAAAAAAGCAGACATAACTACAATCGACAAGAAAAAATAAAACAACTTTAGCACAAGATAAAAGGTGCATTTATCAGATTCAATGATGGCCATAGGACGGTAGGTGGCCAAACCCGAGAATGGACAACATGTTTGATTAATTTAGAAATTTCCAAGATACCAGAAAAAATTGAGAGTGCTGCGATGCACAGCTGAGTCGTAACTCATCACCTAGCATTGAAGAATGTATATACCTTTCTACTTGGGCCTTTTAACACCAAAAAGGTCTCATTTAGGGTGTCGATGGTCTCTGCCGCGATCAGTAATTGATCTGTATTGACAGACGTGCATGTACGTTTAAAGCTAACAACAACACTGTATCCCAAGGCCAACAATCCTCCAAGAGTTGTTCGTCCAACCTGAGATAATTCAGAAACATGCAGCACGGTCAGAATGTCCACCGACATTGCTGTAATTTTAAGTGGTACAATGTGCTCCTGCGAAACAAGTTAGCTCTTTATTAAAGAACTTCTGACAATAAAAACACTTGTTATTTGTGACTGACTTAAATGCAATAGTGTAATAAAACAAATTTCATCTTAGGGAGTTTGATATTGTAGAAGCTACAGAAGAAAATGTGTGTTTTAATGTTATTCCCGAATAAATTAAAAGCACAAACAAATTGTAGTTACACACATTTCTAGGATATGTAATCTCTACTTCCAGTTCCAGTAGTATTTCCACTTTCAGATTTACATATTCCACTGCTTTAGATTTTCCACTCTTTCCTGCTGGTGGATATATATTGCTGGTTCAGATACTACTCAAAATAAGTTATTTGACCCCCAGCATCATACACACTATATACCCTTAAAGCAGAGAGTAAACCAGAAACAAATGCAACTGAGAAAACATTATCAACATTCTTGAATATCACCAATTTACTTTCTAAATTATATTACATGGAGACATAAAAGCAGACACAAAATATTTAAGATATTTACTTCTGCCACAAAAAGGATGAAATCACTAAGGAACAAAATGCTCATAATGAAAATGCAAGCACAAAAAAAGAAATAATCAAGTAGCCTAACATCACAAGAATTAACCATTGCCTGCCTAACCTATCGTCACAAGGGGCTCAAATATCCTTCTCTGATTGGTGAATGATGGAAAGTAAGAGGGTGGACTAATTATTGAGAAAAGGATTCAACTCTGCCACTCTGGTAATTCTGGGAGCTTGGTTGATATGAAAACAATGCAATGATTGTGTGTTCGATTGAGCATCGCCAAGTACCCAAAGGGTCCTTCGGTTGGCTGAGGAAGAGACCCACTTGGCCGCTTGTAGTGTGACACCTGACAGGGGAGCCAAAGAGCTAGCTTAAGAGTGAAGGATGCCTTTATTTTGTACATACGCTCTAAACACTGGCAAACACATACTATTTCACCTTAGTAAGCCAGTATCAATTCTCTTCCCAGAATGATCAACTAATGCAAGTTTTCAGTTCTTGTTCAGCAACTCAAGGAAAACTAAAACAGATCCTTTTAAGATCAATGCATACCTCAAACTCAGCTTTTGGACGGATTATGAAGTATTTGTCAACAATCCTCTGGTCTCCAAGAGATAGGTAGTATCGTATTCCACATTGCCGAACTTTAATCCAATCATCAATTTTCATCTCTTCAGAAGCAAAAGGTGGCCTAAGGTACATCTCAATAAAGCTGGAAACATTAACAGACCAATTGTCACAAACTAAAATGAACACGCATAAGGCTATCAGGATCCTGATCCTGGTAGTATCTTCAACAATTGACATGACTCAATGGTAAAATCGCAATCCTCAAGGTTTATAAAATCACATATATTTCAAATGAAAATCGTTGATAAGGCTTCTGTGTACATGCAAAGTCCACAGCATTAATTGTGAACATGTGCTACCCCATGTATTTACTAAAAAAAATTAAATTTCGAATGTGTAACACAACCTAATGTACAATAAATGTTGTAGGATATGGGGGTGTGTATGCTGCCCGTGTTTGAAATGGATGAATTTATTCACAAGATATTCAACTATACTTGCTTTAGTTTATTTAACTCAATTTTTTCTATAACTTTTTCTTTCTCGAACACACAGGAGAGCTGCGCATCTTTGTATTAAGAGGAAAAAGGCCCAATTACACAAGGGCGGCCATTTTTTTCTGTAACTTTTTTTTTCTATAACTTTAATGAAGCAAAATGCTTTTGATATGTCATTACATGAAGAGTGAAAATCAGTGTTTTTAAGGCATCCCCAAGGCGTCGCCTAGGCGATAAGGCGGTGGTGGCTCGCCTCGCCTAAGGCTTCGCCTTAGCCCGCCTTAGCTCGCCTTAGCCCGCCTAGGCGTCGCCTAGGCGACAAGGCGGTGGTGGCTCGCCACGCCTCGCCTTAACGCTTTAAAAACCATGGTGAAAATGAAAGAAAAATAAATAGATATAACTAGAAGTAATGAAAGTAACAACAAATGTTATATCAATGCTGACTTAGTTTGTAGTCAGGATATTAGAAGCAATGCTGATCACAAATAACTAATTATTTTATTACGTACTATAGCTTAAGTCCAAGCCATACGATTGTGAGATTGCACACTCCTATGATATATCATGACCTTGACAACCCTAAACTCTTAGGATTACTCCAGCTGAGTATGCAAATAAATCAAGTGGGTGAAGAGGAATCACTCACTTCTCAGTTTCTCCTTTATTTTCATCAAAAGAATAGAACTTCGTGCCACCTGGTGACTACAACAAAATAAGAATATAAGTAGGTGGGACAAAAATAAAGAATATAAGTAGGTGGGCACAACAAGAATAACTACAAGCTAGCAATTATTAAGCACGGCATCTCTAATACAGCATTGGCCACATATTGAATTTTTCTGAAAGCAATGTGTCAAGGCCAACCTTTTGCTCATGCATAGACTAAGAAACATAGAGAACGTATCTGGTGCTATGGGGGCTTCACGTGCTCCCGTGCTACCAGACAATACTGGCCGTTCCAATGAAAAACAACTGATATGATGCAACACGTGGAGCACCTACTTGTTCCTTTTCTAAAACTCCCCCTGGAAAACTAAAGCTATTGTTAATTCAGTCCTGCTTTGCGGTAAATCTTCTGGTGCACCCCCTATTGAAATTCACCTTTACATTCCTGTACATGTCCTCACGAACAGGAAGTCCAGGAGCCACATCCACATCCACAGGGACTTTGTTAGCCTGACGATGCATCAGCCGCGGCGACATACTTCTCCTCCACTGCTAAGCGAGACACTCTCTGTCTCATGCTAAAATTTCTGTTACTCGCTAAGGATTTGTGTTATGGTACGACAATGGTCTCTGGTTGGTTTCCTCACTGGAAGGTTTAAATCAATTTTTTTCATGCATGATCCAGTGTTTTAAAGGCGTTAAGGCGTCCTTCACGCCTTATTGCCTAGGCGACGCCTAGGCGGACAAGGCGGCCTGTTTTCTATGGCGAGCTAGGACCGCCCTGAGACCTAGGCGACGCCTTTAAAACAATGGCATGATCTGTTAATTCATCGCCATAATGGGATTGTAGGTCAATTTTGTACCGGTTTAGTAATTGTAGTGTAGCACAATGTTTGGTTTGTTATGCTGCGTGATTCACAAATTAGTTATAAATTGGATACTGTATAAGTTTATACTTAGTTCATAGTTTGCACTTCTGACTTCTGCTATACATAGAAATGCATCTACTTTTGCATACAGTTCTAGAAATTGAATATGAAGTCTGATGGAACCACACTCAAGCAGGTGCTCTTCCGATGGAGGGTTGTTGTTATTCTAAGAAGTTAGTAACTCAGCCTAGCGATTGAAACTTTTCATTCATGTTGCTAGCAATGATTGCTGTTGTTTGTATTGTCAAATCACCAAAATTTTAAAACACGTCATGTATGACTGATTTAAATTATTATTAGTAGCTGTATCACATTCAGATTCAAATGAATTAATAAACTAGTTCTCAATTTTGTGGGGAAAAAAATACTGGTATCTATTCCACACATGTACATAATCCAATACATTCAGCTGAAGTGATACATTGGTTTAAACTCATTCACTTCATTGTCAACATGTGGGGAAATGTCATGAAAAAAGAAGAAACAGATATAATGAATTGATAATCTAATTTGTGGTTTTCTTATTTTCTTGGCACCATTGAATTATAGGCCAAGTGCTGGGGAGTTTGACGTGTAGTTTAATAAATCACGATGTAAGTCTTGCCTGCAGTTTAATAAATCGTTTGTCCATAACACACAAAGTGACAACGATGTGCTAGTATTGGCCAAATAGAACTACATATGCGTATTTTGAGCATGCACCAAAATTTGAGCTTCATTAGTATTTCAAATTCGATTGATGTCCACTCTAAGTGTATCCATTTACAATAATATAATAGTTATATCCCTTAATCCTTGTGCTCCAGAATACAGACCGAATGGAACATGCACATTAATAGAACTGAGTTGATATTTGAATGATTTGTGCACAGACCGGGAATACATGAGATGGAAATATATGCCCATTCCCATTGTGCATACAGGGCATGTTTGGATGGAAGCCTCCCAGGCAGCTCCATCCCCAGGCAGGCATCTCAGCCGGACGCCTGGGAACACTGCCTACGCCAGGCAAGTTTTGCAGGCCACAAAGCAAACACGCCAACAATGCTGCAAATATATGCCTGTAGAGATAGAGTTTCAGGGGATTTGGGTGAGAGAAACCATCCCCATCAATGGAGGAAAGGGAGCTGTAGGCGTCAATATAGAGTTTCTAGAGGCATTGATGGAGGAGTGGGAGTCATTCGTACGGAGATTAGAGCTCTATTCCTCAAGGTCAAGGATGTGGCGGCCAGTGGCCGGAGCTCGAGTTTGCTTGTTACGAGAGCAAATCTCAGCGTGAAGGGGAGGAGCTGAAGTGGAATTTAGAGGCAACTTTGGTTGTATGTGCAAAGTATATGATGGATTTTGGATTAGGACATAAGTGCGAAGTGCGGGGTTTTCTTAGGGGGCTTTTCATAAACGGTAGTGAACTAGCTACGAATAGAAATTGAAAGAATTTCAGGTGAACTCAAGCCGGCTTCGGGCTAACCAGATATCATAGGCCGACACAGAACGGCAGCAGGAAGTACAAATGGGAGGCACAAGTGTGTGTGACCACAGAAGCTGTCTGGCAACAGGATAAGGTACACCTAGGGTCCAAGGGAAAGCAACCCAATTTTCCTTCTTCTTTTTTGATAAGAACATACTCCATATAATATCCTTCATCAATTGCAATTGATATGCCTCTACTCCTAAAATCATGATAAGGCCCTAACAAATGGTAGCTAATGACAGCTATGTCTGAAGAATCGGATACATAATCCCCAACACATGAAATAATCCTAAAAAACTGGCAAAGCAAGTGAATTCTGAACTACCTGTTGATTGCTGTGATCATGTGAATATGTGATTGGATATATAACATTGGCTGGTGCCAGCACCTGGCAAAGGTCCAGCTCCACATTTGCCAGTATTGCCGCTTGGTGTGCTAGACTCACTAAAGCTAGTAGCCTAATACTATGTGTTGGTGTATATATGTGGCCCTTATGGCCCATGTAGTCTGGCCCATCTAGAGGCCCATGTACAGCTACTATATTACCCACCCTTCTAGGGTTTGGAGGAATACAGAGAATATTCCTTGCAATATGGTATCAGCTGGGTTCCTTCCTCTCTCACCCTTCTCCTGAGCAGCCGCAGCCGCCTGCTCCACCGCCGGAGCTATGGCCGGCAGGCCGCCGCTGCCCCTTCCCTCCTCTTCCTCTACAGCCCCGGCGCCGCCGCCCCCTGCTACCGCAGCCCCCTGGAGCACAGGCGCCGCCGCCNGCCGCCGCCGCCTCCTCTTCCGCGGGCGCAGGGGCCGCCGCCGCCCCTGTCCCGGCCCTGGGAGATCCCCCCGCCGGCGCGCCTCTGAGGGCAGCTGCCGCGGGCGCGGGTACACCTCCAAGGGCCGGCGCCCCACTGCTGCTGCCCCAGGCACTGCCCCAGGGGGCCCTGGTGGCCGGCGTCCCGCTGCTGCCGCCCCAGGCGCCGCCCCAGGGGGCTCTGGTGGCCGGAGCACCACCGATCCCGCCTCTGGTGGCCGGCGTCCTGCCGCTGCCGTCTCAGGCGCCGCCCCAGGGGGCTTTGGTGGCCGGAGCACCACCGATCCCGCCCCTGGTGCTGCCTCCAGGGACCCTGGTGATGCCCCCCCAGCTGCCGGCACCCCTGGGGGCCACCGTCCAGGGCGCCGCCGCCGATGACCTGGACGCCTGGCTCCGCCACGGCCGTTCCGGTCCCTGGCAGCCACTCTACTTCACCGACCCGGCCGTGGGGGGCTCTTCTGCGCGCGGCCCAGTGCGGTCAGCACAGGGCTCGCAGCCCAGCTTGCCTCTCGACGGCTTCGTCTTCCCGAGGTTTCCGCCGCCGCCGCCGTCTCTGCAGGCGCCTCCCGCCGCGGATCCTGGTGCTGCTCTAGCCGCCCTCCGTGCCGCCCTCCGTGCCGCGCAGACCGAGGTCGCCGCGGCACAGGAGCGTGTCCGCGCTATCGCCCTCGCTTGGGAGCGCGAGCACGCTGCGGCAGATGCCGCTGAGGCCGAGCCCGTCTCCGTCTCGCTCCCGCCGCGACGTTTTGGCTCAGCTCAGTCGCAGTGCAGATGTCCCCTGTGCTAGGACACCTGATGAGCACCTCTGTCATGCGTGCCAGTTGGGTCGCCACGTTCGTCTTCCTTTTTCTTCTTCTTCTTCTCATGCGAGTCATGTCTTTGATCTCATTCACTGTGATCTGTGGACATCTCCTGTACTCAGTCTTTCCGGCTACAAATACTATCTGGTTGTAGTCAATGACTTCTCTCACTACTCTTGGACTTTCCCTTTGCGCGCTAAGTCCGAGACGTTCCCCACCCTCCTCCACTTCTTTGCCTGGGTCTCTACTCAATTCGGCCTCACCATTAAGGCCGTCCAGTGTGACAACGGGCGTGAGTTCGATAACAACACCTCCCGTGCCTTCTTCCTCTCTCGGGGTGTTCATCTGCGCATGTCTTGTCCGTATACCTCTCCACAGAACGGCAAGGCTGAGCGGATGATTCGGACCACGAACGATGTCGTGCGCACCCTTCTTCTCCAGGCCTCCCTCCCTGCCCGATTCTGGGCTGAGGGGCTCCACACCGCCACCTACCTTCTCAACCGCCTGCATATCTGTACGCATAAGCGTCGTGCTGACGGCTCACTGGATCGCTACAAGGCTCGCTGGGTGCTCCGGGGTTTCACGCAGCGGCCTGGTGTGGACTATGATGAGACCTTCAGTCCAGTGGTGAAGCCTGCTACAGTGCGCACGGTCCTCTCCATTGCTCTCTCTCGCTCGTGGCCCGTGCATCAGCTGGATGTGAAGAATGCCTTTCTTCATGGCACTCTGTCAGAGACAGTCTACTGCAGCCAGCCAGCGGGATTTGTGGATTCCAGTCGTCCGGATCTGGTCTGCCGCCTCAACAAGTCCCTCTACGGTCTGAAGCAGGCTCCTCGGGCTTGGTACTCTCGGTTTGCCACGTTCTTGGTCACATTGGGATTCACAGAGTGCAAGTCTGACACCTCTCTGTTTGTCTACCGCCGGGGCTCTGAGACTGCATATCTGCTCCTGTATGTTGATGACATCATTCTCACTGCTTCCAGTCAGGCCTTGCTTCATCGCATCGTTGAGTCACTGCAGCAGAAGTTTGCCATGAAGGATCTAGGTGTGCTCCATCACTTCTTGGGTGTCACTGTTGAGCCTCGTCCTTCTGGCCTGTTTCTTCACCAGCGGCAGTATGCACTTGATATTCTGGAGCGGGCCGGGATGACTGACTGCAAGCCGTGTTCCACTCCGGTTGACACTCAGGCCAAGCTCTCTGCAGATATGGGTGATCCTGTTGCTGACCCGACTGCCTACCGGAGTCTCGCCGGTGCTTTGCAGTACCTCACCTTCACCAGGCCGGACATCGCATATGCCGTTCAGCAGGTCTGTCTCCATATGCATGATCCACGGGAGTCGCATCTCACGGCTCTGAAGCGTCTCCTTCGCTACATCCGTGGCACGATTGACTACGGCCTGCTACTCCACCGGTCTCCTAACACTGAGCTCGTTGTCTACACCGACGCTGACTGGGCTGGCTGTCCTGACACTCGTCGCTCCACTTCCGGCTACGCCGTCTTCTTCGGTGGCAACTTGGTCTCCTGGTAGTTCAAGCGACAGCCGGTTGTCTCCCGCTCCAGTGCCGAGGCGGAGTACCGTGCTGTTGCTAACGGCGTAGCTGAGGTGTCCTGGCTACGACAGCTCTTGGCGGAGCTTCACAGCCCGCTCGCCAAGAGCACTCTCGTCTACTGAGACAACGTCAGCGCCGTGTACCTCTCCACCAACCCAGTTCAGCATCAGCGGACGAAGCACGTGGAGATCGACCTGCACTTCGTTCGCGACAAGGTTGCCATCGGCGACGTTCGGGTTCTCCACGTCCCGACCACCTCCCAGTTCGCGGACATCTTCACCAAGGGTCTCCCCTCCTCGACATTCTCGGAGTTTCGCTCCAGTCTCAACATAGCCGGTGGCTAGTTGTGACTGCGGGGGGGTGTGTGTACTTCTTTGTGTGTACTTCTTTTCCTGTCCAGTCTTGAACTCCGCTGCGCCGGTATGTTCAGATTGCAGGTTCCTGTCCAGTCCTGAACTCCGCTGCGCCGGTAGTTCAGACTGCGGGGGGTGTTGGTGTATATATGTGGCCCTTATGGCCCATGTAGTCTGGCCCATCTAGAGGCCTATGTACAGCTACTATATTATCCACTCTTCTAGGGTTTGGAGGAATACAGAGAATATTCCTTGCAATACTATGTGCTCAGAAGTAAGCGCTACCAGCCTTCTAGCAGGAGGTATTACCAGAATTTACTGGCACAAGGGCTAACAAAAGAGGATGCTGATGCAATATTATTCATTCAGGAACAATATGATTGTTCATCACAATAAAACAAAAGTAACACCACAGATGAAAGGAAAAAAAAAAAGAACTTCCATTCAGTCAAGACTACAAAGTTAATAAAAAACATCACGATTGAAATAATTGAATCTTGCATGAAATAAGCAGTAACATTGATAATAACAATAGCATCACTCAACAGTGACCTTTTTCTGACCTCATTTTTGCACTTTAGCTTGTAGTAAGGTTCTCGGAATGAGCATACAAAGCTGTTATCGATCCTAATCTGCACCAGAAATCACTAGGGAACATCATGACCAAAGGATTGAATGAATGCCAGAAACCAAAAGAAGATACCAGCTATGGATAGACAATGGGTATACTTGTGCATGATGCAGGTCTGGCTCAATGTGCTTCCTAAACAATGGAAATATGCTGTCGATCAGATAGTCCAATGAACAAGAATTTCCAATATCATGCTGCACTTTTGAAAGCAGGCTAAAATGAACGCCGCCGACCTGAAACTCATTTGCAAGGTTACTCAACAGGTAAGATTACTGTTCTGTGAATAAGTCTTAACAAACACAACTTACAGATCTTAGTGTTTACCACAGCAACCCGGATATCAAGTAATGATCTTAGTGTTGAATGCAGAGCATACGCACCGTCGACAATCACCTAGAAGGATAAATTGTATCAGAAGACATAATTGGTAAAGATTTTATAGAAGTATAGCATGTATTGCTATTGCACCACTCCAGATGAAGAGATCTTCAGTTGCCTCCATCCTGTGCGTTTCTTCTCTTGAAAATCAACAAATGGCACCATTGTATCTTTACCCTTTACAAGATCCTGCTCAATAGACATGACTGTAAGGTTACTAGTCAACACCAAAATAGGCAGAATGTTATCAATAAAATTTGTGCAATTAACACCTGAAACAAACAAACCACATAAAACAAAATTACGCAATCAACATCTAAAATATTGAGCCAGCCAACTGTACTGAGTCTCGATAACAAAAGAAAGCATTAGTTTTAAAGGCTTCAGACAAATATACAAAGCAATAATGGCAAACTTGTGCATATAATGGTCCAGCAGCAAGTCATCATCATAAAATACCAAAACCATGAGGATCCAGTCTACCAGATATATTTCCTAAAACCAAAACATTACGCCATAAGTCTTTGCAGAAATTAGCAATCCAAATCTTGCACAACCTGGACCTTTCCATGTTCCAATACACTCAGAGATTTATATCATTATAATTTCACAGGTAACTGAATTGGAATTTCCATATACTGACAACACTATGTAGCTTGGGGGTCAGGTGCATAAGTGAAAGGAGGACATGCTTGGGAGAATTAGTAGATTGATTTAGGGAGTGCAGGGCACTGTTACATATATAGGCAAGGATATCCTAGGGTTTATAGAATACACCCAATCAACGGAGATCCTTGCCTGATCAAGCACATCACCTAATCTACTAGGGCCGGCGCGCATGGCAGCCTAACAGGCCTGCAGCGCCTGACACAAGAAAGCCCAAAGCCCGGCTATACTAGTCTTGCTAACACGCCCCCGCAGTCTGATCGTCGCTACCGCGGACGTTCAGGCTGGATCTGAACTCCATGAAGACGGAAGAAGGCAAGCCTTTCGTGAAGATGTCCGCAAACTGTGAAGATGTGGGAACATGCAGAACTCGAAGATCACCAAGGGCAACCCGCTCTCGCACAAAATGAAGATCAATCTCAATGTGCTTTGTGCGCTGATGCTGAACTGGGTTGGAGGACATGTAGACGGCGCTAATGTTGTCGCAGAGTGGGGCTTGGCGAAGAGGAGACTGAAGCTCAAGGAGTAACTGTCGCAGCCAAGAAGCCTCTGCAACGGCATTAGCAACGACGCGATACTCAACCTCTACACTGGAATGGGAGACAGTGTTCTGACGCTTAGCGGACGAGATAAGGTTGTCACCAAGAAACACAGCATAACCCGAGATGGATTTGCATGTATCGGGATAGACATCCCAATCAGCATTAGAATAGACCACCAAATCATCAATGGCCGAAGGGCGCAGAACAAGACCCAAGTGAAGCGTCAACCTGATGTAGCGTAGAATGCGCTTGAGAGCAGCCAAGTGTGGTTCCCGCGGATCATGCATGTGAAGATAGACTTGCTGAACAGCATAAGCGATATCTGGACGAGTGAAGGTCAAATATTGCAAGACTCGGAAAATCCATTGCATCCTGAACGGGATCACCAGCGACACCAGAGAGCTTCGGGTTCATATCCACCGGAGTTGTGCAAGGTTTGCAATCAGCCATGCTTGCTCGATCCAGTATGTCAAGCATATACGGTCGCTAGGAGAGTATGAAACATCCATCATGCCGCTGAACATGCATACCAAAGAAATGATGGAGCTCGCCAAGGTCCTTCATGGAAAACTCCTGCTGCAAAGCCCTGATGGTGCGCTGGAGCAGATCCGAGGATGAGGCAGTCAGAACGATATCATCCAAGTACAGAAGCAAGTAGATGAAGTCAGCACCCCGGTGATACAAAAAGAGAGAAGCATCTGACTTGGCCTCCACAAATCCAAGTGAAAGCAGGTAGGAAGCGAAGCGACTGTACCAGGCCCATGGCGCCTGCTTAAGACCATATAGAGGGCTGTTGAGGCGACACACAAACTCAGGATGATCTGGGTCCTCAAAGCCCGTAGGTTGAGCAGCGTAGACGGTCTCCGTGAGAGTGCCATGAAGAAAGGCATTCTTCACATCAAGCTAGTGGACGGCCCATCCTCGAGACAGAGCTAGAGACAGGACAGTCCAGATGGTGGCAGGCTTGATGACAGGGCTGAAAGTCTCGTCAAAGTCGATGCCGGAGCACTGAGTGAAACCGCGAAGAACCCAGCGAGACTTATAGAGTCCCATAAGCCTGGAATTTCTGCTTGAAAATCCACTTGCTTGAGACAACATTGGCGCGCCGGGGGCGTGGGACCAAATCCCACATTTTGTTCTTCAGGAAGACGGCATGCTCATCCTCCATGGCTGCCCCCCAATTTGGATCAGCAAGGGCTGCACGGTAGGTCCGTCGGACGAGCGAGAGGCGCAGCATGAAACAAAGCGAGGATATGGTAGCCATCCTTGGCTCGTGTCGTCATGGGGTGGCGATTTGCCACTGGCGAATCTAGAAGGGCACCACTAGGCAAAGGGCACAGGCGAACCGCAGCGAGGACTTGGCAACTAGCGGTCGTGTACCACTCGGCAGGAGTAAACATGTGTGAAGTCGTGAACAGGATGGTGAACGCCGTAGCCAGCCAGAGCGGGGGCCGTTGGCGCCATGGGCACAGCAGACGCCGCCAGACTGAGACGGGCAGCGGCAGAGGCAGGTTCTGCCGCCGGACTGGGAACCTCGACCGCCGAAGGTGCCAGCGCTGGCAGGGGCCCGGCGGCCAGTGGGGCTGGACGAACAGGGGCGCGCCCGCTATCCCTAGAAAGGGCGTCGAAGAGGGAGTCAGAGCAGCGGCTGCACGTGGCAGTGCGACGAGGGGCGTCGAGGCCGCACATGGCTATGCGGAGGAGGTCGACGTCGTGGATGGCGCACTCGGCAACCCGGTCGGTGGCACAAAATGGGCAGGCAGGCCACCCAGTGATGGCGCAAGAGCCGCTGTCGTCGGAGAGGCACCATGATCAGCTAGAGAACCTGAAGAAAACGAGGCAGCGAGCCTAAAGGGGTAGGCGCCAAGTTAGTACTGTCCTCCAAGAAGGAGAGGTCCGCCAAGGATGGAGAGGAGGGCTGATCAGCAAAGGGAAAGGTGCTCTCATCGAAGATGACATGGCGAGAGATGATCACCCGGTTGGACAGGGTGTCAAGGCATAGACAACCCTTGTGATAGGGGGAGTAGCCAAGGAAGACACAAAGCGAGGAGCGAGGAGCGAGGTGCGAGCTTGTGGCTAGCAGTGGCGGAAAGGTTGGGTAACACGTGCAACCGAAAATGCGAAGATAGTCATACGAGGGTGCAACGCCAAACAAGGCGGTACTTGGGCGCGCCCTCGGAGCCGGTGCTACCGCCCCGGTAGCCGGCGCCCACAGAGTTGTAGTGGAGGTGGGAGGCTTGGGAGGCCGCGGGCCAAAAGACGGAGGAGTGGGGTTGGCGCCGCCGGTGGAGGCAACGAGAGCGGTCGACGGCCCAGAGGAGCAGTTCCTCATGTTGACCTCCATAAGCAGGTCGGCGCACACATCCTGGAAGGTGGGGAAGGGGTGGGCGCGACGAAGATGATGGCCGAGGTCAGTGAACCTGTCATTGAGACCACAAATCACGTTAAGGACCAGGGTCCGACCCGTGACTGGTTCACCGAGGTCCTGGAGCTTGGCCACCATGTTCTTGAAGGATCTGCAATAGTCAGCAACAGAGAGATCACCTTGGAGGAACTGGCGGAACTGGGCGTCGAGGTAGAGGATGCCGGTCTCCCGGAGTCCCGATTACCAAGGAACTGCGTCTCGAGAACGAGACAGGCCGCCCATGCAGAGGCATTGCGCTCCATGGCTGTGTCCGCGAGGTCATTGGACACGGTGTCGTAGATCCACGACTTGACAACACAGTCCAGGCGAGCCCAGCCTTGGTAGGCGGCTGCCGAGGTGTCGCAAAGAATATGGTCCTCCAAGGAGAACTTGCCGACGGTAAGGAAAAACTGATCTCGCCACCTGGAGTAGTTGTTGGCAGCGAGGTCGAGGACGATGGGGATGAGGCTCCTGATGTTCTGCACCGCCACAGCCTGAGTGTGAAGGTCAATGATGGTGCCGGGTTCGTGTATCAGCATGGCCTGATGGAGATCAGGGTGAGAATCAAGGGCCTGGGACTTTGTGATCGTCTTGGTCGGCGCCGTCAGGAGGGAGATCTGCAGCAGCGCGCTGCAGAGCGAGGCGAGCACGATAGACGGCGGCGTCGTGCTACTTGGATGCGGCGGCGGCCTCTGCCTCAGAGGCGGCAGCACGGGCCAGGGCAGTGTCGCACGTAGTCGGACGCTCTGTGGCGCGATCAGTGGCGATGCAAAATGTCGACCCTCATCGATGAGATGAAGATCGGCGAGAGAGTTGGCCGCGCCCTTGGCCCTTTCGGCGGCGGCGGCGGCCCTTGGAGACGGCGAAGGAGTCCCAGGCATAGGGACAGTGGGCGCAGTGATGACGGGAAGGCCGGTGTGAGCAGTGCAGCAAGGGAACGGCGCGCTAGGGCAACGGAAGGAGGATCAAGTGATGAACCTGGTCTCTTGATACCATGAAAGCAGGATATGCTTGGAAGAATTAGTAGATTGATTTAGGGAGTGCAGGGTACTGTTACATATATAGGGCAAGGATATCCTAGGGTTTATAGAATACACCCAATCAACGGAGGTCCTTGCCTAATCAAGCACATCACCTAATCTACTAGGGCCGGCGCGCATAGCAGACTAACAGGCCTGCAGCGCCTGATACAAGAAGCCCAAAGCCTGGCTATACTAGTCTTGCTAACAATAAGTTCCCACCTCAGATAACGCTATGTGGATTTTCACTTTAGTTATCCCTATACGACAATCCGAATCGTCATCATGCCCAAAGAATAAGAAACTCAAAAATGTTTTCGACAATATTCAAACCTAATGTTATGCATGAAGGATTAGTTTTTAATTGTTCAGACAAGTTAGGAATCACAGGAGTCCAGGTTTCAGGGGACTAAATTGCATTTCGGTTAGGATTTAGTACTAGACAGATAGAAATTGATCCTTTACTTGTGCGTGGGGCAATTGTAAGCATGGCTTGTAAATATGAAAGCAATTGTAATCTGGGAAGACAAGTAATGAAATCAATCAGTTTTCCCTGTCCCTTCCCTTGCCCCAAACTCCAGTCTCCTGCTTGATCGCCGGCCACGAAACCCAAACCACGGCCTTAAGGTCCTTGACCACGGCCAACTACCACCCACGATTACCCCTGCGTAACCCACCTTACACAAATAAACCACCACATAACATCCTGGTATCATAGTGCTCAGGTTAGATCCCATGGATGCCCTTGCGAAAATCATCGACGACTTGAACGCCATCATCGACACACTGAAGAAGACGGCGGAAGCTTTGAAGCCGCTTGTGCCGCATGCCGCTGACCTCGCCAACTTGCCAGCGACGGTGAAATCAGTGCAAGAGTCCTTAAAGAGCAGCGATGAGCAGATGCAGGCCCTTAACATCGCTATGAAGCGGCTGCCTAACCAGTCCGCCACAAATAATGGCTGACAAGACGAGGGTGATGGCGTCCTTGGCAAAAAGCCTGCTCCACCCGTGCCGTCAAAGAGCGGAACGCTTTCCTACCGCAGTCTCAAATTTGACTTTCTGCTCTATGATGGCACGGGCCACCCTTTGTCCTGGCTGAATTGACATGAGATCTATTTCTGGGGGCAGAACACACTGGACAGACGGCAAAGTGGCTGGACTCTCTCCAAATGAAGGATGCAGTGCAGCTCTGGTATTCAGGTTAGAAACCAATGGGGGTGAGCCGTCCTAGAGGCATTTCGTTCAGCTAGTGCATCGTCGTTTTGGACCACCCATCACGAAGTCACCACTAGGAGAAATCGCGATGTTGCACCATTCGGCCTCGGTACAGGACTACATCAACCAGTTCATTTCCTTGGCATGCCGTGACGCAGAGCTTTCCGAGATGCAGCAAGTTAGCTAGCCTCGTCAACCCTCTGAAAATGCTCTCCAACAACCAACCACTTTGGATGATGCTATCATGCTCGCACGAGCTTATGAGAAGCGCCAAGTGCTGGAATCTGAGGCACAATGCTCTAGCTATGTGTTACCAGAGTACAACCTCAGCTGGATCGGCAGCTGCAATCAGCACCACGGTTTCTTCGGCTCTGGCAGGGTCCGAGAAGTTGGCCACACTGGTGTCAACACTCCAACATCGGCAGCTCACCTCAGCTCAAATGGCTGAACACTAAGCAGAGGGCCTATGCTATAATTGTGACGACAAGTTTGTGCAGGGTCACTTATGAGCTGCTTCTTAGGTGTGTGTGAGGGCGTGGGGGTGGAGGGGCAATGTTATGCAGGAAGGATTAGTTTTAAGTTGTTCAGATAAGTTAGGAATCATAGGAGTCAAGGTTTCAGGGGACTAAGATGCAGTTCGGTTAGGAAATAGTACTAGGCAGATAGATATTTATTAGAGTATATTTGGTAGTTTAGATATCCCTATCATAGACTGCCATATGTATCCGGGGGTTGCCTTACCCCCCAAGTCTTGTACTCTCGTATATACCGACCGAGGCCTCAATGCAATACAATCAACCCATTATACCAGATCTATTCCTCCTACATGGTATCATGAGATTAGGGTTTGAGATCCTAGGCTAAACCTTCCGCTGCCACCAGCCGCGCCCTTGCCTCCTGCGCGCCGTCGATCGTCTCCCACTGCGCCCATCAAAGGTGCCCCCTCGACGGCCTCCTAGCCAGTGTTATCCTAGACGCTAAACGCTAGACAGTGGCTCACCCTCTGTTTAGTGTTTAAACGGTTTAGACGATAGATTAAACGGTTTAAATGATTTGCACTGTACCTATAAGTATACATAAAAAATCATAATTTCATGCTTTAGTTTTTGGATAATTGCAATTTAAGTTAGGCATATAATAAATAATGACACATCATTCTCATATTACACATAATACCCATATACTTGCTACTTTAATTCATGTTCTTTTCTTAAAACGTGCTTATAGAACCTATATTCAACCGCCAACATCCAATTATCCCACCAAAACATGTTCCTTATTGCCTAAACGATCGTTTAAACGTGTGTTTTTGTGTGTGAATGTGTTTAACTTCTGTTTAATTTCACTGTTTACACTGTTTTTTTTGACCAAGTTGACCGTTTACACGCGTTTAGCGTTTAATTCGGCGACTAGGCCCTAAACTACACGTATACCCTCCGTTTACGGTTTAAACGGGTGTAAACGACGGTTTACACGCGTTTAGGCGAACACTGCTCCTAGCACGCCCCCGGGGAGATCACCCATGTTGATCTCCGCCGGGGACAGCGCCCTCTTCGATCTCCGCAGCGGATCCCGTTAGTCTGCCGCCCACACAGCGTCAAGCAGCAACAAATCGAAAAGTGTACCTCGCCCTCCGCCATGGAAGCCGTCGTCGACGACCCCGATCCACGCTGCCGCGGTGGCAGCCGCAGTCTTCCAGCAGCACCCGTGCCCTACTCCATGCTGCCGTGGTGGCAGCAGGGGCCACAGCGCCGTGCCTCCACCTCGTCATCAGCGGATTGTGTGGCAGCGCCTCCGCTCCACCCCGTCCCCTTCTTTGCGCCGTTGGGCCGCGACTCGACCTCCCAGATCTCGCCGCCCGCCCTGGTTGGATCCTCCGGTGGGGAGCCGCCCGCCTTGATTTCCGCAACCGCTCCAAGCGGGGAGCCGCTCGCCCCGGTGTCCGCGGCTGCTCCCGGCATGGAGCCATCAGCCCCGGCGCCCGTGGCCTTCCGCCGGAGATCCTTCGCCCCGGAGCTGGCCGCTCATCCTCATCGCCGTCCGTCGGGCTGTCTCGTCCCTCGGTTTCTGTCTCTCTCTCTCTCTTGCTGGACTGGTGAGAGAAGGAAAGAGATAAGAGGACGAGGTGCCTGTGCTACGCGCACCCAGAGGTCCTACACAACATGCTACTGTTGTATTTTCTTTCGCCTGATCAGAGATCGGGATTGCGTCGCCCACTGCCCGTCGACCACACGCCTCTACTTCGACATCGGCGTTGACTTCACCGGCCCCTTCTACGTCTCCGACTGTGCGGTATGGTGATATGGACAGCGCCCTAGGGGACGCCCGTCTGTGCCGCCCACCTTGTCGCCTCGCCTGCACGTCAACCTTCACCGGCTCGTCATCACCTCCACCGATCGGGATGCCTCCACTGACTCGCCCATCGTCGCCTCGCCTCACGCACACTCGGTCTGATCAGCCGACGCTCGT
>CM014276.1:16113177-16216511 GCA_004135705.1 Alloteropsis semialata
GATCAGCGCCGACATGATGACAGGTTCGATGGCCGACGCCGACATGATGATAGGTCCGATGGCCGACGCCTATTTGATGACAGGTCCGATGGCCGACGCCGATTTGATGACAGGTCCGACGGCCGACGCCGATGTGATGAATGGTCCGATGGCAGACGCTGGTCTGATAATAGAGTTGATGACCGTCGTCAGTACGGTTATAGGTCTAATTGGCATATGGACAGGCGTCAAGTTTATGACCGGTACGATCAGGATGATGATCATTGGGGNGTACGGTTATAGGTCTGATTGGCATATAGACAGGCGTCAAGGTTATGACCGGTATGATCAGGATGATGATCACTGGGGGTGTCCTTTCTTCGTATTCTGCTGGAACGAGAAGCTTAGACTGCCATCAAAAGCAGATTGTCCTGAATGCAGTTTCCAGTATGAAGAATACAGAGCTTCCAAGAGAGGTCGACGATCAGTTCATGAACGGATCGGCGTCAGGATTGATGATCATCATCAAAAAGATGAAGGCCGAGTTGATGCTCATGGCCATAAAAATATCGAAGGCCAGGTTGATGTTCTTGGCCCTGAAAAAATGGAAGAGAAGGCTCCAGTTCAGAATCGGACTAAAGAACCTCCAATGAAGCCTGGACAGTGGTGCCCATCAGGGATTTCTAAGTCCAAAAAGAGACGTGTTCAGAGGCTGCGCTATCATGAGCAGATTCAGGAGCAGGAATTGGCAAAAGAAAAGAAGACATGGCGCATCAAGATGGCCAATGATGATGAAGCAAGCACATCGGCCGCAATAAACATGGTTTTGATGTTGCCTTTTGATTTTGCTGCTCCTGATGAACAGGACAATGATGAGGTCGATTATGAACTGGAAGAAGCCACTGCATGCTTGGTTCTTGATTCAGAGAAGGCTGTCTTTGAGAAGCCAAATGCAAACGGATATCGGCACCTGAAACCTCTGTACATCAAGGGATACGTTGATGGGAAGCCGATGACCAAGATGCTGGTTGATGGAGGAGCTGCAGTCAATCTCATGCCCTATTCCACATTCCGCAAGCTGGGTAAAGGGATTGATGATCTAATCAAGACCAATATGACGCTCAAGGATTTCGGTGGAAATGTTTCAGAGCCTCGGGGGGCAATTCATGTGGAATTGACCATTGGCAGCAAGACATTGCCGACTACTTTCTTTGTGATTGATGGCTAAGGTTCTTACAGCATGCTCCTCGGACGTGATTGGATCCATGCCAATTGCTGCATCCCATCCACGATGCACCAGTGTTTGATCCAATGGCAAGGCAATAATGTGGAGATCGTCCCAGCTGATGATTCGGTTAGCATTGCTACAGCTGAGTCAACGATTTGGGAGTTTGAAGGAATTGAATGCCTGTCAGGGAAAGCATGGGATGGTGACTTCCTCAAGGTGTCCGATCAAGGACTACAGCTGATCCAAGCAGTCGGCTCTGAGACTTTGTTTTAAATGGATGATTATATAGAAGATCTTGAAGACCGAAGTGAGTTCGGCAAATTAGGGTTTGGATTTACGTCGGCTGATGAATTAGAAGAAATAGATATAGGATCTGGTGATAGACCAAGGCCGACGTATATCAGTGCTAAGTTGGATCCCGAGTATAAACAGGAGTTAATAAAACTTTTGAAAGAGTATTCTGATTGTTTTGCTTGGGAATATTATGAAATGCCAGGTTTAAGCCGTGATATTGTTGAACATCGGCTACCCATCAAACCAGGGTATCGACCACATAAGCAGTATGCAAGAAGGTTCAAGACTGAGATGCATGAACCAATTAAGGCCGAAATAACGAAGCTATTTGAAGCTAAGTTTATCAGGCCATGTCGATACGCTGAGTGGGTATCAAATATAGTTCCTGTTTATAAGAAGAATGGAAAGCTGCGTGTTTGCATTGATTACAGGAACTTGAACAAAGCAACCCCGAAGGATGAGTATCCGATGCCGGTGGCCGATATGCTTGTTGATGCAGCATCAGGCCATAAAGTGATGAGTTTCCTGGATGGTAATGCTGGTTATAATCAGATTTTTCATGGCGGAAGAAGATATTCCCAAGACTGCATTCCAATGTCCAGGTGCTCTCGGTTTATATGAGTGGGTTGTTATGACTTTTGGTTTGAAAAATGCCGGTGCTACTTATCAACGTGCTATAAATTATATTTTTCATAGGCTGATCGGCAGGATAGTCGAAATCTACATTGATGATGTGGTAGTCAAATCAAAAGGTTATCAAGATCATTTGGCCGATTTGAAGGAAACGCTGGAGTGTACGAGGCAACATGGATTGAAGATGAATCCGCTCAAGTGTGCTTTTGGCGTATCGGCCGGCCAATTTCTCGGTTTCTTGGTACATGAGAGAGGAATTGAGGTGAATGATCGGAACCGCAAGGCGATTGATGATATTGAACCTCCAGTAAACAAGAAGGAATTGCAGAGTTTGATTGGAAAGATTAATTTTCTGAGGAGGTTTATATCAAATCTGTCGGTCCGATTGGAGGCGTTTACTCCTCTGTTGAAGCTGAAAGAAATGAAGAAGAATTGGTTTGGGAGCCTAAACATCAAAAGGCATTGGATGAAATCAAGCAATATTTGGCATATCCGCCAGTTCTTATTCCACCACAAAAGGGTAAGCCGTACAAGCTTTATTTATCGGCTTTTGATCATGCAATCGGTTCTGTTTTAATTCAAGAGGTTGATGGGAAAGAACGAGTTATATTCTATTTAAGTCGAAGATTACTAGATCCTGAGACTCGGTACTCATATGTGGAGAAGCTTTGCCTTTGTTTGTATTTTTCTTGTACAAAATTAAGGCATTATTTGCTATCGGCCGAGTGTACAGTGATCTGTAGAGAGGATGTGATCAAGTATATGTTATCGATGCCAATCATGAAAGGGAGAATTGACAAGTGGGTTTTTGCTCTGACCGAGTTTGATCTTAGATACGAATCGGCCAAAGCAGTAAAAGGGCAGATAATGGCTGATTTGGTTGCTGATCATTGTGGACCTAACATTAATGCTGTTGAGCAATGCATTATGGAGCTTGATGTATCTGGTCCGATAAAAAAGGCTGATGTGGTTGACGCGGTTCCTTGGACTATATTCTTTGATGGTTCTTCTTGCAGTGATGATTGTGGAATCGGCCTGGTTATTATTTCGCCTCGGGGGGCAAGGTTTGAATTTGCTTTTCCAATTGAGAAATGCACAAATAATCAGGCGGAATATGAAGCATTGATGAAAGGTCTCCAGATTCTTAAAGAAATCGGCGCTCAGTTTGTTGAGGTATTTGGAGATTCTTTGCTGATTATCAATCAGTTACTCGGCAAATATGATTGCAAGATGGATGCTCTGTTATCTTATTTCGAAAAATGCCGAGATTTGATTGGTCAATTCGCCTTGGTAACTCTTAAGCATGTTCCAAGACATCATAACGAAGAAGCAAATCGGCTGGCGCAAAAAGCGTCTGGCTATCGGCCTATGTCCGATGTGATGGTGCAGGAGATACCAGAAGGAGATTGGAGGAAAGAAATCGTTGAATATTTGAGGGATTCTTCTGTCAAGACTTCTAGAAAAATACGCTATAAATCGATCAGGCATGTCTTGGTTGAAGGAGTGCTTTATTTTCGCTCGATTGATGGAGTCCTGTTGAGATGTATCGGACCTGAAGAAGCCAAGGTTTTAATGGGAGAAATTCATGAAGGTGTTTGCGGGGCTCATCAATCGGCGTTCAAGATGAAATGGATGATAAGAAAAAATGGGTATTATTGGCCGACGATTTTAGAAGACTGCTTTGAATATTATAAAGGATGCCAAGAGTGTCAAAGATATGGAAACATTCAAAGGGCTCCAGCATCGGCCATGAATCCTGTTATCAAGCCATGGCCGTTTAGAGGATGGGGAATTGACTTGATCGGCCAAATTTTTCCACATTCAAGTAAGGGGCACAAATTCATATTAGTGGCAATAGATTATTTCACCAAATGGGTTGAAGCTATTCCTTTGAAGGAGGTGAAGTCACAGAATGTTATTGAATTCGTTAGAGAACACATTGTCTACCGATTTGGAATTTCACAGACGATCACAACAGATCAGGGTACGATGTTTACATCGGACGAGTTCAAAAATTTTGCTGCTGATATGGGTATCAAGCTTCTTAATTCATCGCCGTATTATGCACAAGCCAATGGTCAAGCTGAAGCCTCCAATAAAAGTTTGATCAAGTTGATTGATAGGAAGATTGAAGAGTATCCAAGAAAATGGCATATTGTGCTTCCTGAAGCTCTATGGGCCTATTGAATGGCTTGTCATGGGTCGATCAAGGTTTCTCCGTATGAACTAGTTTATGGACATGAAGCCGTTCTTCCATGGGAAATTCATACTGGATCGAGGCGTATTGAGCTTCAGGATAAATTAAAGGCCGGCGAATATATGGAGCTCATGAACAGTGAGTCCGATGACTTGGCTGTTCGTCGGCTGCGCGCTCTTGAAAGTATTGAGGCTAACAAATTTAGAGTGGCGAGGCATTATGATAAGAAAGTTAAAGGGAAAGAGTTCAAAGAGGGCGATCTTGTTTGGAAAGTTATTTTGCCAATTGGTTCTAAAGATCCCAAGTACGGCAAATGGTCACCAAATTGGGAGGGACCCTATCAAGTCGTCCGATGTGTTCCTGGAAATGCTTATATTCTACAAACACTTGAAGGAGAAGTGTTTCCTAAGACATTAAATGGGAAATATCTGAAGAAGTACTACCCTAGCATTTGGGTAAACTCGTAAGGCCGATGCTGTGCGTCAGGCTTGGAAGCCGATGGAAAAATCGCCTCAAGAACAAAAAATAAGAGCCGATGCGATATGCATCGCCTTAAGGGCTATATACAAACAGAGAAAAGTATATTACATCATCAAGCCGCTCGATGGCGGAGCAGGCTGCTGGAAAAGGGATTGCATATATATTCATATATTTCTCATACAGAAGGATTTCAGAAGATAAAAGGGTCTAGTAGGCGCCGATGTACTTTGTTCATCATTGCCAGAACAGGACTAGAAAAAGAAGGGCAAAAGGAAGCGCAAGTTTGAGGAGATATCTTCTTCCTTGAGTCGAAGAAATCCACTCTGGCTGCAGTCCCTTGAAGAACGCGCCGGTGGACCGGCTTTGCCCTAACTTGTAAAGGGCACTCTATTGCACCCCTCTGAAAAACCTTCCCTTTGGTGAACCATGGAGAAACCTCACGAGGATTCTTCTAGCAGAGGTTCCACCTGGATTCACTGCAGGATCAGGAAAAGGGGGGAGTACCCTATACTTCTTCACGAGAATTCTTTTAGCAGAGGAGGAAGAAGGAGTGGAATCCTATATCAAACAGAAGGAGTTTGTGTTCTATCATGAATATTAGCTACGCCATGGCTGAGGGATGGTGGAGGAAGAAGACCTGAGGCAGGTATTTATAGCCGGCGATCGATGGAAGCATTAAAGGAGAAATGGGATCCAGGGGATGCTCGTGGAAACTGTCCAAATAAAAGAACAGTATTCACGTGAAGATGAGTCATTGATTCAGAGCTGATGTAATTAAAGGAGAGGGGCGTCTTTTGAGGAACTGCATTGAAGAGTCGTTTCGTCTGGGTCAATAGACGCATGGATACCCGTGAGGTAAATGCAGGGTTCCATATGCTATTCATTGTCAGAGATGCTATCGCTCGGGAGAGAGGAAGAAGAAGATAAGCTCTGCGGGTTATTGATAAAGAAAGAAAAACTATGGCCCGAAAATCAAGGAACTACATGATGCAGGGACGGAAAGTTTCGGCACGAAAATCGGTGGAGGAGTTATGATGACAGATACTAATTTTGGAATAAAACATATTTTATCCCAAAATTGGGGGGCATGTGTTGACACCAGATTTTCGCACCTGACATGTTGGGTCAGATGGTGACATGGTGAGGTTGAGACTGTGCAGTGGACCCATTAACTGGTCGAAGCCGAAGATGACAGAGAAGGAAGCCGATATGCAGAAGGGATCCGATGAAGCAGGAGTCCGACCCGATGACGAGTACAATAGGAAAGACACGTCGGCTGAGGAGGAAGTGTATCAGATGCGGGGACTATTTCCTTTTTGAAGGCGTATTGAGAGTCCCATTCTATATTAGATTTAGTTTACTTTATTCGCAAGTTAGTCTGGTCCGATCAGGACTCTCCATGACCAGGGTATAAATGTGAACCCTCGTCCATTGTAAAAACTATTCTCACAATCAATACAACCCGGCTTCACGCCAAAAACCCTAGTAGTAGTTACCGACGAAGCTCATTGGTGGACGGGCTGCATCAGTTCTGATCTCCGGCTTACCAGTAAGTTAGTCAATTTATCGAACTAGTATAGGCTTTGAATTGAGGCGCATCGCCCTTTCTCGTTTATACTGTTCAACCGATTTATCTCTGGATAATCAAGATTGACATAGATTCTCTACGTCGGAGCTAGATCAATATTGATTATTCAACAGATTATCGTTTATCGGACTGCACTTTAAGTCTAGATTCCCTACGTCGGAGCTAGATATCAAGATTAGGCTAGATTCCCTACGTCGGAGCTAGAGTAATCTTGGTTACTAAAGGCAGTTTTTGCGGTTTGTTTGGAGTTGCTAGATTGGTTTAGATCTACGCCATGTGAATCAATTCTACTTCTTCAACGGCTTTGAGCATTGGTCTTGGTCCGATTTAAGCAATATTTATCTTACAGCATCGTTCTAGGTCCGATCCCGCTTTGTGGTTTAATCTGGTTGTTCTTTGAGTATTGTACTGGTGTAGATTCCCTACGTCGGAGCTGGATCTTTGCAATACGATTAGATTAATCTTTGATTGTCATGCTTGGTCTACATTCCCTACGTCGGAGCTAGATTCATCTTGATTAATCAAAGGAAGCTTTGGTTATGCCTTATTGCTATTTGAATGTTAAGTATGGTTTAGATTCCCTACGTCGGAGCTAGGTCTTGCTTGATTATTTGGTAGCATATCTTAGAATCAGAACGACCCTGTTAATGTTTTATCTGTTTATTTGCTTAATCTGATCAACACCTGTGCGAGCATCTTGTTTAATTGACAGGTTGATGAGTTGAGTTTGATTATCTAACTATCCGATCTGATCATAGTTGGAGAAATCTAGATTCCCTACGTCGGAGCTAGATTTCTCTGAAAAGGCTATAGTCCGATTGGTTGGTTAGATGGTCCGATAAGACGAGTCAAACTGACAACTAGGCAAGATGGACAATGTATCGGCTTACACTTTGATTACTTGATATCTTGTTTAAAGACACAGCTGATCCATTACTTTACATATTGGCCTTGTTTTATGCTTTATTTTATTATTCAAAGGCTGATCTGTTATATTAATCAAGGTCCGATCCTGATTGGTCCAATTCTGAGGTCCGATTTGGTGTCTGATTGAGGTCCGATTACTCGGTCTGATTGACGTCATTAATGAAGTCCGATTTTGAGGTCCGATTGGTATCGGCCGACACGTGTCTGATTGGGTCTTGGCTAAAATTCGACGTTACTCCATCGTCTGAAATAGAGCCGGCACAATCAAAGAGCAATTTAACTGTTTCATTCCCTTGTCAATTTCAGGTCAAATTGACTGGCACGCTGCGAACCTGAACTGGAGTGTAGGCTGGCACTGGAGCGAAGCAGATCTCCCTGGTCTTCGTGTGCTGACCGCGGAGGATACGACAGCCGATTTTCCGCGTCAACAGTAGGAATGGGGCATCAATGAGGAGCTTTGTAAGGCTATTGGCTTTAAACTTTTGCAAGAAAAACATCCCAAGTACTTTATAAAGAAACAGCAAGATTCCTTTTATCATACCATATCTCATTCGTTAACCATTTAGATTACATGCTTTCCTAAAGATATATGTTCACAAGTGACAGATATAGAGCAAGGAATAAAGAATATGCAAGCCAATCAAGGATGAACATACAAACCAAAGGAGCATCAAGTTTCATTTGAGTTCAATTTTTGATGATTATCTCAAGATTACTTTAGACTCATGAATGAGAGAGGATGAGGGATTGACATGCAAACCATCGCATTGGATGAAATGGGAGACATGGTGTGCCAGAGGACCTTTGATTGACGAAGAATTTGTTCGAGCTCCTCTGGTGCCCGACCGTCGTGATCTTTTTCATGCTGGTCCATGCGATGTTGCGCGCGTAGTCGTGGGTGGTCTTAAATGTATGAACATGGAGAAGCCCGAGAGACCCCCACACTTGATCTTGTACCTGCAGTTATTCAAAACAAGGTGGAAACAAAACACCGATTCTACTGGCCTTACGAACCAGGGAGTATGATATTTATTGAAATTCAAATATTTTTGGTGTTTTTAGGTTATGCAAATTTTTATTGATTTTTTTTCATGGCAAACAATTCTTTCAAGGACTTAGCTTGGAGATTAAGGGAGAATAAATACACAACGAGTTTTGGATACTTCCTTGGTGAAATTCCCCCCAAGCTTTGATTTTGCAAGTGGATGCAAAATTTGAGCTTGAGAGTGCCAAAAGATTTGTTCACTGTTCATCTCACTTCATCATGTAAATTTCTTCCATGTGACTGAGAGTTTTTTGATGTTGGAGTTATGTTCGTCGTCCTTTAGCCATCACTTCATCCCTGCAAAAAGTTAGTGACAACAAATACCCGAAGGACAATTTGAGAAGATATCAATATTGTCATCCGGTTAGTTGTTCACATCCACGCTTGAAAACAAATTGATCCTTGACATCGCTAAGCGTAGATCCTGTTTGCCATTATTTTAGTATTTCTTTTCAAATATTATTTTTTTAAAATTTTATTTTCACCATTGTTCTTAAAGCATTACTCAAACAAGGCTGCATTGCATCAACATGATCACAAGGGGGTTTTGCAATATACTCACAGTGAACCTTCGAAAGGTGATGTACCTCCTTGTATGTTGTGCAACATTGTTGTAGTGCATCCAATGCCTTGGTTTATCTCCAATTTGAATCAAGCTTTGAAAACTTACCCGCTTAGATTTGAAAATTTTTCTACATGGGTTAGTCCATACATACAACCAATATCTATACTTGCTTTTACTCCAAGGTTCATTAATCAAACTTGACACCATGTCTGATTTGATTAAAAAAGACAATTTTAACCTAAGCACCACGCTTAATTTAAAAAGCTTATGAATGCACTCTGCAGAATACATTCAAACCAGAGCATATGAGCATAGATAAAAGAAGCATGAGAACATGGTCAAGATATTTTTTTTCAAATGGAGATAACATGAGCATATAAATGGTGAACTTCGGGTTACCTCCCTGAAGGGCTTTGTTTCAAGTCAAAAGCAAGACATTCCACTTACCTTAGTACACTTACCGCTGGCATTGGATGACGAGGAGTTTAGAATTTCCACTGCGGTAGTTCCTTGGATCTTGATGATATCATTAACTGTGACGTGGTCGCGCGTGGATAGCATGTGTGTGCTAAATGTTGGGATGTTCCCAACAAGTAGCTAGCACATATGCCAAACACGAGCATGCAACAAATGTCTTTTCTCATGAAAGCATGCACAAAAACCAAGGATGCAAGGCAAGGTGAAACCAGGAGGCATATGGGGACTACCGAGGTGCAACGGCGCTATGGCTTGCACACCCAGATGTCTTAATCCCAATAAGCCTCACCGACTAATTTTTTTTGTTGTTTTTTTTATGCAATCATGTTTGGGAAACAAATATGCCAACAAATTCAAAAATGCATGAACAAAATAAATATGTTGCGAGGTTGGAAATCCAAATGAAGTCAAATCAAAACATGATATGCAAATTGTAAGAAACTCGAGGCTTGGCGTTTCTCAAAGCGCAAACTGATCAACCTTTTGAACTGAATGACGTGGTGGGAGTCAGTTCCATTTAACCCTATTGATCGGTCTACCAACCACATTTGGCAATTAACCAACCCTGTAGGGGCTGCAATGAGTTGGACTAGGAACCCGAATAGATAGGTGATGAAAGACTTCGCCACCCACCTAGACTAGGCACAGTGCCCAAATACAGTTCAAAGCCGAAGAGCCACCCATTCAAAAAGAAGGCACACGAGTTTTGACACTTCAAAGCAAATATGATGTGCAACATGAATGCTTCGAAACAAATATGATGTGCAACATGAATGTTTTGAAATGCAAGGGATAATGCCTGGTTACCTCCAGGCAGGCATTCGGGATTTTTTTATTTTTTTAATAGCAAGAAAGGATACATTGAACTAGCATCATCTATAAACCAAAGATAAAATTTGGCATTAACGGAACTTGTCATTAGATAAGTACAAACCTCCCCCACACTTGGATTTTTGTGTCGCGGGACAACAAAATCACGTGTGTGTCAGCCTCCTTCGAATTTGTTCCATTACCAAAACTTACCATGGTGTTGCAAATGATGCAGCACTCATGTTCTTAAGCATCATAGATCAGTCGTTCTTTTCAGTGTCAACCTGTAATGGTTAGCAACCAAAAATACTCGAGGAAAAACTTAACCGAAAAACATGCTCTTCCTAGATTTTTTTATGAAGCGGATGGGTAGTGATGACGAATATGGATCGATAAAGATAAAAGGAATGATGTGATGGTATGGAATGGGGATACATGGGCGAACTTGGTTCGACACTAGTACAGCAACCGTTCCTCGGCAACGGCGCCAGAAAGCTTGTTGGTATTTTTAATGATCACAGATAAATCCGCAAGCGTACGGATACCGATGCTACACCCGAGAGTATTCCAAGGTATCGAATCCACAGGGAACGTGTGTGTACTAGTGACGAGCCAAGAACGACCAAGGACAAAAGAAGTGATAAATGTGTAGAAGGTAGAGTGGGTTATTTCTAGGTAATTCTGGATAATCAAAGGATAGCTCAAGTTGCTTACTGTATTACTTGCTTCGGGACGCCCAACCGTCCTAGCCTCAAAATGGGATGAGAAGGGGACTAGGCAAGCCAAGCAATGGTCCTACTACTCTCTAATGCTTCTCACGTGGCGGACTATGTAGGCCGTCAAGGCTGTCACCACCTGGGGCTACCACTACAAATTCGTGGTACTAGGCGCACTCCAAGGTATTCAACAGACTAGACATCTATCTACTCTATTAAATACTATCTTAGCTTTGCAAGTACAAAGGCACTTATCACAGCGAGGAGCCCACAAGTAAATAAAGTAAAGGTTGAATTTAATTAAATATTAATCCAGAAATACAATGAAAATACCTGGATGATACTCGAACCTAAACCGCATCCACCATGGTACAAGAAGAGGAGAGGAGCTGACGTCCCCAGCTTCTCCCGGACTCTCGCCTCACCTCTCACCTATTCTAACACTACATTGGATATTTGCCATGAGCATTGCTTCACTTCCTTGTGTGTTAAATGAAGGAGTGGAGGCCTCTATTTAGTAGAGGAGGTGGCTTAGGGATGTGGAGATGCTCCCCTTGATCCTAGGCAATATTCTCCTCCTCCTCCTCTCCCCACGCCATCTGTCCACGGAAACCGACTTCTCACATCGGTTGGGCTCGTGAACAGGGCCCGTGACATCATCAGAGGCAGTGGGAGCGCAGAACCGCGGAGAACCGTGAAGAACCGGGCGCCCAAGGTAAAAAATCGGAGAAAATTGTGCCCCGCTGTGTATTCTGCGTGTCAGTGCAGCAAAACCGGAAGAAAAACCGCCACCCGGAGGAAAACCAGCTGGCTCAGGCGAGAAAACCGCAGCCGAACCCCACAAAACCGCCTCCCGGCCTGTCCAGCGGCGCCACCTGTCCGGCCTACTCGATCTCCAGCGCGAAACCCGCTCGGCCACTCCCCTCCATTCTGGTCGTGCCACGTGGTCGGCCTGCGTCCCTGGCGCCCGCGTCGGCGCACGCTCCCGCGTGGAGGAGCATCCCGCCTGGGCCGCTGTACAGCCTGGCTGGGCCGCGCCTGCTAGCTTGGCTGGCCCGCGCCAACTGGCCTGGGTGGGCTACGCTTGGGCCGCGATAGTGGCCGCGGCAGTGGCTAGGCTGCTGCGCGCCAGCTGCTGACGTGGGTCGCTGACATCATCATGACGTCAGCGGCCCTTTTTCTCCCCTTCTTGTTTATTTAATATCTTCTTCATCCATGCTCAGATTAATATGAACAGTATATCCATCGCAATCGTCTCGATGAGCTTTACGCAATGGTGTAATCCAAATCGGCATTTGAGATACTTTGTCATAATGATATATTCGGTTCTTTCTCAGGCCTATATCTTCATTTCCTGCATAGCCACGTAAAACACCAACACTTGTGGAAATCGTTTGTAATAAACCCTACCATTATGTTTACTGTTTATATTTGATGTATTTTCGGCAGGAATTGACGGCCAAAAGTGGTACTTAAGGACCGTCAACAGATAACACGAGGTATGAAGGCTCAAAAGGCTAGACACGGTTTAACTGCTGTTAGCACTTTTAGTTGTTCAATTTTAGCATTAACCTAATTACTACAACGTAATAGGAAATAACCCGGTTGTAACCCAAATTAAGTGTATATAGAAGTATCATCATGTTCATCATCATTCCATTCATCATTCCATCATAAACATCACCAGGGTAACAGTCACTATTCAAAAAGGATCCAGGCCACTCGTAACCGTGAGTACGGCTGATATATCGGATTTCACTCTGCAGAGGTTGTACACTTTCCCCACTGGTCATGATTCCCATGATGCCCGGGTTAGCTAGACCCATTTCACACTTCCTTAGGTATGCGCCTGGGTTTCACTACGAGACTTTCGAAAGATCCTCTAAAAAGCTAATTGCCGCTGTGGTTTCAGCATGGGCGCATGAACCCAACTCCCTGTCGGGGGTAGACCCCCAGGGGTACCCAGAAGGCGGATTGGCCCAACCAGCAAGGGGCGGCCCGGTCCGAGTGCAACTGGATCGGTTTGTCAGACTGGGTGGCCCACCAGTCGGGAGGCCCACCAGTCGGACGAGCCGGACGGGCGCGACGGCGCGCGCAAGGAAGCAGGCGGCGTATCCCGCAAGAAGCTCGGAGATCAAGATAAACTAGCCGGAATTATAGGGAAAGATATCTGTAATCGTTATAGGATCGCATCCTTGTATTTCGGGTAGGTTATGATCTCTAGCCGACTTGTAACTCAAGGCAGCCGGACTATATAAGGCGCCTTGAGACCCCCCTCCAGAACATAACATCTACGATTACAACCCACGATACAACCTAGAACAGAACCCAACTACGGAGATCCTTCAGGAACTTCATACACAGCAATACAATCACCCCCAACACAGGACATAGGGTATTACGTCATCTCGACGGCCCGAACCTGTTCAATCCTTGCGTCTTGTGTTACCATCGACTTCTGATCCTCGATTTGTCCCTCAACAAATCAACCACGTAGGCTACCCTGTGTGGACTGCCGGGTCCAAACATCCGACAGTTGGCGTGCCAGGTAGGGGTTGATCGACGAGATCAATCTGCAAGCTCGATGGCATCCACTTCCGCCGTCATCACGCCGGCATCCGTGAAGATTTCCATCGCTGAGGGGGCTATGTTCTTCTTCGGATCCATGGTCTTCACCGCCGGACCCGAGGGAGAGCTCTCCTTCACCCGTGACGCCACCCTGGAGGAGACAGCGCCGCGACTTGACGCTACGCCAGACGGGATCGTCACCATCACCGCTCCGTCGCCAGCCATCGCCAACAACTCGGCGACAGCGACGGCCAGCGTCGTTCTCCCGCCATCCGAGGGGAACACGCTTTCTCCTATACCGCCGACTGCTTCGTCCACTCCGCCTCTGCCACGCAGGGTGCAGCAGACGCCCGAGGAGCGAAGGCGCCGATGGGCTGCACGCCAACGCCAGTTCGAGGCGGACATGGACCACGCCATCGCTTCCATCGGTGAATGCATCGAACTCACCGAATCTGCTCGTCAGAGCATCGCCTCGCCGACACGATTCCCGCTGGGACTCAGGAACAGCGGGGCCATCAACCAGCAATCACTCGGCGAACGCATGAACGCCGACTACTCCTCAGATGCGGCCAGGACGGTCGATCATGTCACGACCACCCAGATTGGATCTGCTCCGGACGTTGCGGCGACACAGCATCCTCATCCTCATGATACGCCGACTCCACCTGAACCAACCCCAACTTTCCCGCGGGTGACACGTGTCCTCCCTCCAAATAAGAGGATCACGCCTGCCAAGCAGGAGATGTTCGTCTCCTACATATCCGCCGACGAGCCAACGGTCCAAGGGGAGGATCAAGCGCACCGTGACGCCAGGATCGGGCGCAACGGTGACAAGCAACGACGCCGCGACGCGCGGCGAGAACGCCGAAAGCCCAGGGTCACGCGTAATCTCCAAGACGACTTCATCCAAGAAATCGGCGGCGTGGGTGTCTATGCCACCCCATCTGCCAACCTCGCCACCGCGCACCAAGAGTTGGAAGGGATCCCGGAAACCCCGGAGCTCAACCGGATCAAGGCTAGGCTGACTGCAGCCGCGGGCATGATCAACGCCCAGAGGGCTCCTGCTTCCTCATCTCGCCACTTCAAGTCGGCCAGCCGCCGAGAAGCTGATCACGACGTGGTCGACCAGCCCCGGGACCTCCGCGAACAACTCCGCAACCGCGATCTCCGAAGGAACCTCGACGACCGTCATCGGCGAAGGGACGAGGAAGAGCTCCGACGGCGCGCCGAGTACAATCGTGAACACGGCCCCCAGGGCTGGATCGCGACGCGCGCCAACGCCGAAAGCTTGAGACCGCTGAGGCCGCGCGCCGCCGAGAGTTCGACCGCAAGTACGGGCCTCCACTCGGACAAGACAGGCCACCCCGGGCTCACACCCCGGAAGACTGCTCCGCCGACTCAGGACACGTGGACGTCGAGAACCTCAACGACTGCGACGGCTTCCCGGCATTCACTGCCCGAGTAAGATCCATTAGAATGCCTGCTAACTTCAAACCTACAGGCATAGAAAATATGACGGGAAGGCGGACCCGACGATGTGGCTCCGGACGTACAGCATCGCCATCCGCGCGGTAAACGGCGACCACGACTCCATGTGCGCCTACTTCCCCGTCGCCAAGACCAAGGTGGAGCTGACCTGGCTTCACAGCCTCGAGCCCGGCTCCATCGACAGCTGGGGCACCCTCTGCGACAAGTTCAAGAGCTACTTCCAGGGGAGCTCCATCCGACCAGGCACCGCCTGGGACCTGGGCAAGGTGAAGCAGAACCGCGGGGAGAGCCTCCGCGACTACACCGACCGGTATATGGAGAACCGGAACTTAGTTCCCGGCTGCTCCGAATCCGAGATCATCAGCTACTTCCTCGATGGCCTCGCCGACTCCGTCGTCTTCGAGCGCCTCTGCGAGGACATGCCAAAGACCTCCGGCGAGTTCTTTGGCTGGGTGAACAAGATGGCGAACGCCAAGGAGGCCGTCCGCCTCCACTACGGCAAGAAAAGCACTCGGGACGATGATCGTCCCCCTCGCCGAGAAGACCGCCCGAAGAAGGAGGACACACGTCGCCCCCGACCTGAACCAAGCAGGAGGGATGGCCGAAAACGCTCGAGAGACTTCACCGTCGCCGCCATGGATCGTAGCGGCCCTCGCCCGCGGTCCAACTTCAGCGCTGACTTCGAGAAGATGCTCCAAGGACCCTGCCCCATCCACAAGCAGTCCAAACATCGCATGATTGACTGCATGGGGCTCGCCGACGACTACAAGAAAAAGGAGGGGAAGCTGCCGCCACGAGACGACGACAAAGGCAACAAGGGGAAAGGGGCTCCCGCGAACCCCGCTTTCCCGAATGTCGACAGGCAGGTGAACTTCATTCTTGAAGGACCGCCGCCCGTAGACGACAAGCGCCGGGAGAAAGTACGTGACCGGGAGATATTCTCCTGCTACACATCGCCGATCCAACCACTCCGCTGGTCCGAGCAGCCGATCACCTTCTCCAGGGAGGACCAGTGGTTCCAGGTCTCCGACGTGGGCGAGTACCCGCTGGTACTCAGCCCGATCGTGCACAACGCCCGCCTCACCAAAGTACTCATCGACGGTGGGAGCGGGCTCAACATCATCTTCGCCCAGACGCTGAGGGACATGGGCATCGGCCTCGACGCCCTGACTCTTTCTCTCCACCCGTTCTACGGGCTGATTCCGGGCAAGGGCTCCAAACCACTCGGGCAGATTGCTCTGCCGGCGATCAGGATAACTTCAGGACCGAGTACCTCAACTTTCAGGTCGCCGACTTCACCACCGCCTAACACGCCATACTGGGGAGACCAGCACTTGCCAAGTTCATGGCGATCCCCAACTACACGTATCTGCTAATGAAGAAGCCAGCACCAAACGGCGTCCTCTCCATCCGCAGCGACGTCCACATCTCCAAGGGCTGCGACAAAGAAGGGCTCCACCTCTGCACCGGCATCGAACGCAGCGTGCTGCAGATGGAGGTGGTCCACGAGGCGAGAACCTTCCAAGGAGACCCGGGCTCCATCCCGAGTCCTCCAAGCGAAGAGCCGCACCGACCACAATACAGCCGGCTGAAGAAGTGCGCCCTATCTCACTTGGGCTCTCCGACTCCTCCAAAACCGCCCTGATCGGATCAGGGCTCGACCCCAAATAGGAAAGCGCGCTCGTCGCCTTCCTCCGGGACAACGCCGATATATTTGCATGGACTCCATCAGATATGCCGGGTGTTCCGAGGGAGGTGGTCGAGCACTCCTTGAAGGTTGACGCGAACGCCAAGCCAGTTCGCCAAAAGCTCCGATGCTTCGCGCAGGACCGCAAGGAGGCCATTAGGGCAGAGATTACAAGGCTGTTAGCTGCCGGGTTCATTAGAGAAGTCTTTTACCCCGACTGGCTCACTAACCCAGTCCTTGTAAGAAAAAAGAATAATGAATGGAGAATGTGTGTTGACTACACGGATCTCAACAGGCACTGCCTAAGGACCCCTTCGTCCTACCCCGCATCGACCAAGTCGTTGACTCCACCGCCGGATGCGTACTCCTGTGCTTCCTTGATTGTTACTCCGGCTACCACCAGATCGCCCTGAAAGAAGAAGACCAGGAGAAGACGTCCTTCATAACTCCGATCGGCGCCTACTGCTACACCAAGATGACGTTTGGCCTCCGCAACACTGGAGCCACCTACCAGAGGGCCATTAACTTGACCCTGGGCACTCAGATCGGCCGCAACGCCGAGGCCTACGTCGACGACATAGTCATCAAGACGAAAATCGAAGCCGAGTTCATCGCCGACCTCTCCGAAACGTTTAACAATCTCCGCAGGCTCAACTGGAGGCTGAACCCGACTAAGTGCGTCTTTGGCGTACCCAAAGGGAAACTACTCGGTTTCATCGTCAGCAACAGAGGCATTCAAGCCAACCCAGAGAAGATAGACACCATCCGGAGGATGAAACCGCTGACTGGGAAGAAAGAGATCCAAAAGCTGACTGGTTGCATGGCGGCCTTGAGCAGATTCATCTCCCGGCTGGGGGATAAGGGCTTGCCGTTCTTCAAGATCCTCAAGAAGACCGACAGGTTCGAGTGGAACCAAGAGACGCAGCAAGCTTTCACCGACCTCAAGAACTATCTCTCCAATCCACCAGTACTCGCCGCTCCGCATAACGACGAAACGCTACTCCTGTACATCGCTGCCACGACCAACGTGGTGAGCACCGTCATCGTCGTGGAAAGGGAGGAAGAAGGAAAGGTGCAACGAGTGCAGCGACCAGTCTACTACGTGAGCGAAGTACTCAGCGAATCCAAGTCTCGCTATCCCCAGGTGCAGAAGCTACTCTACGCACTGCTGATCACGTCAAGAAAACTCCGGCATTACTTCCAAGCGCATCGCATCAAGGTGGTCACGCAATTTCCACTCGGGGAAATCCTCCACAACAGAGACGTCACGGGGCGAATCATCAAGTGGTCCGTCGAGCTCGCCTCCTTCATCATAGACTTCGTCCCGCGCACCGCCATCAGGTCACAGATCCTCGCCGACTTCGTCGCCGAATGGACCAAGAGCCAGGACGCGAAAGAAGACACCAGCGGCGAACACTGGAAGATGTACTTTGACGGCTCCCTGATGATCGACGGAGGAGGGGTCGGGGTACTCTTCATCTCGCCGAAAGGGGAACAGCTCCGATACGTCCTCCAAATTCGTTTCCCTGTCACCAACAACGCCGCCGAGTACGAAGCAATTCTCCACGGGCTCCGCATCGCCACGTCACTAGGCATAAAGATGCTCCTGGTCTATGGCGACTCTGCTATTGTTATAAACCAGATGAACAAAGAGTGGGATCGCCACAGCGAGCGGATGAACGCCTATTGCGAGGCAGTGCACAAGCAGGAGGGGAAATTCTACGGAGTTGAGTACCACCACGTCCCACGGGAAAACAAACTCGCCGCTGATGCACTCGCCAAGCTGGGATCCACCAGCGCAGAAGTTCCAGGGGGAGTGTTCGTGCAAGGCCTTCTCAAACCCTCGGTTAAAGAGTTGGGCGACGAGCCAGAGCCTGCCCCGGAACTCTGCGAGGTGCTGGCCATTAACGCCGAAGAAGAAGACTGGATGGCCGAGTTCATAGATTTCCTCGCCTACAACAAGGTGCCAAAGGACCCCACGGAACGAAAGATCCTAGAACACCGAAGCAAAAACTACGTGGTGGTCGGTGGTGCCTTGTACAGACAAGCCGCCACAAATCAAGTGTTCATCAAATGCGTCACGAGGGAAGTCGGCCTCGAGATCCTCAATGACATCCACTCGGGAGTCTGTGGAAGCCACGCCGCTGCAGGGACACTAGTCGGAAAAGCATACCGAGCCGGGTTCTTTTGGCCCACCGCCGTCTCCGACGCCAAAGCACTCGTCCGCCGATGCCAGGGGTGCCAATTTTTCGCCAAGCAGAAACATCTCCCGTGTCCTCGCGTGGGTGCGGGCGACATTGGCATCCCAATTTTTCGCCGATGGTGCTAGAAGATCCCCTGTCCTCGCGTGGGTGCGGGGGAAGGTGACCACAGAGATGCTGGAGGAGATGGTGGAGCGGAGCATCCTCCCGTCTCAGGCCGTGGCGGAGTGGCGGCCGAGCGCCGGAGAAGTGTTCCCGTCGGAGAACTCCGGCGAGCTGGTCCTTTTCAAGCTTTTCTTCGAGGCGGGACTCGGCTTGCCTACGGGGGCGTTCTTCCGAGGGTTGCTGCATTACTACGGGATCGAGGCCATCAACCTCAATCCCAACTCCATCATGGCGATCTCGGTCTTCATTCATCTCTGCGAGGCGTATCTGGGGATCTCTCCCCATTTCAACTTGTGGAGATATTTGTACTGGCTGAAGCCCCAGCCGAGTGAAGAGAAGATGGTGGTGGTTGGAGGCGCTGGATTTACGCTGCGTCAAGGGCGGAAGGACGAGTACTTCGACATTGCCCTCAACACCTCCAACAAAGGATGGAAAGCCGAGTGGTTCTATGTCGGGAACCACGAGCCGACGATCCCCTGCCACACCGGAGAGCGGCTGAAGGTTAGGGATTGCTGGAATGATCTTCCTGACGCCTCCGAGATGGATGAGGTGGACGAGCTCCTTGTGTTGATCAAGGAGCTGAAGGAGGTCAAGCATCTGACGGCGATTGGTATCGCCTGCAACTTCAGCAGGCGGCTGATCCAGCCGATCCAGGAGCGGAAGCACCCGAGCTACGAGTACTCGGGCCGGGATGATCCCACTCGGGTTGCCAACCGCACCGTGAGCAAGGAGGAGATGAAGGCGCGCGTGGGCGGGTTCTTCCTCGGCCATGTGTCAGAGAAGGACCAGCCGCGCCCTTTTTCACTGAAGAGGCCTCCACCACCGGTAAGTTGCCATTCCGAGTGCTTTTGAATGTTCTTTCTTGACGTAATTTCTGGTTTCGTCCGTTGGCCGTCTGATTTTGCGTCTTCTCTTGCGCAGGATCGAGTCTTCGAATATTTCTCTGCTGCCCCACTTCCAGAAGACTTCCCGAGGAAAGTGATTCTGGAGGACGCGCCTCCGGCTGCTCAGGGCGGCACTCGGGCAGAGAAGGCGGTTGATCTGCCTGCTCCCCGTATATGGGCACCCAGTGACACGTAGGGCTCTCTGAGTCCTTCGGATGAGGAGGTGGTGGTGGACCGTCCGCGGAAGCGCCGGGCGGCTGTGGCGAAACGGAATAATCGCGGGGGCGGCGTTTCCAAGCGGGCGGTGGCCGTTGACGATGGGGCGGCCGACGACTCAGCAACGTTGTCGGATGAAGCGCCCTCCGTCCGGGATGCAGTGGCGGGTACGCTGCCGCCGCCTTCCAAGCGGAGGCGCACGAAGAAGGTGGCGGCGAAGAAATCGGACGCGCAGCCGGCTCAGCCGCCGTCTGCGGGTTCGGACGCCGAAGTTGACGAGCCGGGACATCCTTCCCCGGCCGTCATGGAGGAAGAGGAGAAGGACGAGGCGGTGCCCGACGACATGTTCCAGGAGCAGGAGCACGCCCGGGCCATGGGCGTCTCGGTGGAGGAGAGGCGGCGCAGGGTGGCGGAGACGCTTGTGCAGGCCACGGCGGATGCAAGGCCAGTCTCCGATTTGGGGACCAGGCCAATCCTCGTGGCGGCTTCGGCGCAGCGGCGTCCTAAGCTCCCTGTCTTCCGGCCCTGAGCTTCCGAGTGCTTTTTTTGCAGCAAAGTCTCCGATCTTGATGGTGAGGCGGCCAGCGGGAAGGCTCCTTCAACTTATGCCCCGCAAGGCCCGAGTGCTCCCCCGGCCGCACCTGCGGGCCAGTCATCCTCGGGTGCTACGCCCGAGGTGACGAACTCGGCCGATGGGTCGGGAGCAGCGCAGACGGCGGAGGTCCCAGTCAGGCCTGACCCGGAGGTGGTAGTGGAGGTGTCGGCGGCCGACGACGTTCAGGGCGGTGAAGGTGGTACGGCGATTACTCCAAGTGTCACTGGGGATCCTGACGTGGACACGGTGATCCAGTCTTCGCCCGTAGGCGCGGGCGACATTGCTCGAGGAGAAGCCCAGGAGGAGGATCTACCGACGCAGTCGGACACCTCGGGGACCATCGCTGTCCCCGGGGTTGACGCCATGGCGGAGAAGGAGGGCTCGGTGATCGCCGAGCTTCAGATTGCTGTCGACCACGCCCAGCGCCTTGCAGCGGTTAGATTCCTCCCCTGTCTTATTGATCTTTTCTTTTTCTTTATTGGTTTTCTGAGTTCTTCACCTTTTCAGACGGTTGTAGAAATTGGCTACGCTCCAGCAGTCGCGCCTTGCGTAGACCCAGGACGCGGAGTCAGCGCTCCGGCGTGCGGCGAAGGCGGAAGCAGAGCTCAAACGGGTCAAGCGTCAGCGTGACGCTGCCAAGAAGAGCTTGAACGACGCTATTGTGGAGCATCGACACAGTCTTCATCGTAAGGCCCTGGGCGTGGTAGGGATCAACAAAACACCCAGGGCGCAATGTGAGTGGGTTGACGGCATTCAGGGCGCAACGTGAACAAATGCCTACGGACATCAGGGCGCAACGTGAGTCCGTCCCCGAGCAGCCGTGGTTCCCCCCTTGCGCCTTTCGGTAAACCCCAACTAGTTAGAGTTGTGCATTTTACTTAGTCAAGACCAGAGCCATATAGTTTCCGTGGTTGCACTGTTTTCCTAGGTTGCCACTTTAAGATAGAAACCATAACCAGAGATGCTTAGAACAAAGCACACAGCACATGTTCCAGATCAAGAGACGCCTAGAACAAAGCACACAACACATGTTCCAGCTCAAGAGACGCCTAGAACAAAGCACACAGCACATGTTCCAGCTCCCTAACCATGTTGCTAAAAAGCGAGTTTTAACCATTCATCATTAATTATCATTAACAAGTATCGTTATATCATCAGTCCAGTGAGCACAAGTTGCAAAGTCTAGCATTTTGCTACCCAAAAGATGCATAGCCCGAAAGATGCATAGCCCGGGTTGTTCAAGGTAAACAGGGTATAAGAACACTAAGGATAAACTTAAACAAATTAAACCCATGCATGAATGTAATGTATATTAAGGGTGTATAGGTTGCAAGGAAGTTCTCGTGTTATACTTGCCTTCCTCAATATATTGTTGTCAATTCCGTTCTTCAGAACCTTGTTCTCCTTCAACGTCGAACAGCTCACCGATTGGCACGATCAACACAAGCACACAAGATACATCTAATAAAGCAATACACCAAATCAATACAATAGTTTTGAAAAGCGCTACTAGAAAACACTAACTGCTGCGAACTCGGGAGCGCAAGAAACACTAAAGACAGAGCTACGGTTGAAGAGGCATGGGCAATTGAAGGGTCAAAGGCATACTGGTACAAAGAACATAAGCCGGGATTAATTTGGTTGAGGACAAATAGATTGTGGCATCATCAAAGCATGAACATGATGTCATCATGGAATATTGGAATAAAGCTTCAATGGAATTTTGTATAAATGGATCAACAAACTTTAGTATATGCACATACAATTCAACATACTATTTTAATATCTAGATTTCACATATGTGGACATCATATATGAATTCAATATTAAAATAATACACTGGGATTATAGTAGTTCATATACTAAATATTTATCAAGCCAGACGACAAATTACCATAAGGTAGAAATACAATGTGTAGGCGAATTATGTGGCAAAACAAAAGGATGAAAGGTATGAAATTTGGATAGGTTATGATCACCATGAAAGCTTGGGCTCTGCTGCACCTATGGGCAAGACACATGAGTGGTGTAAAAGCCTAATCATCTTTTATTTAGAAAAGCTAGTTTAAATTGACTATTAATCAAATTAATTACTTAATTAAATTTCAAAAACAAGGTTTGTGTGAACATTGTTGCTAATGCATAGCTTACATTAAAAGAAAACTAGCACAACAAGAACGGGCTAAAACGGAGCTAAAACAATTAAACCGCGGAGGTCTAAAGGTCTAGGGGCTTTTACGCAATTAACCATAGACTTCAGGGGCTAGCTGGTAAGTTTTGCAAGATACAAAGAATAGTGCTCGCAAAAGCTGGAAAGGTCAGGGTTAGATCTGTGTTGGATTATTGCCAAAGCTAATATGGCCAAACAATAGCTAAGACAGAGAAAAAGAGACAAGCAACAATATATTACTTATCAACAGTGTTATCAGGAATCAGCCCTTTACACGTTGGTGAGGGGTCTCCTTTTATAGGGAGGCCAGAGGGCATTCTTACATTCCACTTATGTCCCTGAAAAACAGGCATCACCCTTTAGACTATACAACTTGGATGATCCAGGGACATAATCATACATTTATATCCCTCAATGTGAATGCGTAGACCAGCGTTGCCGCATTGGACTCGGCTTGGACCTGATCTTCCTTGGCTTCGTCGGCGTACAGGAGGATGCAATCGCCTTCGTTGTTTATTTCGGTCCTCCAACAGCGATGACCTTCCTCCACTGGTTCCCGAAGCTATTAGCTCCACATTCAACCTGCCATTTAACCAGAAACGAAGCAGGCCAGGGCTCTGCTTATCATGTTAGGAACTCAGGGTTGCCTTTATTTCATCCAAGCAACTGCTTGCATTACTCATGAAACCATGTTTCTGTATTCCCTTCCAATTCCAAACGAAGCCACTCCTGCGGCTATTTATTTATACGAAGGCAAAATGCCCTTCCTTTTCTCTGAACGAAGGTAAAATGTATGCAATAACGCTTAAAATCTGTCAGAGGTGTTTCTTGGCGGGCCAATCCCCCAACAGTAGCCCCTCGCGGACGAGGGCTTTCTTCAATAGGCCGAGTTCCTCGAAACCTGGATTGCCTTCGCCTGTCCAAGAAACGCCTCTTCTCGTTGGAGAAAAGCCCGAGTAAGTATTTTTTGTTTGGAGTTATTTGTTGTGGCTTTGTTGCTCTTACTGCCATTATAATTTGGCTTTGTTCTGTTTGAACAGACTCAGCGTTCTAGCTTTCGAGGTAGTTTAATGGTCATATTTTGTACCGTTGCGTTTGTTTCGGCTTCGTTTATTTTGAATCATCGCGACGATTCGTTTACCGAGATGGTTAACGGTCATATTTTTTCACCCCCTATAAATAGGACCGAAAAGGGGGGGGTGACTTTACTTGCTTCGTCTGCAATCTTTCTATTGTAGCTTGCTTTTGACGCTAGCTGTTTGATTCGTGAGCTTTGGCTATTCAGCTTCTGCTTTCTTTCGATTATGAGTAAGTTAATTTTTAAGGTTTTTGTTCTTCTGCTTCGTTTGGGCTTTGTTTTCGTATATTTGTTTTGTTTTCTTATTTTTGCTCCTGCTTTTGTAGCGGCTCGCACGAAGCAAACCACCCGGCTTATTAGGTCTTCTGACTCTGACGAGGAGATAGTTCAGCGCCCTGTTGCAATGATGGACGAAGAAGTTGCTGCTTTTGCCCAACAACTTGAAGAGGGTGGGGATACCATGGAGATTGATCCGAGGGGGAGGGCTGTTGCAGAGGAGGGTGAGGTCACAGATGAAGAAGACACTGAAGATGCTGAGTCAGTTGCTGACGAAGCTCTTGAGGATGTTGAGGCTGATGTATCAGACCTCAGAGATCCGAAGAAGAAGCCTCGCACAATCGTCTTCGGGAAATCCTTTGTGAGTGAGAACTTGATAAAGTTCTATGAGGAAAAGGGTTATTTTTTGGTGGGCCATGGCCGGGCGCCTGGTGACGAGGTTATTCTCGACCCTGAGCTTGACGAAGCAGTTGTGTTTTGAGATTTTTTCACTGCTGGGCTTCAGATGCCGATTCACAACATTATTGCGGACATGCTTGCGAGGTATGGGCTGCAACTTTATCATCTTACACCCAATGCATCAGGCATTTGCTTCGGTTTTTTTGGGCTGTGAAGACCAACGGCTCTGATGTCAATGTGGAGGGTTTCGTCTGTTATTTTGAGGGCCATCGTCAGACGAAGGCCGTAAAAAGTGATGGGGTTGAATACGTGCCCGATTACGGCAGCGTTAGCTTTTGCGCTCGCCGCCATCTTACTGAGCTGGAGAAGGTGGAGCTTACCTTCTATCAGTGCAATGCCTGGTATCGGAACTGGCGCAAATAGTGGCTGTATGTGAAGGTGCCTTCGGTGGAGGTCACTCTTGAGGATGGCACGAAGCAGATGAGCTTTTCCTTGCATGGCCAGGTTCTGCCAAGCAATTTTATCTCTTGTCCTCCGTCAATCCGAAGGCACCTGGCTATAGCCATTATGAAACTGCTTTTTTCAAAGCAAGTCGTGTCAGCGGCAGCCGTGATCTCATTGAGGAAGGCCTTGCTATGGGCGTTAACTTTCTCTCGGCCGATTGGAAGCCATTTGTAGTTGATGTGAGAGCATACCGAGGACTTCCCCAAGCCTGCTTCCCTCGTTTTGGGGCCAAAAAGCCCCCGCACATGTCTGATTATGCTTATGTTTAGTCCATCGAGCTGATGGCCGAAACCATTCTTGGAAGGCATACATCGAAGGAGCATGATAGTTGTGTTGCTCTGTTAGACAGTCATCGTCTGAACAGAGTTTTTGATGAGATGAAAGTGAGTTATCCTCGGTGCGTTGCCCCCCTAAGCCTAGAAAGAAGCTTACAACTTCTGATTATCCGAGCGTACAACCCCTTCCGAAGCCGAGCCGTGGTCATGGAAAGAAGGGTCATGGCTCTGGCCGCGCTACGGGTGGGAGGTCTGATGATGGTGATGACGAAGCTGGAGGCAGCAGTGCAGTAGTCCCTTCCAGCCGTGGGGGTGGCCAGACAAGGTCCCGAGGTACTAAGTCAGTTCCTAGCGGGAAGCGGGCGTCTACTTCTGCGCTTGAGGCTTCGAAGCGTCAGCGGGTGGGCGGGGGTTTGGCTATAACGCCTATTTCAAGTGCTCCACCCCCGCCGGTGGCTTCGTCCGCGCCTCATGTTGTTTCTGCTCCTTCAGCTTCTGCTACTTTGGCAGTGCCTTCTTCTGATCCTGCTGTGGCTTCGTCAGCTTTGGATCTTGACTTTGGAGGTTAGTTACTATTGTTTTATTTCTCTTTTTTTGCTTTTCTTCGTTTTGTACCTTGTACTTGTTTTTTCAGTTAAAGTCTCTACTGGTCCCTTCCTCCGGCTTCGCATTTCGGATTGCGTCGACGACGACAATGAAGTTAGTTATAGCCGCCTTCTGGCAGAAGATGAACCTAAGGATACAGCTTCTGCTGACCTTGAGGTTTCGTCTGGCCAGGCCGTGCCTTCTTCGCTTGATGTTTTAGCGAAGGCGGTGGCTAAGTCTCCTCTTGGGACTATTCCTGAGAGGTTGAACGGTCCAAGTCTGCTGATATTGGCGAGAGCTCGGACCAAGATGCTGAAACGGCAATTGTTTCACCCATTGTCTCTGTTCCCGTCGCCGAAGCCGAGCTTTTTGATTATCCAGTCGATAAGGGCTCTAGGCCTGTGCAAGCCGAAGGTAACCAAAGTTTTTTACTTATGGTATTTGTTTTTCTTGAATTCTTTGCTTATCTTTTGGATGTCATGCTGAATGGTGCTTTCTGCTTGATGCAGGTTCTAGAAGGATATCTTGTGAAGCATTTGTTCAGCGATTGTGCCATGGCGAGCTTCGCTCTATGGATGTTGTTCCGGACTTTATTCCAGATGGTAATTTCTGCTTCCTTTTGTTTCTTACTTTAGGGGGTACTTCTCGGCTTCGTGGTCAATTTGGTGTTTTTTGTTTTTGTAGACTTTGAGAATCAAGTGAAGTCTTTTGATTTGGATGCTCTTGCTGATTCGTGCATTTCTAGAAATATTAAGGTAATTCAAGTTCTCTTTCATTCCTCATTTCTATATTGCCCAATTGGCTTCATTTGAGATTTTGGTGCGTTTGCAGTCCATGGTTTTGATTTATGAGCTCTTTGAATGCCTTCCGCTTTGGCTTAACGATATTGAGAGCGAAAGAGCTGAGCTTGAGCTTTTGCTGAAGGAGCGTGAGGATTGGGCCTCTCAGCAAGCTAATGTTGCCAAGCTGAAAGAATCTCTCGAGGCTGAGAAGGAACAGCTTCGGACCGAGCGTGAATCTTCTCATACTGAGGTTTCTTTACTTAAGGATAAAGTGGTTGCTCTGGAAGCTGAACGTACTCGCAATGCTGAAACTATTGAGGGGCTTCGTACCAAATTGGTTGACGATGCCACTCTTGTTCATGATTTAAAGAATCAGCTCAAGAGTTTGGAAGGTGAGAAGGATAAGTTTTCTGCTGATGCTGAGAAATACAAATGTGATCTTCTTGTTGTAAAAGATATGAAGAATTCTTTAGGTGATGAAGCCAAAAGGCTTAAGGGTACCGTGGAGAGGCTTCGTTCTGAGAAGGAGCAAATGGAGGAAGATGTTTGGGATTGCGGTCTCAGAGTCTATCTTGAATACGAAGCAGCTCTCAAGCAATATGGTGGAGAGCCCCTTCCCTTTCCTAGCCAGGACTATGGCCTCGATAAGCTCTTTGATTGGCTTGATGATGAATTCCAATTTCTTCCAGACGTTTTGTCCAAGGTTGGAGATTATGCTGCTCGCACCTGCATCACAAATGCCTTCAAGATGCTTTTGGACCAAGGTTGCTCGCACCATAAGGCTTTTTTGAGGAAAGACTATCAGTTTCCTTCTACCCTGAATCCTGATGACAAAGAGCTGTTCAACGAAGCTGTCCTTGCGGCCAGGGCTACATTTTTAAAGAAATTTTGGGCTGTTATTGGGCGGGAATGTGCTCGTCGTACCGCGCATGATCGACTTGCCCAGGTTAGCTTCGTTTGATATTTATCTTTCCTCATCTTGTTTTTCACAGTGTTTTATGTTATACTCTTCTGATAGCTTATACTGTCTCAAGCGAAGGAGTTATTCGCGGTGGAGACGCAACGCAAGGCCGAAGCCGATGCTACTGCCACTGCTGCTGTGGCCTCTGCTTTTGGCGTTGGCGCTAAGACTAGCCAAGGCGGTGCAACTGATGCTGACCCGAAGGTTTAGCTTCGCTAGAGCTAATGATTGTTGAGAAACTTTGTTAAGTTTGAGAGGTTTTGAAATTTGTAAATTTGTATATATTCATGTCCCTGACGAGGGAGATGTCCTTGAACTTGCTCCACTGGCCATGTGGGATGATCCTCTTTGTGTTTCTGGCTTCGCATGGGAAGAATATCAACGGCGTTACCCTCATTCATGCCTTAGCGATTTTTGGGAATTCTGCCACGAGTTCTATCGTCGCAATGATTTTGATCTTTTTATCTTCTTTACTTCTTTCATTGCCCAGGGTTTTGAGCGCGTTGAGCTTGCGGCGAGAAGGAATGCCGAAGCCATTCCTCTTCTTTCAGTAAAAACTGAGCCAGTGGACTTTAGCACTGGCTTTGAGGAGTTTGCTTGTGTTTTTAATGCTCCTAGTTTTAGGAGATCTGGCCAGCAATTTGATGGCTATGTCTTTGAGATGTTTTAACATCCATTTGTAAATACTGTTTTGTAAGTGACTTGAGCAAGTGTGTGTTTTGTTTGATAGCGTATGAATGAATGTAAACTTGATTTGCCTTCGTTTTCAAGAGAAACGCCTCCTCCCCCCGAAGCGAGTTTTTATTTATTCATACGTGTTGTTGTCTGTTTCGCTTGATACGAAGCTATTTGCTCATGTGAACATAATTGCGCTAGAGGTATGCTCGATTTGCTTGATTTGCTTGCGAATGTGCTTAATTAGCAATTTGTTTTTTGTTGTTCAAGTCGAGGCCCCTTTTACTCTTTGAGTAGAGCATTTTTAATTTAATGGAGACTTTGATTGAGCCGAAGCCCCTTTTACTCCTTAGAGTAAGCATTTTTTAGAAAATGAGTTTTTTTCCTGAGCCAAAGCCCCTTTTACTCCTTAAAGTAAGCATTTTTAGTAACTGAAAATGTTGTATGAGCCGAAGCCCCTTTTACTCCTTAGTGTATGCGTTTTCAAATAAAGGAAGTGCTTTTTTGAGCCAGAGCCCCTTTTACTCCTTAGAGTAAGCTTTTTTAGTAAATGAATTATTTCCAGAGCCAAAGCCTCTTTTACTCCTTAGAGTAAGTGTTTTTAGATCTGAATTGGCCTTACTTTGTGTAGGGTCAATTTAGTTCTATTTCGTTTATCGAATATCAGCGATTTGGTCGAAGCCAATCGCTTTTGATGCAACTTTTTGGAGAATATCTCATTCATATATTTCACACGAGTTATATTTAGCACCGCCTCATTAAAAACCTCACCCCTTGGTAAGGGTTCCACTGTGAGGAAAAGAGTATGGGCCTTTTGAAGGAAATAGAAATCTACCCTAATGATTGACTCCGTTTATAAGTTAGAAAGCCAATTTTTACATGATATTTCATAGGTAACACCTCCGTAAGCTGTCCGCATTCCATGAATGCGGCAGCTCATTGCCTTCTTCATTCCCCAGATGAAATGATCCTAGCCTGTTGCTTTAGAGTACGAGAAATGGGCCTTCCCATTTGCTTTGTAGTTTTCCTGAAGGCATACTTGGGTTTTTCCTTAGCACCCAGTCGCCTATTTTGATGCCTTTCCTTAGTACCTTTTTATCACGCCATCTTTTCATTTCTGCTTGATACTTGGAGATGTTTTTGGCTGCTTGCAGCCTGTATATTTCTATAAGATCCTTGTCTATAGCTTCATTATCCTTCAATGCTTCTTGCTGAGTGCGAAGCCCTTTGTGCAGTATTTCCTTCGGACATACTGCTTCTTCACCATATAGTAGCTTGAATGGTGTGAATTGGGTTGCTCTTGATGTAGATGTGTTGTGAGCCCAGATTACCTTCGGCATTTCTTCTACCCATTTGCCTTTTTTCTTACAATTTGCTAGGCACTTTCTGATGGCGGTGAATATGATGCCATTTGCTCTCTCGATCGCGTCGTTTGATTGCGGATGATATACTGATGTAAATCTTTCCTTCGCCCCAATGGACATGCAGTACTGCCTGAATTCATCGCAGTCAAACTGTTTGCCATTGTCCACTGTAATCTCCCTTGGTACTCCGAATCTGCACACGATTTGTTGCTAGAAGAATTTGATGACTGTTTTTACTGTGATGTTTGCCAATGGTCTGGCTTCTATCCACTTGGTGAAATATTCTACTGCGGTAATTGCATATTTCAAGTTCCCTTGGGCTGTAGGCAATGGACCTACCAAATCTATGCCCCATCTTTGCAGTGGCCATGTTGGAATTATTAATTGTGATAACTCCAAAGGTGATTTTCTGGCTGTTGTGCATTTTTGGCATGCATCGCAGGTTTTTACTATGTTGGTTGCATTGTTGATGATTGATGGCCAATAGAACCCTTGCCTCATTGCTTTCCCTACAATTGCTCTCGCCCCAAAATGGGCTCCGCATAAGTCGCTGTGTATCTCTTGTATTAGCTTTTTGCCTTCGCCCTGCGATATGCAACGAAGCCAAGGAGCCACCACTCGTTTCTTGTACAAGACATCATTAATGATTTGATAAGACCATGCTCTTTGCTGCATGCATTTGAGGTCTTCTTCATCATCGGGTTCATAGTATCCCCGAAGGTAAGCCATTACTGGTGAACGCCAGTCTTCTGAATTTATTGTGTTGATCAGTTTTGGCTGCTCATCTATGTCTTTGATCGAAGGTGTAGTTAACGTTTGGAAGAAGACATCATGTGGTAGCTTGTCCCCTTTTGCAGCTGCCTTAGCCAGTGCATCTGCTTCTTCATTTTTTGCTCTTTGTATGTATTCAATTGTAAAGCCTCTGAACTTTTCTCCATTGATCTCACTGTACTTAGGTACTTGATAAGCTCTGGTTGCTTCGCCACACTCTCTTTTTCGATGTGATCTGCTACCACCTTCAAATCGATTTTCACTATGAATCGTTGAGCGCCCAGTGCCTTCGCTTTCCTGAGCCCCAATAATATGGCTTTGTATTCAGCGACGTTATTTGTGCTTCTATCGCTGTTTCTGCAGAACTCTAGGTTCGCTGCATATCTCATTTTGATGCCCGAAGGCGATTGTACAATTGCTGCAATGCCAGCTCCTTTGTCCCCCCCAAGCACCATCGCAGTGTATTAGCCAGCTTTCTTCTCTAGTCAGATTTTCTGCCGAAGGCGATGTCCATTCTGCTATGAAATCAGTCAAGACTTGTGATTTGATTGCTGTTCTTCGCTCAAAATCCACCAAATACTCTGACAGCTTTGCAGCCCATTTGCGTATTCTTACCGAAGCTTTTTTGTTGCTTAAGAGCTCTTTTATTGGTTGGTCTGTGAGCACCTTGATGTTGTGCCCCTCAAAATAATGGCGTAGCTTTCTGGATGCCATCACCACAGCATAGATTATTTTCTCAATCTCAGTGTAAAACAGTTTCGATCCAGCCAATGCCTCAGATACATAATATACTGGCTGTTGTACCCTTCTGCCATCTATCAATTTTTCCGCAATGAGTGCTGCACTGACGGCTGATTGCGAAGCTGCGATGTACAATAGTAGAGGTGCCTTCTGGTCAGGTACTGTCAGCTTTGTGAGTTACATCAGATATTGCCTCATTTCTAGAAATGCCTTCGACTGTTCTTCACCCCATTCGAATTTTGATGCATTTCTAAGTGTTGCGAAAAAGGGTAGGCTTCGTTCAGCTGCTTTTGCAATAAACCTATTGAGTGCTGCAACTCTGCCTGAGAGCTTTTGAACATCTCTTATGCATTTTGGCTCTTCCATGTCGAGGATTGCATTGATCTTGTCTGGATTGGCTTCAATCTCTTTCGCTGATACCAGACACCTAAGTATCTTTTCCTTGGTTACTCCGAAGACACACTTCTCCGGGTTGAGCTTGAGGCCAGCTTCTCTCATTCTTGCGAAGGCAACTGCCAGATCAGAAATGTGGTCTTGTCTTTTGACACTCTTTACTAAGATGTCATCTAAATATGCCAGTATAGTTTTGAACAGTTCATCTTTGAATACAGTGTTTGACATGCGGCAGAAGGTGGTACCAGCATTGCGACGCCCCTCTGGCATTCTATCGAAGCAAAATGTTCCAACTGGAGTGATGAAGCTGGTTTTTTCTTTGTCCTCTTTTTTCATCCAGATTTGGTGGTAACCAGAGAAGCAATCTAAGAGGGACATCATCTCACTTGCTGCAGCTTGATCAACAATTTTATCAATCCTTGGGAGTAGGAAATCATCTTTTGGGTGGGCTTTGTTGAGGTCGGTGAAATCAATACACATTCTCCATTTGCCATTTTTCTTCTGAACTGATACAGTGTTTGCTAGCCAGGTGGGATATTTTACTTCGCGTATGACATTAGCATCGAGCAGCCTTTGCACTTCGGCTTTTACAGTGTTTATTTTTTCTTCGGACATTTTCCTTAGCTTCTGCTTCTTTGGCTTCATGTCCGGGCTGATTGCAAGTTTGTGTTTAATTAAGCTTCTGTCAATGCCTGGCAAGTCTTTGCTTGACCATGCGAAGACGTCTTTGTTGTTTCTCAAGAGCTCTATGAGTCTATCTTCTTCGTCTGGCTCAAGATCTGAACCGATAATCACTTTTCTATCAAAGACGTCGGGCTGTAACTGCACCTGCTTCGTCTCTGTTGCTTCTTGCATTCTTTTGCTATCTTTCTCAATATTTGGCTTCTCTTCTATGTAGATTGATTCCTTTTCTTCAAGCAGATGCACATTGCGCTGGCCTGGTGTTTTGGCTTTCTCAATGTTTCTAGCTTCTTTCTGATCACCGAACACAGTGATAACCCATTTTAGGGCTAGCATTTATGCATAAAAATGCTTGCCTTATAATGATATCGAAGGCATTTATGACTCCTCTACCGAAGATGACATTATAATCAAAGTACATGTCTATGACATCGAAGGTAATGTACTCAGTTCTTGCGTTTGAGGTATCACCGAAAGACACTAGCAGTGAGATTTTTCCCAGTGTTGGTGTACGCTTCCCCCCAAAGCCAACCAGTGGAGTGTCCGATGGCTCCAGGTTATCTGGGTTGATGTTAGTCATGTTTCTCAGAGTTTTAGCTAGGATGATGTCGGCTAAACTGCCTGTGTCCACTAGCACTTTCCCGATTGTCTAGCCAGCAATGTTGGCTTCGATTGACATTGCGTCGTTGTGTGAAAAGTTTTGCAATTTCAAGTCTTCTTCGGAGAAAGTGATTGGCATGTGTGACCATTCAGATTTCTTGTATGGTCCTTCTACTGAAATGTTGTTTACTTGTCGAAAGTAACTCTTTCTTTGCTTTTTTGTTTCAAAGGTAAGTGATGATCCTCCAGTTATGGGTAGGATATGTCCATAACTTGGGAGAGGGTTAGGTTGTTCTTGTGTTTGGGGTTTTGGTGGGGGTGGTGGTAGCTCCTCAACCTTGATATTTTGGGAAGCCATTTGCTGTGAAGTTTGAGGGTATAGGTGTGGATACAAGGTTTGTGGATAGCAGTGTTGAAAAGTTTGTGGCGAAGGCGAATATTGAGTTGCCATCGCTGTTGTTGGGTGTACAACATTTGAGTTCAGGGATGGATATACTGGGCAATATGGTTGTATAGCTTGGGATTGTATAGGCTGGGAATTTGTGGACGAAGCCGAAGATGGCTTTGTTTGGTTTGCTTGTATTTTTCCTGCCTTCAGTTTTTCGATTGTTTTCTTGATGTCCTGGCACTGCTCTATGCCATGAGTATGGTTCTTTCTATGATATTGGCAGAACAATTCTGGTCCCGAAGGTGGACCCCTTCCTCTTCCTCGGCCTCTGCCGGTTCTTCCACCCCTTTGGGTAGGCTCATTCCTTTGGTTATGGTATTGGCTTTCTGGGTCAGTGGATTTGTTTTCATGAAACGAAGGTGAATTCTCAATATTCATGATGGTTTGATGGGAGTAGTTTTGGTTTTTGGTTGTGGTGGTGATGTCTATTTTGGGGTTCGTGTTGGTTTCTCATGACAGCCTCTCTGGCTAATCGCCTTCGGTTGTCGTTATCAGATCGACAGTATTTTTTGAATTTCTCATAGAGATCCCCGAGGGTATCAGGTGTTTCTCTCGCGATCGCAAATGGGCCAGGATGAAGGCCTTGAAAGTTGCAAACTTGGCAGCTTCATCGAGAATATGAGGTGCTTGAGCCCTTAGTCCTACAAATCTGCAAAAGTAATCCTCTAGTGGTTCCTTTGGCTGCTGGTGTAGTGTGAGTTCAGCATATGAGAGTGATTGGTCCCCCATAATGCTAAAAGTTTTGATCAGCTCTCTCTTCAAGTCATACCAACTGTTGATGGATAAGCCTAGTAGTTTTGTGTACCAATTCATGGTTGTGCCATTACAGACAATAATGAAAGATTTTGCCAGCACCACTTCATCTCCTCTCGCCGAAGCTATTGTTGCTTCATAACTCATTATGAATTGCTTGGGGTCAGTGAGGCCATTATAACTTGGCAGGGGAATTGGCTTGTAGGATGGTGGCCAAATTGCTAGCTGCAGGGCTTCGGATAAGGGACAAGTGTGATCGATGGGTCGAGTGTGCAGCATTTGTAAACCGGTTCCCGAAGTGGAAACTCGATTTGCTCCAGCCTGAGCGAAGGCGACTGGCTTATTGAGCTTTGCTTGTAGCTTAGGAATTTGCTTCTTGGCTTTTTCTATTTCTTCACGGAGCTTGGTAGCTCTTGAGTTTGATGAATTTAGTCTTCTCTGCTTCGCTTGCCTTAGTTCTTCCAGCTGCTTCCTGATTAGGAGCAACAGATGCTGTTGTTCTTCTTCTTCTTGCATTTGCTGTTGCAGCTCATGCTGGGCAGCTTCGAGCTCTCTCTGCTGCTCTACACGCTGAAGGTGGAGCCTTTCCTCCACCCTGCGTAGCTTGTCTTCGGTTGTGAGTGTGTCTTCATCGACTTCCAGCAATTCAGTGACAGCTTCGGTTATGGTTTGTAAGGTGTTTGGTGGATTTATAGTTTGGTCATCAGCTTCGACAGTTGAGGTTGTGTTTTTGGTGGCTTTTGTCGGGTTTTTGGGTACTCCCTTTGCTTGTGGTATGGTGGTGTTCGTGGGTTTTTTCTTTCTGCACAGCACAAACAGTGGGCGCCAATTGTTGAGTTATTGCCAAAGCTAATAAGGCCAAACAATAGCTAAGACAGAGAAAAAGAGACAAGCAACAATATATTACTTATCAACAGTGTTCTCAGGAATCAGCCCTTTACTCGTTGGTGAAGGGTCTCCTTTTATAGGGAGGCCAGAGGGCATTCTTACATTCCACTTATGTCCCTGAAAAGCAGGCATCACCCTTTAGACTATACAATTTGGATGATCCAGGGACATAATCATACATTTATATCCCTCAATGTGAATGTGTAGACAAGTGTTGCCGCATTGGACTCGGCTTGGACCTGGTCTTCCTTGGCTTCGTCGGCGTACAGGAGGATGCAATTGCCTTCGTTGCTTATTTCCGTCCCCCAACAGCGATGGCCTTTCTCCACTGGTTCCCGAAGCTATTAGCTCCACATTCAACCTGCCATTTAACCAGAAATGAAGCAGGCCAGGGCTCTGCTTATCATGTTAGGAACTCAGGGTTGCCTTTATTTCATCCAAGTAGCTGCTTGCACCACTCATGAAACCATGTTTCTGTGTTCCCTTCTAATTCTGAACGAAGCCACTCCTGCAGCTATTTATTTATACGAAGGCAAAATGCCCTGCCTTTTCTCTGAACGAAGGTAAAATGTATGCAATAACGCTTAAAATCTGTCAGAGGTGTTTCTTGGCGGGCCAATCCCCCAACAATCTGCAAAAGAGGTCTGGTGGGGTTTATGTGCAAAGGTGGAATTTTCTAGGGGGTTTTTTGTAAAAGCTGCAAGACACAAAGAATAAGCGAATAATTACATATTGCTTTGGGGCCCAGAATGCAAAAGAACATGAATTAATCTACTACGTGATTCCTTCGTGACTTTTTCGGGCGGCGGCGCTTCTGGGGGGCACGACACAAGGCAGTGGCATCACATGGCGGCGGTGACAGCAGGGCGGCAGCGGCACTGCTACATCGTGCAACTGCTCGTGGAAGGGGGTGCGGTTGCTTGCAGGATGGCGCGGAGGCACGCAGGGACTGCTGCGCGGGGTACGAGACGCTCGCGGCAGGCCGCTGTGCAAGGCAGCGAGGACAGGGGCTCGAGCTGGGCGTGGCATGTGGAGGGTCGGAGCAGTGTGGCAGGTCACGACCGCAGATCGCACGACGTCGGTTTGGCCAGGGTCGGTGGTGCAGGCCACGGATTTCGAGGCCGCACACCCATGAGAGAAAGAGAGGAGGAAGGGGGCTGCGCAGCGGGGCTCACCATGGCGGCGATGGAGATGATTGGCGATGGTGGGGATGACCGGAGTTGGAGAAGAAGGTGGGGCACCGGTTCTTGATCCTTGGTCTCACGAAGATGAAGCCCGGTCTGCGTGGTGGTCGTCGGGGTGGTGGTCGATCTGCCGGGGGTCGTTAGACATGGCCAGAATTGCTCGCCAGAGTTGTCGCCGGAGTTGGGGAAGACGACGAAGACGATGTATGATTCACGCAATCCACCACACCACGGCATAGAGCTCGACGAGAGGAACTCCATGGTGGTCTTGGTTTTTGTCGGAAGTGCACGGTCTCGCCGGAAAAGCTCGCTGGAGTTCGCAAAGACTGAAGTTTAACTTTCAGATCTACGGAGCTCGGAGAGTATAGACGGGGTTCGGGATGGATAAAGATAATTTTGAGTTGACTTTTCTATTTTTGAAATTTTCAAAATTAATTTTTGCGCAAAAATAAATCCAAAAAAGCTGGACTCATTTTAAATGCAAGAAAAATATCCAAAAAATTCCAAAACTTATGCAAACAATCCCAGAGATAGATTTGGACGCGATAAGCCCAAATAAAATATTTGGAGCTCATGATAAGATTTTTAGAAGCTTCTAAAAAATGGATTTAGGTCTAGAAAAATAGGAATAAATTCCAAAAAATCCGAAAAATTCCCAAAGGAGCCTATTCGAGAACCTAATCGGGTTTTTAAGACAAACTCATAAAATAAAGGGTTAATTTGATCCATGCCATTGAGATTTTTGCATTTCAGAGATCTACCATTACTATTCAACTATTCTCAACCATGCCATTACAATTTTGCAACTATCTGAAATATGCCATTAGTTACCCATTCGATATGTTTCTTAGATTTTTTGGACCAAACTACCCCTTTCTTCTTCCTTGGGTCTCCTCTCTTATGTCTTATGCAGAACTCACTTCTCGCAACTCCGACCTCCCTGTAGCCTCGACGTGTCCATCCCTGTCCCTCCATGGCTGCCCCCACGTGCTTGCACCCCTCCACCGGCCAGCGAGCCTCATCCCCAAACTACTACTTGCTAGTCACCCCATCACATACACCTCGGCCTTAATTAGCTATGTAGGGGCTGGTCAGCAACATCATGGCCAACCTTCCCAACACCATAAGACCAGCACCTCACCGTAGCCTGGCGTTAAACACCTAGTGGACCTGTGTCGGGAGGTCGATGTGCTTGCGAAAGATGTGCCAAAGGGAGAGTGGATGGAGTAGTGGTGTCTAGGAACAGCTTGCCCGGAGGCACAGCCTCCTGGACGCGGTGATAACAGGCTGGACATGACGGGGCCGGTGCAGGCTTGTGGTCGAGTAGAGGGCGACTTTGTTGGAGGCAGTCGAGCTGATGTCAAGGCCTCAAGGGAGGCATGAGGATGATTTTGGTAGGGTAGTGCGTCCAGCTAGACTCAAAGTTGCTGCTTCCCACCGGCGGCCATGGAGGAGAGGTAGTATGAACATCGTATCGGAGAGAGAGTGGAGGTTGGACTGAGGGCGAAGAAAGGGGCATTTTGGTCCAGAAAATTCTTGATACATGTCGAAGAGGTAAGTAGTGGCATATCTCGGATAGTTGTTAAATTATAATGGTATGATTATGAATAGCTGAATAGTAATGGTATATCTCCGAAACCCAAAAATATCAATGGCATGGATCAAATTAACCCTAAAATAAAAACTATGTAGCTCGGCATGAATGCAACACTCACTTTCTAATTAATTCTAACTAAATCTTAAGATTTATTGGAAACCCTAAGAAGGCCAAAAACCTGGGTGTGACAGTCAGGAAGAGGATTGATATGTATGTACAAGCTGAGTGCTCACAGAAAAATCATGTCTATAGGGGAAGAAAGTGGTGTGCCTCAGCATTCCGGCGGGATGTCTACACCGGCAGTCCACCATTCCAGCTTGGCCCAACCCTTGCCCCAGAGCGAGCTTAGAGCATCTCCAGCGTTTCAATAAATATTTTACAATAATTAGTTAATATGGATGTCTTACTATCTTTTTGACGATTATTGGGAGAGTTGATTTTAGAATTCCCAATAATCATGTCCTAATCTAACTATGGTATTGGAGAGTCACAACTCACCCTTTATTTAAAGAGAGTTGGCCCGTTTGGTAGGGCTCTGGCTCATGCAAAAGTGGCTCTGGCTTATCTGGTAAAGCAATTTTTTTCTGAATTTGGCTTGAAAAAACATTTGGTGAAACAGCTTCTTATAGCTCTTGCAAATGGATAAAAGAGGTAAAATATCTATTTTGCCCTTATCTTTTCATATTTTTCTCTCTCTTGTTACTATTTTTTCTTGCTTTTCTTCCCACTATTTATTCTTTCCTTTATTTTTCTTCCCTGCAACCTTATCCCTTTGTGCTCGCTATTAGCCTTATCTCTTTTCTTCCATGGCTGCCTACTCTATTGTGATTGTCTGTGATGAGGACATCAACGCCAACGATACAACCACGCCTACCCAGGATGCATCCACGCCTGCACAAGTACCACTTGTTGCTGGTCCTATTACTCGTTCCCGTGCTCGTCAACTTAATCACCAGGTGAGTTCTCTCTTGAGTTCCTGTCCATCATGTTTAGACCATAGAGATGCGTGCACTCTTGAACCATGGAGAGGACCGAAAGGAAAACAGATTCACGCAGGCTGGATTTGGGCCGCAGCACAGCACCAACTTATGACGGACGCCACGGTCGCATACGGACTCGGATTGGGGCGTTCAAGTACTTTCTGGAACCGTTATGAAGTCAGCTTTCATAAGGATCTAGACTCACGTCCATCTCTGTTCTGAGGTGGCCCGAATCATCAAATCATTGACCGAAGGTTTTTCTATCCAGGGTGCTGCGCCACCTTAGTTTGGCCCATTGGGCCGTGTATCAAGTTGAGTCTATTAGGGACACGTCCTAGGGTTGGAGAACAACCCCAGCACCCCTGTGGTCGACCTTTCCTTGTCATATAACCCTTAGCCACCACCGAGAACACTTGGGTTTTGTTTAGATCAAGTTTAGCATTTGCTACTTGCTTGTAAGCGCGCGTGCTAGATCAGCCGCTTGTCTTATTGTCTTCGGAACCCCGCCATATTTGAGTTGAAACCTATACATTCACATCTAGTAATTTTAGTACTTGTCGATACTTGTTCTTGCTAGTTCTTCGATTGCTTGCAGGACACGTGCCATAGTGGCCGGGTGACGCGCTCCACAAGATCACGACAGCCATTGGAGGTGGTGTATCGTTTGCTAAGGCGTAGCTTTCTTGGAAGGCTGTAGTCGGGGCATGAATGTTGTCTCCTCCAATCGAATTATCCCCATGCCTCACATCGAAAGATCGGGCACAAACCCTAGCGGGTTCATATCAGTCTGGCAACCACCAAGGCATCAAGCTCGCCTCCGATCCAGTAGCACGCGTTGGCCACATCCGCCCCAGCACGTGCCGGCCGCCTCTACCCCGATCGTGGCACACGCCGCCCGCCACTGTCCCGACCGCAGCCCGACCAGTCCCCTTTGCCCTGGCCGTCGGCCGCGCCTGCGCTGCTCATCGCGATCCTGTGCTGCTCGTCCTCGCCGGCACCGCTGCCCTTCCCAAACTTCGTCGGTGCCGCCCTTCCTGCTGCTTGTTCTCGCTGGCGACGCTGCCCATCCCGCTGCTCGTCCTCGCTGACGCCGCCCTTCTCGCTACTCGTCCTCGCTGGTGCTGCTCTTTCCCAACCTCGCTGGTAGTTGTGGTAGTTGTGGGAACAACTGTGAGAACAGAGAAGCTGGTAAAAGCAACTATTTTTTGCTTCTGTCGGCGTGAGAAACACAGAGAGCGCATTTCGAGGGACTTTTTCCTAGCTTCTCCGATGAATCATTTTTGAAGAAAGGTGTTTAGTAAACAGAGGAGTGGAGTTAGTGCAAATACCGGTGTAAAAGCTCTATCAAAGAGGGCCTAAGTCTCTACTTACTTACTTACTTTTATACTCCTAAAACATACCAAGTTCGGCCTTTTCCATGGTGAGACAATCATCTCATCGTCCTTCGTCCTTCGTCCTTCGTCCCTCCACACCTGCATCCAGCGCCCCACACGCGATTCTCGCACCATCCCACTGTCACTTCCTCCCCGGATCCACAGCTCCCACACGCGCTGCCGCTCCCCGCCCACCCACAGCCCGCAACGCAGCCGCAGTCGCCGCCCAACCCCGCCGTCCCCCACGCCTTCCTCCTCCCCAAACCCCTCTCCTCGCCGTCGTTGTCCTATCGAGATCTGTAGCCACTGCCCCCTTCCCTTCTTGGTGGATCTTCGGTGGCGGTGCAACATGTAACCACTGCCTCCTTCCTTTCCCGGTGGATCTCTGGTGGCGGTGCAGCATGCCTCCCTACTCGCGGATGTGGGGACGCGAGCACTGGGAATCCCCTGTCCGCCCCGCCTCCTCGATTCTCCCTTCCCCATCTGTGCTGCTCCTCCAATGCTCGACCCTCCCCTTCCCTACGCTAGCCCTCCTTTGTGGAGCGAGAGCAGGCAGAGCCGCCGGGGCGGAAGTGGAGCAGCAGAGGTGGCGCCGTGATTGGGGCCGGACCAAAAGTGCCGCAGGGTGGAGCAGAGCAGTAGCCAACAGGAGTGGCGGCTGCAATTGGGGGGAGCTGGGAGGAGATCCTGGAGGCCGATGCGAGCCATTGTGGGCTTCCTGGTCATGAAGAAGTCTCTGAAAGGTACATATGTCTCGATCCCTACTTCTTCGCCATGAATCGCAGCAATTCCTCTCCCTTTCTAGCCTTGGATCCAATCTGAATCCAACCAATTTATGTATTGGAGATCATGTTGATGCCCTTTTCCAACGAGTAAAAAAGTGGTGGTAGTAATTTATTGGGAAGTGTATTATTAGGGTTTTTTCTCAATAACCATCAGGCTGCATAAGGCCATCCCCAACCCTCCAACTAGAATGGTTTCCATAGAATTAATTACATTGCCATCTAGGACTATTGGCTTACATGGCACTATATTAAATAAGAGAGAGAGTGAGAGAGAAAGAAACCAGGTCTCATGCAAGACCCAGTTTCCTCACGAGAACATATGCACTAGACACCACCAAGTCATGCATTGGGAGATGGTAGTGTCCTCATGATAATTAAATAACATATATGATTGGTAGAGATGAGAGAGAATGATGGATTGAGTACTAATTATGGACCTACATGAAGAAACTATGCATTGAGAAATGTAGTTTTTAAACAGTGTCTTGCTTAGTTGGCAACATAGACACTATCTATCCGTGGGTTAGGGATGGCCTAATGCTACAGTTTATTCCAAGATATCCTGGGTGATCTACTGATCTGTAAAGGCACAAAATCAGCTATAAACATTGACTTAATCTTGCCATGGTGAGAGCTGGTATAAAGTTTATCTATTTTTTATAAATATAAGTTTGTCTACAAAAATGGTTAGATGACTGATGACAGACAGTTTGTTCAAACCATTTGCATTTATCAGTGCAGGAAGCATAAGCAGAAGCTACAGAGTTTCAGATATTCCCATCGACAAATGAAGAGAAACCTATCCTAGCAAATCAATTTTCTATAATCATTCTACGACCTCATTCATGATCTGTAATACCCAACTTAACTGTAAACTTCTAATGGCTACTATTATCTTATATATGCATTGGTTTCATGCCCGAATGGGAAGAAGTACTCCACAGTGTTGTCCATGCCGACTGTGGATCTCCTTAAGTGAGCTGTGAAATCCTGAAATGTTTATTTGTATGCATCGGGATAGGCAAGACATACCAATAAATCATGGTTATTCCTTGTGCCAATTTAATTTTACAAGGGAGTGGATAAAACCGGTATTGGATCTTGGGACTGGAAGCTGAAGAAGGACAAATGCACTCACCACGCCCTGTTTCCAAGATCATGGATGGTATATGATGGTAAATCCCTCACAACAATTCAGTTTCAGATTAAATATTTTAAGATAAAAAACTTATCATAGCTACAGAAAATACGTAAATTAAATAAATGAACATGTTATCTGTGCACATCCTAATAATTATTATCTGAAAGTTCCAATCTAGGTGAGCCTGATCCTGAAATCAAAATCACCTGCCGTCAGATATCACCGTTCATTCAACACAACTACAAGGAGAGCAGTTTCTTGGCTGCGGTTTTCACTTTTACGGTACAATTTGTTTCTCCTTTTTTTTTTGCAGCAGGTGCGATGCCACAATATTTATTTGTTGCTTGTTCACCAGCACTTATGACGCCTTCATTTCAGGCGAACAACTCTGGGAGCATAGCTGCAGATGTGACACTGCTCTTCACCTGGGATGTAAGTGCAGACCAACACCTTTCTTCACTACAAAAGGATTAAGGGCTTGTTTAGTTGGTGGAGGAAAGTTTACGAACTTTACTGTAGCAATTTTAAACCGAAGATTAGGAGGACTAAACATGATCTAATTATAAAACTAATTACACGGATGGACGGAAAATCGCGAGATGAATCTATTAAGCCTAATTAAGCCGTCATTAGAGATTGTTTACTGTAGCACACCATTGTTTAATCATGGCCTAATTAGGCTCATTAGATTCGTCTCGCGAAGTTACTTGGGGTTATGGAATGGGTTTTGTCATTAATCCACGTTTAATACCCTTAATTAGTGCCCTAATATTTGACATGACGGATGAATAGTGAAAAGTTTGAAAAGTTGATGCAACTAAACATGGCCTAAATCTTTGACGAAACAACTGACACATATCATTAATTGTTTGCATGTATGCATGATGTGAAGCGCTGAAGTTTCCACCTCTCCGCGTAAACAAGCAGGCATAGCTGTGTTACTGGGAAGTAATAGCAGCAACTTGGTATTTATCAGGTGAAGCGAGAGCACCGTCAGCAATGTATAACCTGTGAGTGGAAAAAGTGTATAACCTGTGAGTGGATTAATTATGCTGCTCTCCCCTTACTCCTGTCATGACTACCTGTGCTTGTGTGTGTTGTACTGTAGTTTTCCTTTGGACTATCACTTTTAGTTAGATTGTTCTTTTTCTACATTCAATACCTGCCCTTATAGTTTGGCTAATCATCAATTTATTTAACTAATAGCAACTCTTGGTGATTGCTAGCATTTTTGCCATACATGTCATTTATTCTTAATCCATTATATACTGGTTTATTACATTTATTTCCAAAATGTAGCTTACCTGTGATTCATTCATGCTTAGGTATTTTAATTACACCAAGATTTATGTCTATCTAATCATATATGCTATTCTAGAAACAACTCACTTTGAAGTCACTCATGGTGAGAAGAAAGAGCTATTGTTCACCTACAGAAGTGTTAGCCATAATGGAGATAGGAAGGGTGACACATCTCCCACGTCTAACATACATGTGTTTGTTTCCATGCGTTTGTCAGCTTTTAATCACTTTTAAATATTTGCTTCTGAAGACTGAATCATGAAATTCCCATGATACAAGTCTTGATTTCTGGAAAATTTTAATGAAATTTTAGGCAGATCTCCGGCAGCACCATGTCGTGCGCTGACAGTTGGGTTGATCCAATTTCTTGGTCTGTACTGCTTGTGTGATCTGGTTACGTGCCAATGGCCCAGCGAATGGCGCCTCATCTGCTCTCCAAGCTTAGAACTATAGCTTGTGATCTCAGGTAATTACGAATTGAAGATGTCTATAATCAAATTGTGTGCTTCCATGACATGAAACAACAGCACTACTAGCACAACTGGCTTTGATCTCGTATGTGACCCACTGCTTTGATATGCACATACTTTCTTGGTTATATTTGACAATTTTGCCCATAACTTTTCATGTAGTGATACCCTTCTTTTGGTCCAGTGGTTTAAATCAATTTGTTGGTCTTGGGAGAGTTTCTGAGTTTAGATTTTGGAATCTTTTAGGATGAAGAGCATAAATGATGGAGGGTAGCAGATTGTCGGCAAAAAGAAAAAAAAACACCATGGATGGCCAAAACAGGTTTGAATGTTTGATATCATCAGTTTTCTAAAGATAGTAAGTTTTTTTGAATAATTTCATTAAGTTTATGCTTCCAAAAATTTAGAAATTTCAGCCGGGTAAATGATGAGCTATCAATGTTCTCATTTTACATGCACCTTGTAATTTTTATTTCTATATGTAAATAGCATCTCCTTCTGTTTGTAAGGTTCAGTAGAAATAACCTTGAGACTGCTTAGTCTGAATGATGTAAAAAAATTGCTAACACTAAAGGAACTGCTGGCGCTCGCGAAACCGCACCATGCCTAGGTCCGCTTCCTCTTCCCGCGATCGCCCTTCCCCGGTAGGTGATAATCCGTCCCCAAATCCTCCCTCGCCCCCTCAATTTTTCTTCTCTTGTCGGTCAGTAAGTATCGGCTAGGTCTCCTCGATCCGCACCCTGTCGGTGCCGAAGCTTGATCTGGTGGCTCGCTAGGTTCGGGTTTCGGAAGGGATTGGTTGTGATTTGCGATTTCGTTCACCGTTTCGTTGGTTCCGTGGTGTTGATTTGATTTATTGCCTTTTTTATTGTTGCAAACTTGTAGCGGAAGCCATGGCGTCGCCGACACTAATCTGCGACATGCTGACACGGAGCAGCGGAAGGCCCTTCAGGTTCCTGAATGAACTCGTGGTCTCGCTCGCATTGCATGGGCTCTATGCTCTAATTATGCAGTTATGCTAACACAGAAGGCTCAGTTTTGGTTTTGGTTTCTGCTTTCACTTGTGGGGGAGCAGGCGCATGTCAGTGCGATCCAGAAGACCCAACTACAAGACCTGGTGGTCAACGCCGACCGCTCCAAGGCAATGACAGCTTAGGACCTCATCATCTTTGCTCGTGATGTTTCGTTTCCTGCGTGCGTGTAAATTCCGTTTGCTTAGCAGAGCTGAATGGTGTGTTGGTTGCAGTGAGTGCGAAGGGATTTTTCTCGATTACTTGAGGCAGGCCGCCACCGGTGAAACCATTGTGAAGCTGCTCAAATTTGCAGAGGACTGTGTCACCTTTTTTCTATCTTTACTCCTATTTTTTGGTGCGACAATCGTTCCGTCCTTCGTCCTTCGTCCCTCCCCCTTCGTGATTTTGGTGCCGACATGTGGGCCATCCGCGGTGTCCGCGGGATCCATCCATCGCCCGCATCCATCTCTTCCCGTCTCATCCTTCCCCACCCACGCCGCCACCCGCTCGCATCGCCGCACGCATCCACGGCCTCCTGTTTGCGTCGCCGCCCCCGTCCCCACCACTGCGCTCCCGGCCACTGCCACCTTTGCCCCCTGCTCGCGCTCCGCGTTGCGCTCGCTACAGCCTGCGTGCACGCACCTGGACCCCGATCCAGTCCAACGTTTATTCCGTGCAAGGACCATGGAGGCCGATGGACTGCTACCCTCCCACGACGAGGGGCAGCAGCGCGTCAAATTTACCCGGCCGCCGCCCAGCCATCCAGCTCGGTTGACCTCTCCATGATGATGGCGGGTGCGGGACCCTATGCTCCCCCTGCCCACAGCCGTAGGCGGCGATCGGGGCGCCGAAGCATTTCTTCCGTTGCAGCACCGACGGGGCCGGCCTCCTGGCCTCAACCATCCTCCAGCCCCCGCCGATCCAACCCTATGGATCTGGATCGCCTTGCCCCGCGCCAATCCGCGCGATTTTGTAGGGGAGCGACGGTGGCGACCGCCCTGGTGTGCCACGGCAATTCTTTGAGATATTTTAATGTATGTGACCTGAAATGTTGATTTTATCGAACATTTTATACCTAATTTCCAATAAGCAAGTTTGTGATGAGTTTATTTCATGGTCTAATTTGTAAATCTGTATGAAACTTGGCTAGGTTATTTTTTATGTTTCAGTAATATTTTATTCTTTTAACATTCTCCAACCATAAAATTAAGCCATCTTGGACTAGATTTGTTGTTCTGTTACTCTGAATTTTATGTTTTCTTGTTCAGCCGATCCATGTTTAGTCTCTTTTGTGATGCTGTTTTGTTTTGAATTGCAGATCTGGGTTCATCATTTTGGGGAATTATTTTCATACTTGCATCCACAAATCACCTCACTACGAGAATTGCAGCGGGTTGTTTCATACTTGCATTGGTTATTGTTCTTTTTGTTGCAGATAATGTAAGTAAACTAAAATATGTTTGATCATTGCAGATTATGACTTTCTCATTTGGTTTGCCCTACTTGTGCATTGTTATGTTTCTCCGCTGGCTCTGCATTGGTATGAATAAATTTGACTTCATCTCCATTTAAGACCTTACTCTGCAGCATGATACTTACAATGTTATTATCCAGGATTCGTTGTGTTCATTGCTGTTGTTTGGCTCATACAAGAATTTACTGCAGCTGCCACCGCCCACAGATCATTAGAACAATCAGCACTGCGAATAATGTACCATTCCAAAAACGGCCACCTCAAAGATGCAAATTAGAATGTTGCAAAATATGTGACCTTATTCATAGGTGAGAGTGAAGACTTCCTACAATCGTATTCTCTTTATTTTACTTTCTGGAACACAAATTAGAATGTTGCAAAATTAATGATTCGTGTTTGTAATGTGCATCAGGTGTGATGAACAGCTTATTTTCAGTTTATGGTAAGGAGCAAACAGTCTTTTCCTTTTATTACATGTCATATCCATGATTTACTATCTGTTCTTATATATGGAATGTTCTCATTATCTAGATATTTATGATGGCTTGATATCTCGGAGAGTTCATTCAAGGGATGCTGAGAAGTTTGCTGAAATATGCCCTTGCCCTTGCAATGGTGTTGCATGGGGTGTCATATGGTCTGCTCTGCAATTTCAATAGTTTCATTTTCTCTCCTTTGATATTGTTTTAAGATAATACTGTTGATAATGACAGGTATACTGACATATGTTGTTCTTTCTTTCTTTCAGGGGCTTTCATCTTTCTCTGTGCATCGATATATCTTGGACTGGTCATATTGTCTTGAGGTGATTGCTATTTTTTCATATTACATTCCGGTTTATTCTTCTTGCATTGACATGCTCTTCTCTGTTGCGCGGCAACACATGAGACAATCACAACAACATATAGCATTACAAAATTTACAGGACAGTAAGAATATAGTCTCCTTGTGAATGATATTATACTGCTAAAAAGATTAGTGACCTGCCAAGGAAATGGGGCATAAAGACTGGTTCTGTCATGCCAACCTTACTTCCAATGCCCTTTAGTCTGAAGATTGACATGTGGACATATTTTGGAAAAATATTACTAATAAATTGAACTAAAGAGGATTGGTGGATACCCTTTGGGTGCCAATTCACACCCCCTATAAAATTATATCTGTTGATCAATTTGACTTTGCTCTACTGCTGTACCCTTTTCGACATATGATTTGAGCTCATACTAACTCTGAACCATGCTTTCATTTTTCTGTTCAGGATTTCAACCTCGTGCCGTTTTGATCTGACAACCAACTCAAGTTGGTTAATCTGAGTTCTCATTGCTCCAGATACTGGTTCAAGCTTACATTCTCCTGATAGTTGTACAGAATTCATGGAGGGTAAACCTGTATATCCATTGGAGTTAAATTGGTGGGGATTATTCATGAGATTCTTCCATTTTAGCGATTCTATAGATACATTTTACTTAGGATTTGTATTCATGGCCATCACGCCCGACGGTTACTTCCTCTTCAGCGCCAGCAAGGGTAAGTGAATCCCCACATCCGCTCCTGATGATCTCCACATCGACTGACTTATTTTGATTTTAGGTTTGTGATTGGTTCGAATCAGATTGTTGATTATGACGTCGATGGCTCCTGCTAGCTATATGCATCCGTGAGATGTTAGCTAGGCTGCATGGGTTTGGCCGTTTGGGTCACATGAATATTAGCTCCAGTATCAACCCACCAATCAGGTGATTGACAAACAGAAAGGACCATAGACAAATAATTACCATACCCCGAGGTTCCTCCGTTGTCATCGCTAATGACCATGTTAGCTGCCTTCGGCCTGTATTTGCTTTTCTCGTCTCTTTGGCATAATGCCCCTCAAGACCGCAAGTATAGCACTTGCCTTTGCCCTTGCTCGGCTGGTTCTTCTTCTTCTTAAAAGTGGTTGTTTGATTGGCCTTGACCTCAGGCTTATTCTGGTTCTTCTTTTTCTGCTGGCCCTTGAAGTTTTTCTGGACCAGGTTTGCACTAGAGGACCCAACAATTCCTTTGCCATAATTGTCCTTCGCTCTCGCCTTCTCCTCAACATCGAGAGACCCAATGAGCTCAGACACGCTGAACACTTGTCTCTTGTGTTTCAGAGAGGTAGCAAAGTCCCTCTAAGAGAGCGGCAGTTTAGCAATCATGCTTCCAGCCACAAACTTGTCGGGCAAATCGCATTTAAAGCCCTCTAGCTCCTTAGCTAGTGACTGAAGCTCATGAGCTTGTTCCACTACTGAACGGTCATCGACCATCTTGTAGTCGCAAAATTGCTCCATGACATACAGCTCACTGCAAGCATCAGAAGCACCGAACTTGGCCTCAAGCGCATCCCACAACGCCTTGCCATAATCCAGTGACAGATAGCTGTCCACAAGGTGACCAGCAAGAACGCTAATTACGGCACCTTGAAACAGGTTATTGGCTACCTGAAAGGCTCTCTCATCATCAGGAGAGAGATCCTTAGCCTTTCCCTGTGTGACGTAAAGACAGTTCATGTAGGTCAACCAAAGTGACATCCTACTCTGCCATCTCTTGTAATGTGTTCCATTGAACACGTGTGGCTTAAGCGCATTTGCAAAGCTAGCATTCGAAAGCCTATCACAATTAAAAGGTTTTTGGATTGTTAGAAATATAGGCATCATTCGACATATTTTAGTTCTGAATAAAAGCATGTAAATCATGATATTAATTAGTGATCTAGTGAGAACATGATATGTGCACGTGTTCAAGTTCAATCTCATATTAAACAAGAACAAAGTAAGGAACCAAAGAAGGTTCAGTATGTACCCAGAAATGGGGCCGCTGCCGGAGGCATTGGCTACGCCGTTATCAACTGGATTAGTCATACTAATCGGTTGATCTTGTTCGATGTAGCCGTACGAAAGCGATGCAGTGACGAGTCAATGCAGTGTAGTCCCTCGAACGGCACCGGGAAGTAGTGGACGTAGTCGTACGGGCCACCAGGAAGTAGACGAAGTAGACGAACTTGAGCAGTCGCGTGAAGACGCTCCCCAAAAACCTTATCGCCTGGCTATCCCGAGCAGGATCTCATGCCAATCGAGGTTCCGGAGGCTCTGCTCTCGCGAGAACCATGCGCGCAGTGCTAGCACTGGGGAGGCAAGCGTTGCAGCAGAAACAATGAGGGAGAAGAGAGAGGTCTCCTAAGCAGGAGTACCTGAGAGGTTGTGTTGTTATGTCTCTGGGTAGGGGAGGGCCTCCTTTTATAGGCGCTGCCTGACGGAGGGGGGATGCACCTGGACGCCTCTGTAGAAAAGACAAAAATCCCGCAGAGCAAATAAGGCATGTCCCTGTGAGCATTTAAGGTAGGTAATTGATTCTGCCATTAATCTCGTTGACAAGTGGCAAAACCGATCACAGCACCGCAACACATCACGTCCGTCCCGTCCCATCCCGTCCCGTCCCGTCTCGACATGCCATGCCCGTGGCCTCGGCTCGGCGAGGCGAGCGAGTGCGCGCGCGCGCGTGGCATCTCGGTTACCCTTTGCCAACTTCACATTGGGTATACCACGTGTCCACCTAATAAGTTGGTTGAGATCCTCTCAACTACCAATATGGTAGTAACCACTTTTAACTCCCTTTGCATTAATTGTGGACCTTAAATATTTTAGATTTAATTGGAATTATAAAAAGGCCAAGCCCAAATATATCCAACAGGCACATGAAGACACAATAAGGCTACATTCAATGCATGAAGATGTCTACAGCAAACCACGATGGATTACACCAGGTGACATCAAGCTGCATGGACATTTTGGATTCTCGCACAAAAGACCATGGCTTCGCATGAACATATTCGAGGTGAGAAGTCGAGCTCTATGACTTTGAATGAAGCGCTTTGTGGGAGGCAACCCGATCTTTTTATTTATTATCTATATAAGATGACGGTCTATATTGTGCTATTTAATCGAATCATCAAGTAACATTGTACCATTGTTCTAATAAATGTCACAACTTTATGTTGTATGATCTAAATGTTACAGAGAGCACTTTGTTATTTGATCTTAGAAAACTTGTAGACCCCTTTTGTGTGCCTATTGCTAGTAGTGTTTAGAGTATTTTTCTTTGAGTCTTTTAGAGAGAAATATGAAGTATGACACCGCCCTTTGAATCTAGGCTAACTTTTATTTTGTTTTTAGACCACCATATCATGTCATTTTGTTCATCCACCTCATGTTGCACTTCATGCCATGTTGTCTTCACCCCTACATTGCATTGCGTGTTTTATTTTGATCTAACCTTTTGTTAAACCCACCTAAGCCTTCCTATCATCCCCACAAAAAACCGGAGCCAACAAGGGTAGGATTGACTCGTGTTGATTGGCTTGCTGCATCATTCAGATTTGCTAAGTCTATCTCTATTTCTCGTCCTAACTGAAAACTTTGACTAGCCTCCCTACGAGATCCTAAACCCTTAGGAAAACCTCTCTTACCTATAGCTATCCTAAAACCATAGGTTTTGTTTTCCATCCAATGAAAAAACCTTTGTTTTTCTTTTTGTTTTCAATCACCTTAGGTAGAAATTCTAAACTTGACTTCTCTCTTCAAAATTCTTGTCTTAAGCCAAAAATATAGGATACCCATGACCTTCCCCTAAACCTTGTTAGCTTGGTTGATTTGCTCTTTTGATGAATGATTTTCTTGTCGACGATGTTTCACTTCTTATGAAGTGGCTGGCCAAGCTTTATCACTCTAAGCAATTACTATTTGAATCAATCGATTGTGGAACAACATCAAAAGTCTCTTCAACCTTTGCTAGCGCTTGCTTTTGCTAACTCTTTGCATTTGCATTCATTCCATCGTTCCATTATATATTTGTTAGTTTGGTTCTTTCATAAAACTTCATGATGAATGCTTTCATATCTATGTCAATGCTTCACGGGGCATTTTCCCTTTACAGTCTTGTGTAAACATGGTGTTTAGACTTGATCGCAAACCATCATTATTTGGTTTACCTTCCTAGCATTTTCATATCATCTTCATATTGCATTGATCGGTTTATAAGCTTTGCAATGCGCTTTATTTTCTTGTGCTATAAGGAATTACTGACCTTGGGATAGACATGGTGTTTTAACCTTGGTTAATAGATCTTTATGACTATGAAGAGATTCGGCAACCTAGTTATAAACATGGTGTTTAGAACTATGTGTAAACATTGTCTTTGTTTATATGCCTTCCTCTCATTTGCATACTCACTTTGCAACACGCATAGTCATTAGGTTTTTATTTTTTCTCTTTTACTAGGTTAATTATGCCACATGTTAAGGTCTTAGGGATGTCATTGGTTGTTGGCATTAGCTTATACTCCCGATCGTCACCCTGGGGGTAGTTTGTGTGTCTCAATTGTTTTGCAGGCATGACGAAGGAATCCCATGAATTCATGATCAAAGAAACCAAGATTGCTAACATCTCCGAATATTAAAATGGATGCTGTGTTTTCATAAAAAATCTGCACATGTTCAGAGATGTACAAGGAAGGAAAAGTTGATATTTAGAGGCTCCATCAAATTCTTATTCCAACGCATCCAAGATCAATGAATTTGAAAACCCACACAAGGAGATACGACAAAAACATTGGGCGCTGCGTGTTCTGAAATCACTCGGGGCAGATTGCAGTGCTGGAATAAAATAGGCATAAGTCTCTTGTTCGGAATCCGTTTTGGGCGAATGATGACTCATTGGAAAGACAAATTTGCACACTTTGCAATGGAGCAATGATTCAGTACATGTTCTGTTCTGGAAGTAGAGGAAAAATTCGTGAAAGATGAGGCAGCAATGAAGACAACAGGCGAGGAGGCGATAACGATACGAGGAATGATAGGGACCATGGCTTAGTGATAATGGGAAGGGGTTGAAGGAAAATTAAGGCAACAAAGGTGAAGTAGCATAAAGATGATCTCCAAACACATGGTGCAAGGACTTCAAGAATTACAAGATGGTCCATCGTCTTCTTCCATGCCTAGCAACATGCTAAGCATGGGGGAGGACTTGTTGGATGAGAAGGAAAAAGCCATGTGGAGTAAAATGATCATGTTCACCACAAGATGCTCATTACTCTTCTTTCATACTAAGCAGAATGCTCAAGGATGGGGGAAGCCGCGCTACACTTCATTGCAAGCATCGAAAAGGATGGTAACTCTTCCTCAACCATCTCTTTGTTCATCTCCTTCTTAATGCTTGTATATATGTATGCCTTCAACCATAGAAACTTTTGTGTATATCTCTCGCTAATAACATGGGTACTAGGAGGACAACCTAGTTTTGTTTTTGTTTTCAATAAATAATGATCACCATCACTTTGTGCTAACCACGATGATATATTTTGAATGCTTTTGCTAATGGAAAAGTGATGAAAGTTGTCGCTTTGTTCTACCTACACCATGTTGCATATGACTTGACCATTTGCTCTCTATTAAATGATCTCAAATTGATTAAATACCGGCTCTTTTCTTTATGGAGGTTAAATGACTAAATTCTAGACCCACATATTACATGTTGCTCTTTGATTTAAGTTTACCGATGACCTTCTATCTTGTATTGTTTTATTTAAAACTTGATTCTTATGCTATCTACATTCGTGAATCTCTTGCAAAGTTCTACCTATCAAAGCCATTACATATACATGATCTATCATGATGAAACCTTTAGAATTGCAAACTTATATTTTGATGAGTTGGATTAAGATTGATTTCTATGGTACGAGACTAAGAAGCTGGCCATTCATTTTTGCGTACCTTCTTTTTGCTAGCCTTTCTATCCAAGCATTGTGAGTTTCTACACCGGAAACTTTGCAAACCTCGCTAGATATCCACCCAAAAACCCAAATATATCTTTTTGTGATTACCTCCTTGACCACAACCTACATTTGAGTATGGATCATTTCCTCGACGAAAATTCAGAAGAATTGATAGAACCTGCTAGGGTTTGTTCCTGATCCTTCGATGAGAGTTGGGGATAATTTCGATTTGGGGTGGATTCGACGTTGGCTATCTGACTACAACGACCACAAGGGGCTGCGCCTTAGCAACAGGTACACCGTCTCCGATTGTGATGTTCTTGCCGTGCCAAGAACACCGCTGCTCCTGCTAGCAATCGAGAATAAGCAAGAACAAAAAAAAAAAAAAAAAAAAAAAAAAAAAAAAAAAAAAAAAAAAAAAAAAAAAAAAAAAAAAAAAAAAAAAAAAAAAAAAAAACAAAAAAAAAAAAAAAAAAAAAAAAAAAAAAAAAAAAAAAAAAAAAAAAAAAAAAAAAAAAAAAAAAAAAAAAAAAAAAAAAAAAAAAAAAAAAAAAAAAAAAAAAAAAAAAAAAAAAAAAAAAAAAAAAAAAAAAAAAAAAAAAAAACAAGATGAACAAGCAAATAACTCACGTATTGATAACCAAATGGCGAATCTGGTACACAAGTTGGGGTCTTGAATCAAGCAAATCGGGTGGTCTGATCGACACACGCGTTTACAAACTGGTTGCAAGAAGCTAACTCAGATCTAAAACAAAACCCAAAAGGTCCTTGGCTGCTGGTGGTGGTATTTATAAGTGGGAGAGCAGTCTGAGAGGTGCTGGGGTCGAAACCCTAGCTTAGGAGGCGCCCCCTCATGGGCTCAACTGGATACAAAAGGCCTAAGGCCCAAAACTGAGGTTCTGCGCAGACTGGAGGTATGGAGGTTGTTTTTGTAATTGTGAGCATTCCAGGACGAATCGAACAATGAGGTTAGATCCATATGAAAGTAGACTTCAAGAGCTTTCCAACAAGTGCTCACGGGCCTCAAACAACTGCCGGAGTGAAGAGTTATGCCCATCTCAATCAGGTGCTGCCTGTAGGTCCAAACAGGCAGTCCGAACATGCTGTGTGATCTTGCGTTGCTTGGAGGTCCAATCTTGGTGTCCAAGATGAACTTCCAATCTTGAGCCCTTGTGTTCTATTCCCATGTTCCTAACAATAATACAATCATCACATGGCTTTAGTAGCATCCCATTCATATAATAACTTGTTTGGACCACAAGGAACAACTTTACCTGATAGTTTAGTATTCTTATTCGATCTCTTTCCATTGGTCCTTGTTGTGCACTAGGCATGGTTGTATCCATGGGAGGGATGTCCTCATCATCCTCCCCTCCTTGCATTTGAGTCGTCCTCGACTCAAGCTCATCCATGATTCGCGCAAGTGGCTCCAAATCAGCAACACACCCAAATCCTCCAATGAGTGTTAAAGGTGGCGGCCACGGGGGCACTCTAATTTGAGCACTCAAGATGCCATCACCAAGTGCTTTGTGTGCAGCCTTGTTGTCGACGTAGTTGTTCATGGGGAAGTATCCATGTTGCTGCAAGGTTGAAGATGTTGGTGCAGCCATGTTGGTGTTGGTCACATCATCCTCCCCTTCTTGACGAGAAGTCGTCCTCGACTTGTTCCACCAGGCAGCAAAAGCATTTGCTTTGGCATTAACGAGTGGAGCCATGGCTGTGTTGCATGACCACAACCTACAATGTTTCCCTTCTTCTAGCTGACCTTGCTGCATAAAGACAAAACAAGGAGAACTAGGCAAGACATGGTTAGCGTTAGTGCAGCCCTGTATTTGAGCATGGTGTTGCAGCCCAAATAGAGAGCAAATATAAACTTTATGCACCAAATATTCTCCTTTGCTATCATATTTGCCAATTGCATAAAGTGAGCAATGATCAAAACTTCGCAAGCCGGAATTAGATTTCAGTTTCTCTTTTAGACATTTCAGATTACAAAGAATGTCTAATTCAATATAACCTATTGTGTTAAAAGAGGACATGAGTTTCAGCTCTTCCTTCTTGCTAGCAATGCAATGAACATGTGTAGAAACCATATGTAGTTCATTGAAGACAGATTTAACAAGTTCATGCACTTGTTGTTTTTCTGGTATACATGGAACATTTTCAAGCAACTCCTTGCTATGGTGAGAAATGCATGTCATTCGAGACAAGGCATACACTGTAGGAAGTCCCACAAAGGATTGTGGAAGGGTAGCATGAATAGTAGACAATTGCATTTCACCATGAGCATACTCACATAGAGGGTTTGCAGCACCATACATTCTGCTTTTCTCACACTTATCCGATGGGGAGGGTGCTGCACAATCATTATTTTCCATCTCCAACAGCGGCTCAAGGTTCTCAAGTTGCTCGATGCACTCTATGGAATTGTTCCCATCCTCCTGCAAAATGTTAGGTACAGCAAGGGAAACAAAAGAATGCTCCATCTCAAGTTGTGGTGATGAAATGAGAGAAGTATCACACAACTCTTTTTTATCACAAGGTTCAGCAAACAAATCACATTGTGACAAAGGCAGTTTAGCATTGGTTTCCACTATCTTTTGCTCATTTTCAGCATGTAAAATGGAAACATATTGGTCATTTTGTATCACACCATTCTTGCGAGTATTCACATATAGCAGAATCTGATTTTCAGCTTTACAAGCAAGACAAAACAAGTGAGAGATATGGCCATATGTTTCATTAATGAGCAAAGTTTGAATTTCAGAATTGAGCCCTCTCATGAACCTACTCATTACATATTCCATGCATTCATTCAAGCCACCAAACATGATACAGATTTTAAAATCATGGTAGTATTGTTTGACAGTCTTACTACCCTGTTTTAATTTATCTAGCTTGGTAAGCAAGCGATCAGCATAATATGCAGGAATATAAATCTCTCTAAAAAGAAGTTTTAAGTCATTCCAAGACTTAGGAACCTTTTTGTGCTTACAAATATGTTTCCATTCGTACAAAGCATCTTTAGTTAAAGCATTAGAAGCAAGAAAAACCATTTGCTTCTCAGACAAGTCATATTCCTCAAATTCCTTGTCTACCTTCAGCTCCCAATCAATGTATGCATGAGGGTCAAATTTTCCCTCAAAGGAAGGTAATGTAGAATTGATCATAGCAAGAGCATCATCATGTACCTCTAGTTGGGGTGCTCCCATGTATTGTCGAGGTCCTGAATATCCATGATGCATGCTGCTAGCTCCAACATTTCTTCTCGAGCCTGTCATGGTTAGTGGACAGCAGCAATAATCACAGGAAGTTTCCTACCAACAAAAGCGAAAAGGTGGTGACACACTACATCTTCACTCAACCTTGTGCAACCAAGTTCTTACAAGTTCTTACCACACTAGCAGGAGGTGTTGGCAGCCGGCAAGAACAACACAAATGGTGATAGAACCACAACCCTGTGAAGTTGTAGATAAATATGTGGAGCTCTAGGTGGCTGCAAGGTAAATCAAGGATAAGCTAGAACCACATAATCAATACAAATTGAATAATCGTTCAACAACAGTACTATGCTGGTCCTAGACTAAACCATGCTAGAGACGTGAACCTGGGCACAAAGGTAGTCACAGAAAGGAACCAACAGTAGCACAATCTAAACTGCAGAATTCAGCACTTCTTCTTTTTTCTTCTCTTTCTATCTCCTTTTTTTCTTCTTTGATCCTCTTCTTTTTTTCTTTTCTTTTGTAGAGGCCTAGAACCTTTTGTTCAGCGGCATTACAACTGCAATAAAAATCATTGTACACAACCCAAGCGAATTCAGAGTAACAACTCTTGTTTCTGGTTTACAAGCACAAATGTCGAGCCCGACTGCGACGTGCTCAGAACAAATTTGGAAGCAAGGTCAAATCCGTTGGAAAGAGCACAAACAAATCTTTCCAGATTGTGTCTAAACTCATGAATCGGACATTTGGAAAAGAAATTATGGCAGTTTTATTGCCGTGCTGAAATGGAACTCCGAAACAAACTACAGCCCGAATTAAAAAGCTTCCCCCTTTGTGGATTCAAACCTGAATATAGATAGGGAGTATTTGGATCTGGTGGGGATTATTGAAGTGGTGGTGACAGTACAACTCTTGGGGAAAGTTCTTGTGCAGCCCTAAATCAGAATCGTTGTGGGATTAGTAGTGGATTTGTGGAGGAAAATGGCAGTGGAGATGTATATGGTGACAGCGGATCTTGTAGTGACCAAAACGTGACAGAACTCAAAACTCTAAAGGATTAGAAACTAAGACCAGCAGTTCTACATGTTGATGCAACCGAAAATTCAACAAGCAAAGATTATGAAGAACAGCAAGGCACAAACTTGTTGATGGGATTTTCGGATCTAACCTACTTGGGGGATTTTTTTGGACTATAGGTAAAGTAAGAACGGGTAAAAACTCTCACCGAAAACCTTGCTCTGATTACCACATGATAGAGCCCGCTAGGGCTTGTTCCTGATCCTTCGATGAGAGTTGGGGATAACTTCGATTTGGGGTGGATTCGACGTTGGCTATCCGACTACAACGACCACAAGGGGCTGCGCCTTAGCAACAGGTACACCGTCTCCGATTGTGATGTTCTTGCCGTGCCAAGAACACCGCTGCTCCTGCTAGCAATCGAGAATAAGCAAGAACAAGATGAACAAGCAAATAACTCACGGATTGATAACCAAATGGCGAATCTGGTACACAAGTTGGGGTCTTGAATCAAGCAAATCGGGTGGTCTGATCGACACACGCGTTTACAAACTGGTTGCAAGAAGCTAACTCAGATCTAAAACAAAACCCAAAAGGTTCTTGGCTGCTGCTGGTGGTATTTATAAGTGGGAGAGCAGTCTGAGAGGTGCTGGGGTCGAAACCCTAGCTTAGGAGGCGCCCCCTCATGGGCTCAACTGGATACAAAAGGCCTAAGGCCCAAAACTGAGGTTCTGCGCAGACTGGAGGTATGGAGGTTGTTTCTGTAATTGTGAGCATTTCAGGACGAATCGAACAATGAGGTTAGATCCATATGAAAGTAGACTTCAAGAGCTTTCCAACAAGTGCTCACGGGCCTCAAACGACTGCCGGAGCGAAGAGTTATGCCCATCTCAATCAGGTGCTGCCTGTAGGTCCAAACAGGCAGTCCGAACATGCTGTGTGATCTTGCGTTGCTTGGAGGTCCAATCTTGGTGTCCAAGATGAACTTCCAATCTTGAGCCCTTGTGTTCTATTCCCATGTTCCTAACAATAATACAATTATCACATGGCTTTAGTAGCATCCCATTCGTATAATAACTTGTTTGGATCACAAGGAACAACTTTACCTGATAGTTTAGTATTCTTATTCGATCTCTTTCCATTGGTCCTTGTTGTGCACTAGGCATGGTTGTATCCATGGGAGGGATGTCCTCATCAAGAATCAAGAGCCTAATTCAGAGAACATTAATTTGGGAGGCATTGAAGAGTATGTTGCAGAAAAATCAGAAGGAATGGAGGTCCACAAAGAGTGGGCCGGCTGGCCCAAGCACCTCTAGGCCGGCCGGCCTGGGTCTTTCTCCCCTCTGACAGCTTCAAATTTTGACGAGAAGAAACTCTCTAAAGATTCAAGTGATTTTCCAAAAGATCAAGATGGATTTTGTGTACTTACTTCAGCAATTATCGACCCTCACTTCTATGCTCAAGGACGAGCAATCGTTTAAGCATGGGGGGAGGATGCTGAGTAAGTACTATGTTGCTAAAGGTTCTAAGGAGCAAAAAAGAGAAAAGAGAGGAAAAGAAAGAAAAAAATGATGATAAGAAAAGAAATTGGAGAAAAAAAGAAAAATATTGGAAAGAAAGAAAAGAAAAGAAGAAAGAAAAAAATGCTCCTTGGTTCTTTTAGCTTCATCAAATTCTAGGTGCATTGAAGACAATTTCATACTCAATTTTCCAACCATGTGCAATCTGATAACGAGGACTTCATTTGTGTTGGGGGATTGGCCTACCAAGAAATACCTTTGATAGATCTAAGGTTTTCTGGTGAGCGATTGCCTTCGTTTGCTAGGCTGATGGTAGGATTGCCTTCGGTCGGTGAACAACCATGTTACAAGAAACATCGCTTTTGGGCGATGTAAACAATGACTCTCGTAAAACGAAGGCAACCCCTAGCTTTCATTCTCATAAGTATGCTATGGTTTGCTTCATTTCTATTTCTTAACAGGAGAAAGGTGGAGCCCCTAGCTTTGGTTGTCAGCGCAGGGAGACCATGGTCGCCTGGTCACCAAAAACAGATGACGAAGGCGATGGAGCCTACCTGGACGCCTACGAAGCCAGGGCGGACCAGGTCCAAGCAGAGTCCAACACGGGGTGGTTGGTCTACCCATTCACATTGGGAGATGTAAATGTACCACTAAGTCCCTAGATCATTCAAGTTGTATAGTCTAGAAGATGATGCCTGGTTTTCAGAGGCATAAGTGGAATGTAAAGATGTCTCTTGACCTCCCTATAAAAGGAGACCCCTCACCATCGTGTAAAGGGCTAATTCCTGAGAATACTGTTGATGAGTAATATGTTGTTGCTTGTCTCCATTTCTCAGTCTTAGCTATTCTTTTTGTATATTGGCTTTGACCATATCCCAACAATTGGCGCCCACCATCTGTGCTGTGCACGAAGAAAACCCATGAACACCACCATGCCACATGCAAAACGAGTACAAAAAAACCCAAGAAACAGTACCGAAGACACAACCCTAACTAGAGAAGCCGAAACCCAAGCCATAATTCCACCAAACCCCACACAACCTATAACCGAAGCCGTCTTTGAGGAGCAGGAAGATGATGAAGACACACTCACAACCGAAGAAAAGCTGCGCAGCATGGAGGAAAGGCAGCGCCTTCGGTGCCTAGAGCAGCAAAAACAGCTCGAAGCCGCTCAAATTGAGCTGCAACAGCAAATGCAAGAAGAAGAGGAAGAACAACAGCACGAATTGTTACAAATCAAGCAACAGTTGGAAGAATTGAGGCAAGTGTTGGTATTTCTTAGCGTCACCACTTAGATTAGTGATGGCACTAGAGATGCCTTATCGTAAATCTAAACGTTACAGAGATTCTGCAAGCGCACAGAAGTACGCTGTAGCATTTAACCTGGGAGTATTCTAGAGTATCGTTATTTGTTTATCCGCAGGGAAAGCGTTTAGTTAAAGAGAGGTGTCATCCAATGTATTTACTTACAACACTATTAATATACCTTAATCTAGACAGGGATAAATGATATGGAAATAAAAGGGTAATGTGACACACAGAAGTTCATTCCTCATCATTAAGTAGTCTTAGTTAGTAACAGATCATTAGTAAACATCACAAAAGGGGTTCATTAGCATCATACAAATGGGACTTGGATACACTACAATACCCTATACGAACTCATACAATGAACATATGCAAGAGGACATATCGAGGTGTCCAATGGTTCCCTCATCAAAGGGCGACAGGAGGACGTCTTATCATAAAGGCCTAATATCATCTCCCAAACGTGGAGGATTACAAAGGACGAACAGGGCTGTCACCACCTGCCGCCTACCTCTACTAATCCGTGGGGCAGCGATACCCTCAACGGTACTCCATAATCCAAACACCATGTTTGCAGTATGAAAAACAACTCTATCTATCACGCTAATAAATAGAGTAACCATAAAGCACATTGAGCCAATGTCATAGCATACATCCACTTGAACAAGGTGCAAGACATAAGTAGTATATACTAAGTAGATATAGTATAAATGAGGCATACAACATAAGTATGAAGATACTTCCATTAAGCTCAGAGTATTACAAGTAAGTAAGAGAATACAAGAACTGAACTCTAGAACTTACCAAGACTCCTCCGGAAGCCCTTCAGAAGATCTACTACTAACTATCACTACTAAGACTCAGACTAAGCTTGTAGCAAAGGAGAGCTCTTCTTCTAGTTTGTGTCGAGTACGATGCCCTTTGCAGGTATTTATAGCATCCATAGGCGGTGGAGGATCAGCCAGAGACGGTTGAGGCCGTTTGGCTGTGGGCCCAGGTCAGCCGAAGTGGGCAGGTCGGCCGACCCTTGGATCCACCGTCTTGAGCATTGCACGGTTGAGATGAACTCCCTAAGGCGGTTTACAAGTACTGGTCAAAGGAGGGCCGAGTCGGGCGCATGGGGAGGTCGGCCGAGTCGGGCACATGGGGAGGTCGGCCGACCCTCCACAACCGCCTCTCGGGCCCACCTTTCTCTGGGAGACTATCATGTGGGTCCTGAGGTCGGTTCAAGGTGGGTACTATTGGTTTGGGTACACGAAGCTCTGTTTGTGGGCCCTTCAATCCATAGGATTGTCTCGTGGCTTCATCCTTCACCATTGACTTTAACCGACATGGTTCAGCGTCCACGATCACCTCTGAATGTGCTTCTTTACCTGCAGGAGAGTTGGGGTTGAATGGGTGCTAGGCCAGGTCGCCTGACCTTGTCCTGGGCCCATCTTCCACCATCTTTTGCACCTTGGTCCCTGTACTCAAATATATTCTATATACGCATGCACAAACATTATTTAAATAAAAATGCTCAAGTTATGCCTTATCTTTATTTGTTTTCTGAGCCTATTGACGATCGGATTTCCGTTATAAGGACCATCAACAGCAAGCGAAGCAGAGAAGATTAAATACCACAAGCTCAAGAGCTGCCAAGCTTCGCGTAGAGTTAGAGAAGGCCAAGAAGCAAGTCGCCGAGCTGCAGGCTGAGCTCAATGAGCCAATTACCTTCGCTGATGCCAGAGCAAATCATGTTTCCACATCGGGAACCTGTTTACAAATGCTGTACAACTGCCCTATCGATCACACCTGTCCCTTATCAGAAGCTCTGCAGTTGGCAAGATGGCTGCCCTCGTACAAACCCATCACTCTACCAAGGTACAATGGCCTCACTGACCCGAAGCAATTGATTATGAGCTACGAAGCTGCAATAGCTTCGGCTGGAGGAGATGATGTGGTGCTGGCAAAGTCTTTTATCATCGTTTGCGATGGCACTGCAATGAACTGGTATACGAAGCTACCAGGCTTATCCATCAATAGCTGGTACGACCTGAAAGGAGAACTGATCAAGAATTTTAGCATCATGGGGGACCAAGCACCATGTATCCACACTTATATCCTCAAGTTGCCCAACCAACCATAAACAAAGACATCAAAGTAGAAGAACTGCCACCACCACCACAAAAACCACAAGACCCAAACCCACCTACACCTTTCCCCAGTTATGGCATTATTCTCCCCATAACTGGAGGATCCTCACTCGCCTTCGAGATGAAGAAGCAAAGAAAAAGCTACTTTTGACAAGTAAACAACATTTCAGTGAAAGGACCATACAAGAAATCTGAATGGTCCCACATGCCAATCACTTTTTCCAAAGAAGATCAGAAGCTGCACAATTTCCTGCATAACGACGCAATGTCGATCTTAGCTAACATCGTTGGTTGGACAATTGGGAAAGTGTTAGTGGACACGGGCAGCTCAGCAGATATCATTTTGGCAAAAACACTGAGGTCTATGACGAATATTAGCCCAGATAACTTGGAACCATCAGATACACCATTAGTTGGCTTCGGGGGGAAGCGTATTCCAACACTGGGCAAAATAGCACTGCCAATATCTTTTGGCGATACATTAAATGCAAGAACTGAATATATCACCTTCGATGTCGTTGACATGTTCTTCGACTACAATGTTATCTTCGGTAGAGGTGTTATCAACACCTTCGACATCATTATAAGGCAAGCCTTCTTATGCATGAAAATGCCCGCTCTCAAAGGGGTCATCACCGTTTTTGGTGATAAAAAAGAAGCCAGAAACATTGAGTATGCCAGCACCCCAAGGCAACGCAAAGTTCATGTGGTTGAGGAAAAGGAACCAGTTTATCCAGAGGAAAATCCAAGTACCAAAAAAGACAGCAAAAGAATGTAAGGAGCGACGGAAACAAAGCAGGTGCAGTTGCAGCCTGATGTCTTTGACAGAAAAGTGATTATTGGTTCAGATCTTGAACCAGATGAAGAAGATAGACTTATTGAGTTTCTGAGAAATAACAAAGACATCTTCGCATCGTCAAGCAAAGATTTGCCAGGCGTAGACAGGGGCATAATTGAACACAAACTCGCAATCAGCCCAGATATGAGGCCAAAGAAGCAAAAACTAAGAAAAATGTCCGAAGAAAAAGTGAATGCAGTCAAAGTCGAAGTACAAAGGCTGCTCGATGCCAATGTCATACACGAAGTAAAATACCCTACCTGGCTAGCAAATATTGTGCCGGTGCCGAAGAAAAATGGCAAATGGAGAATGTGCATTGATTTCACTGACCTCAATAAAGCATGCCCAAAGGATGATTTCCCACTTCCAAGGATTGACAAAATCGTTGATCAAGCCGCAGCAAGTGAGATGATGTCTGTCTTAGATTGCTTCTCTGGCTACCATCAAATCTGGATGAACAAAGATGATGAAGAAAAAACCAGCTTCATCACTCCTGTTGGCACATTCTGCTTCATCAGGATGCCCGAGGGGCTTCGCAATGCTAGTACCACCTTCTGTCGAATGTCAAACACTGTATATACTGTTGGGGGATTGGCCTGCCAAGAAACACCTTTGATAGATCTAAGGTTTTTTGGTGAGCGATTGCCTTCATTTGCTAGGCTGATGGCAGGATTGCCTTCGGTCGGTGAACAACCATGTTACAAGAAACATCGCTTTTGGGCTGTGTAAACAGTGACTCTCGTAAAACGAAGGAAGGCCCTAGCTTTCATTCTCATAAGTATGCTATGGTTTGCTTCATTTCTAGTGCTTAACAGGATGAAGGTGGAGCCCCAGGACTCGGCGAAACCTAGGGCATACACCAAAGGGAGACGACGGCCGCCACAAGTCCTCGAAGTTGTCTAGGGGATGGCTTAGGCCAACCCTAGTCGCCATGGCCTCCTTACGTGATTGTGCCATGGCGGAGTTCAGGAGCTAGTTGGAGTCATCAATGGTATGTACTTGGTGGTGATGATCCAAACACATCTATTATATGAGTAATGTTCTTCATGTCATCCGATCTCTTAGCGACTCAATAACTCCTTCTATGCTTTCTACCTATCATGAATATGATTGTTCCTTAGTCTAATACATGTTTAGACTATATAGCATGCTTTATGTAATCATGGTGATTATATCTAGTGTGTCGACCGTTCATGATATCTAGACACGTTCAGTTGTGGACGTGCCCTTGTAACTAACCACGCCGATAGGGAGTGCCGTGACAGGGTGTGATCCCGTGTAAGGTGGCGTTCTCGGGAGGTTGACCAGAGGTAAGAGTTTAAAGATTGCTTTGGATGAGATGCATGATGCGCTTGCTCTTATTGGCTAGAATTACAACTAGAAGGCGATAGGCTTGTTTACCCCTTTGGTTGCGCTTTATCTATGTTCATGGGTGTGATCAACCTATGCACTCCACTCACATCTTATAGGTTTACCCTTTATATGAAATCAACGCTTCATGTTAGAATAGATCCATTAGATTAGATGGGAAACCCTAATAAGTTCATTGTCGATCCACGGATTGATAACCTTGGATGGAATACTCTAAGGGAAAAGCTGTGATGATCTGTGCGCTTGCGGTTCACAATTGGCGCATCTAAGGACGGTCAACACACGCCAAGGTGTGCACATCTCACTATGTGCCCCGACTCCTCGCCTTTGCCTCATTCTTCGTCCATGGGTGGACAACGACGTCCTCGTCCCCACGTCCATAAGGAGGAGGTCCATGTCATCCGTTGCGAGAAGACGAGGATGATGTCCCGATGACCCGCAGAGGCGCATGCAACCCTAAGAAGTGGAAGAGATTCCCATTGCCCAACACGATGGCTAGACGTGTTTCCCTTAGGAGGAGAGGTGGTATAGATGACCTCAACACAACATGATGTGCTACCTATAGGAGCGAAGGCAGTAGTATATGTGTTCGCATGGCCCTAATTGTCGGTTGTGGAGGCGTGCTTGTGCCGTGCCTCCTGGCCTCGTACCTCACTAGCAAAATCCCACAACCACGCAGAGGCTGCCTCGCCGTTGTGTGCTCATGGCTGGATGCCTCAGCTTCTCATGTTGATTGCTCAACTTCTTGTTGGTAGTTTCTATGCTCTAGTATGAATATGTCATTAATTCTACAAATGCACAGAATAACTGATTGTAGCACTTCAGCTGGGAGTCTTCCAAAGTATCGTATTTATATTTTCCACAGAGAAGATGACTAAGTACATCGATGAACAATTCTTAAGAACAGTCACACTTTAGTGAAATGGCTCAATGGGGGTAAAATAAATGATAAGAGTGATAACTGTGACACAGGAAGATTCCACGAATAAGTGTAAAAGGTATAGCTAACTGGGAGGACAACAAGAAGAGGTAGAAATCCTATGATCGTTTATCACTCTGAATCAACTCTAGAAAAACCTAAACTAGTATTGTACTTTTGTCTAAGATTTCTAATCCTAGTCTTACTCATAACTATGGGCGCCCAAGACGAACCACTTGCCAAAAGGGATGAGAAGGGAAGTGGCCCGCCTACCCATAAGTCATACAAGATAGAACTAAGGTGGTGGAGCACGTCGACTAGACAGGGTGGTCACCACTTGTGGCTACCACAACTATCTGTTGAACTGGAAGCAAATCGGCCCAAACATCAATTCTAGGCACCACGCCTATAAGAGATTGATGAACGACCCACTAGATCTCGAAGGATCCCCCGCAATCCCAAAGGTTTCTGGCAAGAAACCTGCTTAGAGAAATTCTAAAATAAGATTGCTAAGACCTAAACTAAGACTAACTTTGGTCTAAACTAGAAACATTGCAACTAGAGCAAGAGATGCTGAATATAAATTGATTCGAGTAAAGATAGAACTAAACTTGTATTGATAATTTGAGTCTTACAAAAGTAAAAGACATTAGAGCTAATACCAGAACTTCCGAGGCAAAACTGGACTCAACTCTAGACTCAACTCTAACTCCCAGCTAAACTATCCTAAGCAACAAAAGTAAAGTGGTGAGCTCCTTCTTAGTGTGTGTTGATCTTGGCGGGAAATGCACCTATTTATAGTGCAAGAAGGACCATAGGCTACTTGTAGAGGTGTCAGTTATCAATATCCGAGATAAGTAAACTCATGGGATCGGACGCATAATGACCGTCAAATCCCTAAAGGGTCAGGATTCAAGGGGCACGGACCCAATCTGGCCAAAATCGCTAACACGAGGATGACACGGCCGATCCCAACCATAAGGGTTGGGCACGACCATGACCCTCGAAGGGATCTCCGCCTTGCCCGACCTCTTCCAGGAGGGGTCAGGAGATTCGCCCGGGCCGCAGCCCCGAAAGTCAAGCCTCGAAGGACGGGGACTGCAATCGGAGCAGCCGGACGCGATGAGCATTTATTGCCCAGATGAGCGTAGCAACGGCCACGACCCTATGGTTGTGCCCTCCCCCATCGTAGCTAGTGCCAAGACATGATGGTGGGGGTGTCAGGCGGCACCGCGGAGTCATGGCTACAGGAGTGCGACATGCGCGCGTCCTTCCTAGGTGTCATCTATAGGACCGGGAGGGCCCACAACCGAAGGCACACGCGGAGGAGCTGGGGCTTCCCTTCCTCCCCAAGCTTTTCCTCTCTTTCTCTCTCCCTCATGTAATGGTCTTCCTCCCCTTGAACTATAAAAGGTGAAGGGGATCTCCCGTATAGGGGGTGGGACACTTCCACAACACATTCATCCGCAGACATAGAGACTTGGGTGCCCTCTCCCTCTCTTGCTCGTTTGTAACCCCTACTACAAACAACACAAGTAACACGAGCAGCTTGAACTGGACGTAGGGCTCTCGCTCGAACCAGTATAATCCTTGTGTCCTCTTGCTAACCATCCAAGCCTAAATGTGCAATCCACTAAATTTGCTAGTTGGTGATTTCATACACTGACAAGAGGAGAGACAATGGAGGTTGGAGGTGGCTTGGGTTCAGCCGGCCGAGGGGGGTTCGGTCGACCCCATGATCCACCGCCTCTCTTCATCAATGGCTTGGATCTATTCCTAGTGGCGATTGTGAGATAGTTTTTAGTTGGAATGGGAGTTGGATTAGTTCAGCAGATCCGTGGAGTTCAATCGACCCCATTGTTCGTCCCATCTACCCTCCAACGCACCGCCTTAGTGAAGTGGACGTTGAAGATGTCGGCTCCATGGCGGTTGATAGGTAAGTTGTGCTTTCATGCATGGATAGGTGGACCCATGGATCCAAGTGAGGTAGACCTTGTCCTTTGGATCCAATGGACATTCATCCAACACTTATGCTTGCTCCTCACTATGTTTTCTTGCATGTGTGCAGGTTTGAACTTGACCAGTCGACGGGGGCTAGGTCAGCCGACCTGGGCTAGGTCTGCCGAATTGGGCTGGGTCGGCTGACCTAGCTAGGTTTGGCTGAACCAGCCAGAGTTCCTTTGGTTCTTCCATTTTGTAGCTTGATTGATCCCTGCATCCAAATATTCACCAAAGCTCTGTATGGTACAAGGCATATATTCCAATTATCCTAGGAAATTGATAGTCGAAATATGTCATTAAGACCATCAACAAGACCCCCATGCTTAGACCATTGCTCGTCCCTGTGCAAAGCCTAGACCTGGGTCTCGATGGATCAAGAGTTGCATCGATGTTAATGTCCTGCAAATACCTGCGTACAACCCAACACTATATTTTGCCAAATTGAGAATCCTGGCACAAGTGAAATCGCACCGTCATACCTATGGGGCCTATAGCTTGGGAATTGTCTCACCAAAAGGCTCCATCTGTTAGAGATGGAAAGTTAACCCTTGATATTACCTTCATTTGGTTCTTTGATCAACATATTAGCTTCGTTTAACATTTTCACACAGGATTTTCTTCGACGCTAAAGGCTGTGAAGAGCCCACAGAATGATTCAAAGGTACAGGCAAACCAGGGACGGAATTAAATACCTTCCCTCGGCATTCAAATAACCGTGGCCATCGTGGAAGTTGATCTTGTGGGCTGAGTAGAAGCATGGATGGAGAAGGCATCAACGAAGGGGACCTCTCATAGTAAAGGCCAAGAGGAAGGAAACGTAGAGACCCTGTCAATGAGCAAAGGAAAACATGGAAAAAGTCATACACGACACATCAAATCATGCTATTTGTGTGATTCATTGTAAATTTACCATTGTAACCATTGGACCATTTTACTCATGGGTCACGTGAGATATGCCTGCTTTTTACGGGTAATCTGGGAATGTAAAGTGCCCTTTTGCCTCCCTATAAATGGGGAACCACCCCTTACATGTAAAGGGTTGATTCATCGAGTGTATAGTGAAGTTATGTTCATGTGGCTTAGTGTTTCCCTTCGAGTTCATCCTACTGATTATGATTAGCTTTGGGCTATATCCTAGTAGTTGGCGCCCACTGTTTGTGCATGCTAGAGGCAAAGTTCATGATGGCACCCAGGAGAGGAACCAAGAGGCCGAGCGAGACCAACCAAGACAATACCGATAACCAGCTTACCACCTTCAGCCCAAACACCACTGACCCGGTAACTGAGACGGTCACCAAAGAAGACAATACTAATGAAACCACTATTACACTTGAAGAAGGATTGCATAGGGTTAAAGAGGGACCATGCCAAAGAAATCTACAAAAGCAAAAGGAGCTCGAAGCTTCTTAGAGAGTGCTTCAGCAAGAAACTACTCAACAAAAACAGGAGCAACAACAAGAGTTGCTTCAAATATAGCAACAATGGGCAAAGCTGAGGTAGGCCAAGCAGAGGAGAATAAACACTCCAAGTGCAATGTCACACCCGGATTTACGAATAAACCCGAATGCTACTATATGTGTACCCAGAAAGTCCAACACACACATATAGCTTTAGAATAACAGAATATCAAAGTAAATCCAATGCTCGAATACAAAAGAATAGCATCTCAGAATTATTACAAATAAGACTCAAGTCTTTAATCAAAGTTTACACATACAAATAAATAAACTCTCATGGCACCATTAACTCCACAAGGACACCGACTTGTTGACAACTACCTAGAATTCTGGAATATCTTCAGGGAACTCCACAACACCTTCAGGTTCATCTGATTACCCATCTGGGATTTTGTTGAATAATGCAAGTGTAAGTAAACCAGCTTTACTTAACAAATATAACACGAGGGATGAAGGCTTAAAAGGCTTGACACGGTCTAACTGCGGTTAGCACTTTTAGTAGTTCCATTTTAGCATTAATCCAAATCACTAGAATGTGATAGGAATATCCCAGTTATAACCCAAATTAAGTATAAGTAGAAAAGTATCATAATATCATCATTGTTCCATTATAAAGTTCATTTAAACATCACCAGGGTAAAAGTCACCAGTCTAAAAGGATCCAGGCCACTCGTAACCGTGAGTACGGCTGATATATCAGTTTTCACTCTGCAGAGGTTGTACACTTTCCCCACTGGTCGTGATTCCCGTGATGCCCGGGTTTGCAAGGCCCATTTCACACTTCCTTAGGTGCGCAGCTGGGTTTCACTACGAGACCTTTCAAAAGTCCCTCTAAAAAGCCAAGGGCCGCTAAGGTTTCAACATAGGCGCATGAACCCAACTCCCGGGATCAACAAATCACCCAGGGCGCAACATGAGTGGGTTAATGGCGTTCGGGGCGCAACGTGAACAAATGCCTACGGACATCAGGGCGCAACGTGAGTCCATCCCCAAGCAGATCAGGCCCATACTTAAACCACAGATCCCCCCTTGCGCCTTTCGGTAACCCCCAACTAGTTAGAGTTGTGCATTTTACTTAGTCAAGACTAGAACCCATTGATTCCCGTGGTTGCACTGTTTTTCTGGGTTGCCACTTTAAGATAGAACCATAACAAGTGATGCCCAGAACAAAGCACACAGCATATGTTCCAGTTTAGGGGTGGTTTATTAGTACAAAGCACACAGCACATGTCCCAATTTAAAAGGTTGCCTAGAACAAAGCACACAACACATGTTCCAGATCGTGAATTGCCTAGGATAAAGCACACATCGCATGTTCAAGAACAAGGGTTGCTAAAAACAAAGCACACAGCACATGTTCCAGCTTCCTAACCTTGTTGCTAAAAAGCCAGTTTTAACATTGACAATTAATCATCATTAATAGGTATCAAGAATCATCGTTCAGCGGTATCAAGTTGCATAGCCTAGCACATTATTACCCATAAATACATAACCCAGGTTGAGCAAGAAAGTAAGTTTCAAGAATACTAGGGATAACCTAAATAGATTAACTCATGCATGAATGTAAGTGATTAAGAATGTGTATAGATATCAAGGAACTCTCGTGTTATACTTGCCTTCCTCTTGGTACTGCAGCTGCTGCTCTTGCTCTTCAAAGTGTTGCTCGAAGGATGGCTCGAACAGCTCACTGGCTAGACACGATCAACAATCACCAACACACAATCCAGACAAGCCAGTACATGCATACCAAGTGAAATAATTTGGAATAGTACACCAATCTATACAAATAGTGGCTAAAAAGCTAATAAAACTATTCTACGCATTACTACGAACACATGAGCGAAAGAATCACTGAAATCGGAGTTAAAACGCATGTTCTAGGGCTAAAACAAGATCTAGGGGCTTATCTGTAATTAACAAAACTTCCTAAGGGTTAATCAGTAAGAAACCAAGGGTATAAATATAAATAAAGGCTAAGCTCGGGGTCTAATAGGTGAAAAACAGGGTCTGGATGGCGGATTCTATTATATAAAAACCTAGGGTCTAAACTAGAAGAAAACATGACCTAAACGTAATTAATTTCTAAAGCTTCAGGATTGTGGGTTAATTATTCAAAAACCTGGGGGTAATCAAAATGACGAAGGGGTATGCTGGATCTAAGCTGGGCCGTCGTTTTCAGATGGAAGGCTAAGGTTCTCCGGTCGGTTAAAACCCACCGGCGGCGGGGGGACGACGGCGCACGGCGCCCGACGGCGGCGGCTCGCCGGAGCGGAGGAATGCCGGGGCTACGGGGCATGGTTTCGTGCGCGGCTTGGACCAGGAGAAAAAGGGGAACCCGGGGATCCTTACCAGGGGGTCGAGGACGGCGATTAGGCGGTGAACGGCGGGCGGCGGCTCCGGTGTGCGGTGCGGGCGAGGTGGCGGCCTCGGTCTCGGGGTTTTGGGCGTCGGGGTGGCCTCCAAGGGCTCCTGCGGGCACGGGTGAAGGGTTAGGGGCGAGCGCGGCGCTTCCTTGGCGTCAGAAACAAGTGGCGGCGGCGGCTTACCGGAGCGGACGGCAACGGCGGCGGCGCGAGCTTTGGGGTGCGAAATAGGGGCGCGAGGTGTGCTCGGGGTAGCTTTATAGGGTAGGAGGTCAAGGGGATAGGCGCGCGCGAAATCTGGGGCGGTTAGCGCGGATCCCGGTGGCGGTTGGCGAGGCGGCGCCGGACTCTGGACTCGAGTCCGAGCCGGAGGGGATGAGTCCGATAGGTGGGACCCACCTGTCGGCATCTGGGCGAAAGCGCACCGGCGCCTGGGCGTCTTCAGCTGAGGGAAAGCGGAGGCGGGTGAGGGCATAGGCGGCGGGGCCGCAGTTGGGCCGGGCCGGGCTGAGAGGGAGGAAGAGGGAAGGAGGCGATGCGAGCTAGGCCGGAAAGTCGAGGGAGCAAAAGCGGGCCGGCCAGGAGTTAAGGGCTAAACTCAAACTTAACGCGGAAAAACAAACAAACACTCATTCCAAAGCAAATTAAATGAGGATTTCAAATATGAATTCAAAATCCATCAAATAAGTTGCCAACAAACAAAAATATACATCGGCATGAGTGCACATACATTGTTTCTACGCTTACCTTTGTTTTTAATTTCGACACAAATTAATTAAACCCCTATATGACATGAACAATTCCATAATTAAATAAATTAAAACCTAATTTTTATTAAGGCCTAATTTTTAGGGTGTTACAGACCTACCCCCCTTAAGATGAATCTCGTCCTCGAGATTCGGCTGCAGATTGGAATAGATTGGGAAATTATGCTCTCAAATCCTCTTCTCTTTCCCAAGTTGCTTCATCCTCTGAGTGTTGACTCCACTGTACCTTGCACATTCGTATCACCTTGTTTCGAGTAACCCTTTCTATTTCCTCTAGTATTCTGATCGGATACTCGGTGTACGTGAGATCCTCCTGTACATTCAGCTCCTCCATTGGCAACTGTTCCTCTGGCACTCTCAAACACTTCTTCAGCTGTGACACATGGAACACATCACGAACTCCTGAGAGTCTCTCCGGTAACTCTAACTGATACGCCACTTCACCTCTTCTTTCTAGCACCTTGAATGGTCCAATGTATCGAGGTGCTAGCTTACCCTTCATGTTGAATCTGCGAACTCCCTTCATGGGTGATACCTTAAGATACACGTAGTCTCCCACCTTGAAACTAAGTTCCCTTCTGCGCACATCTGCATAACTTTTCTGCCTGGACTGGGCTGCCTTTAAGTTCTGCCTGATGGTCTGCACTTGCTGTTCTGCTACTCTGAGAACCTCCAGTCCAAACACTTGACTCTCCCCTGTCTGATTCCAGAATAATGGTGTTCTGCACTTTCTGCCATACAGTGCCTCAAACGGTGACATCTTGATACTCTGCTGGTAACTATTGTTGTATGAGAACTCCGCATAAGGTAAACTCTTATCCCAACTAGTCCCATACTGTAGAGCACATGCTGTCAACATATCCTCGAGTATCTGATTGGTTCGCTCTGTTTGTCCATCGGTCTGCGGGTGATATGCTGAACTGAACTTTAACTCTGTATCCATAGCTTCAGGTAGTTTCTGCCAGAAATGTGAAGTGAACTGCGTCCCTCTATCAGACACAATCCTCTTGGGCACTCCATGCAGGCACACTATTCTTTCCATGTACAGCTCTGCTAACTTGGCACCTGTATAGGTGGTCTTGACTGGGAGAAAATGTGCCACCTTGGTCAAACGGTCAACGATCACCCACACAGAGTCATAGCCTCTCTGTGTGCGCGACAGACTAGTGATGAAGTCCATTCCAACTTCTTCCCATTTTCATTCTGGTATCCGGAGTGGTTGTAGTAACCCAGCAGGTCTCTGATGCTCTGCCTTGACTCTCTAGCATGTATCACACAATGCAACATACTCTGCAACTTCTCTCTTCAGTCCATACCACCAGTATCTCTCTTTGATATCCAGCTACATCTTGGTACTGCCTGGATGAATCGAGTAGGCGAAATCATGGGCTTCCCTTAATATAGCTTCTCTGATGTGCTTCACCTCTGGTACACATAACCTTTTACCATACCATAAGGTTCCTTGTTCATCGACTCTGAACCCTGGTGCATGACCAAGCGGGATTTGCTCTGCGATTTCCTGTAGCTTCTTATCCTCTAGCCGTGCCTTATGGATTTCTTGCTCTAGAGTTGGCTCAACTTCAAGTTCTACAAAATTGGCTACCATTCCCATATTCAGTCGTTCAAACTCTTTGGCTAACTCATCTGGCATCTGAGCCACCTCAATCATATTGGCGTAGCTTCTTCTACTAAGGGCGTCAGCAACAAGGTTTGCCTTCCCTGGATGATAGTGAATCTCCAAATCATAGTCCTTGATCAACTCTAGCCACCTTCTCTGCCTCAGGTTCAGGTCAGCTTGAGTGAACATGTACTTCAAACTTTTGTGGTCTGTATATATATCACATTTGTGGCCAATCAGATAGTGTCTCCAAATCTTCAAAGCATGTACCACAGCTGCCAACTCTAGATCATGGGTCGGATAGTTGACCTCATGTTTCCTGAGTTGCCGGGAAGCATATGAAACCACTCTGCCTTCTTGCATCAACACACATCCCAATCCCTGTCTAGAAGCATCACAGTAGATTGAGAAACTCTTATTCAGATCTGGAAGAATCAATACCGGTGCAGTAGTTAACCTCCACTTGAGTTCTTCAAAACTCTTCTGACACTGCTCGGACCACACGAACATCAAATTCTTTTCTAGCAACGCTGTCAAGGGTTTGGCAATCTTAGAGAATCCTTCGATGAATCTCTGATAGTAGCCTGCCATTCTCAAGAAACTCCGAATGTCACTAACATCCTTCGGTGGGTTCCAACTAAGAACATCCTTCACTTTCTTAGGATCAACTGCCACTCCTCCATTAGAGATAACATGTCCAAGGAATGACACTTCCTTTTACCAGAAATCACACTTACTGAACTTGGCGTATAGCTGTTGTTCCCTCAATCTCTGTAGCACTAACCTTAGATGTTCCTCGTGCTCCTCCTCATTCTTGGAGAAAACCAATATGTCGTTGATGAACACCACAACGAACTTGTCTAGATAGTCTATGAACACTTTATTCATCAAGTATATGAAGTATGCTGGTGCATTGGTTAGTCCAAAAGACATTACGGTAAACTCATACAAGCCATACTGAGTAGTGAAGGCGGTCTTCGGTATATCAGACGGACGAATCCTCAGTTGGTGATATCCTGATCGAATGTCAATCTTAGAGAACACACAAGCTCCTCTCAGTTGGTCGAACAGGTCATCAATCCTGGGCAAGGGATACTTGTTTTTGATGGTAACCTCATTTAGGGCTCGGTAGTCTACGCACATTCTCTGGGTACCATCCTTCTTTTCCACAAACAGTACAGGCACTCCCCAAGGTGAAGAGCTAGAACGAATGTAACCCTTTTCTAACAACTCTCTCAATTGTTTCTTTAGTTCTTCTAGTTCGTTTACTCCCATTCTATATGGTCTTTTAGCTATAGGTGCAGTTCCAGGCTTAAGCTCAATAAGAAACTCAGTGTCGCGTTCCAGTGGCATATCTGGCAACTCCTCTGGAAAGACGTCTAGAAATTCCCCCATGACTCTGATTCCCTCCATGATTTCTCCCTTCATCTGGTTGATCTGGCAGGTTCCCATTGTAGATGGATCTGCTTGAAACTCAATCTTTTCCCCAGCCTCGATTGTCAGTTCCACTGCTCTATGAGCACACTTGATTACGGCATTATGTGCGTGCAACCAGGTCATTCCCAAGATAAGATCGATTCCCATGGAATTCAGCACTATAGGTGTAGCATGAAATTCTACCCCCCTTATTTGTACACTGACATCTGGGCATGCCAATGTTGCCCTTAATTCCCCTCCAGGTGAGTTAACTATTAGAGTGTGTTGCATGGGTTGCATAGTTATTCTATACTTTTTCACATACTGAGCAGATATGAAAGCATGGGTGGCACCAGAATCAAATAGAACGGTTGCGGGGTGTGAGTTGACTAGAAACGTACCGAACACCACATTGGTTGCTCCTTGGGCGGCCTCTTCACTCACGTGGTTCACCTTTCCACGTGCAACGTTCTGCTGCCCTCCATTGTTATGTGGCTGCTAGGGGTTCTGGCCATTGTTCCTTGGGGCGTTGTTCTGCCCATTGGCATTCTGAGCTCTCTTCGGGTAATTGTTAGCATAATGCCCGGGGTCACCATAGTTGTAGCAAACTCTGCCTGTCATGGGAGCTACAGGCACAGTGTTGCTCTGAGTGAGGTGTGGTGCCGAGTTCTGCGGCTGCTGCTGCTGCTGGTACCTCTGCTGGTACTGCTGTTGTTGGCGCTATTGCTGCTGTTGTTGCTGGTAAGGCGGGCGCTGTTGATATTGCTGGCGCTGCTGTTGATTCCTAGAGTTCAGCAGACCTTGGATACGAAGTTGTCCACCGGACTGTGGGTTGAAGCGGGGGCGCGAGCTATTTCCACCTGTCTGGTTGAGGAACTTCCTTTTCTTGTCCTCCATCTCCCGACGCTTGTGTTCCAGCATCAGGGCATTGTCGACCAACTCATGGAAGTTGTCGAAGGAGTGTGTGAGCAGCTGGAACTGAAGGCCATCATTCAATCCCCGAAGGAATTGCCTCTGTTTCTTCTTATCATCCGCCACGTTCTCTGGAGCGTAGCGGGACAGCTCGATGAACTTGTCACGGTAGGCAGTGATAGTCATCGATCCTTGCTTCAAGGCTAGGAACTCCTCCTGCTTCAGAGTTATGAGTCCCTCTAGAATGGGATGGTCACGGAACCTCTCGCTGAACTCTGCCCACGTGATGTGGTCAGGGTCCTAGTGAGAGTACAGGTACGAGTCCCACCATTCCTGGGCAGCTCCTTGTAACTGTCCAGATCCATAGAGCACCTTCTCCCTGTCGGTGCACTGAGCTATATCCAGCTGACGGTTCACCGCCTTGAGCCAGTCTTCAGCTTGTAGTGGCTCACTGGCATGGGTGAAGACAGGTGGGTGTCCCTTCATGAACTCCCCACGCCAGTCTCTGACCTGTGGCTGGTGCTGGGGTGGCAGCTGGTTCTGCATGTTCTGTTGTACAGCCGCGAATGCATTGGCCATCTGCTATAGCAACTGATTCTGATTGGTCAGCAGCTGTTCGAGGGGCACTGGAGGTGGTGGCGGCGGGTTCTAGTTGGCACGACCTCCACGAGCATTCCTCCGGTTGGCCATCTGTTACAGACACATGTCACTGTTACTTTTCAATTCCATACCATGAATCCATTCTGATTGATCAATAGTAACAAGATAGAGATAGATTTGAGAGAATTCAGCAGACAGAGAATAGATAAAGGATATGGGTGCAAAGTAAAGAGACAGATAGATTATAGAAATCCAACTATTTATTCATTAACGACCTAACCATTATTCTAGATGTATGTGAACAATAGGTTCACATGCACCACAGTCATTACAAAGATCCAAATCACACAAGTTCACAAGAATAATAAAGCAAGCACTTATTGACACTGTTCAAACACTAAGACTCAGACGACTCACACGACTAAAACTCTCAAGACTAAGTGTTCTTATTACAACTCGAGGTAATCTAGTTCTCATCTATGGTGGTGCGACTGGTAGCAGTCCCGTAGTGGGTCCTCTTGCGCGGTGGTGCTTCTCCAAGGTACTCTGGCTCCTCCATTGGTGGTTCGGCGTCGGGGTGCTCCAGCTCCGTGATCCTAACCCTTGCAGCTTGCAGCTCTTCCCACATCCTAGAGTGCTCATCCAGTAGTGAGTCGAACTCTGTGTTGATGGTTGTAGCAAAGCCCACGGTCTCCACAAGTCTTGCATTTTGCTCTCCAGCTGGGTTGGCGATCCTGCTAGCCCTCCTCCCACATGGCACACGTGGAATGTAGCGCTCTGCTCCATCACGGACAAGGCTGAAGTAGAGTCCACAGTAGGTGTAGAGTGCCTGGCGAGCAGCATCAGTGATGCCAGCCTCCTGAGTCTCCCTGGGAGCCAGCGCGGGGTGCTCTGACTCAGTCCTGGTGGCGCCTAGCGGTCGAGCAGACACTCGAACACAAGCCGTGGTCTTCCAGAAGTCAGTGTAGCGGTGATGAGTCCACCACTCACTGCGGTAGTCCACACTGACACGGCCATGTCCATAGTGGCGCTGAAGTAGACGAAGCAGGCGGTGATGGAAGGAGCAGTCCCCTCCATCACGAGTAGTCTCCACCACCTTCCATCCTGTAGCTGGAGGTGGGTGGTCTTCTCCATCATCATCAGAGTCCTCAGAGCCATCAAAGTTGGAATCATCTCCATCTGAATCATCGCCTCCACCTTCGGGATCCTCTGGGCCTCCTCCGGCAGCGGCACCTTCTTGCTTGACTGGTGCAGGTAGCGCCTGTGGTGGGACAACAGGAACGAACTGGTCTTCCTCCTCGTCGTAGATCTCGACCATCTCGGGATCTTCTTCAGCTTCCTCCACTGGTGGCTTCTGAACAGGTGGCAGCTCTATCTCTCGAACTGGGTCAGGGTTGAAGAACTGCAGGGCGTGCTCAGCAACTCTGGGAGGCAAGAACTCTCCAACACACTTGCGCGGAGTGACCTTAATGCGAGCCATCTATAGAGAAATGAGAGCAAGAGAATAAATTAAAATTTTGTAATAGAATGAGATAGAATAGTAAGAATAAAGTTTGTATAAAATAATACAAAGTGAAACAAGAGTTATAAATAAGTCAGAAATAAGGAATAATAATAAGGATAAGTGAAATAATCAAGATTAAACTGAAATTGAATAAAGACAAGGACAAAAGAAGACTCTAAACAACCATTCTATCGAGGCTGTGTGTCCTACAGTCAGCACTGCTTTGATACCAATCTGTCACACCCGGATTTACGAATAAACCCGAATGCTACTATATGTGTACCAGAAAGTCCAACACACACATATAGCTTTAGAATAACAGAATATCAAAGTAAATCCAATGCTCGAATACAAAAGGATAGCATCTCAGAATTATTACAAATAAGACTCAAGTCTTTAATCAAAGTTTACGCATACGAATAAATAAACTCTCGTGGAGCCATTAACTCCACAAGGACACCGACTGGTTTACAGCTGCCTAGAATTCTGGAATATCTTCAGGGAACTCCAGAACACCTTCAGGTTCATCTGATTACCCATCCGGGATTTTGTTCAATAATGCAAGTGTAAGTAAACCAGCTTTACTTAACAAATATAACACGAGGGATGAAGGCTTAAAAGGCTTGACACGGTTTAACTACGGTTAGCACTTTTAGTAGTTCCCTTTTAGCATTAATCCAAATTACTAGAATGTGATAGGAATATCCCAGTTATAACCCAAATTAAGTATAAGTAGAAAAGTATCATAATATCATCATTGTTCCAGTATCAAGTTCATTTGAACATCACCCGGGTAAAAGTCACCAGTCTAAAAGGATCCAGGCCACTCGTAACCGTGAGTACGGCTGATATATCAGTTTTCACTCTGCAGAGGTTGTACACTTTCCCCACTGGTAGTGATTCCCATGATGCCCGGGTTTGCAAGGCCCATTTCACACTTCCTTAGGTGTGCGGCTGGGTTTCACTACGAGACCTTTCAAAAGTCCCTCTAAAAAGCCAAGGGCCGCTAAGGTTTCAACATAGGCGCATGAGCCTAACTCCTGGGATCAACAAAACACCCAGGGCGCAACGTGAGTTGGTTGATGGCGTTCAGGGCGCAACATGAACAAATGCCTACGGACATCAGGGCGCAACGTGAGTCCGTCCCCAAGCAGATCAGGCCCATACTTAAACCACGGATCCCCCCTTGCGCCTTTCGGTAACCCCCAACTAGTTAGAGTTGTGCTTTTTACTTAGTCAAGACCAGAGCCCATTGATTCTCATGGTTGCACTATTTTCCTGGGTTGCCACTTTAAGATAGAACCATAACAAGTGATGCCCAGAACAAAGCACACAGCATATGTTCCAGTTTAGGGGTGGTTTATTAGAACAAAGCACACAACACATGTCCCAATTTAAAAGGTTGCCTAGAACAAAGCACACAGCACATGTTCCAGATCGTGAATTGCCTAGGACAAAGCACACAGCACATGTTCCAGAACAAGGGTTGCTAAGAACAAAGCACACAGCACATGTTCTAGCTTCCCAACCATGTTGCTAAAAAGCCAGTTTTAATATTCACAATTAATCATCATTAATAGGTATCAAGTATCATCGTTCAGCGGTATCAAGTTGCATAGCCTAGCACATTATTACCCAAAAATGCATAACCCAGGTTGAGCAAGAAAGTAAGTTTCAAGAATACTAGGGATAACCTAAACAGATTAACTCATGCATGAATGTAAGTGATTAACAATGTGTATAGGTATCAAGGAACTCTCGTGTTATACTTGCCTTGCTCTTGGTACTGCAGCTGCTGCTCTTGCTCTTTAAAGTGTTGCTCGAAGGACGGTTCGAACAGCTCACCGGCTAGACACGATCAACAATCACCAACACACAATCCAGACAATCCAGTACATGCACACCAAGTGAAATAAATTAGAACAGTACACCAATCAATATAAACAGTGGCTAAAAAGCTAATAAAACTATTCTACCCATTACTACGAACACATGAGCGAAAGAATCACTGAAATCGGAGTTAAAACGCATGTTCTAGGGCTAAAACGAGATCTAGGGGCTTATCTATAATTAACAAAACTTCCTAAGGGTTAATCAGTAAGAAACCGTGGGTATAAATATAAATAAAGGCTAAGCTCGGGGTCTAATAGGTGAAAAATAGGGTCTGGATGGTGGGTTCTATTATACAAAAACCTAGGGTCTAAACTGAAAGAAAACAGGACCTAAATGTAATTAATTCCTAAAGCTTCAGGACTGCGGGTTAATTATTCAAAAACCCGGGGGCTCTTAATCAAAATGATGAAGGGGTATGCTGGATCTAATATGGGCCGTCAGTTTTCGGATGGAGGGCTAAGGTTATCTAGTCGGTTTTAAACCCGCCGACGGCAGGGGGGACGGCGGCGCACGGTGCCCGACGGCAGTGGCTCGCCGGAGCGGAGCAATGCCGGGGCTGCGGGGCATGGTTTCGCGTGCGGCTTGGACCAGGAGAAAGAAGGGAACTCGGGGATCCTTACCAGGGGGTCGAGGACGACGATTAGGCAGTGGAGCTGGCGTGCGGCGGTGAACGGCGGGCGACGGCTCCGGTGTGCAGTGTGGGTGAGGTGGCGGCCTCGGTCTCGGGGTTTTGGGCGTCGGGGTGGCCTCCAAGGGCTCCTGCGAGCACGGAGGAAGGGTTAGGGGCGAGCGCGGCGCTCCCTTGGCATCGAAAACAAGCGGCGGCCGCGGCTTACCGGAGCGGACGGCAACGGTGGCGGCGCGAGCTTCGGGGTGCGATACAGGGGCGCAAGGGGTGCTCAGGGTAGCTTTATAGGGCAGGGGGTCAAGGGGATAGGCGCGCGCGAAGTTCGGGGCGGATTGGGGTCGTTAGCGCAGATCTCGGCGGCGGTTGGCGTGGCGGCGCCGGACTCTGGACTCGAGTCTGAGCCGGAAGGGATGAGTCCGACAGGTGGGACCCACCTGTCGGCGTCCGGGCGAAAGGGCACCTGCGCGGGGGCGTCTTCGGCTGAGGGAAAGCGGAGGCGGGTGAGGGCGTAGGCGGCTGGGCCGTAGTTGGGCCGGGCCGGGCTGAGAGGGTGGAAGGGGGAAGGAGGTGATGCAAGCTGGGCCGGAAAGTCGAGGGAGCAAAAGCGGGCCGGCCAGGAGTTATGGGGCTAAACTCAAACTTAACGCGGAAAAACAAACAAACACTAATTCCAAAGCAAATTAAATGAGGATTTCAAATATGAATTCAAAATCCATCAAATATGTTGCCAACAAACAAAAATATGCATCGGCATGAGTGCACATACATTGTTTCTATGCTTACCTTTGTTTTTAATTTTGACACAAATTAATTAAACCCCTATATGACATGAACAATTCCATAATTAAATAAATTAAAACCTAATTTTTATTAAGGCCAAATTTTTAGGGTGTTACACGCATGGGCAGTTATCCTTCGGCAAGAGCTAGAAAGAGCAAGGAAACACATGGAAGAGCTGCAAGCTGAGCTCAACGAAGCACCCATCTTCTCTTAGAACCAAGTTGTAAGTGCTCACCATGTCTCAACTTCAGGTACAGGACAACAGATACTGCATACTCACCCAATCGATTTCACATGCCCACTATTAGAAACCCTGCAGCTGGAAAGATGGCCGCCATCGCCCAAACCAATCACATTACCAAGGTATAATGGTTTCACTTACCCCAAACAGTTCCTCATGAGCTACGAAGCTTCCATAGCTTCGGTAGGGGGGATGATATAGTACTGGTAAAATCTTTGACCATTGTCTGTGATGGAGCAGCAATGAGCTGGGACACTAAGCTCCCGGGCCTCTCTATCAAAAATTGGCATGAGTTAAAAAGGGAAGTGATCAAAAACTTCAGCATCATGGGAGGCCAGGCATTATCATATGCGGAGGGATCAGTTCATCAACAGCCCAAGGAATCATTAGAGGAGTACTTTCCAAGGTCTATCACTCTGAGATCTCAGGCTCCACACATCCTAGATGAAACTGCCAAGTTTGCATCAATACAGGGGCTTCAGCCAGGACCATTTGCTCAGCATTTTGCGAGGGAGCCACCAGCTAACCTTGGCGACCTCTACGAGGAGTTCAAAAAAAATATTGTAGATCAGATAATGACAATAGAATGAGATTATCTAGAGAATCTGTTCTCAGAAACCAACTAGAATCTCAATCAAAGCAAAATCAATACAGGCCCACACATTACCAGCGTTACCCATCCTAGTACATCATGAATGTTGAAAATTCGCCTTTGTCCCAAACCAATTTACATCAGGATCCAAGAGGTGATCCAAGTCAAAGGGGTGGTAGATCAGGTCGAGGCTGGGGTAGAGGAAGAGGCCCACCAAGCATTCAAGAGCTATTCTGTCAGTATCATGGCTAAAACCATACTCATGGTATAGAACAGTATAGAGATATCAAAAGAATTATTGATAAGATGAAATGCTAACAAAATTCAAGCCTCCCAAATGAAGGCAATACTTTCCATAAATCAAACTCCCATAACTCAACCCTATTGCCCAATTTTCCCCTCTCTTAACTCCAGTGTTGTGCATCCATCCACTTTGGTTGCATCATTTTTGGTATTTCGTAACATTACAATTATTCAGCAAGCGCACAGAAGTACGTCATAGCATTTCACCCAGGAGTATGCCAGAGTATTGTATTTTATTATCCTTAGGGAAAGCGGTTCGTTAAAGATAGTTGTCTTCCAATGCATTTAAACAGGGATAATCTTATACATAGGTGGATTATGCCACACAGAAGTTCATAGCTCAAAAAGCTATTAGACTTAGCTAGTATGTAAATCATTAGAAAAGAGCAACATATTCTATATACTTCTTGCAAATGGAACTTGGATATACAACCTTACATTGTACAAGCTTAGGAAAGGAATACATGTTAGAGGATATATCGAGGTATCATGCAACTCCCTTATCAAGGGAATATACATGACTGACAGGGTTGTCACCACATGCCGCCTACCTTTACTAATGCATGGGGAAAGGGGACCCCCAATTATATTCATTAACCCAAACACCATGTTTGCATAAAGGAATACAACTCCATTCATTCCCGTAATAAACAGAGCAACCATAAGGTACACTGAACCAATGTCATAACATGCGTTAGCTGAACTAAGTTGTAAGACATAAGGCGTATATTCTAAGTAGAGCATAGCTGAGGCATATAGCATAAGCAAGAAGATATTTCCATTTATGATCAAAGTCTTACAAATAAGGAAAGAATTAGCAAAGGGATACATGTTAGAGGATATATCGAGGTATCATGCAACTCCCTCATCAAGGGGATATACAAAGGATGCACATGGCTGTCACCACCTGCCGCCTACCTCTACTAATCTGTGAGGAAAAGGGACCCCCAATGATATTCCTTAACCCAAACACTAGGTTTACATAAAGGAATACAACTATATTCATTATGGTAATAAACAGAGGAACCATAAGATACATTGAGCCAATGTCATAACATGCGTCAGCAAAACTAAGTTGTAAGACATATGGCGTATATGCTAAGTAGAGAATAACTGAGGCATACAACATAAGCAATAATATATTTCCATTTAGGATTGAAGTCTCATAAATAAGGAAAGAATTACAAAGCTGAACTCTAGAGCTTACCAAGACTCTTTCAAAAACCCTTCAAAAGCTCAACTTCTAAGACTACTACTTGAGTAAGACTAAGCTTGTAGCAAGAGAGAGAGAGATCTTCTTTTGGTGTGTGTTCATGAAGAGGATGGGATCACCTATTTATAGCGTATATAGGCAGTGGAGAAGTAGCTTGAGGTGGCTGAGGCTGTTTGGCAGTGAGGCCAGGTCGGCCAACCCTTGGATCCACCGCTTGAGCTGTGCACCGCCAGGATGCGTTCCTGGGGTCGGTTTGGAGCAGCACATCAAAGGGCGACCGAGTCTAGAGCCCGTGGAGGTCGGCCGACCTGGTCCGGCCGCCTCTCGGGCCCATCTTCTTCTGAGTGACTGTATTGTGGGTCCTGAGGTCGGTTCCTGGTGGGTTGACTTTAATTAGGTACGTCTCATTGTGGACCCCCTCAATCCAAGAGATGCACATGTGGATCCATCTTGTCCTTTGTCCAAAACCAACACCATGCCAATGGCTGGGATCATCCTTGAGTTTGCTTTTGTGCATGGGAGAAAACTGGGCTCCAGGCCAGGTCGGGCTACCTGGGCCTGGGCCCAAATTACCTCCTCGTTTGTTGATAGGTCCCTACATTCAAATATATTCTAGATACAAGTGGAACCATGTTATTTGAATTAAAATTCTTAAGAAATGCATATGTCTTTAGTTATTTACGAGGCTTTTGACTGTCGAATTTCATCACTTAGTGACCGTCAACAAGCTCCCTCAAGCTTAGACCTTTGCTCATCCCGAGCAAAGACTAGGACTTTAGGCTTAATAGATTAGGAGTTGCTTCCATACTTCCCAAAGGTACCAGTGGTTCAACAAGACACTTTTCTTTGAGTTGAACAAGTTGGCAAAAAATCAACCTACCCTTATTACCTTAGCACTTATGGGGCTTGTAGCTTCTCCTTGTCATGGGCGGTTGAAGGCTAGAATGACCTAGATAGAGTGCCACACTCTCTTCCTTGTTCAAACATCGCCGAAGGTTTTATTAGTTTTGCAAAGAAAAACAAAGTTCCTCGGATGATGCGCTCAAGTCACTCGATATGTTTGTTTCCTTACCTTAGTTCCTCTCGCAACTCTCATTTGTCTAAAAATATAAGTGGAGTTCATGATAGGAGAGCTTGTGGCATACTCGCATTGCATATATTGTTTAGTCAAATCTAGGATAAAAAAGAATTAAATCATACACTCAAATCAAGATGTGCAAGTGTGGGGAAGTGGAAAGGAAATTGAATGAACTCCTTTTCTAGAGTGATCTCTCTTTTTAGATTTTATTATGTGGGCATTACTATCTCATTCTTTTCTTTTTTTCCCCTTTTCTCTTTCTTCTCTTTTTTTTTAGCATAGACCATGCCCCATTCTTGCAACAACATATATTTTGTTTCTGAGGAGAGATCACTCTATACATGGAGAGCTTTATTTTAAGTGAATGGATGGCATGTTGTGCTTACTTCCAGTAGAAGTATAGCATATATGGTGTCGTGTACGTCATCTTAATTTTAAAAGCATGAAGTAAACCTTACAACGATCAAAAGAACTTGAGAAAACTTAGAAATGCATGTTGGTGTTTCTTAACGTTACAGTTATTCTGCAAGCGCATAGTAGTATGTCGTAGCATTTCACCTGGGAGTGTGGCAGAACGGTTCTACTTAAATTGACTCAAGTGTGATCTGTAGTGTATAACACTAAGCACGTCACACACCTGGGTCAGCATAAGTCTGGAGGTCCATTAGTGTCCTCGGAACAACCCGAATCATCCACTATCAACTGTCTCATTACACATACTCAGGATCCCAACACCAGAGGATACATCACATACATTGCACAAACGAATATATATACAACATGGATACATAATAGTTATACAAACCAGAGTAGTTCAAATTTAAAGACATAACATAGGTTCTACAAGTTCAGCACACGGTTATACAAGGGTAATTAAATAGACTTATAACAAAGCAGATCATGTCGTGCCCTGACATAATCTACATCTTCATGGCCTCCACGGCGCCAGCTGCAACACCTACTCCTCGAGCTCAACTGCAACAGGGGTCAAACAACCATGAATTCAAAGGTACTCAGCCAGTCTTACCTGACAACCTATTGCTAAAGGAGTTCTCAAGGAATGTGCAAGGCTTTTGAGGTCTCAAGGAGAAGCAAACATGCTCTTGCAAAGAACACATCTTACTAGCTTATCCACCTTAATTGCAAGGAACACTGGCTCTTGCAAGGAATACAACGCAAGTAGCTTTGTGCCCACCGAGCCAGGCTCAAGTGCGTCATCCTTGCCGGAGCGTCTCATGGCCGGGCCAGCTTGAGCAGCGGAGCTGATCAGGGAGGCGGCGGTCAGCTGCGGGTGCCGTGTTTTGGCATTGGTCAAGGCACACTTCCCGACCCCGACTGTCGAGCGCATAGGCGAAGGTGTGCCAGCTGACGTCTCGGATAGTGACTTCGACGCGCTAGTAGATAGCTACACGTCTTTGGCCAGGGATGTAGTAAAGAAGTTAGGCCTATGACAAAAATAATAAACTGTATAGACTGTAGTCAAAAAACTTATGCAAAATGTGATATAAAATTTTGACTTGTGCACATCAGGTGCAAAGATATGTTGTGTTTATGTATTGGCCCCTTCTCCTTTTCAGTCGCAGCTTTGCATGACTTAGAACGGTCGCTGTCATGTTCCGTTTAAGCACCCATGTACCTCGCTGACCACTGCTCGCGGAGAGGACAGCTTACCACTCGGCGATGTTGTAGGATCTAGGATACCGACTAGAGGGGGTGAATAGGCGGTTTGAACTAAAATCGCAACACTTAAAAATAATTCGTAACACAAGGGGGTAAAACTATTTCTACTCTTACTAGTCGATGTGAGGGTTTGCAACCTAAGGCGACAAGATAGAATTCAATCTCTAGAAAAGTATATTGCTCAAAGCAAATAACAAGAACGAAATTGAGCAATAGAAATAACCGATGACAAGAGACGAATTTTTCCTGTGGTGTCGATGATTTGCCGGTCACCCCTAATCCATGTTGAGGTGAATTCTACGTTCCAATCGCTCCTCTATCAAGACACCTCTTGATGTATGAGCCGACTTGGACCAAAGAACCACTCCACACCTCGATTCCACTAGAGTTGCTCTTCACCGCTCCGGCAAGGTGAGCACAAAGACCTCTCACAAGAACAACCGCCACTAGCATGCTCTCAATCTCACAAGAAATGCAACCTCAAAGCAAAGTGAGTGAGAGAGTGAAGAAGAAGGGCTCAAGAATGTCAAGAAAGCTTTTCAAAGTGCCAAGAGACCTCACCCACGGTCGGGCATGAGGTATATATAGAGCCCCCTTCAAAAACTAGCCGTTACCCTCTGTAACTCGTAAAATACGAGTATTCGCGGACCGTCCGCCTCACAAAGCCCGAACAGTCCGCTGTTCAAAACTAACGGCTAAAACATCAATAAATGTTGTCAAAACCAACCGTTATACAGGGGGCGGACCATCCGCACACCAGGCACGGACCGTCCACTGTTCATTTTCAAACTTTATCTAGAAAAAAGACCTTCCTGTCCACGTGCTCAGATTAGCCGGTGGACTGTCCGTACCCAGATGCCGGACCGTCCGCCGTAGAAGGTTAAAAACCAACACCGAACATGCCAGGTTCTAGTGGTGCACGCGAGGAAGAGGGCGGACCATCCGCCGGCCCTACACGGATCGTCCGCCGCCCAACGATAAAAACCCACCAGAACCACACTTGGCTCTGGTGGCGCGGGTTAAGTGGCCAGCGGACCGTCCGCACTCAGTGGGCGGACCGTCTGCCAATCAAAACGTTCAGCCCACCAGAAACATGAAGTTTGTGTCCACGATTTCGTTTTGATGGGCGGACCGTCCGCGTCCCCTGCGGAGACCGTCCGCCCTTACTCCGAAAAACATCCTGAACGACCCTGAAAATGGCGAAGTCAAGACACGGACTGCCCCATACACGAGAGACCGTCTGCCACTCAAACCAGTTAGCCAAAAACCATGAAAACTGCGTCGTTCTAAGTCTCATGAAGAATGCCACTAAACCATATGCATGCAATGCAATATTTGAGCAAGATGGCACTATGGAATCATCATGCAAATGACATTGACCCCTCTTGATGGTACGGCTATCTAGCCTATCATCCTGGTCAATGTTTCTTCTCTAATCTCCTCTTTGACCGGTAAAATGGAAAACACTATCTTATACCTTTGCCTTGAGATTCCACTTCACACCATGATTCCAATATCACCAAGATATCATCTGCCACATACCAGAATTCCGGGACTAAACATATTTTCATATCTCAAATGAAACCGTTAGTCCACAATAGTTGTCATTAATTACCAAAATACAAATTAAGGGCCTAGATGCTTTCTATCTCACCCCATTTGGTAATTGATAACAACCTCATATAGGAGTGATGTAAGAGAGTTTTTCAAGCCAACTTTATGCACAAGGTATAAAGTGGACTTGAGAGCGAATTTTGATCATATTTATCCATGGGATGATAACTAAAAGTGAAAGATGGATAATTATCATCAAAACTCAAAGTGTAAGGGAAGCTCCCCCTATCTATGTGCAAGATAACAGAGTTAAACACAACACATATACATGGATAGGAAATTTTTAGCGGAGTTTCCCTTGCACAAAGGAAATTGAGGTAAATAATGTAGTATGAGATATTCAAGGAGCACAATTTTGATAGAAAACATACCTCAATTTTCATGATATTAGAACTAGTCATAGAGATAACATAAGATAAATTCACATAGTCCATCACATTGATAAACCAAGTACTAGTATCTCACAAACAAACCACACATAGAGTGCATAAATTTAAAATTACAAACCAAGTCTTATGCCATCACACACAAATGCAAAGGTTCAACCACACAATATAAGATGCAACAAAGTTCATATGAAAATGCAAGCACACATGCAATGATCATGAGCGAGCTCCGCCTAGATGTCATCATCTCATCATCATCACTCCTCCATAGCATTTTCTCCCCCTTTGGCATCAACCAACAAGGGAAAAACTAGTCATCTTGAGGCGGTGGAGGAGGTGGAAAGAATGGCTGATGTGGATGGAATGGAGGAGAAGGCACTAGCGCTGGGTAGTAGGAGTAGAAGTGATCTGTAAAGTTGTTGAAGGTGTTGGAGAAGTCATCAAATCTACTCTCAAGCTGTTGCTGCCTATCCCGGAGTTGCTGTGACTGCTCTAAAGTGGTTGTCACACTCGGATTTATGAAGAAACTCCCAGGATGTCCAAAACACACATATAGCTCCAGAATAACAGAATACCAAAGTAAAACCGATGCATAATTACAAAAGAATAGCATCTCAGAGTTATTACAATAAGACACAAGTCTTTAATCAAAGTTTACACATTACGAATGAATAATAGCTCTCATGGCGCCATAAACTCCACAAGGACACCGACTGGTGAACAGCTGCCTAGAAATCTGGGAAGTCTTCAGGGAACTCCTCAACACCCACTGGTTCATCTGATTACCCATCCGGGATTTTGTTGAATAATGCAAGTGTAGGTAACTAACTTTACTTAACAAATATAACACGAGGTATGAAGGCTCAAAAAGCTAGACTTGGCTCCCGTATAAGTAGTCTTTACTAGGAGAAAATGTGCCACTTTGGTCAAACGATCATCGATCACCCATATGGAGTCATAACCTCTTTGCGTGTGAGGCAATCCTGTGATGAAGTCCATACCAACTTCCTCCCACTTCCATTTAGGCATCCGAAGTGGTTGCAGTAACCCAGCTGGTCTCTGATTCTCCACTTTGACTCTTCGGCAGGTATCACACAGAGCGACATATTCCACAACTCCTCTCTTCAATCCATACCACCAGTATCTCTCCTTGATATCCAGATACATCTTGGTACTGCCGGGGTGAATCGAGTAAGCAGAATCATGAGCTTCTCTCAGTATAGCCTCTCTGATATGCTTCACTTCTGGCACACATAACCTCTTACCATACCACAATGTCCCTTGCTCATCAACTCTGAAACCCGGTGCATGTCCCAGTGGAACTAGTTCCGCAATTTCTCGTAGCTTCTTATCCTCCAGTCGTCCCTTCTGGATCTCCTGTTCTAGAATAGGTTAGTCTTCCAACTCCACCAAATTGGCCACAAATCCCAAGTTCAGCCGTTCAAACTCCTTGGCTAACTCGTCTGGCATTTGGGTCACCAACATCTCATTGGCGTAGCTCCTCCTACTTAGAGCATCAACAACAAGATTTTTCTTCCCTGGGTGATAATGAATCTCCAGGCCATAGTCCCTGATCAGCTCTAACCATCTTCTTTGCCTCAAGTTCAGATCAAACTGGGTGAACACATACTGTCGCACTTATGCCCAATCAAGTAGTGTCTCTAGATCCTCAAGGCATGTACCATGAATGCTAGCTCTAGGTCATGAGTCGGGTAGTTGACCTCATGTTTCTTGTGTTTCCAAGAGGCATACGATACCACTTTGCCTTCCTGCATTAGTACACATCCCAATCCCTGTCTAGAAGCATCACAATAGATTGAGAAACTCTTATTTAAATCTGGTAAAATCAACACTGGCGCTGTGGTCAACCTCTTCTTGAGTTCCTCAAAACTCTTCTGGCATTGCTCGGACCATACGAACTTGGCATTCTTTTCCAGCAACGCTGTCATAGGTTTGGCAATCTTAAAGAATCCTTCAATGAATCTCCGGTAGTAGCCTGCCATTCCTAAGATGCTCCGAATCTCACTAACGTCCTTCAGCGGGTTCCAGTTAAGAACATCCTTTACCTTCCTAGGATCAACTGCCACTCCTACATTTGAAATCACATGTCCAAGGAATGACACTTCCTTCAGCCAGAAATCACACTTACTGATCTTAGGAAATAATTGTTGTTCCCTCAACCTCTGTAGCACCAACCTCAGGTGTTCCTCATGTTCCTCCTCATTCTTTGAGAAAACCAAGATGTCATCAATAAATACCACCACGAATTTGTCCAGATAATCCATGAACACCTTATTCATTAGATATATGAAGTATGCAGGTGGTTAGCCCAAAAGACATCATAGTAAATTCATACAGGCCGTACCGAGTAGTGAAGGCTGTCTTTGGTATGTCAGACGGACGAATCCTCATTTGGTGATATCCTGATCACAGGTCAATCTTTGAGAACACACAAGCTCCTCTCAGCTGATCAAACAAGTCATCAATTCTAGGCAAAGGATACTTGTTCGTGATGGTAACATCATCCAGGGCTTGGCAATCTACACACATCCTCTGGGTGCCATCCTTCTTCGCAACAAACAATACAAGCGCTCCACAAGGTGAAGAGCTAGGACAGATATAACCCTTATCTAACAATTTCTTTAGTTGTTTCTTTCATTCTTCTAATTCATTTACCCCCATTCTATATGGTCTTTTAGCTATAGGTGCAGCAGAGCCCAAGCTTTCACAGCGATCATAACTCATCCAAATTCCATATCTTTCATCCTTTTGTTTTGCCACATGATCCGCCTATACCTTGTACTTCTATCTTATTGTATTTATCTTCTAGCTTAATAAATATTCAGTATATGAACCACTATAATCTCAGTGTATTACTTTAATGCTGAATTCATATATTGCGGCCATATATGTGAAATCTGGATATTAAAATAGTATATTGAATTGTACGTGCATATACTAAAGTTTGTTGATCCATTTATACAAAATTCCATTGAAGCTTTATTCCAATATTCCATGATGACATCATGTTCATGTCTTGATGATGTCACAATCTATTTGTCCTCAACCAAAATAACTCCAGCTTATGTTCTTTGTACCAGTATGCCCTTGACCCTTCAATTGCCGATACCTTTCCGACCGTAGCTCTGTCCTTTATGTTTCTTGCGCTCCCGAGTTCGTAGCAGTTAGTGTTTTCTAGCAGCACTTTTCAAAACTGTTGTATTGATTGTTGTATTGCTTTGTTAGGTGTACCTTGTGTGCTGGTGTTGATTGTGCCTCGGTGAGTTGCTCGACGTTGAAGGAGAGCAAGGTTCTGAAGAAGAGAATTTACTGGCAATACTTTGAGGAAGGCAAGTATAACACGAGAAATTCCTTGCAACCTAATAACCTTTAATATTCATATTCATTCATGCATGAGTTTAAGTTATATAAGGATATACCTAGTTTTCTTATATCCTGATTACCTTGTACAACCTGGGTGTATGCATCTTTTGGGTAGCAAATTGCTAGGCTATGCAACTTGTGTACTCTGGACCAATGATACAATGATATTTGTTAATGATGATTATTGATGAACGGTAAAACTTGCTTTTTAGCAACATGGTTTAGGGAGCTAGAACATGTGTTGTGTGCTTTGTTCTAGGCGTCTCTCCTTAAGGTCCGTTTCTTAAAGTGGCGACCCAGGAAAATAGTACAACCACATGAACTATATGGCTCTGGTCTTGACTAAGTAAAATGCACAACTCTAACTAGTTGGGGGTTACCAAAAGGTGCAAGGGGGGAACCACGATTTAAGTATGAGCTTGATATGCTTGGGGACGGACTCACGTTGTGCCTTGATGTCCGTAGGCATTGTTCACGTTGTGCTCTGAACGCCATCAACCTACTCACGTTGCGCCCTGGGTGTTTAGTTGATCCGGGGAGTTGGGTTCATGCACCCATGTTGAAACCTCAGTGGCCCTTACCTTGTTAGAGGGACTTTCGAAAGGTCTCGTAGTGAAACCCAGCCACACACCTAAGGAAGTGTGAAATGGGTCTGATCCACCCGGGCGTCACGGGAATCACGACTAGTGGGGAAAGTGTACAACCTCTGCAGAGTGAAAACTGATATATCAGTCGTACTCACGGTTACGAGTGGTCTGGATCCTTTTTGATTAGTGCTGGTGATTATGGAACGATGATGGAATGATGATGAACGTGATGATACTTCTCTATATACCTAACTTGGGTTACAACTGGGTTTTCCTATTACATTGTAGTAAATTGGTTAATGTTAATAATGTGACCAACTAAAAGTGCTTACCGCAGTTAAACCAAGTCTAGCCTTTTGAGCCTTCATGCCTCGTGTTATATTTGTTATGTAAAGTTGGTTACTTACACTTGCATTATTCAACAAAATCCCGGATGGGTAATCAGATGAACCAGTGGGTGTTGAGGAGTTCCCTGAAGACTTCCCAGATTTCTAGGTAGCTGTTCACCAGTCAGTGTCCTTGTGGAGTTTATGGTGCCATGAGAGCTTTTATTCGTTCGTACTGCGTAAACTTTGATTAAAGACTTGCGTATTATTGTAATAACTCTGTGATGCTATTCTTTTGTAATTGAGCACTGGTTTTACTTTGATATTCTGTTATTCTGGATCTATATTTATGTTTTGGACTTCCTGGGTACACATATAGTAGCATTTGGATTTCTTCGTATATTCGGGTGTGACAGTGCTCAACTCACTAAATCTGGCATCCAAAGCCTCAAGATCAGCATGCAACCCCTACTGAACATGACCAAGTCTAGTCATAATGGGCTGATAGTAAGCTGTGTTCATTTGCTGCCCAAAAGACTCAAATCCTGCATCAAGCTGTGCCTGAAACACTTGCTGCATATTTTGGAACCCCACATTCATCTCTGCTGAAATTGATCACTTATGGCATTGAAACCTTGCTGAAATTGTTGTCCAAACCCAGATGATAAGTTTTGCTGCATAGTGTTGAAATAAGGATCAAAATAACATGTTGGAGGCACCCACTTTGGCTGACCATATGCAGGAGGAGGTGGAACTGCCTGAGCTTCATCATCACTGTCCTCACTATCATCTTGAGCCTCTACTCCAACTGGATCAGGAAATGGTGTCACCTCCCTTCTCAAGAATTGAGTATCATTGACAAATGGCTTATATGAATCATGCACGGAAGGACAAGCTCCAGTGAATCTAGTCTTAGCCTTGATCAAAGTCATGATATAAGGTGCAAAGTAGATGTTGGACTCAAGATTCACATTCTTATCGGCCATTTGATCTATTATCAATCCAATGACATCAAACTTCACACCAAACATAATATGATGAATGACATTCCAATATTTATTCCTGACCTTTTCTTTGTTTCCACTCTTGGGCATGAAAGTCAATCTAAGAAGGTTTTTTATCACAGCAAGATGATGTCTAAGCCCCTTTGTCTCACCATAAGAGCAAGCAATATGTGTCCTAGGAGGCTCATAGAATTGAATTCTATCATCATCATCATACACATCTTCTATCAAAACATTTATTCTGTCTGCAACAGTGAGTGAAGTATAGTCTAGCTGATTCAAAGTTGCAAATTCTTCAAAAGTCGTAGTGTATCTGTGCTGCCCAGTCATCCACATAATAGTAAAATTGCCTAATTATAGTGTCATTCCAATTGCACTTATGTTGAAGGAAATCAATAAGCCCCACAGCAGCAAACTTGGGAACTAACTCACACATAGTGGGTTGATCTTGCATAAAAGCTAGATTGATGGTTTTGTGATCATATACCTTTTCGGACACCAAATGACCAAAGAATTCATCTTGTTGAACTTGAGTGTGAAAATAGAGCACATTAGTATCTCTGTCAAGTGCATATTGATTTGGGCTTCTATCAGTGGAATAGGTGTGAGTGTTCCATCTCTTGACCGAAGGTGGATATGCTTTCACATCAATCTCCTCATCATCACCACACTAAACTTCATCATCATCCATATCTGTCCCAGCCACAGAAGATTCAGAAGATTCAGCCTCTAACTCAACTTGGTCGGGCACATAGTCATCATCATCATGTCTTGCCCTCTTAGAAGAAGATCCAATCTTCTTCCGACCAGATGTCACTTTCTTTGTAAAACCACGAAGACTGCAATCACATAAGCAAGGATGTGTAAGAATTTGAAATGAATGACCCAATTGACATATACATCACCCAAGAGAGCCCATGCCCAATCATAAATTTCATATGAATTTATTTGCATCAGGAACCACTAAAATCCACTGGTGGAAGGTGATATATATCATCAACCATATATATAAGAAAAATCAACTTTCAATTCATGAATCAGCAGAACTCTCTGCAATCGGTAGTGACCAGTGGACCGTCCACCCCTCACCTGCCGGCCGCGAGCAGTAATAGTGCATGCCCCAATTCAAATCCATATTCCACAATTTCTACCCAATGAATCTCAACCAAACTTTAAAAACATATACTCCTCAATGTCCCAAACACATTCCACCAACCAGCAACTTGAATCCATGGCCCAAAACTAGATCAAGAGATGAAAACCTAGGCATCTTCATATGCAAAATCCATGAGATTGAGAAGGGATTCAATTAAATACCGGGAGGACATGGTGGACGGGAACGTGCTCGGACGGTCCGGGGAACATGCCAAAGCTCCCCCTCAAGAGGTGGTCCATTTCTTTGTTTGAGAGGAGAAAGGGAGAGTTTGGGAGAGAGTATGGGTTGGGAGAAGAAAGGGAGACGCCAACAGATAAGGCTCACAGCTTGGGCCCATGCTGGCCGCACAGGCGCGGACTATCTGCCCTGGGGGCGCGGACGGTCCGCTGTCTGAAAGTTGGTTGGCCTCGATTTGAGAAGCTCACTGGTATGTCCCTAGTCTCGACCCGCGGACGGTCTACCTCCAGGCCGCGGACAGTCCACCTTAGAAATCTTCGCTGCAGCCACTTTTCCACAAAATATGTCCATTCCATTCAAACTTTCTCATTTATACCTGCAGACAGTCCGCAATATGGCCAAAGACAGTCCGCCTTTAGCTTCCAAAACTGACCCGAGTGTTGACGATCCTTATAACAGAAAATCTGACTGTCAATAGGCTCAGAAAACCAATAAAGGTCAAAGCATAACTTAGACATTTGTATTCAAATAATATTGTACCATGCATATCCAGAATATATTTGAGTACATGGACTACTATGCAAAAAATGGACGAAATTGGGCACAGGCCCAGGTCGGCCGACCTGACCTGGCTAGGTCGGGCGACCTGGCCTGGACCCCAATCAAGCCCATACTCCACACAGGTCAAGAAGCACACTAATAGATGATCAGGGATGTTGGAACATGGTCGGTTCAAGTCAAGGGTGAGGGATGAGCCACGTGTCACTCCCATGGATTGAAGGGCCCACACCTCAACTCAATTACACCCAAATAGAGTATACCCACCTGGAACCGTCATAAGGACCTACATGGCAGTATACCAGAGAAAAGTGGGGCCGAAAGGCGGCGGTACCAGGTCGGCCGACCTGGCTAGGTCGGCCGACCTGGCCCTGTGGCCGTTTCGCTCCTCCTTTGACCAGTACCTGTAAACCGCCATCAGGAGTCCATCTGAGCCGAGCAATGCTGAAGACGGTGCATCCAAGAGTCAGCCGACCTGGGGACTTCGGCCGACCTGGGCCCACTTCCAAATGGCCACAACTGCCTCTAGCCTGCTCCAACCGCCGATGTGATGCTCTAAATACCTGCAAAGGGCGCCGTACTCAAGACTCACCAGAAATAAGAGCTCTCCTTTGCTACAAGCTTAGTCTTAGTCTTAGTAGTGATAGTTCTAGTATTAGATTTTCTGAAGGGCTTCTGAAGGAGTCTTGGTAAGTTCTAGAGTTCAGTTCTTGTATCTCTTTACTTACTTGTAATACTCTGAGCCTAATGGAAATACCTTCATACTTATGTTGTATGCCTCTGTTATACCTTATCTACTTAGTATATACTACTTATGTCTTGCACCTTGATCAAGTGAATGTATGCAATGACGTTGGCTCAATGTGCCTTATGGTTGCTCTATTTATTAACGTGATAGTTAGAGTTGTATCTCATATTGCAAGCATGGTGTTTGGAATATGGAATATTGTTGAGGGTACCGCTGCCCCACGGATTAGTAGAGGTAGGCAGCAGGTGGTGACAGCCCTGTCCGTCCTTTGTAATCCTCCAAGTTCGGGAGTGGGTATTAGGCCTTTATGATAAGACGTCCTACTGTCGTCCCATGATGAGGGAACCACTAGATATCTTGATGTGTCCTCTTGCATATGTACATTGAATGAGCTTGTATAGGGTATTGTAGTATGTCCAAGTCCTATTTGTATGATGCTAATGAACCCTTTGTAATCTTTACTAATATTCTATGACTAACTAAGACTACCTTAATGATGAGCAATGAACTTCTGTGTGTCACATTACCCATTCATTTTTCATATCCTTTGCCCCTGTTTAGATTATGGTGTATTAATGTTGTTGTAAGTAAATACATTGGATGACACCTCTCTTTAACTAAACGCTTTTCCTGCGGACAAACAAATAACGATACTCTAGAATACTCCTGGGTGAAATGCTACAACGTACTTTTGTGCGCTTGCAGAATATTTGTAACATCTAGATTTACGATGAAGTATCTCTAGTGCCATCACTACTCTAAGTGGTGATGCTAAGAAATACCAACAAGCATTTCTAGCGCCGTTGCCGGGGAAAACAATTGTTAAAGAGTTTTGATCATCCATGTATTTAATGCAACATGATTGATTGCTAGTAATCTAGCAGGTTTACCCTTTTGCTCTGTTTCTCTATGACGTGAAACAGGGTATTGTATGACTGGTTTCCAATTACCATCCAACTACGTCAAGAACCCGAATACCAAACGAAGGAGGGTACGTTCTCGTGTCATAATCCCTCAGGAGTTCTTATCGGAGACCAAACCAGTCATCGGAGAATCCTCCAACCAAGGAGGACAACCCGTTCCTATAGCACCCCAACCGGAAGAAGCCATGGCCGACAGAACGATCCACGACTACTCCGCCCCGTCCGCTGCCCAGATCCCTACGGGTCCGAAAGTGGCCATGGGGGACCATGCTTTTGAGCTCAAAGCCCCGCTGATCAACATGGTGCAGGCCAGCCCCTTCTGTGGGAAGGCCAATGAAGGCGCTAGTGCTCACCTGCAGCACTTCCTGGAGGTGTGCAGTGCCATCACCATCCGGGGAGTCGAACAAGAGGCCATTCGGCTCCGTTTGTTCCCATTCTCGCTGCTGGGGAGAGCCAAACAATGGTTCTATTCCAACCGTGATGCGGTGAACACGTGGACAAAGTGCTCCAATGCATTTTTGGCCAAATTCTTCCCCATTGGGAAAACCAATGCCCTTCGGGGGAGAATCTCCAGCTTCCAGCAAGAGTCCGGGGAGACTGTTCCAGAGGCGTGGGATCGCTTCCAGGACTACAGTCTAGCATGCCCACACCACGGTATGCAAGAGTGGCTCCTTCTCCAAAGCTTCTATCATGGGCTGTCCCAGACAGCCCGTGAACACATGGATGCTGCTGCTGGAGGAGCATTCCTATCCTTGACCGTGGCCGCCGCTAAGCTGCTCATCGAAAAGATGGTGTCAAACCAAGCCTGGAATGACGACCATCTTCAGCGGCGCAAACGCGGTATGCACACTGTAAAGGAGGTGGACATGCTGGCCGCCAAGATAGATCTTATCATGAAGCACCTTGATGACCACACCAAGGATGGGGGCACCGACAACTCTGAAGGGCCACTGGACTCACACATGACGTGTGAAGTCTGTGGAGAAACCGACCACTCGAGGAACAACTGCCCTGACACACAAGAGGAGGTACAGTTCGTAAACGGCAACAACAGGTACCGGCCTCAAGGGAACTGGAATCAGCAACGCCCTTTCTATCAGGGAGATAACAATAACAACTCCTTCTCCAACCAACCTTCCCTTAAGTATCTTGTCCTTGGCCAGGCCAAGATTAATGAATCTATCTCTAAGAGGCTTGCTGCTAACAATAAGGCTCTGGAGGGCATAAACTCTAAAATAGAAAGTTTGTCCTCCACCTTCCAGAGCCAGCTGAGCTTTAACAAAATGCAAGAAACCCAGTTAGCTCAGCTAGCCGCCGCTGTTCCTTCTGGTGATAAAGGGCGAATTCTCGGGCAACCGGATTCTTCCTTTGAGAATGTAAAGGTTGTTTCCACGAGGAGCGGTAAGGCTACTCGGGATCCAGTCCCACCTACCATGCAGGAAAGGCAGCAGCGCCGAGGAAGGAGATCCCTGAAGAAGGAAAAGAGCCTAAAGCCGAGATGACACCAGCTGGACGAACTGCGCCATATGAGTTCTACGACAGCAACGTCTTGCCATTCCCGCAATGTCAAAAGAAACCATCCGCGGACGAGCAATTTGCCAGGTTCGTAGAGGTTATTCAAAAGTGAAATATACATGTGCCATTGCTGGATGCTATGCAGGTACCGACCTACGCCAAGTACTTGAAGGACATCCTCAACAACAAACGTCCACTCCCAAGTACTAAGGTCGTAAAGTTGACTGAGGAGTGCAGTGCAGCCATCCTAAACAAGGTCCTGGAGAAGAAGAAGGACCCAGGGTGTCCCACCATCACGTGCACAATCGGGACACAACATTTTGAGCACGCACTCTGTGATCTGGGGGCAAGCATCAGCGTCATGCCAAAGGTAGTATTTGACCGCCTTAATTATACTACCTTGTCCCCTGCTCCCATGAGACTGCAGCTGGCTGACTCCATGGTTCGCTACCTGGAGGGGATAGCCAAGGACATTCCAGTGTGCATCCGGGATTGCTTTGTCCCTGTCGACTTCGTGGTGCTAGACATGGATGTGAGTAACGACTCGTCGCTCATCCTTGGGCGAACCTTTTCGAGCACAGTAGATGCTCACATTAATGTGGGTGCTGGGGAGATCCAGCTTCACATTAATGGCAAGAAGGAGAAGTTTGAGTTCAGGCCAAAGGTGGAGCAATGCTCCATGATCAAGATCAAGTATGGGAGAAACAGTCAGAACGTCAAAGAGGTGGAGGTTACACCTTCGGAGAAAGACAGCTTGATAAAATTTATGGAGAAGTTCTGGGAGAAGGAATTCCCCATCCGGTACCATGCAAAGAACAAGAAGCCTATACGAGGTGTGGAAGCATAGGCAAAGAAAACACTGGAACAAGCTGTCAACCGCCAGAAAAAGGTAAAAGGGTGAGGGATGAGCCACGTGTCACTTCCATGGATTGAAAGGCCCACACCTCAACTTAATTACACCCAAATGGAGTATACCCACCTGGAACCGTCATAAGGACCCACATGGCAGTCTACCAGAGAAGAGTGGGGCCGAAAGGCGGCAGTACCAGGTCGGCCGACCTGGCCCTGCGGCCGTTTCGCTCCCCCCGTGACGAGTACCTGTAAACCGCCATCAGGAGTCCATCTGAGCGAAGCAATGCTGAAGACGGTGCATCTAAGGGTCGGAATATGGAATACTGTTGAGGGTACCGCTGCCCCACAGATTAGTAGAGGTAGGCGGCAGGTAGTGACAGCCCTATCCGTCCTTTGTAATCCTCCACATTCGGGAGTGGGTATTAGGCCTTTATGATAAGACGTCCTACTGTCGTCCCTTGATGAGGGAACCTATGGATACCTCGATATGTCCTCTTGCATATGTACATTGAATGAGCTTGTATAGGGTATTGTGGTATGTCCAAATCCCATTTGTATTATGCTAATGAACCCTTTGTAATATTTACTAATATTCTGTGACAAACTAAGACTACCTTAATAATGAGCAATGAACTTCTGTGTGTCACATTACCCATTCACTTTCATATCCTTTACCCCTATTTAGATTATGGTGTATTAATTTTGTTGTAAGTAAATACATTGGATGACACCTCTCTTTAACTAAATGCTTTCCCTGCGGATAAACAAATAATGATACTCTGGATTACTCCCGGGTAAAACGCTACAACGTACTTCTGTGCGCTTGCAGAATATCTATAACGTCTAGATTTACGATGAAGTATCTCTAGTGCCATCACTACTCTAAGTGGTGATGCTAAGAAATACCAACACCGAGAACCATTTTTCTGAGATGATTTTGAGATTCCAATTGGGATCATTGCTCATGCAAAGGTGAGATGAATATACTATAATTATGTAAACATGCATGAACATGATATAAATGCATAAGAGCAAGATGTGTATACCAAAAGCCATAAACAAGTATAAACTAAGAAATTATATGAAAAATGCATCAAAAAAACTAGAGGACGAGCTCATGAAGGCACAAACAATATATGTACTAAACTTCAAGCCACATTTGAGAAGTCGATAACATTTAGCTCATTTCTCAACTTGCAAAACTGATTCTCATCCAAAGGCTTGGTGAATATATCCGCCAATTGATCAATAGTCCCAATTCTATCAATCTTGATATCTCCCTTGTTCACATGATCTCTAAGAAAATGATGCCGAATATCAATGTGCTTAGTTCTTGAATGTTGAACCGGATTAGAGGCAATCTTCACAACACTTTCATTATCACAAAAGAAAAGTACTTCACCAAAATTCACACCATAATCTAGAAGTGTTTGCTTCATCCATAGCAATTGAGCACAACAACTTCCGGCTGAAATATATTCCGCCTCGGCGGCAGAAAGGGCCACTGTATTTTGTTTCTTTGAAGACCATGAAACTAGTGACCTTCCAAGAAATTGAGAAGTGCCGGAGGTGCTCTTCCTATCAATCTTGCAACCGGCATAATCCGAATTCAAATATCCAATCAATTCAAATTGAGCACCCTTGGGATACCAAAGACCAATATGAGGAGTGAACTTCAAATAACGAAAAATCCTCTTAACAGCGGTTCAATGACATCCTCTAGGAGCAGCTTGAAATCTAGCACACATGCACACACTAAACATGATATCGGGCCTAGATGCGGTAAGATAAAGCAAACTACCAATAATGGATCTATAAAGCTTTAAATCTACCGGTTTACCTCCCTCATCAAGATCAAGATGTCCATTTGTAACCATAGGAGTCTTGATTGGTTTTCCATCTTGTTGGTATTTCTTAGCATCACCACTTAGAGTAGTGATAGTACTAGAGATACTTCATCGTAAATCTAGACGTTACAGATATTCTGCAAGCGCACAGAATTACGTTGTAGCATTTCACCCGGGAGTATTCCAGAGTATCGTTATTTATTTATCCGTAGGGAAAGCGTTTAGTTAAAAAGAGTTGTCATCCAATGCATTTACTTACAACAACATTAATGTACTATAATCTAAGCAGGGGTAAATGATATAGAAGTGAATGGGTAATGTGACACACAGAAGTTCATTGCTCATCATTAAGGTAGTCTTAGTTAGTCATAGTACATTAGTAAAGATTACAAAGGATTCGTTAGCATCATACATATGGGACTTGGATATACTACAATACCCTATACAAGCTCATTCAATGATTATATGCAAGAGGACATATCGAGGTATCCAGTGGTTCCCTCCCGTACGTGGAGGATTACAAAGGACGGACAGGGCTGTCACCACCTGCCGCCTACCTCTACTAATCGTGGGGCAGCGGTACCCTCAACAGTATTCCATATCCCAAACACCATGCTTGCAATATGAAATACAACTCTATCTATCACGTTAATAAATAGAGCAACCATAAGGCACATTGAGCCAATGTCATAGCATACTTCACTTGAACAAGGTGCAAGACATAAGTAGTATATACTAAGTGGATAAGGTATAACTGAGGCATACAACATAAGTATGAAGGTATTTCCATTAAGCTCAGAGTATTACAAGTAAGAGAATACAAGAACTGAACTCTAGAACTTACCAAGACTCCTTCGGAAGCCCTTCAGAAGATCTAATACTATGACTATCACTACTAAGACTAAGACTAAGCTTGTAGCAAAGGAGAGCTCTTCTTCTGGTGTGTGTTTGAGTATGGCACCCCTTGCAGGTATTTATAGCATCACATAGGCGGTTGGAGCCGGCCAGAGGCGGTTGAGGCCGTTTGGAGGTGGGCTCAGGTCGGCCGAAGTCCCCAGGTCGGCCGACCCTTGGATCCACCATCTCCAGCATTGCTTGGCTCAGATGTAATCTCCAAGGCGGTTTACAGTTGCAGGTCAAAGGAGGGCCAAGTCAGGCGCACGGGAAGGTCGGCCGATCTAGGGGGGTCGGCCGACTCTCCACAACCGCCTCTAGGGCTCATCTTCCTCTGGTAGACTTATATATGGGTCGTGAGGTCGGTTCCAGGTGGGTTCTGTTAGTTTGGGTACACTTAGCTCTGGTTGTGGGCCCTTCAATCCATGGGATAGACACGTGGCTCATCTTTCACCATTAACTTCAACCGACCATGAATCAGTGTTCACGATCATTCGATAGTGTGCTTCTTGACCTGTGTGGCGAATGGGCTCGATTGGGGTCCAGGCCACGTCGCCCGACCTGGGCCTTTGCCCAATTTCGTCCATCATTTGCACCGTAGTCTCTGTACTCAAATATATTCTAGATATGCATGGTATAACATTATTTAAATACTTATGTCTAAGCGATGCCTTGATCTTTATTGGTTTTCTGAGCCTATTGATGGTCGGATTTTCCGTTATAAGGACCGTCAACAACTCCCACAAGCTTAGCCTTTTGCTCATTCCAAGCAAAGACTAAAACTTTAGGCTCAGTG
>CM014276.1:16217511-16291112 GCA_004135705.1 Alloteropsis semialata
CACCGCGCTGGCCCAGTCTTTCTCCCCATCGCCGAAGGCGCATTCTTCCGAATCCGTCTCCTCCTCCTCTCCCTCTGTGTCAATGACAGCCGGGGCCCTCTTGTCATCCCCCTCCTCCGACTCGGTCGCGAGCCGGACCGAACCCGAGGCGAGCCCGAGCAACCGCGTCGCCCCTGGTCTCCTTGGCGCGCACGCCGAAGCCCCCCAGCCTATAAAGGTCGCGCCGCCACACCCCCCTCCCCCGCACGACCCCAGAGCTCCTAAACCCTAGCGCCACCTCACCGAAGCCCTCGCACGTGCCGCCATTGCCGTCCAAAGACCCGCCGCCGCTGATCTCTTCGGGCACCGACGATCGACCCTTCTGAGCACGACGCGGAGCTTCGCAAGGAGGTAATGAAGCTACCCGTGCCATCTGAACTCGTGGTTTTCCACTCTCCGCGTTGAATTCGCTCACCGGACTTGTGCTCTCTATCCCGAGCCGCCTCCTCTCGTCGGCCGTCGTCGTCGTTGATCGAGAACCGTCCAGAGCATCGTGGTTGAGTTTGTTGTGGTCCCCTCTTTGTCCTGGTCCAAGAATCGTCGAAATCCGTGCACTGTGGCGCCGGATCGAGCTTCTCCGGCGAGCTCCCTGCCGTGCGCCGCCGCCCGCCCCGACTCCGGCGTCTCCGAGCTCCCCGAGCCGTCCGATCATCCATCAGCGGATCAGATCAAGTCAAATAAGTCGAATACCGGTCAGCTCTGCCAAATTTGCTAAAGAGACCCTGAAGATTTTGGTATTCAACCCGCGGTCCAAGGTCAGTTCAAAGTAATTACACATAGGTCCTTATTTCTTGCAGTTTAACCCTCGAGCTTTTGATTTATCTAACCCACCGTCCAGCCTTATCATTTTACGAGTTAAACCCTGAGTTTTTTACATAATTATGTATATGCCCTCGAATTCTTTCAATCTAACCCCTGGAATTCCTATTCTTCGCGGTTAAGTCCCTGGAACACCGTTTCGGCCCTATCTCGACCGTTTTAACTCCGATTCGAGTGATTCTTCAGCTCACGTGACTGTAAGGACTTAACCTAGACCTTTATACCGTTCCTTTGTACTGTTGCCCATGTTTGGTGTACTGTTTCTTATTTGTTGTACTGTTTCTTGTATGTGCCCCCGTGATTGCGTATAGGAGGTGCAAAGTTCGTGGTTTTCGAGGATCGTTCTTTGTGATCGAGTATTCAGTTGAGAAGGCCCTGAGCCATAGCATTTATTAGCTGGATTGAAGGCAAGTGTATTCTTGATCATACTTTCCATCCTAATAACCATATGACATGCTTATACACTGTAGTTTGCTATGCTTGCATGCTTAATCATGATGGGTCCTATATTTAGGATGACTAGTTTTCTTTAATCATGCCTTGTCAACCTGGGTTTTATATTAATGTTGGGTAGCATTTGCTTAGTTGCTATACTTGGGAATGGTTTACACTAAATGTGAAGATAATAATTTTGTGATATATCTTATATATCCATATTGATGATACTATGAGAATGTTAAACCAAGACCATATTGATTAATTGGAACATGGAGAACCACCCAGGATTTCCCGTACAACCATAATAACTACAAGGCTCTGGTGTTGGCTAAGTAACTAGATGAACTCTATGTTGTGTTTGGAGGTGTGTGTTGGGCGGATGTTTGGTTTGTGTGTGATGTGCGGGGAATGAAGGTGCGCCTTCCGATTACCCGTTTGGTCAGGGGCCAAACATATACATAGAGGGAGTCTTTGGAAAGGCCTTATAGTGAATCCCTAGCCCCTTACCTAAGGAAGTGTTGAAGAGGCTCGCGACCTCAGGCAACATGGGAAACACGAATTGTGGGGAAAGCTGTACAACCTCTGCAGAGTGTCTAAAATTTATTGCAATAGCCGTGCTCGCGGTCATGAGCGGCCTGGTCCCTCACATGATTAATATATCGGAAGATGAATTAAATTGGTTTGTTTATGTTGGTGCTGATGCTTATGGTTTACCATATGCTTAATTGGGTTGGTATATACTTATACTTTAGTAATTATGCTGCTAAATAAAATACGACCAACTAAAGTACTTTAAGCAATTTAATTAGTAGCCAAACTATTTTCTTGTTAAGCCTTTGCATGTCATTATGCTTTGCTCTACATTTGCTGAGTACCAACCATAAGTGTACTCAACCTTGCTTTATCTGCGGCTCAAGCTTAGACAGAAGTTTCAGTGGAGTATTTTGGAGTTTCTAGGCGTACGTGTTCCCCAGTCAGCTGCCTGTGGAGAAGTTTTGAAGATTCCGCTGCTAGTAATTCGCTTTTGTGAGTATAATAGTTGTATTTAATAATTATTTACATTTGCACTGTCTTTTATATCACTGATGAAGTCTAATATATGTGTAAACTTGATCCTTTCGCACGTATGATAGTCATTCGGTTTTGTTTACAAAATCGGGTGTGACAGAAGTGGTATCAGAGCTGTGTTGACTATAGGACGTAAGCCTAGAGTAGCAATGGTCATTTTTAAGGTCCTAAATGCCTTCTTATACTTGCTCAACATTTTCCGCTCCATCTTGGTCTAAACTCGTTGTTTTCTGTCAACCTTGACTTACCTTCTCCTTGAATCTTAATCATCATCCAACTTTACATTTGTTTTGTTATTTCTTGAGCTCTTGGTTAACGTTTCTCTAAAGGCAAGATAATAGTATGGAGTCATTTTGGATGCCACAGTTAATGAGTTTTGAATTGTTGGATACAAGAGAATCATGGATATTTTGGAAACACCATCAGTCGTGCTTTATCTCAATACAAGGATTTAGGAAATCATCCCCTCGAAATTCATGTCACCGTTAGTAGGGTCGCCGTTGAGGTCGATGTTTAGTTCTTTTGTAGGATTGTTTGCCTTGTGCTTGTTGTGTGCAAATGATTGATTTGGCTCTTTGTAATAAGTGTGATGTTTTGTGGAGAGATGACCACAATAACATCTTAATAAATCAACTAAACAATTAGATAGTTGGGTTTTGTCTTTGTCCCTAGTCTTAGTACCTAGGTGAGTTCCAAATCCCTCTTTACCATATCTAATCATTAATCTCTCATGCACAAATCAATTCTCGTCACCCCCTGACACAGCAGTACGGTTTAATTCATATCTCGAGTTACACGACTCCAATTGATGCAAATCAAGTTGGATTAGTTACATAACTTCATAAGTTATTTTCTGGCAAAGTTTCACGATTTTTGGATTATTGGACAGAGAGATAAATGACTTTTTGTTGGATAAAGAGAATTTGTTTTGGTAATCTGACACACTCGACTTGTTTAATTCATATCTCAAGTTTCAGAACTCCGATTGACATGAAACCAGTTGGGTTAGTTCCAGAATTTGATATCCTATTTTCTGGTAAACGCTTACCATTTTTGGATTTTCTGAGAAAGAGATACGGCCGTTTTATTGGAGTATACAGATTCTGTTCAGAGCACCTGACACAGCTAGAGTGTTTTCTTTATATCTTTAGTTCCCGAACTCTAAATGAGTTGATTCCAGTTGCATTAGATTCAAAATTCTATTATCTACGTTCTGGAAACGTTTTGTAATTTTGGATATTCTGTTTAGGAGGTATATCCATTTTTCCGAGATAGCCAGGATCTGTCCTTAACATGGAGTGGTTCTTAATGGACGCTATTCTTTTATTGGTCATGTTAATTTGGATAAAGAGTTTTGGCCATGCAAGTGCTAGTGTTGGAATATCTATCTTAGTTCTTCTTCTTCCTCTAAATTACTTATTTAGTTTCATCGGCACTAGTACCGTATCTTTCTATATCTCTCTAAGTTCTTGTTTTCTATACAAGCAGATGGAGAACGCTTGTTCTGGTGCTGGAAGCAGTGAAAATAATCCGGAGCCTAATTCAAGCAAGAACCAGATGTCGAATTCAGCATTGGAACAGTTTATGGCTGCCCAGACTCAACTGATGACAAATATGGCCAACTCCATTGTTCAGCTGAATCAGAATATAGCTCCTCCACCACCCCCGAGAGACAAACACAGGGATCTCATGAGTCATGACCCACCTACCTATTCTCACTCTGTAGATCCTCTCGATGCTGATGATTGGATTAAAACAGTGGAGAAGAAGTTGTTGATTACTCAGTACACTGATAGAGAGATGGTCTTATATGCTGCTGGAAGATTAGAAGGTGCAGCTTCAGATTGGTGGGATGCATATTTTGATGCTCATGAAGACTCAAGTAACATCACTTGGAAGGAATTCAAGGATGAATTTTGCTCATATCATATCCCTTTCAGTGTGATTAAGCATAAGAAGGAAGAGTTTCTCATTCTAAAACAAGGAAGGATGTCAGTGATTGAGTACCGTGACAAGTTCATTCAGTTGTCTCGTTATGCCCCAAAACAGATGGCTACGGATGAAAGGAAGCAAGAGCTCTTCCAAGAGGGATTGATCGTGCCTATTCGATATATGTTGATGGTGCATACCTTCTCTACTTTTGATCAGTTGGTCGATAAGGCACTCTTGTTAGAAAATTTGAGATATGAGGTAAAGGAGAAGAAGAGGAAGATGAACTCTCAGAGACAGATGCAGTCCGATCGCAACACCTGTTTCCGTCTTGCTCAGCAGAATGAGGAGCAGAGTCATCCAGTCCACAAGTTTGGCCCCTCCAACTAAGCCCAAGCCCCACAGATCAGCTATCGGCCACAACTTGGTAACTGTCAAGCATCAGTTCAGCAAGCGCTAGAGCCTTCACAGAGTAATCCCAGTCGTGCAAGTGCTCTATGTACCAAGGTGTGTTCATGTTGTAAGCAAAAGGGACATATCATTAGTAAATGCCCAAAGAAGTATCCGCGTTTGTTTGGTAGGAACGACCAAAGGCAAGCTGTAGTGCAGCCTCAAGCTGAAAGCCCTGCTCAGGTCAGCCAGAAGCAATTGAACTCACTACGGGCAAATGCGAATCAAGTAAAGAGTATTACAGTTGCTGAGATCAGAGTAGTATGTGAGTTTCCAGATGTGTTCCCAGATGATTTGCCAGGTTTGCCCCCAGATAGAGATATTGAGTTCCTCATTGAACTTCTACCTGGCACAGCTCCTATTGCTAAGAGGCCATACAGAATGTCAGTTGATGAACTAGCAGAACTTAAGAAACAACTGAGAGAGTTGTTGGATAAGGGTTTCATATGACCTAGTTCATTGCCTTACGGAGCACCGGTTATCTTTGTTGAGAAGAAGGATGGTACACAGAGGATGTGTGTTGATTACAGATCATTGAATGAAGTTACTATCAAGAATAAGTACCCTCTGCCTAGGATCGAGGATCTGTTTGATCAGTTGAAAGGAGCCAAGGTATTCTCCAAGATTGATTTGCGTTCAGGCTATCATCAGTTGAAGATCAGGCCATCCGATATCCAGAAGACAGCCTTCACTACCAGATATGGTTTGTATGAGTATATGGTTATGTCTTTTGGTTTGACTAATGCTCCTGCCTACTTTATGTATTTGATGAACAAGGTGTTCATGGAGTACTTGGATAAGTTCGTGGTAGTATTTATTGATGATATATTGATCTACTCCAAGAATGAAGAGGAACATGAGGAACATTTGAGGCTAGTATTGCAGAAGCTCAGAGAAAATCAGCTCTATGCCAAGTTCAGTAAGTGCGAGTTTTGGCTGAAGGAAGTATCTTTTCTGGGTCATGTCATTACAGATGGTGGAATAAAAGTTGATCCAGGAAAAGTTAGAGATGTTCTGAAATGGGAGCCACCGAAGAGTGTGCCTGAAATCAGGAGTTTTCTGGGATTGGCAGGTTACTACAGGAGATTTATAGAAGGATTCTCTAAAATAGTGAAGCCCCTCACTTCACTGTTAGAGAAAGGAAAAGAATTCAGGTGGTCAGATGCATGTCAAGCTAGTTTTGAAGAGTTGAAGAAAAGGCTAACTACAGCTCCAGTGTTAGTGATGCCTGATATTCATAAGAGTTTTGATATCTACTGCGATGCTTCTCGTCAGGGCCTTGTATGTGTTCTTATGCAAGAGGGACATGTTATTGCTTATGCATCCAAGCAGTTGAGGAAACATGAGTTGAATTATCCTACTCATGATCTAGAGTTAGCAGTAGTGATTCATGCATTGAAGATTTGGAGACACTATATGCTTGGGAACAAGTGCCAGATCTATACTGACCACAAGAGTCTAAAGTATATCTTCACACAGAAAGATCTGAATTTGAGGCAACGTCGTTGGCTAGAATTGATTTAGGATTATGATCTGGAGATACACTACCATCCTGGTAAAGCCAATGTGGTTGCAGATGCTTTGAGCAGGAAGGGTCATGCTAATACCCTCTTGACTCATCAGATGCCAGAAAAGCTGTGTGAAGAGTTTGCACGATTGAACCTTGGATTTGTTGCTCATACAGAAGGAGTGACTATGGAAGTTGAGTCTACTCTTGAGCAGGAAATTTGCCAAGGTCAGCTTAATGATGAGAAGATAAAGGAAATTAAGGATCTTATGGCCATTGGAAAAGCCCCTGATTTTACTGAGGATGCACATGGTACTATTTGGTTCAAGAATAGAATTTGTGTGCCAGATGTGGCACAACTCAGTGATAAGATACTAAGAGAAGCACATGATTCTGCTTACTCTATTCATCCTGGAAGTACCAAGATGTATCAGGATTTGAAAGAAAGGTATTGGTGGTATGGTTTGAAGAGAGATGTTGGTACTCATGTGGCTTTGTGTGATGTGTGCCAGAGAGTTAAGGCTGAACATCAGAGGCCAGCAGGATTGCTTCAACCATTAAAGGTACCTGAATGGAAGTGGGAAGAAATTAGCATGGATTTCATAGTGGGTTTACCCCGTACTCGAGATGGGTATGATTCTATTTGGGTTATTGTGGATCGCTTGACTAAGGTTGCTCATTTCATTCCAGTCAAGACCACATATACCAGTGCCAAGCTAGCTGAGTTGTATATGTCTCACATTGTCCGTCAGCATGGTGTGCCTAAGAAGATAGTATCAGACAGAGGTACTCAGTTCACATCTCGATTTTGGCAGAAGTTGCATGACTCTATAGATACTAAGCTGAATTTCAGTTCTGCCTATCACCCTCAGACAGATGGATGGACAGAAAGGACCAATCAGATTTTGGAGGATATGTTGAGAGCTTATGCTTTGAAACATGGAAGAAATTGGGATAATAGTTTACCTTATGCCGAGTTCTCTTATAACAACAGCTATTAGGCAAGTCTGAAGATGTCACCTTTTGAGGCTTTGTATGGAAGGAAGTGTAGGACTCCATTGTATTGGAGTGAAATAGGAGAAAGTCAGGTGTTTGGTCCAGAGATACTACAAGAAGCAGAAAGACAGGTTCAGATTATCAGAGAGAACCTGAGGACAGCACAGTCTAGATAGAAGAGTGTCGGATACCAATATTAGGGGTATCCAATGACAGCGATTAAAAATAAAAAGCCCTGGCAGCTATCCCTTTCTCTCTGATTTACCTCCACTTGAACGGTACAGCGATGCCCAGTTTTCTCCCTCTTTTTTTTCCTTTCTTGTACATGCATATACGGGCACGTTTTAAATTGGGTGCAGGCACATGCAAGGGCGTCTGCATGTGCGTACACATATCTCTGTCATGCATGGGCAGGTGCATGCCTCTGTCTTGCATCTCTCTCTCTCTCGTACAGCATGGGCAGGCGCATGCCTCTGTCTTGCATCTTTCTCTCTCTCGTACAGCATGGGCAGGTGTTCCCTCGAAGGCTGCTTGACCGGCATGAGAACGGCACAGCGGCACTGCATGGAAACCTGTCGGGCAGTACAGCAGCACGACAAGCTCGCCCGAGGAGTTGCAAGCGCGCCCGGGGAGTTGCGTACTCGCCCGAGGGGTTGCAGGCAGCGCCCGGGGAGTTGCCAGCTCGCCCGAGGAGTGGCAGGCAGCGCCCGACAGGTTGCTCCACCGCCCGACAAGCTGCTCCTTCGCCCGACTACTCTCCGATTCGTCCGAGGGGCCGCTCCTTCGCCCGACAAGAACCACGTCTCGCCCGACAAGCTACGTCCTCGCCCGACGAGACTCCGATTCGCCCGACAAGATCTCCGTCTCCGACTGGTCCGCTCCTTCGCAACGAAGCAACCGCCGGGAAGACCGAAGTACCCGGAGTCAAGCTGCTACACTGTGCCAACCACTCCCTGACGCAACTGGCACCAGCAGGACATGGCTACAGTGCTCGGAAGGACGACGGGCCCCACAGCATGGGCAGGCACTCCTCCCTTTTTCCCGTCTTACCCTTTGACTGTACTCTTTCTCTCACTCTTTACTGGCCCCCCTTGAGCTATAAAAGGGGAGGCCAGGCCTCCTGCGTGAGGGGAGATGGACTCTTTTCCTCCTCTCTCCTGGGCCTCCTACGAGAGGCAGGGAGCCTCTTTTCTCTCCCGAGGAGTACTCTCCCTCGATCTTCTTCTTCCTCCAGCCAGTCACTGGACTGAGCTCGACTCACGCACCAGAGACTTGGGAAACTCTCCCTCTCTCGCCCGCTTGTACCCCCTACTACAAACCAGTGCAAATAACACGAGCAGCACGAACTGGACGTAGGGTATTACACCCCGTGGGTGGCCCGAACCAGTATAAACCCCCGTGTCCTTTTGCACTACCACCCGAGGCCCGACGCGCGCTCCACGATCTTATTATTTGCCGGCGGTAAAGAACCCCGACAGTTGGCGCCCACCGTGGGGCCTTTGCGCGTCACGTCTTTTTACTTGCAGGTCCCGGGTGGCCAACCACGACGACGGTGGCGTCCCCGATGGACGCAACCGCGGCGACGACAACGGCGGCGGCACCGACGGCCGCGACGACGACCACAACGCTGTCAACTGCGGCGACGACAACGGCGGCGGCACCGACGGCCGCGACGACGACCCCAACGCTGTCAACTGCGACGACGACGACGGCGGCGGCACCGGCGGCCGCGACTCCGCCCAACGGGCTGATGGCTCCGGCAGCGTAAACGGCGGCCGCAACTCCGCCAACGACGTCCCCGAGCAGGCGCGCCGACCGAGCTGCAGCAGTCCCGACCAACTCCGCCAACGACGTCCCCGAGCAGGCGCGCCGACCGAGCTGCAGCAGTCCCGACCAACTCCGCCAACGACGTCCCCGAGCAGGCCCACCGACCGAGCTGCAGCAGCCCCGACGTCACCAACAGCGACCGCGACCCCGCCAACGGCAGCATCGACACCACGCGGCCGCGCTCCCGCGGCGCAGCAGTAGTGGGCGACCCTCGCGAGGAACACCGCGGCAGGACGACCGTGCCCGAAGTCCGCAAATGACCTCAACTAACCTGTACCAGCTTTTTGCTTTCATGATCTCGCGCAGGGCCGCCATGGTGAGGCACGCCCCCGAACGAGCGCACGACACAACGACAGAGAGAGCTGCAGCGCCGACCGACGTAATCACGTTGTCTACCAGCTCCGCCCCGACCAGCGCCCGCTCCACCGACCGACCCGACCTCGACTCCAAAGGAGTGCGCGCCCCGACCTCGACTCCGACCGACTCCGACCGACTCGGCCGCGCCTCCAAAGGAGTGCGCGCCCCGACCTCGACTCCGAACGACTCGGCCGCGCCTCCAAAGGAGTGCGCGCCCCGACCTCGACTCCGAACGACTCGGCCGCGCCTCCAAAGGAGTGCGCGCCCCGACCTCGACTCCGACCGACTCGGCCGCGCCTCCAAAGGAGTGCGCGCCCCGACCTCGACTCCGACCGACTCGGCCGCGCCTCCAAAGGAGTGCGCGCCCCGACCTCGACTCCGAACGACTCGGCCGCGCCTCCAAAGGAGTGCGCGCCCCGACCTCGACTCCGAACGACTCGGCCGCGCCTCCAAAGGAGTGCGCGCCCCGACCTCGACTCCGACCGACCCGACCTCGACTCCAAAGGAGTACGCGCGCCCCGACCTCGACTCCGACCGACCCGACCTCGACTCCAAAGGAGTGTGCCGCCCCGACTCGGACGGCTCGCTCGACTCAGCTTCAACGACGAGAAGCTAAAACGGCTAAGTTTTACTACGATCCTTCGTATTTCCACACATTTCCTTTTACAGTCCCGCATGCCTCTTTTGGGTGTCGCTAAAGTACTCGGGTAGCATAGGCCTCATCCGTGAAACCTCGTCCTGCGTGCCGCCTACACCTAAGCCTCCCCGCTGAGCAGTGTAGTCCGCGGTAAGCCGTCCTCTCTGCGAGCAGTGGTCAGTGGGACTAGGAGCTTAAACGTGATGTGCTAACTACCCGAGGAAATACGTAGCCTGATAAAGGCAGGGCGTACGCAACTTTTCGTTGATAACGAGTAAATCCCGACTTCTCGCTTTACGCAACGTTTTTGCATTACGCTGTCTTTTGCAGCTCGGCATGGCAAGTTCAGGTAAGCTTGCAGCAACTCCTACATACAGGGAACGACACCTTTTGTCTCGCCCGACCTCGGCGCACGGGGTCAAGCATACGCACACGATCGATTTCCGAAACGCGCCCTTCGAACTCTCTAAACTAAGCGGCTCCCGCCGGCCCTAACGGCCCCTCGCAGCCCTGCGCTCGGGGGCTGGGCATCGGGACGGACGACTCCGACAGTCGANAGCGGCTCCCGCCGGCCCTAACGACCCCTCGCAGCCCTGCGCTCGGGGGCTGGGCATCGGGACGGACGACTCCGACAGTCGACCTGACAGGTGATTCCAACGGGGGTTCGAAGGCTGGCCCGTCGAAGGGTTCGACAGCCGCCCCCGGTCACCTTGTCGAGCGAGGGGCAGTGAAGGATGGGTCCCAGCGGCCAGTACCCGGGCGCACGAGCGTCATGGGCATCCCGAACTGCGTTCGAGTCTTGATGGCAAGAATGGTCATGGTTTTTCCCCCGAACGGAAAGGCAACGAGCCGCCAAGTCCCAACGAACGGACTCGGTAACTAGATGACCTCGCCACCAAGAATCTGAAGCTGGCCACCAGCTGGTCCGATCGGAACCCCTCGACCGGGATGCCGTGGCTTCACTCGAACTGGCCCGTTATTAGCTCACACGGACACCGCATTTTCGGCCAACGAGGCAAAAATGCGGCTCGGTCCGGCCCCTCCACCTCTTACGAAAAAAAGAGATGCATGAGGGGTTACGACGTAAGGAAAAACGCAAAAAGACGAAACGGATCCCCGTCCGGATCCCGGTCTCGGGATACACACGGGGGTCGAAATCGCTAACAGAGACCAGCAGCGCGGTCGCATAATTTGCAACGAATCACCGCACAAATGCCATAAACCTGCGAGCAAGTGTACCACTCGCCCACAGGCTCGGGGGCTACACCCGGCGGGTGCGCTCGCGCGCCCCCACCCGAAATTTCACCGCTTCCTCGACATCTCAATAAATCCAGCCCGCGACCGAGTCTGCGACTCGCTCCCAGGCTCGGGGGCTACTGTCGGATACCAATATTAGGGGTATCCAATGACAGCGATTAAAAATAAAAAGCCCCGGCAGCTATCCCTTTCCCTCTGATTTACCTCCACCGGAACAAATCAGCAGCGACGATTATTTTTTCCCTCTCCTGTGCACATATGAATACTGTATGGAAGTGCATACATACGCGCATGCCTGTACGTGCATGCCAACTTCCAATCAAAGCATGGCATTTCTATCTTTATTTTTGTGAAGGAAAACGGCCAAAATGCAAATGACATGCAAGCTCGAGAGCTTTTTGCATGCAAGCTCGAGAGCTTTTGCATGCATGCAAGCCCGAGTGCTTTCTTGCTTCGCTCGACTGGTTTCAGCTATCGCCCGACAGGTTGCTCCACCGCCCGACAAGCTGCTCCTTCGCCCGACAAGAACCACGTCTCGCCCGACAAGCTGCTCCTTCGCCCGACAAGAACCACGTCTCGCCCGACAAGCTGCTCCATCGCCCGACGAGACTCCGATTCGCCCGACAAGATCTCCGTCTCCGACTAGTTCGCTCCTTCGCAACGAAGCAACCACCGGGAAGACTGAAGTACCCGGAGTCAAGCTGCTACACTGTGCCAACCACTCCCTGACGCAACTGACACCAGCAGGGCATGGCTACAGTGCTCGGAAGGACGGCGGGCCCCGCGGCATGGGCAGGCGCGCCTCCTTTTTTCCCGTTTTACCCTTTGACTGTACTTCTTCTTCTTCTTTACTGGCTCCCCTTGAGCTATAAAAGGGGAGGCCAGGCCTCCTGCGTGGGGCAAGAGATCGACTCTTTTCCTCTTCTCTCCCGGGCCTCTACGGGAGGCAGGGAGCCTCTCTTCTCTCCCGAGGAGTTCTCTCCCTCGACTTTCTTCTTCCTCCAGCCGGTCACTGGACTGAGCTCGATTCGCACTCCAGAGACTTGGGAGCTAGTCCCTCTCTCGCCCTTTTTGTACCCCCTACTACAAACCAGTGCAAATAACACGAGCAGCACGAACTGGACGTAGGGTCTTACACCCCAGGGGTGGCCCGAACCAGTATAAACCCCCGTGTCCTTTTGCACTACCACCCGAGGCCCGACGCGCTCTCCACGATCCTATTATTTGCCGGCGGTAAAGAACCCCGACAGCAATAAAGTTGGGGAAGAGTACCAGACTTTATGTAGAGCTTTTATTTGGTGGATGGATAAATGTCATGCTTACTTCCAGAGTAGAAGTGAAACATGTATATGGTGGAGTGTGCGTGATCTTGGCTTTAAAAGCATGAAGTAAATCTCTAAAAATCTCATTGACCTTGACAACACTCAATGCAAAAGCAAGTAGCTCATGTAGGATTTTTAAACAATATGGGCTTTGGTAGGAATGTGAATCACCATAAGGAACTCTTTTTATTTTATTTTTAAAAGAAAACTCCGGTTATCAAGTCTTGCTTGGTATAAGCCTTAAGGTAACTCAAGTCTTATCATATTATAGCCAACAACAACCTAGACTAGAGCTTGCATATGCTATCCACAGATAGACAAGACAACAGAAAAGATCATGCTCAACCAGCAAACTCAAAGCTTAGAAAAATAGCAGGTTGAAACATAGGTACAAGAGAGAAATAAGAGCAACTATTCATCATATCCATAGATAAAAGATTTAAGCATAGACTCAAAACATTAAGGGACTAACCTAAATAGCTCTCATCTACTAATTTTATTCAAAAGAAAATTTTATTAGTAATACTTACCTTAACTTACCTGATTGGGGGTCCTCCCCCAAGCTTGTTTTGTTGACACCGATGTACCTGTCGGCGCAGGACTCGTATTTTACGTCGTCGAGCGATGACGCCTCTGTTGTAAGATTCAACTTGATGAAGCAGCATCTAACCATGGAGATGAGAATACAGATGATTTAACCTGCCATACCTGTTTTACCTTTTTCTGGCGGTCGACAGCTTGCTCCGGTGTTTTCTTCTCCCATGCTTTCGCACCTCGTATAGTCTTCTTGTTCTTTGCATGATACCGGATGGGGAATTCCTTCTCCCAAAACTTCTACATAAACTTTGTCAAGCTGTCCTTTTCTGGAGGTGTGACCTCCACTTCCTTGACGTTCTGACTGTTCCTCCCATACTTGATCTTGATCATGGAGCATTGCTCCACCTTCGGCCTGAACGCAAACTTCTCCTTCTTGCCATTAATGTGAAGCTGGATTTCTCCAGCACCCACATTCATGTGAGCGTCTGCTGTGCTCAAGAAGGGTCGCCCAAGGATGAGCGACGAGTTGTTGCTCACGCCCATATCCAGTACCACGAAGTCGACAGGGACAAAGCAATCCCGGATGCGCACCGGAATGTCCTCGGCTATCCCCTTCGGGTAGCGGACCGTGGAGTCGGCCAGCTGTAGTCTCATGGGAGTAGGGGACAAAGTAGTATAATTTAAGCAGTCAAACACTACCTTTGGCATGACGCTGACACTTGCCCCCAGATCACAGAGTGTGTGCTCGAAATGTTGTGTCCCGATTGTGCATGTGATGGTGGGACATCCTGGATCCTTCTTCTTTTCCGGGACCTTGTTCAGAATGGCAGCACTGCACTCCTCAGTCAACTTTACGACCTCGGTACTTGGGAGTGGATGTTTGTTGTTGAGTATGTCCTTCAAGTACTTCGCATAGGTCGGTACCTACATAGAATCCAGCAATGGCACATGTATGTTTAACTTTTGAATAACTTCTACGAACCTGGCAAATTGCTCGTCCGCGGATGGCTTCTTTTGACGTTGCGGGAATGGCAAAACGTTGGAGTCGTAGAACTCATGCGGCGCAGTTTGTCCAGCTGGTGCCAGCTCGGCTTCAGGCTCTTCCCTTTCTTCTGGGATCTCCTTCCTCAGTGCAGCTGCCTTCCCTGCATGGTTAGTTGGGACTGGATCCCGAGTAGCCTTACCGCTCCTCATGGAAACAGCCTTAACATTTTCAAAGGAGGAATCCGGTTGCCCAGGAATTCTCCCCTTATCACCAGAAGGAACAGCGGCGGCAAGCTGAGCTAGCTGGGTTTCTAGCATTTTGTTAAAGCTCAGCTAGCTCTGGAAGGTGGAGGACAAACTTTCTATCTTAGAATTTATGCCCTCCAGAGCCTTATCATTAGCAGCAAGCCTCTTAGAGATAGATTCATTAATCTTGACCTGACCAAGGACAAGATATTTAAGGGAAGGTTGGTTACAGAAAGAGTTATTGTTGTTACCTCCCTGGTAAAATGGGCGTTGTTAGTTCCAGTTTCCTTGAGGCCGGTACCCATTGTTGCCGTTTACGAACTGTACCTCCTCTTGAGTCTCGGGGCAGTTGTTCCCCAAGTTGCCGGTTTCTCCACAGACTTCACACGTCATGTGTGAGTCCAGTGGCCCTTCAGTGTCGGCGCCCCCTTCCTTAGTGCGGTCATCAAGGCGCTTCATGATGAGGTCCATCTTGGCGGCCAGCATGTCCACCTCCTTCGCGGTGTGCATACAGCGTTTGCACCCTTGAAGACGGTCGTTATTCCAAGATTGGTTTGACACTATCTTTTCGATGAGCAGCTTAGCGGCGGCCACGGTCAAGGAGAGGAATGTCCCTCCAGCAGCAGCATCCATGTGTTCACGGGTGGTCTGAGACAACCTATGATAGAAGTTCTGGAGCAGCAGCCATTCTTGCATACCGTGGTGGGGGCATGCAAGAATGTAGTCCTGGAAGTGATCCCACGCCTCTGGGACAGTCTCTCCAGACTCTTGCTGGAAGCTAGAGATTCTCCCCCGAAGGGCATTGGTTTTCCCAGTGGGGAAGAATTTAGCCAAGAATGCATTGGAGTATTTGGTCCACGTTTTCACCGCCTCCCGGTTGGAGTAGAACCATTGTTTGGCTCTTCCCAACAGCGAGAACGGGAACAAGCGGAGCCTGATGGCCTCTTATTCGACTCCTCGGATGGTGATAGTACTGCACACCTCCAGGAAATGCTGCAGGTGAGCACTAGCGTCTTCATTGGCCTTCCCACAGAAGGGACTGGCCTGCACCATGTTGATCAGCGAGGCCTTGAGCTCAAAAGCATGGTCCCCCATGGCCACTTCCGGACCCGTAGGGATCTAGGCAGCGGACGGGGCGGAGTAGTCGCGAATCGTCCTGTCGGCCAAGGCTCCTTCTGGTTGGGGTGCTACGGGAATGGGTTCTTCTCCTTGGTTGGAGGATTCTTCGATGACTGGTTCGGTCTCTGACAAGAACACCTGAGGGATTACGACATGAGAACGTACCCTCCTTCCTATGGTATTTGGGTTCTCGACGTAGTTAGATGGTAATTGGAAACCAGTCATACACTACCCTATTTCACATCACAGAGAAACAGAGCAAAAGGGTAAACCTGCTAGATTATTGGCAATTAATCATGTTGCATTAAATACATGAATGATCAAAACTCTTTAACCATTACTTTCTCTGGCAACGGCGCCAGAAATGCTTGTTGGTATTTCTTAGCATCACCAGAGTAATGATAGTACTAGAGATACTTCATCGTAAATCTAGACGTTACAGATATTCTGCAAGCGCATAGAAGTATGTTGTAGCATTTCACCCAAGAGTATTCCAGAGTATCGTTATTTATTTATCCGCAGGGAAATTGTTTAGTTAAAGAGAGGTGTCATCCAATGCATTTACTTACAACAACATTAATGTACCATAATCTAAGGAGGGGTAAATGATATAGAAGTGAATGGGTAATGTGACATACAGAAGTTCATTGCTCATCATTAAGGTAGTCTTAGTTAGTCATAGTACATTAGTAAAGATTACAAAGGATTCGTTAGCATCATATATATGGGACTTGGATATACTACAATACCCTATACAGGCTCATTCAATGATTATATGCAAGAGGACATATCGAGGTATCCAGTGGTTCCACTCCCGAACGTGGAGGATTACAAAGGACGGACATGGCTGTCACCACCTGCCGCCTACCTCTACTAATCCGTGGTGCAGTGGTACCCTCAACAGTATTCCGTATTCCAAACACCATGCTTGCAATATGAAATACAACTCTATCTATCACGTTAATAAATAGAGCAACCATAAAGCACATTGAGCCAATGTCATAGCATATCTTCACTTGAACATGGTGCAAGACATAAGTAGTATATACTAAGTGGATAAGGTATAACTGAGGCATACAACATAAGTATGAAGGTATTTCCATTAAGTTCAGAGTATTACAAGTAAGTAAAAGAATACAAGAACTGAACTCTAGAACTTACCAAGACTGCTCCGGAAGCCTTCAGAAGATCTAATACTATGACTATCACTACTAAGACTAAGACTAAGCTTGTAGCTAGGCCTGTTCATGGTCCGGGTTAGACGGTTTCTGGGCAAAAACCAACCCAGCCCGTAAAGGATGCTGCCTCGGCGGTTCGGAACCCACGGGTTAGACGGTTTCAATGGAAATCGGCGAGCAGCAGCCATGCGAGAGGCCGGGAGTCTGAGGCTTCCATTCGCGGCACCGAAGTTAATCAAAAAGCGCAAAACCGAACTCTGCAGTGGCCACCGCACGAGCAGGGAGTGGCCTTGGCGGCATGCCGCAGCTGGCACAAGCACAAAAGGGGCTCGCCGGCAATGAGAAGAATAGCGGCGCGACAGCGTACGGGAGGTAGGGTAGCGGCATGGTTGGTTGGGGTGTGGGCTCGGCGCTTCCCAGGCAGCAGCAGAAGCCGTGTCGAGGCGGTGGCGTGGTGCTTGCTCCGGCGAGCGGCGGAGCCGAGTGAGCAGAGCGGCTAGCACAGGGGCACCAGGTGGACGAGAAGAATCTCACCATGGTGCCGGACGGCGAGGAAAATGGCCGAAGGAGAGGTGTCAGCGTGGTGGTTGGCGAGCGGCCGCAACCGCGGAATCTGCTGCTCGTGTTTGCGTAAGGGCGTAGAGAAGGAAGTGGTGTCGCTGTGGAAGGGAGGCATTGAGGAGCGGCGGTGCGGTGACCGGCGGCGAACAATGCTCCCGCATTGGTGAGTTGCCGTCCACCAGCAGCGCTGCCGTACTTGGCCAATTGCGAGATGTGATTTTTCCAGGTAGTGACCGTTGTGAACACCTCATTGCGTCAAGCTCTCGCCGGCGGCGTCAACAAGTTCCTCAATGCCTTGATGGCGAGCTCGAGAGGGGGAAGGTGGAGGCTGTCGTCTCAACGCTGATGAGGGCAGGCTAGGCTGGCGCCGAGCTACGGCAGAGGGAGCTGGAGCTCAAGAGCACCGCGGCGGGTCCTGCCTCAACGTCGAGCAGCTCGTCAACCACGTCCAGTCTGTGTAGCTGCTGGATTTGCTGTACAGTTATAGCAACATATGCAACCATGTCGGCGGATGCATAGACGCTGCAGCTGTCCTATGGTGGCCAGGACGCCTGCTGATCGAAGTCGAGGCCGAGATCCGTAACTCCGTGATGATAAACATGAGAAGCTAGTTATTAGACGGGTTAGCTGGTCTCGAACCAGCTTAGCCCAACCCGTAGGAACCAGACTATCTGGTTTGCTCTGGTCTGGTTCCACGGTTTTGCCGGGGTTAGACCAACCCATGAACAGGGCTACTTGTAGCAAAGGAGAGCTCTTCTTCTGGTGTGTGTTTGAGTACGGCGCCCCTTGCAGGTATTTATAGCATCACATAGGCGGTTAGAGCCGGCCAGAGGCGGTTGAGGCCGTTTGGAGGTGGGCCCAGGTCGGCCGAAGTCCCCAGATCGGCCGACCCTTGGATCCACCGTCTTCAGCATTGCTCGGCTCAGATGTAATCTCCAAGGCGGTTTACAGTTGCAGGTCAAAGGAGGGCCGAGTCGGGCGCACGGGAAGGTCGGCCGATCTAGGGGGGTCGGCCGACTCTCCACAACCTCCTCTAGGGCCCATCTTCCTCTGGGAGACTTACTTGTGGGTCCTGAGGTCGGTTCCAGGTGGGTTCTATCGGTTTGGGTACACTTAGCTTTGGTTGTGGGCCCTTCAATCCATGGGATAGACACATGGCTCATCTTTCACCATTAACTTCAACCGACCATGAATCAGCATTCACGATCATTCCATAGTGTGCTTCTTGACCTGTGTGGAGAATGGGCTCGATTGGGGTCCAGGCCAGGTCGCCCGACCTAGCCAGGTCGGCCGACCTGGGCCTTTGCCCAATTTCGTCCATCTTTTGCACCTTAGTCCTTTACTCAAATATATTCTAGATATGCATGGTATAACATTATTTAAATAATTATGTCTAAGCTATGTCTTGATCTTTATTGGTTTTCTGAGCCTATTGACGGTCGGATTTTCCGTTATCAGGACCGTCAACACATCTTCCATTCCAAATTTCTTCAATAAATCCTTCACATATTTAGATTGGCTCACAAATGTGCCATCCCTCAATTGCTTGATTTGAAGGCCAAGAAAGAAACTCAATTCACCAATCATAGACATTTCAAATTCCTTGGACATCATTTTACCAAATTCCTCACAAAAGACTTGGCTAGTAGACCCAAAAATGATATCATCAACATAAATTTGACAAATGAATAAATCTTTACCAATAGTCTTAGTGAACAATGTAGTGTCAACCTTACCAATCTTGAAGCTTTTTTAAATAAGAAAATCTCTAAGCCTTTCATACCATGCTCGAGGAGCTTGTTTGAGACCATAAAGAGCCTTAGAGAGCTTATACACATGATTTGGCTTCTTGGGATCTTCATAACTAGGGGGTTGCTCAACATACACTAATTCACTAATCTTACCATTCAAGAAAGCGCTTTTGACATCCATTTGATATAACTTTATGTTATGAGAGCATGCAAAGGCAAGAAGAATTCTTATAGCTTCTAATCTAGAAACGGGAGCAAAGGTTTCACCGAAATCCAAACCTACAACTTGTGTATAACCTTGTGCTACCAATCTTGCCATGTTTCTCACCACAATGCCATCTTCATTTTGCTTGTTCCTAAAAACCCATTTAGTACCAATGACATTGTAATTCCTTGGCCTTTCAACCAATTCCCAAACTTGATTCCGGGTGAAATTATTCAATTCTTCATGCATGGCATTCATCCAATCTGGATCACTCAATTCTTCATCTACATGGTTAGGCTCAATAGAGTATACAAAAGAATAATGTTCACAAAATGAAGTAACATGAGATCGAGTTTGGACACCCTTACTAATATCACCAACAATTTGATCCATAGGATGATCCTTTGCAATAGCATGATGAATTCTTGGTGCAACAATAGGCTCTTGTGTTCGTGTGGAAGATGAAGTAGTAGGAGATACCAATTGATCTTGAGCTTGAGAATCATTCACATTTCCATCTACATCAATTGGTTGATTTTGATCACATGGAGTAGACCCTTAAGGAGATATTATTGTCATCATCTTCATCTTCTTCTTTTGGCTTGATATCACCAATTGACATACCCTTGATAGCTTGTCTCAAGCCTTCATCTCTCACGTCTTCTAGATTTTCCTTCTCATCATGAGAGCCATTTGTTTCATCAAAATCAACATCACATGATTCTTCAACAATACCAAGAGACTTGTTGTAAACCCGATAAGCCTTGCTACAAGATGAATATCCAAGAAGAAATCCTTCATCACTCTTGCTTTGAAATTTTGATAGCCTTGTGCCTTTCCTCAATATATAGCACTTGCATCCAAAAACCCAAAAATAAGAGATATTTGGCTTTCTTCCAATGAGCAGCTCATATGGAGTTTTCAACAAGAGTCTATGACAATAAGCCTATTTGAAGCATGACAAGCGGTGTTGATTACTTTCGCCCAAAAACTATCTGAAACATTATATTCCGAGAGCATTGATCTTGCCATATCAATCAAGGTTCTATTCTTTCTCTCAACAAGACCATTTTATTGTGGGGTATACTTGGTTGAAAATTCATGCTTGATCCCCTTTTCATCATACAATACATCAACTGTTGTATTCTTGAACTCGGAGCCATTATCACTTCTCATGTTCTTGATCTTCTTCTCAAATTCATTTTCATCCCTTATCATGAATTTCTTGAGAATATCATATGTATTGTCCTTGTCATGAAGAAAGAATACCCAAGTATATCTAGTATAATCATCCACAATAACTAGGCAATAACAATTTTCACCAATGCTTCTATAAGTAGTAGGACCAAATAAATCCATATGCAATAATTCCAATGGCCTCTTTGTTGACATGATACTTTTGGATGAATGAGAGCTAGGCACTTGCTTTCCGGCTTGACAAGCACTACATAATTTATCTTTCTCAAATTTCACATCCTTCAATCCAACAACTAGATCATATTTCAATAACCGGTTGAGTTGCTTCATACCAACATAAGCAAGCCTTCTATGCCATAACCAACCCAAAGAGGACTTGGAGAATAAACAAGTTGACAAGTTGGCATGGTTTGAAGAGAAATCCACAAGATGTAAGCTCTCATGCTAAAACCCTTGAAAATGCAATCATCTCCATTCAATCTAGTTACTTCTACACCATCACTAGTAAAAATGCACTTGAAACCAAGATCACATATTGAGATACCGACAATATGTTGAAATTGAGAGAATCAACTAACAACACATTAGAGATGGAGTGATCATTGGAGATAGCAATTTTACCCAATCCTTTCACTTCACCCTTGCTATTGTCATCAAAAGTGATATTGTCATAACCGGCGGCTTCTTCATCAATGGAAGTGAACATATTTTCATCACTGGTCATAGGTTGAGTGCACCCACTATCAAGTACCCAATGTCTTCCATCGACCTTGTAATTTACCTACAAATACAATTAAGATCTTTTAGGTACCCAAATTTTCTTGGGTCCTTGCAAGTTAGTAACCAAGACTTTAGGCACCCAAACGGCCTTCTTCTTATCAATACCAAGAGATATGCCTACATATTTAGCACATATTTTACCCTTAGTATCTCTAGTAAGAACATAATGTGAATCATAAGCATTTGAGGATATAACACTCTTCTCATGGAAATCCTCTTCCAAATGACCAACTCTCTTGCACCTTTCACAAAATTTCCCTTCATTCTTGACAAACATAGTTTTGCAAGGAGCAAAGGCTTGCTTCCCTTGCTTGTGAACATAGCCAAAACCTTCATAGTTCACCGAAAATCTTTGCTCGTCCCAACATTGCCACAATTGGCTTTGGCTTCCAAGCCATTTGTTGAGATCCTTGTTGAGACAACAAATTTCTTCTCTCATGATGTGCTCCATGACAAGAAAACCATCACAAGAAATTCCATCATTTTTGAAGCAAGTGTCACTTGAGCTACAAGATGGGGTAGTTGAACTAGAGCAACAAGGTATATCATCAATTATATCACAACTTGAAAGTGCATCTAGGGCCTCAAGTGGATTTTGGTGAATTGAGTGACAAAACGATTAAAGGACTAACTTGTTTGTTTAAGTGCATGAGCAGGGATTTATTCTTATAATTCATTTACAGTTTATATGCTCATGATATGTATGTGTTTATTAATCAAAGCAAGCAAGTATGATCCCATAATTTCTAGAATGTTGAAAATGGCATGTCATTGGTATTCATGATGGAGACATAGTTCTATGGTTTATATATGGTCTCTAATTGCTTAAGATGGACAGTCATTAAAATATTGGGATGATAGTTTCAAAGAAGTATGCTTGGATCATTATTGGTCTCATGCCAAGGATGGTCTTTGGACAAGGCATGAGACACTATCACTATGATGAAGATAGAGATTCATGGATCAGTTGAGAAAAGAAGAATTATTGCATAAGATTGGATATTGCAATAAGATTGGAGAGTGCAAGACTTCATGTATGTATGATAAAAATGACATGAGCATATGTGTTACATATTGGTCTTCAATTGGAAGCTTGCATTATGTGGGATATTCTTTGTCAATCAAGAACAAGCATTTGAAGATTCTTTCAAGTGGAATTCATTCAAAGGCAAAGCAAAGTCGACTTGATGATACAAGGGTAAGTGATGAAGAAGCAAATCGAGATGACTAGAGCGAGGGACTAAGCAAGCTAAGGTGCAAATTGCTAGGGTGAAGCATCTAGTATCCGGGGTGTGTTCGAAGTATCATATCCAAGTCTCATCAAGAAAAGCAATGCAATGCATATATGTTATGATTGATAAAGAGGGTGACCTAAGGATTAAAGTGAACTCAAATATAAGTTATGGAAAATCCTAAGTCACTAGCTCAAGGTGGATATGCTCAGTTGAAGATACAATGTTGAAAAACCCTCAAAGAAGTGATTGATCAAGTAATGGCATGATCATTGACATACAAGCTCAAGTAGTTGAATTATGATTTATCTTATGTCTTGAGTGTAGGTATGCCGTACTATCAAGAGGGATGCAACATTGGTTGAATGACAATCTCCAAAAGTGCTCAAGTGAACCCTTGTGAGTTTAACCATGAGAGATTCTAACTTAGTGGGGGTTCCCTGGGTAAACCGGTTTTACCGGTTTTGGGAACCGGTTAAACCAGTTTATGTGGCCTGAGCGTCTAACGGCTAGTTTGTTTGAAATCCGGTGAAACCGGTTTTGGTAACCGGTGAAACCGGTTTTCTCTGACAGAAAAACGGCTAGTTTTTGGTGGGATGGGTATTTATACCCATGAGCTCCTCACTGAGGGGCTGCTGGTTCTTTGGCGTCCCTTGCACATCCCTGAGGTCAGCTGAGCTCTCCCCAACCTCTCTTTGTGAGATTTGAGCAATTCTTGTGAGATTCTTGAGTTGGGTTGAGAGAGTGACTTGTGTGTGAGCATTGGAGAGCAATCCATTCCTTGAGCACTTGTGGTTTCGTCGATCAGCTGTTGAAGCATTTGTTACTCTTGGAGGTTCTTCCTCCTAGACGGCTAGGCGTCGCCCGGTGAGCTACTAAAGTGTGTGGTAAGCCACGTGAAATTTGTTTGTGCAGGTTGGTCTTGCCTCCTTCGTGGGAAAAGATCGAATTAGTGGAATCGAGGAGATAGCTTGACCTAAGTGGTGGTCGCATAAGCTTCCTCAACGGAGAGTAGGATTCACCGTGCCTTGGTGGCTGCTTAGTGCAAGCGGTGAATCCAAACTTCGGGAGAAAAATCTCTTGTCTCTTGGTTTGAGCTCTTTCCTCAATTTGTCTTTTCTAGCATATTACTTGTGCTTCCGCTTCGATCTACTTTGGTGCGCTTGAGCTGTGTGTAGGAGCTTCATTGGAACACTTGGAAACATCCCTGGAAGCTTCACACCATTTGTGGTTTGTGCTAGAATTCGTAGAGGGGCAAATTACATTTGTTGGTGCAATCTGTGTAGAACCGGTTTTACCGGTTTGCCAAACCGGTAATACCGGTTTTGGTGCTGACAGTTGGAATTAGTTTTTGTAAATCGCAGATTCGCCTATTCACCCCCCTCTAGGCGACATCAAGGTCCTTTCACAACTAACACCAATGCTAACTTTAGCTTTCTTGGTCTCTTGTGCAAGAAGTGAGTTATGAGCTTCCTCAAGCCTCACATGAGTTTCCTTAAGATTCTCATGAGAAGTCTTTAGCTCCTCATAGGATTCTTGAAGAGATTTGAGTTTTCTCTTCAAGTCCTTCATCTACTCGGTCTTCTTGCACATGAGATCATCGGTCATATTTAGCATACTCACAAGAATATTCAATATTATTGTTGGAGATTGGCCCACCAAGAAACACCTTTGATAGATTTGAAGTATACTAACGCACATTTGCCTTCGTTTTGGTAGAGGGCAGAGCGTTTGCCTTTGTACACAGGAATGACTACAGGAGTGCCTTCGGTCCCTGACCAGGGGGAACACAGAAATATGACTTTTGGGCGGCGTAAACGACTAACCGCCGAACACGAAGGCAGCCCCAAGTACTCATGCTGATGAGTATGCTATGAACTGCTTCGTTTGGTATTTTGACAGGTCATAAGGAGCATCTTAGCTTCGAAGGTCGGCAGAGAGAGAGCACCATCGCCCAGTCGCCAGATCAATCGACGAAGGCAGTTAGATCCACCTGCACGACTACGAAGCCAGGGTGGACCGGGTCCAAACCGAGTCCAACACGGTGTATTTGGTCCATGCTTTCACACCTTGAAATGTAAATATACCATTGTGTCCCTGGATTATCCAAGTTGTATAGTCTAGAAGGTGATGCCTAGTTTTCAGGGGCATAAGAGGAATGTAAAGATGTCTCCTGACCTCCCTATAAAAGGAGGTCCTCCACCAACGTGTAAAGGGCTGATTCCTGAGAATACTGTTGATGAGTAGTATATTGTTGCTTATCTCTATTTCTCAGTCTTAGCTATTGTTTGGTCATATTGGCTTCGGCTATATCCCAACAATTGGTGCCCACCGTCTGTGCTGTGCACGAAGAAAACCCATGAACACCACCATGCCACAAGCAAAAAGAGTACCAAAAAACCCAAGAAATAGTATCGAAGACACAACCTCAACTAGCGAAGCCGAAGCCCAAGCCATAATTCCACCAAATACTACACAACCTATAACCGAAGCCGTCATCGAGGAGTAGGAAGATGATGAAGACACACTCACAACTGAAGACAAGCTGCGCAGGATGGAGGAAAGGCTCCGCCTTCGGCGCCTAGAGCAGCAAAAACAACTCGAAGCCGCTCAAATTGAGCTGCAGCAGCAAATGCAAGAAGAAGAGGAAGAACAACAGCACGAATTACTACAAATCAAGCAACAGTTGGAAGAACTGAGACAAGTGAAGCAGAGAAGATTGAACACCACAAACTCCAGAGCCGCCAAGCTCCGTGCAGAGCTTTAGAAAGCCAAGAAACAAGTCGCTGAGTTACAAACCGAGCTCAATGAGCCAATTGCCTTCACTGACGCTGGAACAAATCGTGTTTCCACATCGGGAACCGGATTGCAAATGCTGTACACTCGTCCCATTGATCACACTTGTCCCCTATCAGAAGCTCTACAGCTGGCAAGATGGCCGTCTAAGTACAAACCCATAACTCCGCCAAGATACAACAGCCTCACTGACCCTAAGCAATTCATTATGAGCTACGAAGCTGCAATAGCTTCAGCAGGAGGAGATGATGTGGTACTGGCAAAATCTTTCACCATCGTCTGTGATGGCACCGCAATGAATTGGTACACGAAACTGCCAGGCTTATCAATCAATAGCTGGTATGATTTGAAAAGAGAGCTGATCAAGAATTTCAGCATCATGGGAGACCAAACACTCTCATATGCAGAGTTGACTATACACCAACAGCGGAAGGAACCACTAGAAGATTACTTTCGCAGGTTCGTATGCTTAAGAGATCAAGCTCCCCATATTCCCGACGAAGCCGCCAGATTTGCAGCTATTCAAGGGCTTCACGCAGGCCCATTTGCACAACATATTGCAAAGGAAACGCCAGCCACACTTGGAGATCTATATGAGGAATTCAAGAAATACTGTCGATCCGACAATGACAATCGAAGGCGAATTGCCAGAGAAGCTGTTATGAAAAACCAGTATGAAACCCTGTGGGATATGGGTACCCCTGGGCCCACTACCGACAGGGTAGACAGTTGGCCCAGGCCCACGTCTGATAGCGATGTGGGCCGACCCCAGGCCGGACCACGAGGATCCTTGGGCTTGATGGACAAGATTGATGAAGACTTAGCCCGCAAGGCACTTGGCGGGATACTCGGATCTCGCCCAAGGATCACGGAGATTATGGTACAACCGACTCGGATTACTTTCCTAGCTGAAGCCTGATAATGATTAGAGATAACCGACTTGTAAACCCTAGGCCGTCAGCCTATATAAGGCGGCCTAGGTCGACCCCTCCATTCATTCAACTCTTAGCCACCAGATCCCTGATTGTAACCACAAACTCGCCGTTGTTCTCTGGAACTTCGCCGAGCAGAATAATACAACACCACCGAGCACAGGACGTAGGGTATTATACCTCCAGGTAGCCCGAACCTGTATAATCCCTGTGCCCCTGTGTTACCTCGAGCTCCCTAGTCCTGCGATTGCCCTTTGCCTACAAATCTACCATCTGGGTACCCTCGGGTGGACTGCCGAACCAAACCTCCGACAGTTGGCGCGCCAGGTAGGGGTAATCGTGGGGCATTACAGCTAGCTCGATGGCGGATCGTCGCTCCGTCATCTTCCCCGACTTCGTCAAGGACTACCCCATGCATCTCGAGGGCGTCAGCTTCATAGCTGAATCCACTCCGCCACCTCCGACTCCACCACGTCGCCTGACGCCGGTACACCAACCAGCTCCGCGCTGACCGCTTTGCCGATCTCGATGTCGGTCATCGACCCGCTTCAGCAGCGCCTCGATGCGATCACCATCAATGACCAGGCTCCGGACCTGACCACTCGCCGGAGAATCCCGCCCCCGGGCGAGCTCCTTGCAGGGCTAGATTGTGTCCAAGACACCATCGCTGAGTGCATCGCCATGTCGAAGGAGGCTCCGCGCCAACCTCGCGACTCGCTCCCTCTGGGGCTGCGCAATGCTTCTACAATCTACTCAGCTCAACTCCAGATGGACATGTCTCAGATCGGATCTGAGATCCCACCCAAGCCCACCCAGTCCTCGGACCGCGAGGAGTTCTAGTTCACTACGACTGTGCTTCTGCCGGCTCCTACCGACACAACCAATGACTCCAGCTACGCCACACCTCCGGGGCGTGAGGTCTTCGTATCTGAGGACTCGGCCACTCTGGATGGGGAAACCAACCTGGCCAGAGACTGCCATCATGAGCGGAACGCTGACCGAGCTCGTATGTGCAATGAAGGGATCCCACCGCCCCAGCAGCTGTCGGGGATGCTGCAGCCGCTGAAGAAATCCCCCCGGCAGCTCCACCAAGGCAACAGCCCCAGCCCAGGGGTCCTCACGGCGTTGAGCCCCAGAATCTCGACTGCGCATTCGCCCGAGTACCCTTTCATACGCCTCAGGCCAACATCGCAGCTGCGTATGCCGAGTTGGACCATATACCCGACATCCCCGAGGTGCAACACTTGCTTGGCGGCCGCTCAAGAACAAGTTGAGCGATCGTACCGTGCCAGATACCAATCTGGGCGGACCAACTCGGCTCGCTCCGCAAGCTACCGTTCTGCTCATAGCAGATCGGATCGGGATCGGCCCTGCCAGAGGAACCCCCCACTACCTATCGTCGAAGAAGAGGTGGCCCAGAACCACCATGAAGAAGAAGAGGAGGAGCGGCGTAACACACGCAACGTGGACCACCGCCACGACCGCTACCAAGACCAACGCGACAGGCGCCAACGGCACCACCAACCCGACGATCCCCGCGATCGCCTGAGGGACTACGCCCGCGACATCCGCGCTGACCTCGACGCTCGGCACCGAGAGCGTGATGCAGCCGAGCTCGAGCGCCGCGAGCGGTATGACCGGGACTACGGCCGACCCAATCGCCAGCCGGTGGGGGAGGCAGGCGATGCTGCAGCTGAAGAGGATGAGCGCCGCGTCGTTCATGAGCTCATGAAGCGTGAGCAGTACGATGCACAGTACAGCCCCCCGCGGGACGATCGCCGCCAACGACGAGATGATGCTCGGCCCCGAGCCGACTAAGTCTGACCTCCCCGCCGAGACCATCACAACGATGAGGAGGACGTGTTCGATGGTTTCGCCGCTTTCTCCGCCCGACTCCACGCCATCCGTTAGCCCGAGTCTTTCAAGCCAGCCCGCATCGAGAAGTTCGACGGTCGCTCTGACCCCAAGCTCTGGCTCAAAACATACCATACAGCAGTCAAAGCTGTTCATGGATCCAACGATCAAGCCGCTGCCTACTTCCCGGTGATGTTAGGCAAGGAGGCACTGCTATGGCTCGAGGGCATCCCTCGGGACACCATTGACAGCTGGGCAGACCTCTACCACGCCTTCACCAAGAATTACCAAGCAAGCTACACACGGCCGGGCTCCAGATTCGATCTGGACAATGTCAAGCAGAAGAAGGGTGAAAGTCTCCGAGACTACACCGATCGTTTCTTCGACAACCGGAACAAGATCACTGATGTTGAAGATCACGACGTCATCGACGCATTTCGATGAGGCCTTATCGACAACCAGCTGTTCTGTACGCTCTTCAAAAACAACCCAACCATGGTCTCTGACCTGATGGATGTGGTCAACTTGTAGGTCCGGGCCGACCAAGCCGAACAGGCCCAATTCAAGAGCAAGCAGAAGCACCCGAAAGATGACGACCGGGTCGAAAGTTCGAACCGCCACGAGCCGCTTCGTGGGCCCAAGGCGGGCCCTGAGCCCCTTGTGGCCCTAGCAGAGGAGGAACGCCGCCCGGAACCCAGGCTCCTCACGGACGATTTCCATGAAACACTGAACTTCCAGTGCCCCTTCCATAAGGACGCCAAGCATAATCTTCGTGATTGTCATGCGTTGCTCAAAGAGCTCGGTGCCCTGCCGTCGACCAAGAAGCAACGCTTCAACAACAACGGCGGCCGCTACAACAACTACCGCCATGATGGTTACAACGGCGACTGGTGGGACGACTACCGTCGCAGAGAAGACCATGACCGCCGTGACGACTTCCGAAGCGGCGACCGCGACCGCAAGGCTCCGGCTCGCCAGGACAATCAACGTCATCAAGACGATGAACGCCAACCCACTGCGTCAGCAGAGCCGCCAAGGCGTGGCGCCAACAGCGATTTCCAGCATGCCGACCGGCACGTTAACGTCATCATCAGGGGGCCCGGCGCCTTCCCGGATCGGTGCAAGGGCAAATTCCACAAGCGCGAGGTGAAGATGGTCTCCACCAAGCCGGTGGAATACCTCCAGTGGTCAGAGACACCCATCACCTTCAGTCACGCCAACCACTGGGTATACCTTCCCGAGCCAGGGTCCTACCCACTCATCGTTGCTCCCGTCATCGAAAGGGTCCTCCTCTCCAAGGTCCTGGTTGCCGGCGGAAGCGCCTTGAACATCATCTTCACCAGCACCCTCAATAGCATGGGGTTCGACTACAGTAGGCTCCTGAGCGCCGAAGATCCGTTCTTTGGCATTGTGCGAGGAAAAGCTTTCTATCTGATAGGAAGGGTCGCCTTGCCAGTGACATTTGGCACGACTGACAACTACCGTATGGAGTTCCTATACTTCAAGGTGGCCGACTTCCAGAGCTCATACCACGCCATCTTTGGCAGACCCATGCTGGCCCGGTTCATGGCGAACCCAAACCACACGTACCTGGTTCTGAAGATGCCAGCACCCAACGGAGTCCTCTCCTTCTGTGGAGACATCAAAACCTCCTTCGAGTGCGACGAGGAGGCTATCAAGATAGCCGAGTTGTCCCAGCAACTCGACAACAGCACATTGCTGGCAGAAGAAGCTCTCAAGGTGGCGACCGGTGAGCCTGTTCTCCCAGAGCAGAAGCAGCAGCCCACGGCGCTGGCACCTGCAGAAGCCCCCAAAGCGATCAGCTTGGGACTCGGCGACCCCTCCAAGACGGCCCTCATAGGGCCAGGGCTCACTCCCAAATAGGAAGACGCGCTCACCTCCTTCCTCCGGGACAACTGGGAGATCTTCGCATGGAAGCCATCAGACATGCCGGGTGTCCCGAGGGAGAAGGCTGAGCACTCCTTGGATTTGGGCAAGAACGTGAAGCCTACCAAACAGAAGCTGCGCCGATTCGCTCAGGATCGCAAGGAGGCCATTAGGGTAGAACTGAACAAGCTCCTAGCTGCTGGTTTCATTAGAGAATGCAAACACCCCAAGTGGCTTGCAAATCCTGTACTTGTAAAGAAGCAAAGCGGTGAATGGAGAATGTGCATTGACTACACGGATCTCAATCGCTACTGCCCTAAAGACCCCTGCCCCCTTTCGCGAATCGACCAAGTCGTGGACTCAACATCCGGCTGCATGCTCCTGTGCTTTTTACATTGCTACTCAAGTTATCACCAGATAGCCCTGAAGACATCTGACTAGGACAAGATGACGTTTATCACCCCGCATGGCATCTACTGCTACAAGATGATGACTTTCAGGTTGAAGAACACCGGCGCCACATACCAGAAGGCCATGCAAGGCTGCTTGCAAAGCCAAATCAGATGTAACATCAAGGCCTACGTGGACGATGTCATCGTCAGAACATACGATGCTGACTCCTTGATCGCCGACCTCCAGGAAACCTTTAACAACCTACGCCGCTTCAGATGGAAGCTCAACCCCACGAAATGCGTGTTTGGTGTACCATCAGGAAAGCTCCTGGGCTTCCTGGTCAGCCAATGTGACATCGAGGCGAACCCAGTCAAGCTGGATGCCATACGCAACCTTGAGGAGCCCAAGTGCAAGAAGGACATCATGAAGCTCACAGGAATGATGGCGGCCCTAAGAAGGTTCATCAGCAGGCTCGACGAAAAAGGACTCCTGTTATTCAAGATCCTCAAGAAGGCGGACAAGTTCGAATGGACCCCTGAGGCAAGCAAGGCCCTGGCCTACCTCAAGAAGTTTCTAGTTAGCCCCCCGGTACTTACGGGCCCGACCCTCGGGGAGGAACTACTACTACACATCTCGGCTACCACGCATGTAGTCAGCATGGCCCTGGTCGTCGAGCGACCAGAAGAAGGCCACCCATACAAGGTCCAGCGCCCTGTATATTTCGTCAGCGAGGTACTCAGCGAATCCATGGTTCGGTACCACCATCTTCAGAAGCTGCTCTACGCACTCCTGATCACCGCCAGGAAGCTATGTCACTACTTCCAGGCCCATGTCATTCGCGTCATCTCCAATTTCCCGCTCGGAGCCATCCTCCACAACAGAGACGCCAATGGCCGCATAGTAAAGTGGTCGGTCGAGCTCGGCGAACACACCATCAACTTCGAGCCATGGGAAGCCATCAAGTCCCAGATACTGGCTGACTTCGTAGCCGAGTGGACGGAGATACAGGCGCCGACCCCGGAAGAGCGACCAGAACACTAGAAGATGTACTTCGATGGTGCCCTCAACCTCAAAGGAGCCAGCGCAGGGGTGCTGTTCATCTCCCCAGAGGGGCAACACCTAAAGTATGTCCTTCAGATACACTACCAGGCCACAAAGAATGGGGCCGAGTACAAAGCCCTCATCCACGGTCTCTAGATCGCGGTGTCACTCGGCATCAAGCGGCTGATGTGCTACGACGACTCCAAGTTAGTCGTCGAGCAAGTAAACAAGAATTGGGACACGACCAAAGAAACCATGAGCGCATACTGCATAGAGGTACGCAAACTCGAGGCTCACTTCTATGGGCTCAAGCTCCACCATGTCCTCCGAGAGGACAACGTCGCCGCCGACGTCCTGTCCAAGTTAGGGTCCACCAGAGCTCAAGTGCCAGTCGGTGATTTTGTCCAAGATCTACGTACACCATCCATCAAGATGCTTGAGGACGGCATCCCCGTGCCCGATCCTGAGCCACCCCAGGGTGACCCGGCAATCAATGAAGTTCTCGTGGTAGAGGCAGACTGGCGCGCCCCCTTCATCGCTTTACCCACGGAGAGCTGGTCGTCGGGCACAAAGGAGGAAATAGAAAAGCTGACTCGGCGTTCCGTTGTCATCGACGATACCCTGTACAGGAAGGCCGCCTCCACAGGCATACTCATGAAGTGTGTCCTCCATGACGAAGGCATTAGCCTCCTGCATGACATCCACTCGGGCACATGCAGCAACCACGCAGCTGCCAGAACCTTAGTTGGCAAAGCCTACAGAGCAGGATTCTACTGGCCAACAGCCCTGTCCGACGCAAAAGAGCTGGTGCGCTGCTGCACCGGCTGCTAATTCTTCCAGAAGCAAAAGCACCTGCCGGCTCAGGCGCTAAGAACCATTCCCCCATCTTGGCCCTTTGCCATATGGGGACTCGACAACGTCGGACCCTTCAAAACTGCTCCGGGCGGATTCAAGCATCTCTTGGTGGCGGTCGATAAGTTCACTAAGTGAATAGAGTACAAGGTGGTGACGGACACCAAGTCCGCCACAGCAGCCAAGTTTATTGAAGAGTTAACCCACCGGTTCGGCATCCCAAACCGCATCGTCATGGACCTGGGATCCGAGTTCACAGGCCATGAGTTCTGGGACTTCTGCCAAGACAACTGCATTGACATCTACTATTCTTCCTCGGCACACCCCAGGTGCAATGGCCAGGTGGAACGAGCCAACGGCATGGTCCAAGAATCGCTCAAGAAAGCCATGTTCGACGACCTCAACAAGCACGCCGGCCGGTGGGCCAAGGAAGTACCCCATGTCATATGGGGCATATGAACGCAGAAGAGCAGAGCAACAGGATACACCCCCTTCTTCCTGGTGTACGGCTCTGAAGCCGTCCTCCCAGCCGACATCGCCCATGGTGCCCCGCGCATCCAGCACTACCAAGAAGGCGAAGCAGAAATCGGCCGCCAGGTCGACATCGACAGCTTGGAAGAACACCGACTTGCTGCACTGGTCTGGCATGCCAGACACGAGCAGCAAGTGCGACGGTATCATGACAAAAATGTCCGGAACGGTCCCTCAACGTCGGCGACTTGGCCCTGCGCCGAGTGATGTCCTCCAAGGACAAGCACAAGCTGTCGGCCCCCTGGGAGGGCCTTTCATCATCAAGAAAGTCGTCTCGCCAGGAACATACAGCCTCTAGTGGGCCAATGGCGACCCCATCCCGAACGTGTGGAATATCCAGCACCTAGTCAAGTTCTATCTGTAGAAAATTGCAAAAAACTATTTATCCCCTGTCTCATATCAATGAAAATATCTTTTGCCTTGCTATATGGCTCGTTGTTGTCTTCTCACCCGACATCCATGCTGATGCTCGGGGACTGGGTCCGACCCAGAAAACGTTGAATTCATCACGATCATAGGGGAAGTACGTGCTTACTCTGACTTTTGAGTCCTTGCCCAACCCCATGCTCCCCTCGGCGATAGCAGAGCTAGCCCGGCCGGTCTGAGTCCTCCACCATGAAACCCTGAGCTTCGTGCTCAACCCGCGTGCCCTCTACACCTAAGCCTCCCCGCTGAGCAGTGTAGTCTGTGGTAAGCCGTCCTCTCCATGAGCAGTGGTTAGCGGGTAAAAAGGGTGCTTAAACGGCACAAGGAAGTGGCCAGTCAGGCGACGCAAAGCCCTAGTCGGCAGGGAAAAGGGCCAATAACACATTACAGCACATCAATCCCTCAAAGTTAACTTAGAACTTTACATATGCAACTACAATACAGAGTTTACATTTTCAACTGCCTTTACAGGCCAATCTCTTTTGCTACAGCCTCAGCCAAGGGCGCACATTCATCAACCAAGGCGTCAAACTGCTAGTCTGATACACCCTCAGGGATGCCCTCGCCGATCGGAGAGAGGTTGAGCAAAGGGAAGTACACCCAGATCAAAGCCAAGATCCGACTACTGCAGCCGACTGCGGTCTCCTGCACCAACTGGGCGGCGCGGGTAGGACCGTCCCAGAGCCGTTGGACCAGCGTCAACGTTGTCGGGCCCGACTCGGCAGGCACCAACGAATTGGCATTGAACTCGGCCGCCTGCCGTAGCTCCAACAGCTCGGCTCGGAGCCCTGCAAAGGCATCCGCATAAGCATTCCGACTTGATCAAAGCTACAGAAGACTCGCCAGAAGACACTTACCATGCATGGCCTGGTCGTGCTCATCCTTTAAGCGCCGGTTGGCCTCCACCAAGTGCTCGGACTCGACCGCCAGACGCAGATTGGCAGCCTTGAGCGTCTTCACCTCCTCTTCAAGCTTCTGCTTGGCCCCAGTCAGCTTGTCCAACTTCCCTTGGAGCATGTCCTCCTTCTTCTTTGCCTCTGCAAAGAAATTTTCATGAGTACAAGCTACTCAGACAGAGACTCCTGCAGGCAAAGCACAGGAACCTACCCTCTGACAGGACCTTCATGTCATTCAGCAGCTCCCCTTAGGTCTTTACAACGTCAGCGAGCTCCCTATCCTTCTTCATGAGGAAGTCCTTGGCGGCTTCGGCCTCACGGACGCTTTTCGCATGAATTTGCGCCAGGGCTCGGCGATCCTCCAGGGCCCGCCGCTTGAAGTCGACGTCCTTGATGGCCCGTGCCATAAAACCCTACCACAAGGTAGTCAGCGCCATGTTAATCCATGCCAAACAGCGACGACAAGGTACCAGGAAGGCATACCTGAATAACACGATCCAAGACTCCAGCTACATTCTACAGCTTTCGAAGCTTGCTTTAATGGTCGGAGATGTCGACCTCCAGACGCTGCTCCGGAGTCAACATCGGCGACGCAGGCCTGGCTCCGTGCTCGGCCGCACGCACCTCCACCCTGGACGGCGCGATAGCACCAGTACCGGCGTCCAGTTGCTCCCCGAGCAGCTGGTCATCATCATCCTCTAGTGGAGGAGGTCCCCCGCTCGACCCCTCCACCCTCGCAGGGTTCTCCGGGTCCTCCTCCGCGATGTCGGCCTCGGGCACCTCGGCCTGCCGGTCATCTATTGGGGAGCTCGTCCCCAAGGTGATGCGCGGAGGACTCAGTGGACGTGGTTGCTCCGGTATGCCGGCCGATACCTACTCCGGCAAGCCCGACGCAGCGTCGGACCCCACCTCTGCCTCCGCGGTGGCTGGTTGACTCGGCAACGTCTTGCCACCAGCCCCCAGGTGCGGCAAGACGCCAGCACCACCTCCTTGGCTCCCGAGCCTACAACCAATGCATCAGCAATCCGAACTCTACAAGTCCAAGTACAATTTGAGGTGCATTATGGTAACTCACCCGCTCTTGCGCGGGCGCTTGAACTCCACCCACCTTTAGCAGAAGTGGGGGCATCTGACTTGGCACCAAAACAGAATCTGGTCACAGTTGCGACTGGGCAAAGAGGCTCCCATAGCCCCCCGCAGTCTCCCGGATAGGTTGCTCGGGATCAGGGCAGGAGGGGTACCCGTCAGCTTCATCCTCCGCCTCGCTCGTCGGGGACGACAACTTTCTCTTCCTTTGTGCCTCAGCCTCGGCTCGAGCAGCCTGCCCCAACTTTGGTAGCGGTTTGGGGGACGCCCCCCGAGCCGCCATTTAGGACATGGTGAGCTTACGCACAGCCTGGTGCATTGGCCGCCCTGAGTCAGCAGCAGGCACCTGGCCCACTTGGTCGTCGTCCGACTCCTCCAGGGGAGCCAGGATGAAGTCAGCCACTTCCCGCTCGGCCTGTCCCTCATCCATGACGCGAGGAGCTTGGGATGCTTCCTCCACCGACATGATCTTCTTCAGTCGGATATCGCCCTCGGACAGGGGGGTTGGGCGGAAGTATTTTGTCGCCCACTCCTACAAGATAATCAATCAATGACATGTTAGAGATTCAACAGTTTAGCAACCCAGTACATAGCATACAAACAAAAAGGATACTGATCGGTGGAGGCAAATTGTGCAAAGAAAACGGTACAGGTGTACCCGCATTGAAGATTTCACCCCGCATGAATCCAGAAATCCTCTCCATCGTCTCAGGGATGGATACCGTCCGGACATGCTCCCGAGTCGAGTCCCTGCCACCCGAGAACTCGTACCTGGGGTGCACCCGGTCCTTGATGGGCTGCGTCAGACGCCAGACAAAGGAGATCATCACCGCCACGGCGGTCAATTTCCTCTCCTTCGCCTCAGCAATCAACTAAAGCAGCTCATTGGCCTCCTGCAGTTCTTCGCCATCTGGAAACGAGTCCCAGTTGTCCTTCTTCTCCGGCCAGTGTCCAGTCCGAGCAGGCAGCGCAAGGGGATGGTTCGCGACATAGAACCATTCAGATCTCCACCTCTTGTTGGAGTCATTCATGTCCAATGCAAAGTATTTCTTGGACATGTCGGGCCTCAAAGAAAACGGGCTCCTCCAGTGATCCTAGCCAGACCCTTGCCGGCGTCCTCACCAATGGGTTTCATCTTATAAAGAAACCGCTAAAGACCAAAGTGCGGCGGAACCCCGAGAAACGCTTCACATAGGTGGATAAAGACAGAGATTGAAAGAATGGATGTGGGATTTAGATGAGTCAGTTCCACACCATAGAAATGAAGCAGACCTCGGAAGAAGTCCCCTGTTGGCAACCCAAATCTGCACTCGAAGAAAGGCGCGAAGACGGCCATCTCGCTCTCTGAGTCTTCCCATGGCCGTGCATCATCCCCAGGGGGCCGCCATAGCAGCACCTCCTTGGGCCCTAGCACACCTTGCCGCACCATGTCCTGGAGCTTTTCCTCGGTCATGAAGGATTGGCCCCAAGCTGGTTCCAGGGGCGGTACTCCCCCAGGCACGGAGGTCAGCTCCACGACCCCAGCAGACGACCCATCGACACCCCCCGTAGCATCCACCTCGGCGCCCATGGATTGGCCTGCGGAGGGCATCACCACCTTCTCCACCTCAGCATCACCGCGGCCCGCGGAGATGCCCGCATCCGCCACCGTCAGCGGCGGCGGCACCACTTCCCCCGACGCCGGCACCCTCTGCAACTCCTTCGGGTGTGCCATCTTCGCCAGCTGCGCAAGTGCGATATGGACGGGCTGTGGCGACGGCGATGGCCAAACTCCGGCGGCGGCGAGTGTGCTACCAACTCACACTCACGGCGGCGCTAAGCGGTGGCGGAGGCGCGGAATGGATTTCGATTTTGGAAATGACCATGGTAAAAATCGCCAGCGGCTGGATCTGATTTATCCTCTTTTCTGCCGATTCGAATTACAGTAACGGCGCCGTAACTAACGGACGGAATCTGCGGAGATCCCGTTAACTGTGGGCTAACGGCTCTCTGCGCGCCAACGGCTCTTTGCCTAAAGGACTCGGACAGCCCCGACGCTCGAGGACTCGGCGCTCTAACTCCGATCAACGGGTCTCCATGACTCGGCCAGCCCCGACGCTCGGGGACTCGGCGCTCTGACTCCGGTCAACGGGTCTCCGCGACTCGGCCAGCCCCGACGCTCAGGGACTCGGCGCTTTGACTCCGGTCAACGGGTATCCACGACTCGGCCAGCCCCGACGCTCGGGGACTTGGGGGTCTCCGCGACTCGGCCAGACCCGACGCTCGGGGACTCGGCGCTATGACTACTGACTCGGCGCTCTGACTCCGGTCAACGGGTCTCCGCGACTCGGCCAGCCCCGACGCTCGGGGACTCGGCGCTTTGACTCCGGTCAACGGGTCTCCGCGACTCAGCCAGCCCCGACGCTCGGGGACTCGGCGCTCTGACTCCGGTCAACGGGTCTCCGCGACTCGGCCAGCCCCGACGCTCGGGGACTCGGCACTCTGGTCAACGGGTCCCCGTGACTCAGCCGGCCTACCGCTCGGGAACCAGGCCCCGAGGACTCGCTTGTGAACCTACGTTGCCAAGTTGGCCCCCAGGTCAAGGATAACAGAAATCACATTTGGAACCAAGACATGAAGAAAATTTATCAGGAAACTATACAGTTACAAGAAGAGCCGGTCATGGGCCAGTTACAAGGACAAAAAAGCATTAACCGTCGAGATAACGGCTTGCAGCACTCGCCGTTGCGCCTAGTGCTGCATCCGTAGCAAGCTTCATCCACATGAGCTCATCGCAAGCTCTTTTGTAGCACCAGGGCACTCAGCGAAGGGTTGACCCCACTTGAGGGTTGTGTGCAAATGCCTCCGGGTTTCCCTTGGCTCTACAAAGCATTTCACCCTAAAAGACCCTCGGCCCAAGGCAATGCTAAGAGACAATGGGAAAGCATCCACACACTGATCAACACCTCAAGATCTTTGCAAGCACTCTTTTAGCACCAAGCTCTCAAGACCGCATAATTTCTCCCTGGTGGATGAACCCAATAGCAAGTCCCCAACATGTTCAAACTTGGTGGGTGATATGCCTATCTTCTGCGCGCAAGGCTCCGAGCCTTGGCGTGTATTTATAGCCCTGCGTTAGATGTTTGCATGTGACCCTGGTCACATTGTTCGGCGCGTGAGCTCTGTGTCATGCAGTGACTCCTTCCTTCGAGGCGTTCAGTCCGCCCTTATTATCTTCGACTTCATCCGACCACGGGTATGCTCTATGAGTTCACATGGATACTATTCTTGTCACGATGCGTTCAGTCACCGGTGGTGATCTTATCCTTTGGGTGGCCTGTCCGCCCCGATGCTCGGCGATTAATTCTTTTTGACCATTAGCTCGACTTTTCTAGTTGGCCCAATGCTCGGGGACTACTTCATATGGAGAGCTCCTTGTGTCGCTCTCCATATGCCCCATCAAGGATGTGTCACTTTCTCAAAGTGGTGCAATTCCTTATGGTGTTTGACTCGGCCATCACTCGGCATCACGCCACTTGGGGCTCCGCCCCCAGGTTTGTCCAAGGGTCATCCCCGATGGCCTGCGGTTTTCTTTTTTGAGCTCCGCCCACCCTTGTGTCGGCCTGCTGACCAAGATGCTTCAGCCGACTACAGAGGCTTCATTTCTTCATCAACAGTCTGCCATACGCCTGCACGTTGCTCGAGGACTTATGGGATATGGGTACCCCTGGGCCTACTACCGACCGGGTAGACAGTCGGCCTGGGCCCACGTCTGACAGCGATGTGGGCTGACCCCAGGCCGGCCCACGAGGATCCTTGGGCTTGATGGACAAGATTGATGAAGACTTAGCCCACAAGGCACTTGGTGGGATACTCAGATCTCGCCTAAGGATCACGGAGATTATGTTACAACCGACTCGGATTACGTTCCTAGTTGCAGCCGGATAATGATTAGAGATAACGGACTTGAAAACCCTAGGCCGTCAGCCTATATAAGGCGGCCTAGGTCGACCCCTCCATTCATTCAACTCTTAGCCACTAGATCCCTGATTGTAACCACAAACTCGCCGTTGTTCTCCGGAACTTCGCCGAGCAAAGCAATACAACACCACCGAGCACAAGACGTAGGGTATTATACCTCTAGGTAGCCCGAACCTGTATAATCCCTGTGTCCCTGTGTTACCTCGAGCTCCCTTGTCTTGCGATTGCCCTTTGCCTACAAATCTACTATCTGGGTACCCCCGGGTGGACTGCCGGACCAAACCTCCGACAAACCCAAAACAGACAGCATCACCATAACCAAAACCACTACCAAAATTAACCATCCCAAACCATCATCAATGTTGAGAGCCCACCTTCGTTCCAAGAGAACAAGTCCTTTCACCAAGAAAGCCAACACTCAAACCCAAGGGGTGAACCCACTCAAAGAGGAGGAAGAACCGGCAGAGGCCAAGGAAGAGGAAGGGGTCCGCCTTCAGGCCCAGAACTGTTCTGTCAATACTATGGCAAGAACCACACACACGGCACCGAGCAGTGCTGAGACATCAAGAGAACTATCGACAAGATGAAAGCTGACAAAATACAAGCAACCCAACCGAAGCCAACCTCGGCTTCGTCCAACACCCAAACCATGCAAACCATGCAAACCCAAGCTATACAACCATACTGCCCAGTTTACCCATCCCTAAGCTCAAACATTGTACACCCAATGACTGTGATGGCGACTCAGTACTCGCCTTCACCACAAACATTCCAACATTACTACCCACAAACCATGTATCCACACTTATATCCTCAAACGGCTCAACCCACCATAAACAAAGACATCAAAGTAGAAGAACTACCACCACCACCACAAAAACCACAAGAAACAAACCCACCAACACCTCTCCCTGTTATGGTCTTATTCTCTCCATAACTAGAGGATCCTCACTCGCCTTCGAGATGAAGAAACAAAGAAAAGGCTGCTTTGGCAAGTAAACAACATCTTAGTAGAAGGACAATACAAGAAATCCGAATGGTCCCACATGCCAATCACCTTTTCTGAAGAAGATTTGAAGCTGCACAATTTCCCGCACAATGATGCAATGTCGATCGAAGACAACATCGCGGGTTGGACAATTGAAAAAGTGCTAGTGGACAGACAGTTCCGCAGATATCATTCTGGCAAAAACTTTTAGATCAATGATAAACATCAACCTAGACAACTTGGAGCCATCAGATACACCATTGGTCGGCTTCGGGGGGAAACATACACCAACATTTGGAAAAATTTCACTGCCAGTGTCTTTCGGAGATACCTCTAACGCAAGAATCGAATACATCACCTTCGATGTCGTGGACATGTTCTTCGACTATAATGTTATCTTCGGCAGAGGAGTCATAAATGCCTTCGATATCATTATTAGACAAGCTTTCGTGTGTATGAAAATGCCTGCTCTCAAAGGGGTCATCACTGTCTTCGGAGATCAAAAAGAAGCCAGAAACATTGAGTACGTGTTGACGGTCCTTAAGTGCTACTTTTGACTGTCAATTCCTGCCAAATATATGTCAAATATAATCACCAAACGTAGTGGTAGGGTTTATTACTAACTATTTTCACAAGTTTTGGTGTTTTAACTTGTCATGCAGGAATTCACATTGTAGGCTTGAGAAAGATCCCAATATATCATTATCATAGACTATCTCAAATGGCAAATTAGATTACACCATTGCGTAGAGCTCATCGAGATGATTCCAATGAATATATATTTTATATTTTTCGGAGCTCGGGAGAAAAAGTTACGAAAACACCAATTTATTATGCAGCGCTAACCAGTGGGCCAGCGGGCCCAGCGGCAGGCGGCCCAGGCACGGCAGTGGGCAGACCAGCCACCCGGCGCCCACATGTCACGCCAGGAGGGGCGGACGCGGTCAGCGCACGCCCGCGCGTGTTTTCGTGCGAGGCAAGCGGGCCGGCGGAGCAGGACAGGTGGCATCTCGGCGATGGGTGCGGCTCGGCTCGGAGGTCCGCGCGCGCAGCTGGGACACGTGTCCCACGCAGAATGGGCGACGGCTGGCCAGGCGCAGTTCGACGCCTGGTTTGGCGCGGTTTTTTCTCTGAACTCACGGTTTTCTCCACCGACGCTGCCCAGGAACGGATAAGATCCGGTTTTAGCCCGGTTTTGACTGCAGCCGACCTATAGATGCTGCGTAGATCCGGTTTTGCTTTGGTTCTTGACCAGAATGACGTGGTTTTCTTCGGTTTTTGCCCCCACCGACTCCAGAACGTCGTTGGGCGCCCAGGCACGTCGGTTGGCCTCCAGGTGTCGCAAGAGGAGTTGGGGTACCCCCTAGTTTCTAGTGGGGAATCTCCACATGCCCAAGTTTGCTCCCCCTATAAATAGAGACCACCTCCTTCACTCCAAAGCACACAAAGAAGGCACAAGATCAAGCGAAGCTCTATCCAGTTAGTAGAAATAGGTGAGAGTTGAGGTGCGAGCCGGGGAGAAGCCGGAGCTGTCGGCTTCCTCCCCTCTACTTGTACTTCGGCGGATGCTGCTCAGGTTCGAGTAACATCCGGGTATTTTCTCTTGTATTTCTGGATTAATATTTATTTAATAGAGTTCAAGCTTTACTTTATACTTGTGGGCTCCTTGCTGTGATAAGTGTCTTAGTAATTATAAAGCTAAGATAGTATTTAAATGAGTATACGTGGTGTATAGTCTTTTGAATACCTTGGAGTGCGCCTAGTGCCACGGATTTGTAGTGGTAGCCCCAGGTGGTGACAGCCCTGACGGCCTACGTAGTCCACCACGTGAGAAGTACTAGAGTTCAGTAGGACCATTGCTTGGCTTGCTTAGTCCCCTTCACATCCCTTTCCAGACTAGGACGGTTGGGCGTCCCGAAACAATAAATCGTAAACAACTTGAGCTCATCCTTAATTATCCAGAATACATAGAAATAACCCTCTCTACCTTCTACATAATTATCCCTTCTCTTGTCCTCGGTCGTTCTTAATTCTTAACTAATACACACACGTCCCCTATGGATTCGATACCCTGGAATACTCTCAGGTGAAAGCTACAACGGTATCTGTACGCTTGCGGATTCATCTGTAATCGTTAAAAATACCAACAAGCTTTCTGGCACCGTTGCCGGGGAACGGTTGCTGTACTAGTTTCGAACCAAGTTCGTCCGTGTATCCCCATCCATACCATTACACATACCCCATGGAATCAATTCCTATTAACCAGTACTCGGCTCCAAAAGGCGAATATCTGGAGCCTCCACCTTCATCATTGCCCATCCATACACCTGGCTATGAACTTCGCCCCGCCCTCATAGCCATTGTACGGGAGCAATCTTTTTCTGGAGCAGAAGAGGAAAGTCCATACACTCACCTACGCGGTTTTGAGCAAGTGTGCTCCTGCCTTGTCATTCCTGGCATGTCGCTGGAAACACTAAAGTGGAAGCTTTTCCCGTTCTCTTTGACGGGAATTGCCAAGCGATGGTATGCTCAAACCGTAGGTAGTACCAATGGAGATTGGGGAGTATTGCGAGACAAATTTTGTCTAGCTTTCTTTCTGATTTCCCGAATTGTAGACCTCCGAGTAAAAATCCTAACCTTTCGGCAAAGGGAGAAAGAAACCTTAGGAGCGGCCTGGGCCCGATTCTTAAATCTAAACATGTCTGGTCCCGACCTTGCTATTCCCGAACCTATGCTTTTACAGCATTTTTATCGAGGACTTAGCAAGGAATCCGCTGTCATTCTTGACACGTCTTCAAGTGGGTCATTCACTCATTTGACACCTAGTGAAGGGAGAGTTGTTCTCAGTAAAATACTTGAGAACACCCCTTTCACTGGTATCTTTGATGAATTCCCCGAACCAGAAGTCGGAGAAATCCCCGAGCCAGAACAGGAGGTCCTATCTATCAAGCCTACACCCGTGACTACTCCTCTTTCTAAGCCCGTAAAAGAAGAGCCTCCCGTGGGAAAATCCCACAGTCCAGAAGATGAGGAAACTCATCCAATGGACTTTATTGGTGAATTCGAGGATAATCTTTTCACAAATTTTGGTAATGCCTCGAATTTTCCAACTCAACCTAAACCCTGAGCATGTAGATCTCTGCTCCAACAAGATCGTAACCCATCTGATAAGCCTATTCCCATAGAAGATCTGAAATACTTATCAGCGGTTATGAGTAGAGAATGGCTAAAGGAAGCAGAGACATCGCCCGAGGTAGTCCGACTCATCAGCCCCTTAATCCCCCACTCTTATCAAATACAGGGGGTCACAATGGACGTCCTTTACAACCGAGCCGTTGGGATAAATATCATTTCAAAATCCCTTGCCCAAACACTTTGTCCCAACGCGGCCTTCTCCCGTTCCCAAAAGCTTTTGCAAGATCCTGATGGGAACATTTTGGGGTGCTACGGGATCCTTAGAACGATTCCCGTAGTTTCTAATGAGGCCGAGGTTTTTCTGGACTTCCATGTTTATGACGGTCCGGACATACCCATTCTTTCGGCAGGCCTATCGAGAAACTGTTCCAAGAAATGCCTAAAGAAGGCCTAGCCATTCAAATGGGAAAATCCACCTACACCGTTCCTTTAGCTTGTGCAAATAATTCGATGGCGGAGCCAATGCCAATTCCTGACCCTATCGAAGAGCTTATGGGAGTGTCATTGTCTGACATGGCCCAACCAAACTGGGACGACAACGCAATAAACTTCTCTCATGAAGAAGAGGTCATTGCCGAGCCCATTGAGTTGGACATAATGGAACAAACACCACCACCCACAATCGAGCTAAAACCTCTCCCACCGGGCCTAAAATATGTCTTCCTTCATGGTAACCGTAAAAACCCCGGTTATCATCAGCGACAAGCTCACCGAAGAAGAAACCAATAGACTTGTTGCTATCTTAGAAAAACATCGTTCAGTCCTAGGGTACTCGCTCCATGATCTTAAGGGCATAAGTCCTACTCTTTGCACTCATCGCATCCCGACCGATCCCGATTCCACACCTTCGAGGGAACCCCAAAGAAGGTTGAACAACGCGATGCGAGAAGTAGTTAAGAAGGAAGTCCTTAAGCTGCTTCATGCAGGGATTATTTATCCCGTGCCATACAGCGAGTGGGTGAGTCCGGTGCAAGTGGTACCAATGAAAGGAGGGATGACAGTGGTGAAAAACGACAAAAATGAGTTGATCCCTCAACGCACCGTCACCGGGTGGCGCATGTGTATCAATTACCGGAGGCTCAACAAGGCTACTAAGAAGGATCATTTTTCATTGCCTTTCATCGATGAGATGTTGGAACGGCTTGCAAATCACTCCTTCTTTTGTTTCCTTGATGGATACTCCAGACATCACCAAATCCCCATACACCCAAATGACCAAAGTAAGACCACTTTCACATGCCCTATGGAACATATGCTTACCGTAGGATGTCCTTCGGTCTTTGCAATGCCCCAGCCTCATTCCAAAGGTGCATGATGTCTATTTTCTCTGACATGATTGAGAAAATCATGGAGGTGTTCATGGATGACTTTTTCGTCTATGGCAAATCCTTCACAGATTGTCTAGAGAATTTAGACAAGGTCTTACAACGGTGTGAAGAAAAGCACTTAATCCTGAACCGGGAGAAATGACATTTTATGGTTCGGGAAGGAATAGTGCTTGGACACTTGGTGTCCGAACGTGGCATAGAGGTGGACAAGGCAAAAATTGAAGTTATCAAGAAGCTTCCACCTCCCACGAACGTGAAGGGAATCCGCAACTTTCTAGGACATGTCGGGTTTTATCGGCGTTTTATCAAAGACTTCTCTCATATTGCCCGGCCCCTAACCAATCTTCTAGCAAAAGAAGCAGAATTTGTCTTCACTGATGAGTGCCATCAAGCCTTCCAAATCCTAAAGAAGGCACTCATCTCGGCCCCAGTCATTCAACCACCCGACTGGGCACTACACTTTGAAATCATGTGCGACGCTAGCGATTATGCCGTAGGAGCTGTCCTAGGCCAAACCAAGGACAAGAGGCACCATGCCATTTCCTATGCTAGCAAAACCTTGATCGGGGCCCAGCTGAATTATGCCACCACTGAAAAAGAGTTGTTGGCTGTGGTCTTCACGATAGATAAGTTTAGATCCTACTTAGTGGGGGCCAAGGTAATCATCTACACAGACCATGCTGCACTAAAATGCCTCCTCACTAAGAAGGATGCTAAACCTAGGCTCATCCCATGGATCCTTCTTCTCCAAGAATTTGATCTAGAAATCAGAGATAAAAAGGGAGTAGAAAACTCGGTAGCCGATCATCTATCCAGGTTGCAGGTTGAGGAGACACATTATCTACCCATCAACGACTACCTAAGGGACGACACACTCCTTAAGGTAACAGATGATAACCCATGGTATGCAAATATCGTAAACTATATAGTGGCAGGATATGTTCCCCTAGATGGAAACAAGAAGAAGTTGGAATATGAAAGCTGCTTCCACTTGTGGGATGAGCCATACCTATATCGTGTCTACGCCGATGGGTTGCTATGGAAGTGTGTCCCAATGATTGAAGCCACCAAGATCATAGAGAGATGTCATTCATCTGAGTATGGGGGACACTATGGAGTGTTCAGAACCCATGCCAAAATTTGGCAAAGTGGGTTCTTCTGGCCAACCATGTACGATGACACCAAAGAGTTCATCAGAAGATGTGATAGATGTCAGCGGCACGGCAACATCAACAAAAGAGATGCCATGCCCCTCACAAGCAACCGTCAAGTTGAACTCTTTGATGTGTGGGGCATCGACTACATGGGGCCACACGACTGCGAGTACATCTTGGTAGCTGTGGACTATGTGTCCAAGTGGGTAGAAGCACTACCTTGCCGGGCCGCCGACTCCAAACATGCCAAGAAGATGTTCCATGAGACCATCTTCCCTAGATTCGGTACGCCCCGAATGGTGATAAGTGATGGAGGATCCCACTTCATCGACAAGACCTTCAGGCAATACTTGGCAGATTTTGGGATCCGCCATAATGTGGCAACACCCTATCACCCACAGACGAGCGGTCAAGCAGAAACGTCCAACAAACAAATCAAAAATATTCTGCAGAAGACCGTCAATGAGATGGGAAAGAACTGGAAGAACAAACTCTCTGAAGCATTGTAGGCATACCGCACAGCATTCAAGACACCCATTGGTATGTCCCCCTACCAGCTCGTATATGGTAAAACATGTCATCTTCCAGTTGAGTTGGAGTTCAAATCCCACTGGGCTATCAAGAAATGGAACATGGACTTCCATCTTGCCGGAAACAACCGGAAGATGCAAATTTCCGAGCCGGAGGAATGGAGGGAAAGAGCGTACCACGACTCCAAGATCTATAAGGATAGAACAAAAAGTGGTATGACAAGAGGCTTAAGCACAAAGAGTTCAAACCCGGAGACAAAGTCCTCATGTTCAACTCCAGAGTGAAGCTTTTCGGCCATGGTAAACTTAGAAGCAAGTGGGAAGGACCATTCAACGTGATTGACACATCATCCCATGGAGCCATTACTCTTCAGGACGACTCAGGTAATATATTCAAGGTAAATGGCCACCGCTTAAAAGTTTATTTTGAGCCTGAAAGGATGGAGGAAGTCAATGAAATCAAATTCCTCAATTTTGGTGATTAAATGTTTCACCATTAATAAAATAAAATAAAATAAAAAGAACCTTTTTAACTTTGAATAAAATGCTTTGCTTTGATTTGGCTAGTACACTTGTACTAGCCAAATCCTTGTATCTAATCATTGTATCTAAGAATGTGTAGGAGAAGACATCGCAGCAGAAGATAGTGTGGGGGAGGCACCAAGGACATCCTCTTTCAACACTCAAAGGGAAACCATGGTTTGCACAATTCTATCTCTCAAACTCCCTGATTCATGAGTTTATTTAATTCCTGTTCATCACCAAATTAAACTCAATGAATCCTGGTGCTCCTTTGATATACATGATTTTTCATGATTGGCTTGTATATTCTTTATTCCTAGCACATACACCTGTTTCTTGTGAACTTATATATCAATAGGAAAGCATGTTAATCTAAATAGTTGATGAATGAGATATGGTATGATAACATGAACCTTGCTTATTCTGTATAAGTGCTTGGGATGTTTTACTAGAAACAAATTTAGCCTTACAAACTCCTCAATGATATATATTCCTACCAAAGCCATATGTTGTTTACATTGCAAAAACCTTACACATATGCCGCTTATTATTACATTGAGCTTTGTTAAATTGTTGTGACCCTTGTAAGATGCTTTTCATGCCTTCATGATCAAGATCACGCACACTCCACATTCACATGCTAAACTTCTACATTGGAAGTTAGCAACCCTCATTCATCCATAAAATAAATGCTCTATATTGTTTTGTGAATCTCTCTCCTAGATATTCCTTTAAAAAGAGACATGGGCTAAAGAAAAAAACATGCTTAAAGAGGAATTTATTTTCAAGCATGAAAAAAAAGAAGAAAAAAAAGAAAAAGAAAAAATGAGATAGCCATGTTCTCAAACTAAGAGGAGAGAGATCACATAAAAAGGAGCTATCATAAATTCCACATACATTCCCCATTCACACACGTGCACATCTTGATCAGATTGTATGATTAGTTTTCTTCTTGGATCCAGTCTTTGGCTTTGCAATATTATGTGATACAAGTGTGCCTCATATTTTCATTCCCTACCTAGAGCTCCACATAAGCCTTTTAGAAGTAGGATGGAAAGAGGCAAATCAATGCCTTGGTGAGGAAGTATAAACACTGAGCGATTTGGGAGAATCATTTGACGAGTCAAGTAAGGCTAAGATTTTAAAAATTTATCAAAAACCCAAGTTACTTTATAAGAAAGAGTTGAGGTGATTCGAATCAAGGCGGTTCCATTCCTCAACCATCCAAGATGACATGATAGACACTTCACAAAATTCACAAGACCAGGTATGTCATGGAGTAACTTATATGCTCGCATCATATCTTTTGGAAATTATGTTGTTCTCTACCTTAGTCTTGAGCTTTACTCGAGGACGAGCAAAGGCTAAGTGTGGGGAAGCTTGTTGACGGTCCTTAAGTGCTACTTTTGACCGTCAATTCCTGCCAAATATATGTCAAATATAATCACCAAACGTAGTGGTAGGGTTTATTACTAACTATTTTCACAAGTTTTGGTGTTTTAACTTGTCATGCAGGAATTCACATTGTAGGCTTGAGAAAGATCCCAATATATCATTATCATAGACTATCTCAAATGGCAAATTAGATTACACCATTGCGTAGAGCTCGTCGAGACGATTCCAATGAATATATATTTCATATTTTTCGGAGCTCGGGAGAAAAAGTTACGAAAACACCAACTTATTATGCAGCGCTGACGTCATCGCTGACGTCAGCGCTGCTGACGCCAGCACCAGTGGGCCAGCGGGCCCAGCGGCAGGCGGCCCAGGTATGGCAGTGGGTCGACCGGCCACCCGGTGCCCACGCGTCACGCCAGGAGGGGCGGACGCGGCCAGCGCTCGCCCGCGCGCATTTCCGCGCGAGGCAAGCGGACCGGCGGAGCAGGACAGGTGGCGTCTCGGCGTTGGGTGCGGCTCGGCTCGGAGGTCCACGCGCGTGCAATGCGGAGCGGGCGGCCGGGACACGTGTCCCACGCAGAATGGGCGACGGCCGGCCAGGCGCAGTTCGGCGCCTGGTTTGGCGCGGTTTTTTCTCCGAACTCGCAGTTTTCTCCACTAACGCTGCCCAGGAATGGATAAGATCCGGTTTTAGCCTGGTTTTGACTGCAGCCGACCTATAGATGCTGCGTAGATCCGGTTTTGCTTCGGTTTTTGACCAGAATGACGTGGGTTTCTTCGGTTTTCACCCCCACTGGCTCCAGAACGTCGGTGGGTGCCCATGGACGTCGGTTGGCCTCCAAGTGTCGCAAGAAGAGGTGGGGTACCCCCTAGTTTCTAGTGGAGAATCTCCACATGCCCAAGTTTGCTCCCCCTATAAATAGAGACCCCCCTCCTTCACTCCAAAGCACACAAAGAAGGCACAAGATCAAGCAAAGCTCTATCCAGTTAGTATAAATAGGTGAGAGTTGAGGTGCGAGCCGGGGAGAAGCCGGAGCTGTCGGCTTCCTCCCGTCTTCTTGTACTTCGGCGGATGCGGCTCAGGTTCGAGTAACATCCGGGTATTTTCTCTTGTATTTCTGGATTAATATTTATTTAATATAGTTCAAGCTTTACTTTATACTTGTGGGCTCCTTGCTGTGATAAGTGTCTTAGTAATTATAAAGCTAAGATAGTATTTAATTGAGTATACGTGGTGTATAGTCTTTTGAATACCTTGGAGTGTGCCTAGTGCCATGGATTTGTAGTATTAGCCCCAGGTGGTGACAGCCCTGACGGCCTACGTAGTCCACCACGTGAGAAGTACTAGAGTTCAGTAGGACTATTGCTTGGCTTGCTTAGTCCCCTTCGCATCCCTTTCTGGACTAGGACGGTTGGGTGTCCCGAAACAAGTAAATCGTAAACAACTTGAGCTCATCCTTAATTATCTAGAATACATAGAAATAACCCTCTTTACCTTCTACATAATTATCCCTTCTCTTGTCCTCGGTCGTTCTTAATTCTTAACTAATACACACACGTCCCCTGTGGATTCCATACCCTGGAATACTCTCGGGTGAAAGCTACAACGGTATCTGTATGCTTACGGATTCATCTGTAATCGTTAAAAATACCAATAGTACGCCAAAACACCGGGGCAACACAATGTCCACATGCTCGAAAAAAGAACCAGTCTACCCAGAGGAAAAGCCAAACACTGACAAAGACAACAAAAGAATGCAAGGAGCAATAGAGACGAAGCAGGTGCAGTTGCAGCCTGACGTCTTTGACAGAAAAGTGATTATTGGTTCAGATCTCGAACCAGACGAAGAAGATAGACTTATTGAGTTCTTGAGAAATAACAAAGACATCTTTGCATGGTCAAGCAAAGATTTGCCAGGCATAGACAGAAGCATAATTGAACACAAACTCGCAATTAGCCAGATATGAGGCCAAAGAAGCAGAAGCTAAGAAAAATATCCGAAGAAAAAGTGAATGCAGTAAAAGCCGAAGTGCAAAGGTTGCCCGATGCCAATGTCATATGCGAAGTAAAATACCCTACCTGGCTAGCAAACATTGTACCAGTTCAGAAGAAAAATGGCAAATGGAGAATGTGCATTGATTTTACTGACCTCAACAAAGCATGCCCAAAAGATGATTTCCCACTTCCAAGGATCGACAAAATTGTTGATCAAGCCGCAGCAAGTGAGATGATGTCCCTCTTAGATTGCTTCTCTGGTTACCATCAAATCTGGATGAAGAAAGATGATGAAGAAAAACCAGATTCATTACTCACTCCTATTGGCACATTTTGCTTCATCAGGATGCCCGAGGGGCTTCGCAATGCTGGTACCACCTTCTGCCGCATGTCAAACACCGTACTCAAAGAAGAACTGTTCAAAACCATACTTGCATATGTTGATGATATCTTGGTAAAGAGTGTCAAAAGACATGATCACATCCCAGATCTGGCAATCGCCTTGCGTGATCAAAGGGAAGATACTTGGGGGCCTAGTATCAGCGAACGAGATTGAAGCCAATCCCGACAAAATCAATGCAATACTCGATATGGAGGAGCCAAAATGCATAAGGGATGTTCTCTCAGGCAGAATTGCAGCACTTAACAGGTTCATAGCAAAAGCAGCTGAACGAAGCCTACCCTTCTTCGCCACACTCAGAAATGCATCAAAATTTGAGTGGGCGGAAGAGCAGTCCAAAGCCTTCCAAGAATTAAGACATTACTTGATGCAGCTCACGAAGCTGACTGTACCTGACTCGAAGGCAACGCTATTACTGTACATCACAGCTTCGCAGTCTGCTGTCTGCGCAGCGCTCATTGTGGAGAAATTGATAGATGGGAAGAAGGTGCAGCAACCTAAAATACTATGTCTCAGAGTCATTAGCTGGTTTGACGCTATTCTATACAGAGATCGAGAAGATGATCTACGCTGTGGTAATGGCTTCCAGAAAGCTACGCCATTATTTTGAGGGGCATAACATAAGAGTGCTCACAGATCAACCACTCAAAGAATTACTAAGCAACAAAGAAGCATCGGTCAGACTACGCAAGTGGGCAGCTGAATTATCAGAATACGTGGTAGACTTTGAAAGGAGAACAACAATAAAATCACAAGTCTTGCCTGATTTCATTGCAGAATGGACATCGCCTTCGATAGAAAGTTTGAATAGAGAAGAAAGTTGGCTAATACACTATGATGGCACTTGGGGGGACAATGGAGCAGGCATTGAAACGAATCTATAGTTCTGCAGAAACAGCGACAGAAGCACGAACAACGTCGCCAAATACGAAGCCGTGTTATTGGGGCTCAGGAAAGCGAAGGCATTGGGTGCTCAGCGATTCATAGTGAAAACAGATTCAAAGGTGGTGGCAGTCAACATTGAAAAAGAGAGTGTTGCAAAGCAACCCGAGCTCATCAAGTATCTGAGTACAGTGAGATCAATGGGAAAAAAAGTTCAGAGGCTTTACAGTTGAATACATACCAAGAGCAAAAAATGAAGAAGCAGATGCACTGGCTAAGGCAGCTGCAAAGGGGGACAAGCTACCACCTGATGTTTTCTTCCAGACGCTAACAACACCTTCGATCAAAGACCTTGATGAGCAGCCAAAAATGATTAATGCAATAAACTCAGAAGATTGGCAGTTAGCCATAATAGCATATCTCAGGGGGTGTTATGAACCCATCGACGAAGAAGACCTCAAGTGTATGCAACAAAGAGCAAGGTCTTATCAAATCATCGATAATGCCTTGTACAAGAAAGGAGTGGTGGCTCCTTGGCTTCGCTGCATTTCCCAAAATGAAGGCAGAGAAATTATACAAGAAATACATAGCGGCTTGTGCGGAGCTCATTTCAGGGCGAGAGCAATTGTGGGGAAGGCAATGAGGAAAGGATTTTACTGGCCTTCAATCATCAATGATGCAACAACCACAATTAAGACATGTGATGCATGTCAAAAGTGTGCAGCAACTCAAAAATCGCCTTCAGAGCTATCACAGTTGATAATTCCAACTTGGCCATTAGAAAGGTGGGGCACAGATCTGGTGGGTCCACTTCCCACAGCTCAAGGAAATCAATACGTAATAGTTGCAGCTGAATATTTCACCATGTGGATCGAAGCTAGGCCATTGGCTAACATCACAGCAAAAACCATCATAAAATTTTTCTGGCAATATATTGTGTGCAGATTCGGAGTCCCAAGGGAAATCACAGTGGACAACAGCAAGCTGTTCGACTGCGATGAGTTCAGGCAGTACTGCATGTCCATTGGGACGAAGGCAAGATTTGCATCTGTATACCATCCGCAATCCAATGGCATAGTTGAAAGAGCAAATGACTTCATATTCACTACCATCAGAAAATGCCTAGCAAATTGTAAGAAAAAAGGCAAATGGGTAGAAGAGATGTCGAAGATAATCTAGGCTCACAATACATCCACATCAAGAGCAACTCAATTCACTCCTTTCAAACTACTATATGGTGAAGAAGTAGTGTGCCCGGAGGAAATTTTGCACAAGGGGTTTCATACTCAACAAGAAGCACCAAACAATAGCGAAGCTATAGACAAAGACCTTATAGAAATCTACAGGCTGCAAGCATCTAAAAACATCTCCAAGTACCAAGCAGAGACAAAGAAGTGGCATGACAAAAAGGTAGTGGGGAAAGACATCAAGATAGGCGACTGGGTGCTGAGGAAAAACCCAAGTTTGCCTTCGGGAAAGTTGCAAAACAAATGGGAAGGCACATTCTTAGTTGTAAAAAGTAACAAGCTAGGATCTTTTCACCTGGGGGATGAAGAAGGCAATAGCTGCCGCATTCATTGAACATGGATAGCTTGTGAATGTACTACCTGTGAAAAATGTGTAAAAATTGGCTTTCGTAATCTATAAACGGAGTCAATCAGTAGAGTAGATTTTTTCTTCTTCCAAAAAGCCCGTACTCTTTTCCTCGCAGGGGAACCCTTATCAAGGGGTGAGGTTTTTAACGAGGCGGTGCTAAGTGTAACTCATGTGAAATATATGAATGAGCTATTCCCCATAAAATTTGCATCGAAAGTGATTGGCTTTGACCAAACCGCCGGTATTCGATACCGTAAGGCCAATTTAGATCTAAAAATGCTTACCCAAGGAGTAAAAGGGGCTTCGGCTCATAAATTTTTTTTCCATATAAAATGCTTACTCCAAGGAGTAAAAGGGGCTTCGGCTCATAAATTTTTTTCCATATAAAATGCTTACTCCAAGGAGTAAAAGGGGCTTCGGCTCATAAAAAAGTTTTATCCATATAAAATGCTTACTCCAAGGAGTAAAAGGGGCTTCGGCTCATAAAAAGTTTTTCCATATAAAATGCTTACTCCAAGTAGTAAAAGGGCTTCAGCTTAAAGAATGATTTCTCAATCAAAAACACACCAAGTAAAAGGGGCTAAAACTAAAGCCATGTCACCTCTATCTAAGAAGCAAAAAACTTCGGACAAAACGTCTGCCAACTGAGTACATTCGCGAGCGAAGATAAACTCGCTTTGGGGGGGGAGGCGTTTCTCTCAAAAACAAGACAAATCAAGTTTACCTTCCAACGCTCAAGCACTCTCACACAAACAAATGGCTTCACATTAAGAAAAAAATCTTTGAATATGTATGAATAAATATAAACTCGCTTCAGGGGGAGGAGGCGATTCTCTCAAAAACAAAGACAAATCGAGTTCTCATTAATTCATACGCTTTCAACCAAACATACAATCGCTTAAGTTATTTACAAATAGTATTTACAAATGGATGTCAAAACATCTCAAAGACATATCCGTAAAATTCTTCGCCAGAGGACCTAAAACACGGAGCGTTGTAAACACATGCGAAATCTTCAACACCAGGGTTAAGGTCCAAAGGCTCAGCTTTAACTCTAAGCAAACGAACAGCTTCGGCCTTTCTCCTGGCAGCAAGCTCAATGCGCTCAGACCTTTGAGCAATAAAGGAAGTGAAGAAGCTAAAAACATCAAACTCATTGCGGCGATAGAACTCGTGGCAGAATTCCCAAAAATCGCTAAGGCAAGAATGGGGATAATGTCGTTGGTATTCTTCCCAAGCGAAGCCAGAAACACAAAGTGAACCATCACGCATAGCCAGAGGAGCAAGTTCAAGGACATCTCCCTCGCCAGGGATTTGAATACGTACAAATTTACAAGTTCAAAATCTACCAAACTTAACAAAGCTTCTAAACAGATTCTGATTTAACGAAGCTAAACCTTCGGATCAGCATTAGTAGCACTTTGGCTTCCTCCAGCATCAGCACCAGTAGCAGAAGTCCTAGCAGTAGAGGCAGCAGCAGCGGTAGCATCAGCTTCAGCTTTGTGCTGTGTCTCCACCACGAACAACTCCTTTGCCTGAGATAATATAAGCTGTCAGGAGAATATAATGAAAAGGCTCTCCAAAAAGCAAGAGCAAAAAAGGGAAACCATAAGCGAAGCTAACCTTGATAAGACGGTCGTGTGCAGTACGACGAGCACACTCTCGACCAGTTGTAGCCCAAAACTTCTTCAAGAAAATGGTCCTTGTAGCAAGGATAGCCTCGTTGAACACTTCTTTGTTGTCTGGATTCAGAGCAGAAGGAAACTGATATTCTTTCTTCAAAAATGCCTTGTAATGCAAACAGCCCTGATTCGAAAGCATCTTGACAGCATTTGTTATGCAAGTCCGAGCGGCATAATCTCCAACCTTGGACAAAACATTAAGCCCTCTGGCAAGGCAAGGGGCTCTACACCGTATAACTTAAGAGCAGCTTCATACTCATGATAAACCTTAAGCCCTCTGGCCCAGATATCTTGCTCAATTCTCTCCTTATCGGAACGAAGCTTCACCACGGAACCCCTGAGCCTATTGGCTTCATCGCTCAAAGAATTTTTCAAATCCTTTACGGTAAGAATCTCTCGCTTATACTTATCAGCATCAGCAGAAAATTTTTCCTTCTCACCCTCCAGGCTCTTCAACTGATTCTTCAAGTCATGAACAACCTCAGCATCGTCAACCAATTTGTTGTGGAGCCCCTCAATTGTTTCAGCATTTCGAGTCTTTTCAGCCTCAAGTGAAACAACTTGAGCTTTTAGAGTATTAATCTTAGAAGCTAATTCACTCTCAGAATGAAGCCATTTGTTCTCAGCTTCAAGGGAATCTTTCAAAGAAAGGGCATCGCTTTGCTGAGAATTCCACTCCTCGTGCTGCTTTCACAGAGACTCCTACTCTGCCCTGTCACCCTCAATATCATTAAGTCGAAGTGAAAGGCGCTCAAAAAGCTCATGCAATGCAACCATGGACTACAAAGGAAAAACCAAATTTCAGCGAAGCCAATTATGAAAAACAAGAGTGAAGTAAACGAAGGAGAAATATGAGTTACCTTTATATTTCCAGTAATGCATGTCCCGACAAGCATGTCCAAATCAAAGGACTTCACTCTCTTCTCAAATTCTACAAAATGAAAACTGAAAAATCAGCAACGAAGCCAAAGAAATACGACAAGTAAGAAGTAAAAAAGAAGCAAACATTACCATCTGGAGAAAAAATCCGGCATGTCATCCATTGAACGAAGCCCATCCCGACGCAGGCGCTAAACAAAGGCTTCACGTGAAATATTACCTGCGCCTACAACAAGGTCAGATGATTTTGCAAAAGGAGCCCGAACGCTCAGAGTCATTTCGAGGAGACAAGGAACTGAAACTACCTTCCGCAGGGACGGGCCTAGTCCCAGCACTAACAACCTGAACATTGGACGACTCCGCCTGAACAGTGCCAATTTCCTCAACAGGCGAAACAATAGCCGCTTCGACATCCTTGCCTGTGCCTTCATCATCACTGGCAACAGACTTAGCCTTCTCCATCTCCTCAGGAATAGTTTCCAGGGGAGCCTTAGCCACCGCCTGAGCCAAAAGCTCAAGCGAAGAAGATTCAGCCTGAGTAGACGAAATCTCAGGATCAGCAGAAGCTGTATCCTTAGGCTCATCTTCATCCACAAGGCGGCTATAACTAAATTGTCGTCATCCTTGATGCAATCCAGGATGCGAAGCCGCAGGACGGGACCAGTAGAAATTTTAACTGCAGAAGATTCAAAAATTAGTAAAAACAAATAACACAACGAAGGAGAAAGCAAAGAGAAAAAAGACAAAAGTAACTAACCGCCAAAATCGAGATCCAAAGCAGATGAAGTTGCAGCAGGATCAGAAGAAGAAGGAGCAGCGGTAGAAATAGGAGGCGCAATTGAAGCCATCGGTGGAGGAGGAGCGTTTGAAATCGGCATTACAGCCAAACCTCCACTCAGCCGTTGTCGCTTTGCAGCCTCAAGAGAGGGAGTAGATGCCCGCTTCCCAGTCGGGGCCGTCTTGGAGCCTCAGGGCTTTGCTTGACCACCACCACGGCCAGAAGCCGCTGCTACACTACTACCCCCAGCTTCGTCATCAGCATCATCACTCCTTCCGCCAGAAGCACGCCCAGATCCACGCCCCCTTTTGCCACAACCCCGGCTCGGCTTCGGGAGAGGCGAGGGGCAGTACGCTGGGGATAGCTCACCATCATTTCATCGAAAACTCTGTTTAAATGACGACCATGTAGCAAATCCACACAACTTTCATGCTCCTTCGATGAATAAACCCCGAGAATCGCGTTGGTCATTAATTCGATGGACTCAACGTAAGCATAATTTGACATGTGAGCTGGTTTCTTCACACCGAAGCGAGGGAAGCAAACATGTGGCAACCCTTGATACTCCCTGACATCAACAACGAAAGGCTTCCAATCAGCTGAAAGAAAATTGACACCCATGGCAAGATCTTCTTCGATAAGGTCACGACTCCCACTGATTCAACTGGCTTTAAAGAAAGCACTTTCACATCGGCTATAGCCAGGTGCCTTCGGATCAAAAGTAGGGCAAGAGATAAAATTGCTTGGTGAAACTTGGCCATGCAGAGGAAAACTCATCTACTTTGTTCCATCCTCCAGAGTGGTCCCCATAGAAGGCACCTTGACATACAACCAATATTTACGCCAGTTACGATCCCAGGCATTCCTCTGACAAAATGTAAGTTCCACCTTCTCCAAAGAAGTAGAATCGTCATGCAAATGACATTGACCCCTCTTGATAGTATGGCTATCTAGCCTATCAACAAGGTCAATGTTTCTTCTCTAATCTCCTTTTTGACGGACAAAATGGAAAACCCTATCTTATACCTTTGCCTTGAGATTCCACTTCACACCATGATTCCAATATCACCAAGATATCATCCGCCACATACCACAATTCCAGGACTAAACCTATTTTCATATCTCAAATGAAACCTTTAGTCCACAATAGTTGTCATTAATTACCAAAACACTAATTAAGGGCCTAGATGCTTTCATATGATTAGCTGGAAGGCTTACTCGTTGGTGGCGTGCGGGTTGAGCACGTAGCTCAGGGTTTCACGGTTTGGGACTCGGGCCGATCAAGTTAGCTTGGCAATTCTTGAAAGAAGCATAGGGTCGGGCATGGACTTAGGAAGTTAGAGTCAGTTGGGACTCCACTGAGTGCTTGGGTGCGGTGCCAAGGTGAGGCAAATGGACCGTAGCCTAGGACAGATCCCAGTCCCCAAGCATCAACGAGGATGGTCAGGTATAGGTAGACGGACTGACCGTATGACCAGGAGTCATTTATAGAGAAAAGAACACTTTATTAATATAAGAGTTGGAATACATAGCTGTGAAACATCTAGGAGTAAAACTTCATGAGGTGCTGGATGTTCCACATGTTCGGGACGGGGCCGCCGTTAGCCCACTGGAGGCGGGTAGTGCCTGGTGAGACGACCTCCTTGACGATGAACGGCCCTTCCCATGGCGAGGACAGCTTGTGCTGATCCTGGGTAGACATTTGTCCAACCCAGATTTATGAAAGAAATCCGAATGCTACTATATGTGTACCCAGGAAGTCTTAAACACACATATAGCTCCAGAATAAGGTAAATCAAAGTAAACCAGTGCTCGAATTACAAAAAAAAAACTATTACAAAAGACAAGGGTCTTAAAACAAACCATAGCGGAAGTCTATTTACTATCTCTCACGATGAAGCCTCAAATCCACAGGGACACCGGCTGGTGAACCACAACCTAGAACTCTTCTGGAAAATCTTCAACTGCTGCCTCATCTGAGTACCCATTCGAGATTTTGTTGAATAGTGCAACTGTAAGTAAATTATCTTACTTAACAAGGATAAAACCACGTATGAAGGCTCAAAAGGGTAGACACGGTTTAACTACGGTAAGCACTTTTAGTTGTTCAATTTTAGCATTAACCAAATTACTACAATGTAATAGGAAAAACCCAGTTGTAACCCAAATTAAGAATATGTAGAGTAACATCATTACATCATCATCTTTTCATTGCCAAATTTTAATTAAACATCACCAGGGTAAAAGTCACCAGTCAAAAAGGATCCAAGCCACTCGTAACCGTGAGTACGACTGATATATTAGTTTTCACTCTGCAGAGGTTGTACACTTTCCCCACTGGTCGTGATTCCCGTGATGCCCAGGTTTGCAAGGCCCATTTCACACTTCCTTAGGTGTGCGGCTGGGTTTCACAACGAGACCTTTCAAAAGTCCCTCTAAAAAGCAAAGGGCCGCTGAGGTTTTAACATGGGCGCATGAACCCAACTCCCGGGATCAACAAAACACCCAGGGCGCAACGTGAGTGGGTTGATGGCGTTCAGGGCGCAACGTGAACAAAATGCCTACGGACAACAGGGCGTAACGTGAGTCCGTCCCCGAGCAGATCAGGCGCATACTTAAACCGTGGTTCCCCCCTAACGCCTTTCGGTAACCCCCGCTAGTTAGAGTTGTGCATTTTACTTAGCCAAGACCAAAGCCCATTTGATTCCCGTGGTTGCACTGTTTTCCTAGGTTGTCACTTTAAGATAAAAACCACAACAAGTGATGCCCAGAACAAAGCACACAACATATGTTCCAGTTTAAGGGTTGCCTAGAACAAAGCAAACAGCACATGTTCCAGTTTAAGGGTTGTCTAGAACAAAGCACACAGCACGTGTTCCAGTTTAAGGGTTGTCTAGAACAAAGCACACAGCACATGTTCCAGATCGTGAGTTGCCTAGAACAAAGCACACAGCACATGTTCTAGAACAAGAGTTGCCGAGAACAAAGCACACGGCACATGTTCCAGCTTCCTAACCATGTTGCAAAAAAGCAAGTTTTAATCATCTTCAATAATCATCATTAACAGGTATCAAGTATCATTGGTCCGGCGATATCAAGTTGCATAGCCTAGCACATTGTTACCCAAAGATGCATTACCCAGTTGAACAAGGAAATAAGGTTTAAGAATACTAGGGATAACCTTAAACAATTTAAACTCAGGCATGCATGCAAAGTGTATAGGTTGCAAGAAATTTCTTGTGTTATACTTGCCTTCCTCAAAGTATTGCCGGTAATTTCTCTTCTTCAAAACTCTGCCCTCCTTCAACGTCAAGCAGCTCACCGATTGGCACGATCAACACCAGCACACAAGATACATCTAATAAAGCAATACACCAATCAATACAACAGTTTTGAAAAGCGCTACTAGAAAACACTAACAGCTACGAACTCTCAAAAACGCAAGAAACACTAAGGTCAGAGCTACGGTCGAAAAAGGTATGGGCAATTGAAGGGTCAAGGGCATACTGGTACAAAGAACATAAGCTGGAGCTTTGGTTGGGGCAATTAGATTGTGACACCATCAAGGCATGAACATGATATCATCATCGAATATTGGAATAAAGCTTCAATGGAACTTTGTATAAATGGATCAACAAACTTTAGTATATGTACATACAATTCAACATACTATTTTAATATCTAGATTTCACATATGTGGCCACCATGTATGAATTCAGTATTAAAATAATACACTGGAATTATAGTGGTTCATATACTGAATATTTATTAAACCAGACAACAAATTACCATAAGATACAAATACAAGGTATAGGCTAAATATGTGGCAAACAAAAGGGATGAAAGGTACAAAATTTGGATGGGTTATGGTCATCACGAAGGTTTGGGCTCTGCTGCACCTATGGGCAAGACACAAGAAAGGTGTAAAAGCCTAATCATCTTTTATTTAGAAAAGCTAATTTAAATTGACCATTAATCAAATTAATTACTAAATTAATTCCAAAAACAACTTTTATAGAACAGCACCACTAACACTAGATTATGTTGTTACGAACCTAACGCAACTTGAACGGATCGAATCGGACCTAAAACGTGAAATCTATAGGCTAAACAAGGCTGCAGGGACCTATACACAATTAACTATAGCTGAAAAGGGTTAGGTGGTAAGATTCGCAAGACTCAGGAAATAGTGCTTGCAAAAATTGAAAAGGCCGGGTTAGATCTGCTAAAAGACTCAAGTGGGGTTTATGTGCAAAGATGGGATTTTCTAGGGGTTTTTTGTAACTTTGCCAAGACTCAAAGAATAAGCAAATAATTACATAGTTCTTCGGGGTCCAGAATGCAAAAGAACGAGGAACAGAATGCATCTACGTGATTTTGTTCCTAACTTCCCGACGGCGGCGGCGGCGGCTCTTCTGGCGTTCTGCGTGGCGCAGGGAGGCACGCGCGCAAGGCTACGGGGCTTGGGGCTCTGCACGCAGGGGCTCGGCACAGGCATGCAACGCGCGCAGCGAAGGGCTGGGCCACCCGCGCGTGGTGGAGCAGCAGGACAACGGCGGCGGCGCGGTTCTGCTTGATGCGCTGCTGCGTGCGCCGCGCAGGGAGCAGAGGCAAGGGCACGCGCGACCCGGGCCACGAGGCTAGACGCACACCACGCACGGGAGGGGCCGACGTGCAGGGGCGCTAGCAGGCGGGCTGGACGGCGGAGCTGCTTCGCGGGAGGGCGGCGTGCAGCGCAGGGGCAAGGGCGCCGGGGCTACGGAACTCTACACGTGAAGGGCAAAACGTAAAGGCAACTATATGAGGATCACCATGATATGCTCAGCTCCGGCTAAAGATTGACGACGGCGACGGAAAGCTCGCTGGAGTTGAGAAAGACAACGAAGACGATGTCTGATTTGTGCAATCCACCACACCACGATGTAGAGCTCGACGAGAGGAACTCCGTGGTGGTCTTCGTTTTCACCGAAAGTGCACGGTCTCGCCGGAGTTGGGGAAGACCGAGGTTTGACATTCAGATCTATGGAGTTCGGAGAGTCAACTCGTGAAAACGATTTTAGATCTGGAATCCTCGCGACGAGACGAATGCGACGATATATATATATAGACGGGGTTCAGGATAAAGATAATTTCGAGTTGACTTTTCTATTTTCGCAATTTCGGAAATTATTTTCTGCGCAAAAATAAATCTAAAAAATGCTGGACTCATTTTAAATGCACGAAAAATATCCAGATAATTCCAAAAATTATGGGACAAATCTCAGAGATAGATTTGGACATGATGAACCCAAATAAAATATTTGGAGCTCATGAAAAAGATTTCTAGAAGCTTCCAAAAATTGGATTTAGCTCTAGAAAAATAGGAATAAATTCCAGAAAAAAAATCTGAAAAATTCAGAGAGGAACCTATTCGAGAACCTAATCGGGTTTTTAAAGCAAACTCAAACAATAAATACTATGCAGCTCGACATTATGCAACACACACTTTCTATTTAATTCTAACTAAATTTTAGGATTTATTGGAAACTCTAAGGAGGCAAAAACTAGGGTGTGACAGATCTACCCCACTTAACAGGAATCTCGTCCAGAGATTCAAGAGGAAGCTAGCAAGAAAAAGGTTGTGGTTATAGGCATTGACTCTTCTTCTTGCTTCCTTGTGACCATCGGGTTTATCCTCTAGGTCTGCTGAAGTTTTTCGAGCACACCTCTTCATGTTTTTTCTGACACTATAATCCTAGTCTGTTGAAGTTTTTCGATCACACCTCTTCCTACTCTCTTCTTGATGTCCCAGTAGTTCTTTTTTTAAACCATCCATGTAGACATTGGGTGTCCAAGAGTCTTCTTGTTTAAAGTGATTTGAATAGAGCTAGATGTGCTGCACTATTTCCTGTTAGGCCTGCTTGATGGTAATTCCTTCTTGGTTTGCTTTGAACACACCATCTTCACTTGTGGAGAAGTGTCGAAGAAATTAGTATCCTTCCATGAGGCACATTGCCAATGTTCAGGGAAAGTCCACTTTATGTTGTAATCTTATATCGGGATTGCCATTGTTTGGCATGTTCTTCTCCAATTGGTGTTTCTAAATGATGAAGCTAGTTCTTTGTGTGCCTTCACCCCATCTTTTATCCTTTGAAGCCTATTGTGTTTTGCTCTTCTTGTCATGGGGATTTGTATAAGTAAGCTGGGGTGTTACAGGCCTACCCCACTTAACATGAATCTCATCCCGAGATTCGCGTAAAGTTTTAGCGAGGGAGGATGATGGTTTCTTCCTACAAACATCTTCTTAGCTTGTCCTTCCTATTGTTGTACTCTTCCTTCTTTGGACCTTAATTCCATATCGATTACCCATGTATGATCTCCTATCATTTTTAGCACTCCTTGATTTTCAAACTGCCTCTCAATTGTTTCCATTCATTTTTGAGATCCACCACTTGACATCTTGTGCACCTCATGTGTTACAGTAGCAGTGCAGCTCAGCACTACCCCACTTAACAAAATTATTCTATACCCCAACTTGGACTTTGGTGACAGCGGAATCTTGTCATACTTCATCTGGTTTTGAGGGAGAGGGTGTGAAAGAGACAAATTAAGCAAGGATTTGTAGACAGTAGAAGGGGAGCCAAGGGAACCCATCTAACTAAGTATACTTACAATCAATACAAGTATCCAAACCAATACATAGCACAATTACAAACAAGCAACCACACTCAAGAGCATACTAGCATTTCACACGTCCTTAAAAGAGCACACTATCAGATAACACCTTAACATTGATGACCTATCGGTGAAAGAAAAGGCTTAGGTTCAAACCCTATGACATAAAACACTATACTATCGAGGGTCCGAGGTTTGAGTGATCTTGAGGTCCTCAATGTAGTTCCTGAAGCTCTCTTGATAAAGTCTTCAGATTCTTCAAACAAGGATGGCATGTCGAAGTAGTGTCTTCCTTAATATCTTTTGCAACATCTTCCTTGAACGTAGTGGACAAGTTTGGTTGGCGGCTAAGGAATACTCAAGGGCAAGGGAGGAACAACTCTTTTTTGTAAACAGAGTGAGTATAGGATGCAAAAGAGAGACAAAAAGCCAAGGAGGTGAAATTTTGCAAAAGAAGGAGAATAAATAACCTTAATATCGACCGTTGCGATTATACAATCAGCACGTGATACCACTCTGTCACACCCGGATTTACGAAAGAAATCCGAATGCTACTATATGTATACCCAGGAAGTCTTAAGCACACATATAGCTCCAGAATAAGGTAAATCAAAGTAAACCAGTGCTCGAATTACAAAAAAACTATTACAAAAGGCAAGGGTCCTAAAACAAACCATAGCGGAAGTCTATTTACTATCTCTCACGATGAACCCTCAAATCCACAGGGACGCCGGCTAGTGAACCACAACCTAGAACTCTTCTGGAAAATCTTCGACTACTGCCTCATCTGAGTACCCATCCGAGATTTTGTTAAATAGTGCAAGTGTAAGTAAATTATCTTACTTAACAAGGATAACACGAGGTATGAAGGCTCAAAAGGGTAGACACGGTTTAACTGCGGTAAGCACTTTTAGTTATTCAATTTTTGCATTAACCAAATTACTACAATGTAATAGGAAAAATCCAGTTGTAACCCAAATTAAGAATATGTAGAGTAACATCATTACATCATCATCTTTTCATTGCCACATTTTAATTAAACATCACCAGGGTAAAAGTCACCAGTCAAAAAGGATCCAAGCCACTCGTAACCGTGAGTACAGCTGATATATCAGTTTTCACTCTGCAGAGGTTGTACACTTTCCCCACTGGTCGTGATTCCCGTGATGCCAGGGTTTGCAAGGCCCATTTCACACTTCCTTAGGTGTGCGGCTGGGTTTCACTATGAGACCTTTCAAAAGTCCCTCTAAAAAGCTAAGGGTCGCTGAGGTTTCAACATGGGCGCATGAACCCAATTCCTGGGATCAACAAAACACCCAGGGCACAACATGAGTGGGTTGATGGCGTTCAGGGCGCAACGTGAACAAAATGCCTACGAACATCAGGGCGCAACGTGAGTCTGTCCCCGAGCAGATCAGGCTCATACTTAAACCGTGGTTCCCCCCTAACGCCTTCGGTAACCCCCGCTAGTTAGAGTTGTGCATTTTACTTAGCCAAGACCAAAGCCCATTTGATTCCCGTGGTTGCACTGTTTTCTTGGGTTGTCACTTTAAGATAGAAACCACAACAAGTGATGCCCAGAACAAAGCACACAACATATGTTCCAGTTTAAGGGTTGCCTAGAACAAAGCAAACAGCACATGTTCCAGTTTAAGGGTTGTCTAGAACAAAGCACACAGCACATGCTCCAGTTTAAGGGTTGTCTAGAACAAAGCACACAGCACATGTTCCAGATCGTGAGTTGCCTAGAACAATGCACACAGCACATGTTCCAGAACAAGAGTTGCCAAGAACAAAGCACACAGCACATGTTCCAGCTTTCTAACCATGTTCCTAAAAAGCAAGTTTTAATCATCTTCAATAATCATCATTAACAGGTATCAAGTATCATTGGTCCAGCGATATCAAGTTGCATAGCCCAGCACATTGTTACCCAAAGATGCATTACCCGTTTGAACAAGGAAATAAGGTTTAAGAATACTAGGGATAACCTTAAACAATTTAAACTGAGGCATGCATGCAAAGTGTATTAAAAGTGTATAGGTTGCAAGGAATTTCTCGTGTTATACTTGCCTTCCTCAAAGTATTGCCGGTAATTTCTCTTCTTCAAAACCCTGCCCTCCTTCAATGTTAAGCAACTCACCGATTGGCACGATCAACACCAGCACACAAGATACATCTAATAAAGCAATACACCAATCAATACAACAGTTTTGAAAAGCGCTACTAGAAAACACTAACAGCTACGAACTCTCAGAAACACAAGAAACACTAAGGTCAGAGCTACGGTCGAAAAAGGTATGGGCAATTGAAGGGTCAAGGGCATACTGGTACAAAGAACATAAGCTGGAGCTTTGGTTGGGGCAATTAGATTGTGACACCATCAAGGCATGAACATGATATCATCATGGAATATTGGAATAAAGCTTCAATGAAATTTTGTATAAATGGATCAACAAACTTTAGTATATGTACATACAATTCAACATACTATTTTAATATCTAGATTTCACATATGTGGCCACTATATATGAATTCAGTATTAAAATAATACACTAGAATTATAGTGGTTCATATACTGAATATTTATTAAACCAGACAACAAATTACCATAAGATACAAATACAAGGCATAGGCTAAATATGTGGCAAACAAAAGGAATGAAAGGAATAAAATTTGGATGGATTATGGTCATCATGAAGGTTTGGGCTCTGCTGCACCTATGGGCAAGACACAAGGCGGGTGTAAAAGCTAATCATCTTTTATTCAGAAAAGCTAATTTAAATTGGCCATTAATCAAATTGATTACTAAATTAATTCCAAAAACAACTTTTATAGAAAATAGCACCACTAACGCGTAGATTATGTTGTTACAAACCTAACGCAACTTGAATTGGATCGAATCGGACCTAAAATGTGAAATCTATTGGCTAAACAAGGCTGCAGGGACCTATACGCAATTAACTATAGCCGAAAAGGGTTAGCTGGTAAGATTCGCAAGACTCAGGAAATAGTGCTTGCAAAAACTGAAAAGGCCGGGTTAGATCTGCTAAAAGGCTCGGGTGGAGTTTATGTGCAAAGATGGGATTTTCTAGGGTTTTTTTTGTAACTTTGCTAAGACTCAAAGAATAAACAAATAATTACATAATTCTTTGGAGTCTAGAATGCAAAAGAACGACGAACAGAATGCATCTACGTGATTTTGTTCATAACTTCCCGAAGGCGGCGGCGACGGCTCTTCTGGCGTTCTGCGTGGCACAGGGAGGCACGCGCGCAGGGCTACGGGGCTTGGGGTTCTGCGCGCAGGGGCTCGGCACAGGCATGCAACGCGCCCAGCGAAGGGCAGGGCCACGCGCACGTGGTGGAGCAGCAGGACAACGGCGGCGGCGTGGTTCTGCTCCAGAACATGAATGGTGCATGAACAATAAAGTACTGGAAGTGAGATGTGGCACAGGACTGAAGAAGAGGAGCAACCTGAGATGCCTCCTCCGGAGCAAGCAGAAGCAAATTTTTTTGAATAAAACAAGCAGAAGCAATAACAAATTAACAATAAGATAAGACGAACACAAGAACCAAGGGAGATAACCAAAAAAAAATCAAGAAATCTTGGGAGATTCAGCTCCCCATGCACATCCTAAAATGGAAAGATGAGCACTACCAAATGGAACGCCTACAAGGAGCAAGACACGCACTACCAGTTGGGGGTAGCCGGCAGGGGAGATGCTATCACTTCTCAGGCGAAAGCACGCATGATGACGGAGTTGAAAGGAAATTAAAGGGAGGCATCTGAGAACATACAAGCATCAGCAGACCCCTCTCTCTCTCCGTGATCTTGACACTGCTGGTCTGCTGGATCAGAGATTTATTTGGCCAGGGCTCTCTCCCTCAGACCATCGGAAACATGGAGGGACCCTGCTTCTCCCAAGCAGCAATGGCAAGGTGTAGGCGCCCATACAGGCATCCACACACCCCCATCTATATACTGTGGCAACGCTAAAGGACAGTGGCGTGGCATGGCATGGGAGCTCAGCTTCTGAGACCCTTGTAGCTGCTCAAGTTGTAAAAGAGTGAGGGAACAGGATAAGAGGTTCATCGTGGGATTTATCACCCCCCATCATTGGCCATGATCCACAGCTAAAAAGAAGTGATAAAGAAAGGAACTGCTAATCCAAATGCACGCTGTTCTGCAGCATATAGTATTTATATATATACATCTTTTTTGGAGGGAAGTTCCATCACATTATAAAAATGGAATGCAAGTGTGATGCACCATGCATGTACCCAAATAGGCGCTTCCCTTCCCTTCACTGCCCTGCCCATCACTCATCAGTCGTCATCCACAGGAGTTGGGCAACAGATTAGAGCAAGCAAAGCAAGGTTGGCCTATATCACATCAAACGTGTCTAATCCAAGAACAATCTTGGCATCAGGCGCAATAAAAGAAGGAGATCCAAGAATCTGGACAAGAGCAATGCGGCACTTATATCCCCTGCCTATTCTCCTTGCCGCCGCTGTCACACCTCGTTAGCTTCCCGGTTGCTGGATCAAATGCAGGCAAGCATGCTGAATGCACAGGGCAAGAGGACGAGGAGGAGTTGAGGGAGAGGCCACAGCACAGGCCAGGCCAAGCAAATGTGTCCAAACCTGAATGCACAGGGATCGTTTGAGCATTACTACACTGCTGATCTGCTACTCTTTGTGCAGGCTTTTCAAGGAAAGCGCACACACTCTCTCTGGTGACTGATGCGTACATGTCTGCCCGCTTTATCTTCTGGCTTTTGCTACGCTCGCACACGGCTCCATGTGATGCAAGAGTTGTTCATGAGTTCATCTTTGGTGTGTGCAAAATTGCAAATGATCCAATAAGGCAGCCAAAAGATCCAGAATATCTCTCGCGAAGCAGCGCTGGGTTTGTAGCTGCAGCTGTAGCCTGTAGGCAGGCTGTGAGCATCAAACTTGCCACACACCATGAGACAAAAGGAGTACTGCTCCCGGTCCCAGGACTGCATGCACACAAGTCACTTTGGGTAAACTCATTTCACGATTCACGAACATGTGTGTGCATCCCGAATATCACAAAATTTGACATGCAATGCATCCACATGAAAAAACGAATATATATGTACATAGTGGGTTACCAATAAAATAAACTAAGAATATAGCAGGTGGCATTTGAGAATTGTGGTCTGTTTAGTTTTTTCATTGCTACAGTAAATTCAAATGTTTAGATACTAATTAGGAGTATTAAATGTGGATAACTGACAAAACTCATTTCATAACCCCGGGTGAAATTTTGAGACGAATCTATTAAGCCTCATTAGGCCATAATTAGACAATATCGTGCTACAGTAAACAATCTCTAATGATAGATCAATTAGGCTTAATAGATTCATCTCGCGATTTTCCGTCCATCCGTGTAATTAGTTTTATAATTAGATCATATTTAGTCCTCGTAATCTTCGGTTTAAAATTGCTGCAGTAAATTTTGCAAAGTATTCTCACCGAACTAAACAGGCCCTAAGTTTGGCGAGGAACAGGAGGGGAGAGGAGAAGATCGCGATGGAGAATCGCCGGGGGGGAGGGGAGGGGAGGGGGTGGGAGAGGAGAGGATTGCGATGGAAAGCGCAGGGTTCGCGGCCACGGATCCTTGCGAAAAATCAGAGGATTTTGATTGCCGATAGCGCGAGGTGATGGAGGAAACCGAAATTTCAAACGTGTGCGATTCTTGCGAGCGTGGAACGAAGAGGAAGGGCGCCCACGGGCGGACGAAAACCGACGGGAGAAAAGGACCTACGACGGACAGAAAACGGCGACAAAAAATTCTTTATAGGAGTAGAGGTAGAGATTTAGCATATACTCTTGTAGTTTCTCCATACGAGAGAATAGATCGTTCTCATATTGGAATTTTACCCCCTTTGACTTTTCCTATACATGTTTCAATTTTTTATAGTAAAATTACAACATCAAACAATGTTTCTATTTTATATGAAAAGTTCATTTAAACAATAAGAGATGTCATATAGGCCATTAAACTCTCAAAATGTATTTTCAGGCCTCTCTGGCTTAGTTCCATGATATCATATACAAGTCCTTAAACTTCAAAATATATTTTTCGGTCTATAAATTTGTCTCTTGGTGTCATCCACATCCCTAAACTCTCGATATGCTATCTAAATTTTAATAAAAATGTTGTTTTGCTATTTAAAATTTAACTAAAATGTTATTTTGCTACTTTGAATTTAATGAAAATGCTATCTTGATTTTGTTGAGATCGAGAAAAAATGAACTTAATAAAGCATGTAAAATATAATTAGTTAATAAAAAATATTCAAGATTAGTATATAGATTACCATGTTAATTGACAAAAATATGATATGTACCATTGATTTTTACTCTATGTTATTGTTTAGGGCGTGTTTAAATTCTCAAACTTTGCAAGAAGTTTTCATCTTGAGAACCTGCACATAGCCCAATGTATAAACTTTTTACCAATTCATCGAATTTAAACACCCCATAATCCATGTTGGATTTGAAGTTGGCACTTTTAAAACGCACGAGGTGAAGAGAAAGCTGATCTTGCCACAGTTGCAGATGCCTATTAGTCATAAAAATGTGGCTAGGCATGCACTACACTGTCTAACCAATCGGCCCCGCCGTAACACATGCGGTGAAGAGAAACGGGGGAGGACGCAGAGATGCCCGGGTAGCCGAGGCCGCCGGCCGGCCGGGGAGCAGCTGGTAAAATTCATGGCGGACTGACCACTGTTCACTGTGGAATGGAATAACATGAGGTAGACGAAGGCCATGTTTAAATCTGCAAGATAAGTTTAGGAAATTTACTGATGGCTGCCTCTCACCATCAGCGTCAATTGCTCACAACCTTCCTCAACAGGGCGACTCCCCACCGAGCGCCGCCACTCGCAGCCGCCCCCATACCTCGCCTCCCCGGCCGTCGCCGGAGCCCAACGCCGGCACAACCCGGCGGACGGCCGTGAGGGCGACGGCTGGGCCTTCCTCGCCGAGTGCTCGCGACGCGGCGATCCCAAACGCCGGCGCCGGTACGCTCTTTGGCCGGCGGCCCTGCTCTGGCTCTCACCGGATCCGGTGGCCTAGAGGCCGGATCCATGGCCTCCAGTCGCCGGCCGCGCAGCCTTGGCCGCGGATGCCGCCCGGTGCGGCGCCCCGACGAACTCGCCGTCCCTCCCATCGCGATCCCGACGTCTTGAACATCGATCTAGCCGGTGAGCAATTCCACATCGCTGCCTCACCTGGCCTCCGCCTCGAGCTCAAGACGTCCGCCGCCAACGCCCACCCCGCCCTCTCCGGATCTGGCTTTCCCATGGCTGGAGCGGCGGTGCGCGTCCTCCATTCTACAGAGGACGTCGCCCATGGAGATGGTTGGCGTGGGGCCCCGTTGTACGCGCGGCGCCGACTCCCGGTCCACGCCGGCGCGCTACTCCTCCAGATCTACGGAGGAGGCAGCACCCTTTACCCTGGTGGTCACCACCTCTTGGTGCAGGACGGCATGGCGGCATGCAAGATCATCGGGCGAAAGCTTGCAACGATGACGCCTATGGGCGTCATGTCCCTTCCTGAAGGCGTTGCAGAGGTGTTCTTGCATTGCATACCATGCCCTTGCTGCAGCACCTCACGCCGCTCGCGCATAAGCGGCAGGCGGGGGTGCCCAAGGAGGAGGTCGAGGAGGAGAGGATGGAGTCGCAGATCCAGTGGCGACTACCCATCTTCGCCGCCACGACGATGGTAGCCGTTTCTCACGCATTCTAACAGTGAGCAACGACCTCTCTTTCGCTGGGGGCATACGATTTTCCATTGGCGACAATATTTGGCGTCGCGATGCACCTCGGCGACCCGGCAACGCACAGAGTCGGTGGATCGAAGACAGTTCGGGGTCTTCCTCCCGCACAAAAGATCGATGGTGGCTATTCCGAACGCCACCGATAGGTGGAGGGGCAACGATGAGGGCACACGATCAAGTGTGGGCCGATTTGCCAGCTGCAGTGGGGACTGTCTACATCCAATGAGTTTCTTTCAAGTTCATTTTGGTGCACGTTGTTCAAGGCGTGGTGGCTGATTCGAAGACCACCATGAAGCGACATCGATATCTTTAGCACTGTTTTGAGTAGTAAACTCAATTCTTTTTTGGATGTAGTAGATCTTTAGTACATATATCTTCATGTACTAAAGTTTTTTTTTATTATTCTTAGTTTTTGTAATAAGTTTGGCTGTGTGTGGTCACACATATGTGCGTTACCGCAGAGGCCGGAATGTTAATTCCATTATCTAAAAAAATTCTAATTCGAAGATTAGGAGGACTAAACATGATCTAATTATAAAACTAATTACACGGATGGATGGAAAATCGCGAGACGAATCTATTAAGCCTAATTAATCCATCATTAATCTACGTTTAATATCCTTAATTAGTATCCTAATATTTGATGAATAGTGATGAATAGAAAAAACTTATGAAAGTAAACAGGGCCGAAGACGCCGCACGGGCATGGCAGTGCCAGGGCTGAGGGCTGGCTACCTGCTTCTTCCCCGATGGATCATCGATACAGTGGACAGTGGAGTGGAGGGAACGCAGACACGCAGCGCATTGCAGGTCCGTCCAGGCTATACAGGCATGAGGCATGGAGGGGGACGATGATGTCAGCGAAATCTAGCGGGTAGATTTCTGACAGAGGAGCCATTAAGACGGTGGGGCCGAGCGGCGGAGGGTCGGAGAAGCAACAGAGAGAGCAGGATCAGGGATGGGGGCCCCCTGCTGGACTGACCTCATGCACAGCAAGCCTACCACACCCACCTGCAAGGCTAGCTGCCTAGCTTCCACCAGTAGCCTGTGGCTGGTTCTACAGCTCCATGTCCTCTGCATTTCAGATTACTGTAGCATTAGCTTGCTAATCATGTATTCATGTATGAGAATGAGCTAAGCTTGTATTGTAGTAGCCATGACAGTGAGACATGGTGATTGGGTTTGGGTATAGCATAGAGTAGTTATGATGCCATGCCATGCCTCACCTAGAGCTTGCAATTTTCTGAGAATGACCATGTGGAAGAAGAGAAAATCAGCACAAAAAAGAAAATCAGCTTCTTTTCTGAAAAGAAAGGACGGTGAAACATGACTCCTTTCCCCTCGAGGGAAAGAAGAGGAGAATGAAACATGGTTTTTTTTTCTCAAAAGAAGGGAAGGAGATAGACGGCGAGCGTCTCTGGTGTTTTTGCACAGAAAGGCAGAAGGTTCGGCTTTTGGGCGCTGCCGGTTAGATAGCAAGTACTCTGTAAACTCCATCTGTCTCAAAACGAATGCAACTTTTATTTTTTGAGAAGTCAAATAATTTTAAATTTAACTAAATTTATGTAAAATAATACTAATATTTACATAACACAAAATAAATATTATTAAATTAATCAAGAAATATATTTCATGCTAAATCTATTTAAAAATATAAATGTTAGTAATTTCTTAAATAAATTTGGTCAAACTTAAAACTTTTGACTTCTAGAAAGTGAGAGTTGTATTTTTTTTAGACGGAGGGAGTAGATTATTAGACCGTTGATCCTGGGTGCTAAAAATTAGCACCATATTTAGGTGCCAATTAGATAAATTAAATATAGACTAATTTTAAAACTAACTGCATAAGTCATATCTAATTGATGAGTAGATTCTATTAGTCCTAATTAGATCTTAATTAGCTCATATTTACTGTAGTCTTACATGGGCTAATTAAGGTTTAATTAGAACTAATAAGTTCTACTCATCAATTAGACATGATTTATGCAATTAGTTTTATAATTAGTTTATATTTACTTGATCTAAATAGTATCAAACATGGTGCTAATTATTAGCACATGGAATCCAAACCAATGGTGAACACGACATGACTTGAGTCGAGTATAATCATTGGCACGTCACTGTAGCGACATGGGGATGGGGGAAGGCACTGAAAAGAGGCTTTGGTTTGGTGCAATCAAAGCCCGAAGCCCCGAACGCATGGTCGCATCGCATGGGAATGGAGCCATGGAGGTGGATGCCGTTCAGCTCCCAAACCGAGGCCAGCCCTGTCTGCCCGGTGCCCGGTGCCCGCTGCTCTTTCTTCTGGTGTTCTCCTTTCTACCGTTGGTCCTTGAGGCTATCTCCAATAATGACTACCCAAATATAAGATCTATTTGTTGGTTTGGTGATGTACAGTAAAAAAAAAGAGAGACCCAAAATTCATGCTTCTCCAACAGCAAATGTAAATGCAAACTCATCTCGTCCTCCCCCCTCCCTCGGCCTGGTTGGCGGCGCCGGCGCCGTCCTCGTCTCATCCGGCCTCCCCCTCGGCACCACGGAATCGAAGGCTGGAGTCGAGGAAGAAGGCGGTGACGTGGCAGATCATGTGCCTCATCGGGTCCTTGGCCGCGGGGGACACGCCGCCGAACAGCCTGGGTGGAAACCGCACGCTGCCGCGCATTACAGCCGCCAGCACCTCCGCGGCGCTCTTGACGCCTAAGGGGAGCGTGCC